>JAJOZX010000033.1:205000-850000 GCA_023014485.1 Bathynomus jamesi | reverse complement strand
AGAAGTGCACCTCGTCAGGGAGGTTATTCCCTGACAAGGTGTACTTCTAAATACACGAAAGGCCTTGGAATCATTTTTCTTTATCCTTGAGGGTTTACATTTTATATATATATATATATATACACACACCTTACCTTACCTTACAACCTTCCAAAGATTTCGCGAAGGTCAAGCTTGTCGCCCCTCCTCTCGAGTTGGCCTGGTGAAGTAGTGAGTTGGATTCTTGCGCTCTCCACCTCACATAGCCAGGTACACCCGGCTCATCGGGGATTGTTCTGATCCTGGCATCTAGTCTTCTTTTGAAGATTTCCACTGCAACTCCCTTCGTGTTTCTTAGGTCTTTGGGCAACTGATTAAACAGTTTTGGTCCTCTCACTACAAAACTATTTTCTTTCAGGGTTAAGGATGTTCCCTCTCTCGCCTTCAATTTGAGAATAAGACACAGTCTGCCGCTTCTACTTTCCACCGTTGTTTGGGGAGTTGTAGGATTCAGAGTAAGATTAGGGACTAGTTTCTCCATTATTTCCCAAGTTAGCAAACGTAACACCAATCTTTAAGAAAGGCGATAAAGGTGCGGCGGGAAATTATAGGCCAATCAGTTTAACGTCTGTTGTAGGTAAGCTTTTGGAATCAATAATTAGGGATCGTATAGTCGAACACTTAGAATACCATAAACTTGTTAGAAATACGCAGCACGGATTTAGGCGAAACAAATCTTGCTTAACTAATCTTTTAGAATTTTTCCAAAGCGTGGTTGACGTTTACGATAGACATCGGGCGGTTGATGTAGTGTATTTAGATTTTCAAAAAGCGTTTGACACCGTGCCGCACAAAAGACTCATTGAAAAAACTAAGGCTCATGGAATCAGGGGTGTAGTAATAAATTGGCTAGAAGAGTGGTTGCGAGGCAGGAAACAGAGGGTGGTCGTTGATGGAGCGGAGTCGTGCTGGGCTAATGTAGCGAGTGGCGTTCCTCATGGTTCTGTATTGGGCCCCTTGCTTTTTCTTATATATATTAACGATTTAGATGTCGGCCTAGTCAGTACAGTTTCAAAGTTTGCGGATGACACGAAGCTGGGTGGTAGGGCGATTAATGACGAAGATAGAGGTAAAATTCAGGAAGATCTGAATAAAATCGTTGATTGGTCAGTCACATGGCAAATGAGATTTAACGTGGATAAGTGCAAAATTATGCATATAGGTTCGCGTAACGGTAATTTTGCGTATAGTATGTCAGGGAAAGATTTAACAAGCGTAGAGCAGGAAAAAGATTTAGGAGTATAGTCACTGGTGATTTAAAAGTAGCGAAACAAAGTACAGCAGCAGTCAATAAAGCGAACAAAGTGTTAGGTTTTATAGCTCGAAATTTTGAGTACAAATCGCGCGATATTATAGTTCCTCTTTATAAATCATTAGTTAGACCCCATTTGGAGTACGCGGTCCAATTTTGGAATCCGCATATGCGCAAAGATATAGACAAAATCGAAAGAGTTCAAAGACGAGCAACTAAGATGATTCCGTCTCTTAGGTCAAAGTCGTACGAGGATAGGCTTAAAGAGTTAAAATTGACTACACTCGAGACTAGGAGGTTAAGGGGTGATCTAATCCAGGTTTTCAAAATTATGAATGGGTTTGATAACGTAGATAGAGATAGCTTTTTCGAAATATCTCAATATTATAGGACTAGAAATAACGGCTGTAAGTTGACAAGTAGAAGGTTCGAGACAGCAGTTGCGAAAAACTTTTTTACGCATAGAATAGTAAATAGCTGGAATAGTTTGCCGGTAGAGGTAATTAGTAGCACGTCTATAAACATGTTTAAGAATCGATTGGACGCGCATGTTGATAGAAAGGGTATAGTTTAAGATAGTAAAATTAAGGCTTGTGGGGATAGATCCCACAGCTCAACACAAGTGTTGTGGGATATAGGGAGGCAGCGTCTTGGGTTAGGGGATACTCTCTGTCCTTACACACCCCATTTAAAGAGATTCCTCTGCCGAGCGGTGCCCCCCATAGTACTGTGAGGTATTGAAAAACTCATGATCTTCATTTGCCCCACAAACCTTTAAATGGGAGACCCATAATGGGTGCACACACACATTTCTACATTACTGTACAGTCTTTACAGCCACACCTACACTTTTCCTCGTATGTGTATATATTGTAATGTATATGGTTGTAAATTTGATTTGGTCCGCAATCGATATGAACCGTGACTTGATGGATACCGTAATGAAATTGACTGGATTCTTTGGATCTGATATATTTGCATGTCCGTTATATAATAGATATAGAGTGTAACATATTTGTGGATAGTAGTCTATTATGACTTGATCCTCCGGATCGAGAGATTCTATCGTTAGTTTTAAATCAATAATTAATTATTTTTAAATTGATAATGTATATGGTTGTAAATTTTGACTTGGTCCGCAATCGATATGGACCGTGACTTGATGGATACCGTAATGAAATTGACTGGATTCTTTGGATCTGATATATTTGCATGTCCGTTATAAATAGATATAGAATGTAACATATTTGTGGATAGTAGTCTATTATGACTTGCTCCTCTGGACCGAGAGATTCTATCTTTAGTTTTAAACCGATAATTAATTATTTTTAAATTGATATTATTTAGTTTCGTAAAAATTGGTCGTTGCCAATTTACCCGCAGGTTTTAAATAAGTTTCTTATGTTCTTGTGGTTCGGAACCCACGTAAAATTGTAGGTCCCCTCCGCCACCACGGAGGACATACACAATACACGATTACGAACACAGTTAGGTAGACCAGCCATGAGTGGATCCTAGGGTCTTTGTTGGTCTGAAACATTATAACATTATAACATCTCTCTCTTCTCCTTTCCAGTGAATATAGGTCTAGTTCTCGTAACCTTTCCCAGTAATTTAGTTCTTTGCACCCATTGATCTTGGCTGTGAAGCTTCTTTGGATCCCTTCCAGCTGTCTAATGTCTAATATATATATATATATCAGTGGCGACTGGCGTATAGGAGCGATGGAGCGGTCGCTCCCCCTTGCTTGAAACGATAAATATTAATTTAACAGATAAAAAATATATTAATTTTAAGATATTAAAATAAATATTCTTGAAATATATTTTAAAAATTCATGTGGCATATCATGATTCATGAGGCATTTTGAGTAAGCCTTCATACAGTACATAATATTCTAAACTTATAGCATAGTTTCAAACAGCGTACCGCTGTTTGAATACAAAATAATATTGCAGCCAAATGGAGCGATAGATTTTTCGCTCAAGTAAATATAAATTATATTTTACTGTTGTAATGAAAATATAAGTACAATCGCGAATTTTTTTTATAATAACTTTATTTTTACTAATAGTTACTTCAGTAATAATGATATAAGCCATTTATATGTATTTTATTAAAATTATTACTTATTTGTAATTAACTAGAATTGTACGTCTGGCATAGCCGCATATGTTAATACAAGTACAGTACTCTTGTGAGCGGCAGTTGGATTCGCACTAGCCTATTGTGAGTCCGTGTTGTCGTACAGTGGTACATTATTATAGTCAAATTTATTATAGTCAAATTTATTCAACAATTATTTGTATATTTTATTAAAATATTTTTTTAATACAAATTTATGGCTTCTTTTGACATATAAGTACCGTACGGAAGCACCATGTGATTGTTTATGTACTAGAATTCTAAAAATTATAAATTTTATGAAATCGCACCCCCATACATTTATACCACGAGTCGCCACTGATATATATATATAATAATAATAAAAAGATAATAAAGATAATAAAGATAAAAAGATAATAACTAAAAACGTAGAAAATAAACAGCCAAAGAAAAATAATGATAATGCCAAAACTAAGAACTTGGAAAATAATAAGAAAGAAAGCAGAAGCGTAGAAAATATCGTATGCAAATACTACGCGAACGGAAACTGCAGATATCGGGATGGGCAATGCATGTATGCACATCCCACATTATGCAAAATGCAGTACACAAGTGGATACTGTAAATCTGATAAGAAATGCATGTTCCACCATCTTACGGTCTGCAACACTTATGAAAGATATGGGAGTTGCAAATACGAAAAAAAATGCCGATACCACCGCCCTCAAAGGAACGCAACGAGGGAACAGAAAAAACGAACATCAAAGAAGAGTGGCAATTTTTTAGACGCAGCCAACACATTTCAGCTGCTAAATACTCTCCAGCAATTACAAAACTAGCTGACAAATATAAATATAGAAATCCGAGAGCCGGACAGAAGGTACGAACAAAGACACTTCATGCGTTATCAGGACAACAGGTACCGACAAAGATAAAAAGAGGTAAATTCTCGGAGGACCACAAGGCAACGAAACCGGCACCCCGATTGGAAAACAAAGCGGAACCACCTGTATGCGAAAAAGAAAGAGAAAAAATAAAAATAATCCTAGCCAACATACAGGGCCTTAAATCAAACCAGTCCACGAACAAAGTTGCATACCTGAAAGGACTCATGCAAGAAGCCGGAGCAGACTTTGCATGCCTCACGGAAATTCATCTAAAGGACTGCCAGGCGAACTGTGAAAATTGTGAGTCCTGTATTAACAAAAAAGAAATACAAATTGACAACTATAACATCCTCCGAGCCGAAAAGAACAGTGAGATGTAAAGGAGGATGTGCTATTTACACACGCGAAAGGCACATAGCAGAAATGGCTATAAGTACCTCAAACAACTACGTAGAATGTGTAGCAGCAAAAACTGAAAAATTAAATATGGTACTAATTGTAATGTACAGACCCCCAAACACGCCAACCTCAAAATTTTCAGATTCCATTACAGAGGTAAGAAACTTAGTAAAAGATCTACACTCTCCAACCCCAAATATTTTTCTCTGTGGTGATTTTAATTTCCCATTCATGAAATATAAAAGGATAGGAAAAAATATATGTATACACCAGGACAAGGGGGGTACACGAGAAGACCAGGAGCAGGTAAAAATGCTACTAGCTTTAGCTGATGAATTTATGTTAACGCAAGAAATAACAGAAAATACAAGAAAAAACAACTGCCTAGATTTGGTATTCACAAACAACAGCAATCTAATTGATAATGTAGAAATATCCCCAACTATGATATCAGACCACAGTATCATTGAAATAACAACTAATATAAAGGCAACAGGAAAGGAAAGAACACGTACAACAGAAAGAAGCAAATTCGAAATTTTTAATTTTCACTCCAAAGCTATAAACTGGGAAGATGTGACATCCAGCATGGAAGTAATAGAGTGGAAAACCATTTTCGAGGCCAAGACAACGGAAGAGATGCTAATGACGTTAGAGGAGAAGACGTTAGAAATTGTGGAAAAACATGTCCCAAAGATACAACAAAGAGGAAAGAGAAGCAGGTTCGAAAGACAAAAGAGGGCATTGTTCCGACAGAGAAAAAGAGTGACTGCAAAATTAAGTAATTGTAAAGATAACAACATCAGAAAAATATTAAATGATAAACTACAAAGTATCGATGTCGTCATACAGGAACAAATCGAGAAACATACAGAAAAAGAAGATGACGCTATAGAAGCGATAAAGGCTAACTCAAAGTACTTCTATAATTTCGCAAAAAGAACGTCGAAAAACCAAGCGACTATCGGACCTTTAAAAAATGAGAACAGTGATTTATCTGATGATCTAACAGAAGTATCTGAAATATTAAAAGCTCAGTATGAATCATCTTTCAGTATCCCAAAAACTGACAAATTGATATGCGATGGAAACGCGTTCTTTGAAGAAGAACCACAAGGGGAAAGTATAACGGATTTCGACTTTACGACGGATGATATTACACAAGCCATAGGGAAACTAAAAACACACTCAGCGGCAGGACCGGATAAATGGAATGCCACACTGATCAAAAACTGCAAGAATGCAATCGCTGAGCCCCTATACTGGATATGGAGACGATCATTAGACACGGGAGAAATACCGGGTATCCTGAAGAGCGCGAACATAGTCCCAATATATAAAGGAGATCGATCTGAGGCCAAAAACTATAGGCCAGTGTCGCTTACATCTCATCTCACTAAAATATTTGAAAGAATAGTTAGACAGAAAATCTATGACTTTTTGGAAACTCAAAAAAATTCAATGATAACCAACACGGGTTTCGATCAGGCAGATCATGCCTATCACAACTAATGGAACACTACAACAACATTATTGATTCACTTGAAAGTAATGAAAACTATGATGTACTATACACAGACTTTGCTAAAGCGTTCGAGAAGTGTGACCACGGAATCATAATACATAAACTGAAATATATGGGAATAACAGGAAAAGTAGGGAAATGGATATATAATTTCCTTAGTGAGCGGAGGCAAGTCGTTACAGTACAAGGAGTATCTTCATCAGAATCAGAGGTCCTCAGCTCGGTACCACAAGGAACAGTATTAGCTCCACTACTCTTCATAATCATGCTAACTGACATAGATGAGGACGTTACCAGAGACAGCACAGTAACATCCTTTGCGGATGACACAAAGATCAGTAGAAAAATAAGAAACCCAGAAGACATAGGATCTCTACAAACCGACATAAACAAAATCTACAAGTTGACTGAAGACAACAATATGAAGTTTAACACCGAGAAATTTCAGCTATTACGGTACGGAAAAAGAGAAGACCTAAAGTGCATGGAATATTATACCCAAATGGACAGGAAATTCAGAGAAATTCCAGAGCAAAAGATTTAGGGGTTGTAATGACAGATGATGCGAAATTTGAAACACAAAATAAGATAGCAGTAAACAGAGCAAAGAGAATAACGGGTCAGATATTGAGAACCTTTAAACGAAGGGATAGGAATGTAATGATTCCTTTACTGAAAACCCTGATAATACCCAAATTGGAATACTGCTCGGTCCTAACATCCCCATATAAAAAAGAAGATATTAGACAGCTGGAGGGGATCCAAAGAAGCTTCACAGCCAAGATCAATGGGTGCAAGGAACTAAATTAATGGGAAAGGTTACGAGAACTAGACCTATATTCACTGGAAAGGAGAAGAGAGAGATACACCATTATTTACAATTGGGAAATAATGGAGAAACTAGTCCCTAATCTTACTCTGAATCCTATAACTCCCCAAACAACGGTGGAAAGTAGAAGCGGTAGACTGTGTCGTATTCCCAAATTGAAGGCGAGACAGGGAACATCCTTAACCCTGAAAGAAAATAGTTTTGTAGTGAGAGGACCAAAACTGTTTAATCAGTTGCCCAAAGACCTAAGAAACACGAAGGGAGTTGCAGTGGAAATCTTCAAAAGAAGACTAGACGCCTAGCTCAGAACAATCCCCGATGAGCCGGGCGTACCTGGCTATGTGAGGTGGAGAGCGCAAGAATCCAACTCACTACTTCACCAGGCCAACTCAAGAGGAGGGGCGACAAGCTTGACCTTCGCGAAATAAGAAATCATCGCGCCGAACCTTTGTAAGGTTGTAAGGTAAGGTGTATATATATATATATATATATCGTAAAGAACGACGCTTGTATAGGAGATATTCCGCGCAAGACGAGAGAGAGAAAACGGAACAAATGAAAAAATGAAGTACCACCTGGGAATCGAACCCGGGATCTTCCGATTGCCGGTCAGACGCGATACCATTACACCATGGACTCCACTCTTCCAAATGCCGTAATTCTTCTACATACTCGCAGAAACCAATGCCCCAAGGGGGCACCTCCCGCATGCCGTAACATTATATACATTCAACTGCAAAGAACACGCGTGTTCTTTGCAGTTGAATGTATATAATGTTACGGCATGCGGGAGGTGCCCCCTTGGGGCATTGGTTTCTGCGAGTATGTAGAAGAATTACGGCATTTGGAAGAGTGGAGTCCATGGTGTAATGGTATCGCGTCTGACCGGCAATCGGAAAAGATCCCGGGTTCGATTCCCAGGTGGTACTTCATTTTTTCATTTGTTCCGTTTTCTCTCTCTCGTCTTGCGCGGAATATCTCCTATACAAGCGTCGTTCTTTACGTTATTTATACTGCGTGTTCTTTGCAGTTGAATGTATATATATATATATATATATATACATATATATATATACACTTTGTGTTACTTTGTGTGGGTTCGAACAATGGTTCAGGAGCGACCTGCAGTCGACCCCTCTGCAGCATCCCGCCTTATTTTTGCGGGATTTGGTGAAGGAGGGAATTGTTGTCTGATCCCCTCCTGCCCTCGTAGTCAGCCACGCATAGCTGGTCAGGGACTTTGCACAGGAATCTGTCCAGCTGGTTCTTGAAATTATTTAGGTCGGTGTGCTGGAGATTCCTTACTTCTCTCGGTAGGGTATTGAAAAGCTTTGGGCCTCATATTCGGAGGGTATTTTCCATCCTCGTTTTCATGGCCCCCTGTCCAACAGCAGTTGGGACTGTACAAACTCTGCCTCTTCTCTCATTCCAGTTTGTTTCTATTTCATTTCTAAGGTTAGGGACAAAGCCCTGAAGTATTTTCCATGTGTATATTAATGTGTACCGCTCTCGCCTTCTTTCGAGAGAGTAGAGTTTCAGGGATTGTAGTCGAGACCAATAGTCTTCACCTTCCGTTTCCTCTATCTTAGAAGTCAGACGTAAAGTCCTTTAAGTATAGCTTCAATATTCGCAATGTCTTGTTTTATGTATAGGCTTGTGAGTACTGAGCAATACTCAATTATTGCTAGGACTAGACTCTTTCATAATTTGAGCATGATGTTTGCTTTTCTGCTACGGAAGCTCCTCCAGTTGATTCCCATTATTTTTCTAGCCGTTGTAATTTTGATGTTGTAGTGCTCTGAATTCTGTATCCGACGACATTATTACTCCAAGATCCCTGACTTGTAGATTTGGAGTTATCTGTTTGTCTTGCAGAGTTTTGTACCTTTTATGCTGCAGCTCCTTGTTATTACTATATCTTAGAAGTTGGAATTTTTCTTTGTTGAACTTCATATTGTTGTCTTCTGCCCACTGGAATAATGTTTCAATGTCGTTTTGTAATTTTCTTATGTCACCTTCGTTCACTATTTCCTTACATATATTTGTGTCATCTGCGAAACATGATATAATATTGTCCTTAATATCTGCATCAATATCTGCAATCATTATTATAAACAGCAAGGGAGCTAATAATGCCTGCGGTGAGTCCGCCCTGAACAGTATTTATTCACTTTTCAGTCGGTTACTTATTGAATCAAACTTCATAAAAAGATGTCATTTTTGCATCACGCAGACAGACAAAATTGTTACGCCTGAAATTAAGGCATAATAGATAGTTCATAATATTCCGTTTAAGCAAGTCAATCCTGGTTTCAGTGGAGATTCCATTAAGATTTCGTGAACCTTCATGAACACTTTTAACTAGAAAACTTTAAGACAGAAAAACGGACCGAGTTTGGGCATAAGTTTTACATTATAATTAAATGTTTTCATCAAGTGTAAAACTTATTATATTAATATTCTGTAAATATTAAGTTTCGAGGCCACCTGTTTTTTGGACTCTTGACTGACCGAAAGTTGGTCACGCTGCTGAAATAACTACCCAACCTAAAACGACCATCTAATTCTAACCTATTGTAATCTAACCCAGACGTAAGACTCACGCTTACTGGTCCGATGGATGAAATGGGCGGATAACTGGAATATGTTAGCCCCCAAAACTCAATATTAGCCTTAATATTCTCATACACTTTAGTCTTCATGACCCCAACAGAAAAAATTCTATACCTTCTAAAATGGCTTTCATTTAATGCAAAGTTAAGACAGAATTTAAAATATAAATAAATTAAAATATAAATAGAAAATAAAATAAAATAAAAAATCCAACCAAAAAAATAAAAAAATAAAAATTTATTTAAATTCCAAGTAGAAAAAACATTAATGAAAAACATCGTCTTCAATTCTCGTAAATACGAGAATAAATAAGTCCACCATTAATCAGACTCTCTCTTAAATGTAATGAAATTAAAGTGATATGTTTTAAAATTCATATAATTTGCTCTTGACTACTAACGGCGAAATTTGACTACTAATGGCGAAAAAAAGAAAATTATCCCAAAAGTTCAATATCTTGGATTTTTAAAATAAGTTACGAGATAGGTGTAGACCTATACATTAATAATCTTTCAGAAAATGAACAACTAAAATGGTAAATGAAATATTTTGTAATTTTATTCAATAAAGATTATAACAACGAGGCCATAAAACCTAAAAGATAATTTGCTTTGACTTCGATCCACTCATAAAAACACTCGTGTAAGCGCACGAATATTTAATAGCAAGTATATTTGTGTGTGTGTATATATATAACCTTGTTTTGCCTCTGCCCGAATTGTTCATTCTGACGAAGGTCAAGCTTGTCACTCCACCTTAGACCTACAGTTTAACGTGGAATACGAACCACGCCCCACCAACAGCCCAGCGTCTTAACCACTAGGCTATCCAGGGTACCCATTTCTCTACCAACTAATTTTTATTGTGTGGAAGGATGAACAGCTGGGTTTTGCTGCCCGCAGCCTGCCGTCACCGGGTCTGGATCCCGGGGCCGACGGATTTTTAGGTAGCGACGCTAACTACATCACCGAGGCTTAACCTTCGTGTGAAGAGAGACCAACGCACGGAATTGCAACGAGGTGTGTGTGTGTATATGTATATATATATATATATATATATATATATATACACGAAGAAACACGTGCTCAAGTGCAGCAGAAAAATATTTATTAGATGTTGTACTTAAATACTTTACTATACTACAATGATTTGTCCTCAGCCACGAACGAGAATGATATTTCCGGTTCGCTAAGTGCATGTGTACCGAGATTGAATACACAAAAGGTCTTTCAGGCTTCTTAAAGTGGGAAGAATCCGAGTGCAATAATTCGTTTGTTTTGTTCTCCTTTGTCCTTCGGCTTTGAAGATGACGTGTATTCTTTTGTTTTGTTTCGTGTACTTAAACACATGCACCACGAGTATGTGCATGAATCATACGAAAATTAATATGCAGTTCCTGCCACATATATATATAAATTTTTAAAATTTGTATATATTTTGTTTCTTGTTTGTTTTTAATTTTTTTGTTTGTTTGTTTTGTTTGTATAAAATGCAGTAGAGTTTATTTAATAACGTATATTTTATGCTAATGAACGTACGTTGCGTGTAGTTAAAAGTTTGTAGAAGCGTCTTTCGTACAGAGTCAAATGTCGTTAAACTTTCATTCATTCAAATTTGTTACGTCACTGTATTGTACGAGAAATGAAATCTACGGATTTAACGCGTCAGAATTCATTGGATCATTATTTTTTTTTTTTTAAACTTCCTCTTCACCACAGTGATCCCTTTTCGTTTCCGTGACGGTGATTCTCTTTAAAAACTTTTTTGGCAGGAACATCTTTTTGAACTTTAGAAGCGGAAATGGAAGTTGTAATTAGTAATGGCTTCATTCTACGTTTGGTTTTAAAAGTAAAATTCAAAATTTATAGAAATAGTTAATAGTCATGCGCGCGTATCCAAAACGCATAAAATTCTATTACGCAAAGCGGAAATCTTTCAAATATAATCAAATGCGAGGAAATTTGTATACTTTATATTTTATTAATAACAATATTAAACACCAAAGTTCGTAATTTACAAACTTTCGAGATTAGCTTTTATAAAAGGATAAATTAAAAATGAAAGTTGAATAATTGGAAATGTGTTATTTTAAAATGTTAAAAACCAATTTTGAAGGTCTTTTATTCTATGTACGCGTATGATTATTACATAAATTGTATAAACTTCGTGAAGGCTGTATTTGTTTAGCATAATTATTTGAAATTTTAATTCTGCGCACCACTGCATCCAAGAACTACTGATAAATGAGTGATTTCAAAGGTCGCTTGGAATTGTCCCTTTACAGGACGGGAATTTCAAGTTTTTAATGGACATTCAACTGACGGGGAAAGACCCGATAGTGTTTAAGTCGATCAACAATTACTGATTTAAACCTTTACCTTTTAGAATGAACTCTTAGAGTATTAAAAAAGCAAAAGTTCACTCCGCGTTTCGTGATCATTTGCCAAATATCAAACAGAACTTGGGTTTTACATTATTTACTGTATGCATGTCCGTTCGTATGTTTAAGAACGTTCTGAGATATTTCACAAAATCAGTGCATGAATAAATACATCATATGCGTGTCTGTGAAGTATAATTTCATCATTATGTTATAATCCATCGCATCATGTAAAATGTCAGTTCATATCTTTTCCGCATGAAACCAGTTTTGAGAAGTGTACTGGCTATCTTAATAATTATGATTCCTGTGAAAAAGCTTAGTTACAGTAACGAATATTGAATGCCATTTAAATAAATCCTAATTTGGGGCGCAAATAAGTGGCGCATGTCATAATTATTAATGCTTAAGTTTTAAGGTTACAGCCACTTTAACGTTGGTAGTTTTAAGTATCTTATATGTCAAAGACGACTCTTAGCAATAAACGGAGTTAGACCCGTAGATTTTAAAATTTGTGGCACGAAACAGAATATATTGCATGAAATAATAACACGAGTTAGTGCAATTGGCCCCATTAGTTGACCTAAGCACTATGCCAATTTCTGGCCCTCCTCAATGATTATTATTACATTAGGACTTAAGAAGACAGTCTGTTGTCTTCTTTAAAGAAATTATATATTTAACGATTACTGTGTTCAGTGTTTGCGCAGGACAGTGTTCGATGCCGCACTTACAAAACGTGTAACCCAAAAGTGTAGCGCAGCACATCATTGTACTCTGATGTGAAACTTGGAAGTTGTTGCAGCACGCTCAAGAATACGGTCCATACCCTGTTCGTAAGCTTACACACACACACACACATATATATATATACACATTTAACTGCAAACACGCAGTATAATTAACGTAAAGAACGACGCTTGTATAGGAGATATTCCGCGCAAAATGAGGTAACCACCCGGGAATCGAACCCGGGATCTTCCGATTGCCGGTCAGATATGATAACCATTACACCATGGGCCTCACTCATTCAAATGCCGTAATTCTTCTACATACGCGCAGAAACCAATGCCCCAAGGGGGCACCTCCCGCATGCCGTAACATTATATACATTTAACTGCAAACACGCAGTATAATTAACGTAAAGAACGACGCTTGTATAGGAGATATTCCGCGCAAGATGAGAGAGAGAGAACGAAACAAATGAGTGAGGCCCATGGTGTAATGGTTATCATATCTGACCTGCAATCGGAAGATCCCGGGTTCGATTCCCGGGTGGTTACCTCATTTTTTTCATTTGTTTCGTTCTCTCTCTCTCGTCTTGCGCGGAATATCTCATATATATATATTAGTGATGTAGCGGATGTCATTTTTTTCACATCAGCGGATGCGGATGCGGATGTCTACATTTTCGTTATTTTTTAGGATATATTCGAAATTTGTTGTGTTTAACGTATATAATAAGTTATTATATAGAGAGAGCTGTAGCTATAATGTAGTATAATTGATTAATTGTACAATAATTGCTGTACTTTTCTCTGAACATATAAAATAATATCAAGCATCTAACTAATATAGAAATCAATTAGTGAATTAGTCTGCAAATAAATTCGTTATATTTTGTTGAGTTTCAGCCACAATTAGAAACCATAATTGTGTTACCAGGATGCGGGACGTGAACCCAACTCAAATGCACCCACCGACCTCTTTCCCCAACCTCCACCCTTATAGAAAGAGATCTTTAATTAGCTTGATAACTATTTATATTAAGTTTAAAGTTTTATTAGGCATATTTATAAATGAGTAATTAAAATAAAGTAAACTAAGATGTTCATCGTTTAATGTTCAAACTTAATTATAGGAAGGTTATGCTTAAGGAACATTAATTATTCTGCCTTTTCTGCTGCCAGTCTGTTTCTCTTTTCATCATATATTAATCCAGCACTGCTAAATAATCTCTCGCTTGGTACGTTTGTTGGAGGACAGGCTAAATGTTTCCTTGCAAGTTTACTCAAGTATGGATAGATATTCTGCGTATTTTTCCACCAACTAATAGGATTGTCACATGCAGCCAGGCGTTTTTCTTGGTGATAGCTCTCGATCATTTTTACTACATCTTTTGACATCGCGTAGGTCTCGTCATTGCTGCTTGACTCAAGAAACTGAGAGACAGATTCTGTGATAGATTTGCTTGTTGAAGGTGTTGGTTCTGTCACTGAAACTTTTATTCTTTTGGTGGGTGGCGAAGCGACAGATTCAAGAGATTGAAGCTCTTCAACTGCTTTGCCAAGTGATGATTTAACTCGTTCTAATGTACTAGGTAAAAATAACTTAGCTTTGTAACGTGGATCTAAGTAGGTTGCAAGAGAGTAACTTCATACAAGAACAGCCTCTCGTCTTGTCGCTTGCATCACTTTTGCGCACAATGAACTAGTTCTATTAATATAGTAGAATTTGATAATTTCCGCTTATTAATGACATTTTATCTCAACGGTCCACATCCGCACGACATCCGCAGTCCAAAGTGCGGATGCGGACGCGGATGCGGATGCGAGAAAATGTGCGGATGTTCCGCGGATGCGGATGCGGATGTGACCTACATCACTAATATATATATATATATATATATATATATTCAAAATTATGAATGGGTTTGATAACGTAGATAGAGATAGCTTTTTCGAAATATCTCAATATAATAGGACTAGAAATAACGGGTGTAAGTTGACAAGTAGAAGGTTCGAGACAGCAGTTGCGAAAAACTTTTTTACGCATAGAATAGTAAATAGCTGGAATAGTTTGCCGGTAGAAGTAATTAGTAGCACGTCTATAAACATGTTTAAGAATCGATTGGACGCGCATGTTTATAGAAAGGGTATAGTTTAAGATAGTAAAATTAAGGCTTTGTGGGGATAGATCCCACAGCTCAACACAAGTGTTGTGGGATATAGGGAGGCAGCGTCTTGGGTTAGGGGATACTCTCTGTCCTTACACACCCCATTTAAAGAGATTCCTCTGCCGAGCGGTGCCCCCCATAGTACTGTGAGGTATTGAAAAACTCATGATCTTCACTTGCCCCACAAACACCTTTAAATGGGAGACCCATAATGGGTGCACACACATTTCTACATTACTGTACAGTCTTTACAGCCACACCTACACTTTTCCTCGTAAGTGTATATATTGTAATGTATATGGTTGTAAATTTGACTTGGTCCGCAATCGATATGAACCGTGACTTGATGGATACCGTAATGAAATTGACTGGATTCTTTGGATCTGATATATTTGCATGTCCGTTATATAATAGATATAGAGTGTAACATATTTGTGGATAGTAGTCTATTATGACTTGATCCTCTGGATCGAGAGATTCTATCTTTAGTTTTAAATCGATAATTAATTATTTTTAAATTGATAATGTATATGGTTGTAAATTTTGACTTGGTCCGCAATCGATATGGACCGTGATTTGATGGATACCGTAATGAAATTGACTGGATTCTTTGGATCTGATATATTTGCATGTCCGTTATAAATAGATATAGAATGTAACATATTTGTGGATAGTAGTCTATTATGACTTGCTCCTCTGGACCGAGAGATTCTATCTTTAGTTTTAAACCGATAATTAATTATTTTTAAATTGATAATTATTTAGTTTCGTAAAAATTGGTCGTTGCCAATTTACCGGCAGTTTTTAAATAAGTTTCTTATGTTCTTGTGGTTCGGAACCCACGTAAAATTGTAGGTCCCCTCCGCCACCACGGAGGACATACACAATACACGATTACGAACACAGTTAGGTAGACCAGCCATGAGTGGATCCTAGGGTCTTTGTTGGTCTGAAACATTATAACATTATAACATTATAACATTATAACATTATAATATATATATATATATATATATATATATATATATATATATATATATATATATATATATTTATTTGATAGTTTATAATAAAAATGCCGTTTACAAAATATGCTTATTTCAATACACAAGAGACATTTATGTCGATTATTTATTCAAAAGGCGGAAGAGTGTTTGCAAATTCTGTAATTTAAAGTCATATAGTAAAAAAAAGTTTCACGAATTAGAGAATGAAGTTTCTAAGAATTTTACTAAGAAATTCAATTAAAAATCTTCGTTTGACTCGTCTATTGTTCGGCATATGGATAAAGAATTTTGCTTAAGAAATAGAGTAAAACGATAGAGAATACGAGTGTCAGGCGCTAAAATAGAAAGAACTAGCGGAGCGACCCGGCGTTGCCGGGGTGGATGTTGAACGCTATATATATATATATATATATATATATATATATATATATATATGCCCGGTTAGGTAAATGAATGCCCGGTTAGGTTAATTGAATGCCCAGTTAGGTCAACTGAATGCCCGATTAGGTTAATTAAATGGCCGGTTAGGTCAACTGAATGCCACATTAGATTAATTGAATGCCCAGGTACGTTAATTGAATGCCCGGTTAGGTTAATTGTACACCCTTGACGATTGGTTAGGTTAAGTCATGATATTTTCGTTAAAGCCAACGAAAATATCACGATTTAACCTAACCAATCGTCAAGGGCGTACAGATGACCTAACCTGGCATTCAATGAACCTAACCGGGTATTCAATAATTTTACCATAGGTTTCGTAATGATCTTGATGACGTCATTTAATGTTTTAAAATTAATTATTTAATTTATTAACACCCACGTGCACAACCTCGGGACCTAATCAATATGTGTGTGAAGTTTCATGTTTGTAACTGCTTCCATTTTGGAGTTATGGCTGATGGCTGGAACACACACACACACACACACACACACACACACACACACACACACGTCTTTTTATTATTATTATTATTATTATTATTATAGATAAACAATAGACTGGTACAAATTTATAACCGAAAGACTTCCGAAAATCAACAATTTTTGATAAAGAAAAGGGGAAAATTGGTTTTGTAGGCCTAGGGGGTCCGAAATTTTCATAAAATGGAAAATAATTGCTATTTTCTTACTTACAGCGACAGGCATAATGATATTAATAGAAATTTTTTAATATTTTAAAGTGGGGAAAATAAATAATTTTCTAAAAATGATCTTCAACTATAAAAGTGCATCTAATCAGATAACTTAATTAACGTATTTCTATGACAACTAAAAAATAGAATGATAAATCAATATCCTATCAAATTGTTTGTGTATACTTAAAATTATTTGTACAAAAGCCACAGTAATAAAACTCACAAAAGTCACGGTAAATAATTTCGAGTGTGGCTCGTTTAACTTTAAACTCGTGTTTATTTAAATTGCCCGTTTTAATTATGCAATTTTTTGTATTGAATCGATAAAGAAATCTTTTGTGAATCGAAAAATGTTAAAATTATAACAAATATCAAAATATTTTGTATAAAAATCATTGAATTTTAAAAATGCATGTTTGTTTTTAGTTTTTTTGCAAAAAGTTCTTTATGAATTTTAAAAATATATACTTTTTTTAAATTGAATCGATAAATAAATCTTTTGTGAATCGAATATATTAAATGTTTAGTAAATATTGACTTATTTTGTGCCAAAATTATGATTAAAAATGAAAAATTAAAAAAAATGCGTGTACAGGCATGGGAAGAACTGTACCCCTAAAAAGGGGAAGGAATTATGTTAGGGAATTTTTTTTTAGCATGGGCACTGCACAATAAAAAGACGCATCGAATGGTGAAAACCGCATTGTTCTACACCAATTGTAGCGACCTGTAGGTGTGCGCAAAAAACTGTTACATATATATATATATATTATATATATATATAAGGCTTCATTTCTGAAATAGTATATTAGATTGAACAGAAAGTGAAGAATTTAAAGTCAGGAACTGCAAATTCGCTGTTAATTTCTCTCGTTGGAGGAAACTACTGGCACAATTTCAGTCGTAGGACGGAAGAATTGTTAGCTAAATATCGAAGTTTGATTAAATCTTTCAAAGACAAGTCGAATAATGTACTGATTTCTGGGTTTTTCCCGAGAATTTGTGAAAGTAGTAGAGTGTTAAATAAAGTTATTTACTTCAATACTGAATCAGAAGCGATGTGTATCCTTGAAAGAGAAAATTCAATAACTTTTGGTCGGAATTTAACTCGGCGGATTTGTTCAGTCAAGATGGCGTTCACTTGAATGAAATGGGTAATTCGCAACTCGGGAGATTTATTGACCAAAAAGCGAGAAAGATTTATTTAATTAAAACGTAGGCAAGATGAAATAGTTCTTTCTCGTTTAGGAAATGTAACTCGTCGGCCTTAGGGAAACTCAACGTGTACAGAGAAACAAACAATAACGTAAAGAATAGTTTAAAAGTAGTAGTGTTTTGTATGCGAGGAGCGTAAGGAATAAGTTTAACGAATTTAAACATTACTTCACATTGAAAATTACAACATTATGGCAATAACTGAATCATGGAATAAAAGCGCAGATAAGGATTTTATAGTGAATACCATATTAAAGGTTATAAACTTTTTTAACAAAGATAAAAGTGGCAAGATGGGAGGTGGTTTTCTCTTATATCGTAAAGAAAATCTTCGTCCAGTTCAAAAAACGGTTAATGCCAGTGACTAGTTTACATAACTATTTTAAAAATTAGCGCTAATAACTTAAGTCTTTAATTTTGGGATTGTATATAGGCCTTCCTCACAAGGAGTAGAATTAAACGTTGAATGTATAACATTTTAAGTAGCATAATTACGCATAAGGATTCAATTATTGTCGGGGACTTCAACTGCCCAAATATTAATTTTATTAACATATTTAAACAGCGATGCTCTGGGTTTATGTTTGATAGATTTTCTACAAGATAATTTTCTTTTTCAAAAAGTATTAGAACCGACCCGCGGTGAGAATATTTTGGACTTGGCTTTAGCGACAAATGCTAATTTTAGTGATAATTTAGTTCAGAATGTAGGCGTCGGAGAAAGTTTATGCGATAGCGATCATAGTTTGATACGCTTTTCGGTTAATGTTAAAACTTCTAGATAATTAAATAACTTCATGGTGCCTGATCTTAAGAAAGCAAATTTCGATGACTTCAGAGCTTCATTAACTTTAATAAATTGGGATGAACTGTTAGCGGTAGATAGTGTTTTTAGCATGGGACCTAGTATGTTTCATGGACTGCTCTCGATTTTCCTACGAAATTGCAAACAAGGGTTTTCTTGAGAAACCTAACCTAACCTGACCTGACCTAACCTAATCTAACCTAACCTAACCTAACCTGACCTAACCTGACCTAATCGAGTTTCTTATACTATTGTTTTTTGCAAGATATATATCGCACTAATTCTTGTCATTTTTTGTGAATTTGTATGGCGTAAGCGCCACACCAGCTCGGACTTATTCAAAAAGATGTTGGAGTGTATTGCGTCGTTTCAGTAAATAAATTTATTCAATATCCAATAACATTTTTCTTTATCATTTCTCAAAAAAAACGATTGCAGAAACAAAATCAGGGTCATCGACTGCCCTTGTTTGCAATTTCGTAGGAAAATCGAGAGCAGTTCATGAAACATACTAGTCCCTTAGCATGTGGGATAATTTCAAGAATATAAATAAATTTAAACGACCACTGTGTACCTCGGAGAGTCAAGAGAGGTGAATTAAATGCGCAACCTAAGTGGTGGAATAGATATAAAGGAAAAGCAATCGCAGATACAAATGTAGCCGATAAGAGATATAAAAGGGAACGTGGCGCCCAACGTGCACGGCAGGCCGGCAGCACTTTCAGACTTATACAGGGTGTTTCAGGAGGAAAGGTCAATACTTCGGGAGGTGATAGTATTGGTCATTGTGAGAAAAAAGTTCATATGAACATGTCTCTAATTCTGAATGGTTGCGGAGATAGAGCTGTTTGAATCTGATGCGCGCGCAGCTCTTCCTCCCCCCCCCCCTCCGCGGTGGTCCCATTCAATGGCCACCAAGGTCTCCAGACCTCTCTCCGTTAGATTATTGTTTGTTGGGGTGGATGAAAAGTCAAGTTTACAAAAGAAAGGTGGATACACGAGACGAATTGCTCGCGCGCATTTTGGATGCTGCTGCCCGCATAAAGCAACGTCAAGATCAACTCAGACGAACAACACGCGATCTTCGCACACGAGTTGCAAAGTGCATTGAGGTTGACGGTGAGATTTTCGAAAACGTATTGTAAACTGTAACAAATTTGTCATTTCTGTATCTGATACCATTCAAAATGCCAATGTTTAAACATTAAATGTTAGAAACAGTAATTGGTTTCTCTTTCTTGATTACCATTAACAATGCTTTTGTATTTGTACAGTAGATTCAAACAGCTCTATCTCTGTAACCATTCAGAATTAGACACATGTTCATATGAACTTTTTTTCTCAGTGACCGATACTATCACCTCCCGAAGTATTGACCTTTCCTCCTGAAACACCCTGTATAGATTTACGTAGAAATGTTAAAGTTTAATTAGATGTGCTGAACGTGATTTTGAAATTCAAGTAGCTCGTGAATATAAAGGAAACCGTAAGAAATTTTACGAATACGTTAGTAATAAAAACCCCTTGAGGACAATATTGGACCATTGGTTGACTCTGGTGGTAACTCAACTAATAATTATGGGAAGGGAGGGATAATTTTAAATAATTTTTATACATCAGTTTTTACAGATGAGGACAATATTGGACCATTGGTTGACTCTGGTGGTAACTCAACTAATAATTATGGGAAGGGAGGGATAATTTTAAATAATTTTTATACATCAGTTTTTACAGATGAGGACAATATTGGACCATTGGTTGACTCTGGTGGTAACTCAACTAATAATTATGGGAAGGGAGGGATAATTTTAAATAATTTTTATACATCAGTTTTTACAGATGAGTATACTTCTTTATTTCAGAGGCTAGTAGTATGCTCAGTGACGTAAATGGGACTTTTTTATATTTGCTGACATAACTGTTCACACTGAAGAGAATTCTCACTACAGGTGGCCCATAAGTCCAAATCGGTTATAATTAAAGCGAAAATACAGAAAACAAACAAAGAAAAACGTTTATAATAAGTTTAGAAATATTTACCGATTATTTAAAAAAAATATTTTTAAAATTTTTTTACATTTTTTTAATTAACTTTTTTTTAAATTTTTTATCCACTTGATGAATTTTCGTTTTAATTATAACCGATTGGGACTTATGATGGGCCATCCTGTACATAGACAAGTTAAAAATGAACAAATTGCCAGATCCAGACCATTTTTACCCAGAACACCTAAAAAAGTTAAAGTGAAATACTTGATCCTTTAGTGAGTCCAATGAGTTAAAAATGTTCCAAATTTTAAGTCGTTTTGATAATGTAAATGATAAGAATTTCTTTAACATGGACGCTAGAACATTATTTTAAAACAATGGTTTTAAAATAAAGGGTAAAAGATTTGGGATAAACGTTGCGAGGGTTTTTTTCACCTATGAGATAGCCGAATGGTGGAATAGCCTACCCGGGGGAGTCGTGGCAAGCACTTCAGTTTATATATTTAAGAACAGGTTGGATAGGTATTTTAGAGCATCAATTTGCACTAAAAGGCAGGTAGTTTCACGAGTTAAAGAATGAAATTTCGGGTGGGCCATAGGCGGGGTGCGGTGTGAATGGGTTAAGTCCACTCACTGACCGCAGTGTCGGTCAGTATGAGGTCCCTCACCCGGGAATCTTCGAGATGAAACGTCCCCTCATCCCCCCTTCCAGGTATACTTGGAAACTGAGAATGTTTTTTATCTAGGACCTGGATAAAAAACATTACCTAGATTCTAGATAATTCCTATGCGAAGGACGCAATATAAATTAAATGATAAATCTTCAGTGCAGTGGCTTTGGCAGGTTACAGAGAGATGCTGCATCGATGAAATTATGACTTCTTGTACATAATAAATAAATTTAAAATTTCTTAAAAAAAATGCATGGTGTAGATTAGATTAAGTAGTTTAGTATTCATGCTCTCATTTATTTTCCGCTGTCTTCTACTACGTAACTGAGCGCACGAGATATGTGTACGCAGGGTGTAAATACACTCTGAAACTAATCTTTTCATTATACTTTTTCCTATTTTCCTATAAATCTTATTTCACCACCTATTTTCTGTCAGCAGTTGGCGGAGGAGGAAGAGAGCTTGTCCGCTCTATACTTTACTATTACTACTATCCCTGAGTGAAAGCTTTACACGTCTGTAAGTGTAAGCATGGTATCAGTTTTCAGTATTCTTTTCTTCACTTTCTAACTTTTCTACTTCCTGCTTGGGCTACGTTAGAGTGGATCTTAGGGTCTTTATTAGCCTATAATTCCGTAACTCTGTAATTCTGTTCACTCACTCGGCCACAAGTAAAAGTGATAAGTTGCGAGCACCAACAGTACGAGGCATCTTTTCATCTATATAAGGTTCACGTCGTCCAGATATAAATAAATAAATTATGTTTTCTGGTTGACAGGTTTCGCACGTAAATTTGTATGTTCGTGCGTGTTTATGTCTTTATTTTATTCATTATTTAATTCAAACGAATTTTAAATAAATGACAGAGATACAAATAAAACCTAAAATATTATCATGGAATTATGGATGACAAAAGTTATTCTTGTGTTTAATGTAATCCTTCTAACTTTCAAAATGAATGAAACGCGCGGCCGATGAATCACGAGAGTGGTGTCTGTTATAATAGCGACAGTAAAGAGAGAACGAGGCAACATTGAGGCGAAGAGAGAGGGATTGAAGACAGGCATTAAAAGGCGGGGAATTGATGACAGCAACTGAGTGGGGGCGAAGAAAATGCGAAGTCGGTACAACACACCTACTGTAACTTCTTACAAGCTGTTTTGGAAAGAGAATATATGTGATCTTTCCAAGGAAGATCATGAGAAAAGGAAAAACAAGAATGTTAAGAGAGAAGATTGAGTTGTGTATTGTTGAAGGTAAGGGAATAGTCGTGTGGAAGATTGTGACGAGTAGACAGATGGAGGAACTGAGTTTTCTAGGCATTGAAAGCCACAAGGTTTTCTCTGCCCCAATCAGAGATAGTAGAAAGATCAGAGGTCAGGTGTACCATAGCCGTCCGACGCTAATCATGGAGTGACTGTTGAAAGGGACGCTTTGTGAAGCTGGTGAAGAAGTGAAGAGTAGAATCATCGGTATAGGCAGTGGCGTATCAAGGGAGGGGCGAGAGGGGCGACCGCCCCGAGCGGCACTTCCCGAGGGGCGGCAAATTACTGTCAGGCGGGCGCAGTATGCAAAATTTTGGGTTTTTATGTTTTAAAATGCAACCCTCCAAAAAATTATATCTCATCATTGTCGCGCGTTATTTGTGTACAAAATATCCATGGTTTTGATGAAAAATCATCATTAAATGCTATATATGCCACCTCAATGCCTATTTCCACAAATAGTTGCGTTAAATTTTCACATCGGAAAGGTTGCCAGCCCTATTTTTCAGACTTTCCCTATATTATTTAGGCTAGGCTTTGCATTCTTTGAGCTTTGATGATGTTAATAATTAATGGTTGTTTTATTTTGCAGATACCCCACTGAATTAGCAAACATGAGCAAACGACAGAGACTGAGTGGTGCTGCATACAAGAATCTTCGCGAAAAAAAAAGAGGAGGAAGGCAAGCGTGCTGCTAAGCGATTTCATCAGTTAATGGGATTCTCAGACACACCTTCAGTGCCTTCTGGGAAGCAAGGAGATCAACCGCAATGTGATATATCTTTAGAGATAGATGTTCAAGCGCAACTTCAAGTGAACCCCCAAATAATCAGGATCAACCCTCATCTACATCACAAAGTCACCCACCCACCCATCACCCACAGAGTCTGTTTAACGATTCTGGCAACTGGCCCGTTCCAATGACGGACAATTTGAGAATCGAACTCATTAAACGTGGACCATCACATTTGAAAAACATGAATGGACCCTTTCCAGCTGATTCAAACAATAGGTCAATGTCAAAAGTTTGGTATTTCAAAACTTTGGAAAATGGCGAAAAAATTGAAAGGTCATGGCTAATCTCTCACCTTCAAAATGTAGCTTGCATTGCTTTGCTGTCGTCTCTTCAACAACATCTCCAGTGCATTTGGAAAAGAAGAAGGATTGTTTGCTTGGAGGAAACTGAATCCAAGAGTACCTGAACATGAAAACAGTCCATATCATACCCGATGCTTTGAACAATGGAAAGAGTTGTCTATGATGCGCCTTCAGTTGAAGGCTACAATAGATAATGCACATCAGTTGCAAATAAAACATGCTACTGCTAAGTGGAAAGAAATACTGAGACGAATTTATGACTGCATCATGTTCTTGGCAAAACAATATCTTGCATTCCGAGGGCACCGAGAGAACTTAAATGAAGAAGCTGGGCTAGCTGGCAATTCTGGAAACTTTTTGGAGTTAATAAAACTAATGGGCAAATATGACCCAGTAATTAGGGAACATCTTACAAAAATACGAATGACTGACAAGATATCCACTACGTATTTGTCACCTAACATTCAAAATGAGTTCATCACACTAATCGGCTGTAATGTTCGAAAATGTATAATTGATAAAATAATGTGTCTACTGCAAAGTACTTTGCAATAATTTTCGATAGTACACCAGATATATCGCATATTGATCAGATGTCTCAGGTAATTCGCTATGTGTCGATTAAAGATGGTAATGTAGAGGTAAAGGAATCCTTCGTTGATTTTATTAAATTAGAGGGGAAGACTGCTGAGGCAGTTACTGATCTCATTGTCACTAAGCTCCGTGAGGATGGGCTGGATATCCAGAATTGTTATGGTCAAGGGTATGACAATGCTGCTACGATGGCAGGTATTCATCTTGGAGTTCAACGCAGAATTCTTGATGTTAGCAAACACGCTGTTTTCATTCCTTGCAATAACCACTCGCTGAACTTGGCTGGAGTTCATGCCGCGGGACTGAGTCCTAATGCTGTAACTTTCTTTGGAACAATTGAACGAATTTTCGTCTACTTTTCTTCCTCTACTCATCGTTGGGATGTCTTAACAAAACATTCCAAAATCACTGTCAAGCGAGTCTCTGATACGCGGTGGAGTGCTAAGTATGATGCTGTTTCTAGTCTTAAGAAGAACTTGACTCACGTTGTTAGTGCCTTGGAAGAACTGAGTGAAGGGGTCTCCGAAAATCTGGACACAAAGGGCGATGCTGAAGCTCTGTTGACCTCCATCATGTCATACATATTCATTGTGTACTTATTTTTCTGGGATCCAGTGCTGAAAGAAATCAATGATGCTCAGCTATATTTTCAAAGAAAGGGACTTGCTTTGGACCAGTGTGCATTAAAAATGAACTCTTTATCCGTGTTTTAACTAATGAACGAGAGGCAGTAGTATCAAACGCTGCAGATGCCGCCGAAGAGTTCTGTAATGAAATGGATATCAGTATAGACCGCAGAGTCAGGAGACGGAGAAGAATGCCTGGAGAGCAAGCTCGTGATGCTGGATTGACCGTGCAAGAGGATGTACGCAGAGAATTTTTGAAATCATGGATCGTTTATTAGCAGAAATTGAAAAACGCACAGTTTGTCTTAAAAACATGAATGATTGCTTTGAATTTCTGTCTCCTTCGTACCTTTTGAATCAGTCCAAAGATGAAGAAATTAATACCAAGGTCAATAATTTTTCTTCCATCTACAATGACATTAATCCAGGAAGTCTACCGGAAGAAATAAAGCGTTGCGCAGACATTTGCTCAGTTTCGAAAGCATAAGCGTCGACGATGATCCAAAGAACTGGGATATGTTAAAACTACTTCAGTGGATCGTTAAATGGGATCTAGTGGAATCTTTGCCTCATATAACAATTGCCCTCCGGATCTGTCTAACTACATGCATGTCCGTGGCAAGTTGCGAACGAAGTTTCTCGAAACTGAAACTTATAAAAACTTACCTCAGGTCAACATAAGTCAATCTAGACTGAGCAATTTGGCGATTATTTCAATTGAACGCGAAGTTGCAGAGACAATGGACATAGAAAAAATCATTCATGAATTTTCTGTTATGAAAGTCCGAAAATTTAACTAGGCATTATACATCATATAGTTATTGTCAAAATTATGTAGTGTGTTATGTACGATACATTATGTAGTATTGTTAAAATTGAAGTTGCTTTATTTAAGTTTTTCTTCCAATAAAAGTTTTGTTTAGAAGTGTATTTTTGTAAAGGAATTGTTTTTAAAATTGAAAATTGCTGCAGGGGGGGGGGGCGTTGGCATTTTCGCCCCGAGCGGCAAAAAGTATTGGTACGCCTCTGGGTATAGGAGTGGATAGAATAGGAAGTGCGACTTAAGAGATCATTGATAAATAAAAGGAAAAGAGTAGGCGACAGAACAGAGCCATGACGAACACCACTAGTAATAGCTTTAGGGGAAGAACAGTGGCCATCTACAATCACAGCTATAGATCGTCTAGAAAGGACATTAGAAAGGATGGCACAAACAGAAGGATAGAAGCCGAAAGAGGGCAGTTTGGAGATTAAGGATTTGTGCCAGACTCTTTCAAAAGCTTTTAATATGTCTAGCACAATAGCAAAGGCTTCACCGAAATCCCGAAAAGAGGATGGCCAAAGTCAGAGAGATCTGCAAGAAGATCGCCAGTAGAGCTTCTCTTGCGGAATCCATACTGATTATCTGAAATAAGATTGTGAGAAGAGAGATGTTCAAGAATCTTTCCATAAAGGATAGATTCAAAATCTTTGGAAAGGCAAGAATTCAAAGCAGCTGGATGATAGTTGGAGGGTTGAGAGCAGTCACTCTTCTTTCGGACAGGTTGAATGAAAGCGAACTTCCAGCAGGAAGGAAAAGTATCAGATAAAAGACAAACACGAGAGTTTACCTAGGTAGGGTGTCACCACAAAGGCACAGTTCTTGCGAACAACTGTACGCCTGTACGCCTTCCTTGAGTTGAGCCCAGACAGGGCAGAAAAAAATCCTTGGAAGAAATTCTAATTTCAGACATAATTAAGTCAGAGGGTGGTAGAAATGGAGAACAGCACCAGAATCGTCCAGGGTTGAGTTGGAGGGGAGGGTTTAAGTAAAGAGTTCAGCTTTATCGGGAGAAGAGACGGCAACTGAGTCGTCAGAATGTAAAAGAGGAGGGAAAAAAGAAGTAGTAAAATTGTTGGAGAGGTTCTTGGCTAAATGTCAGAAGGAGCGGGAAGAATTAGAATTGGTTAGGTTTTCATATTTTTGTCTGATGAAATTATTTTTGGCGAGTCGGAGAACATATTTTGCACAATTCCTGGCAGAAATATGAGCTAAGTGAGAGACAGGAGTTGGATGGTGATGGTACCTTCTGAAAGCCTCCGCTCTGTTGCGGATAGCGTCAGAACAAGCAAAGTTAAACCAAGGTTTTTTTGCATTAGTAGTAGGGATAGAATATGGAATACACGCCTCCATTCCCGAGAGAATCACCTCCGTGATGTGCTCAGCACACTCGGAGAGGCACCGGCTACGGAAACAGTAATCATTCTATGGAAAATCAGAGAAGTACTGCCTAAGGGCCTCTCAATCAACAGCGCCAAAGTGCCAAAGACTGAATTGGAGTGATAGGGCAGGAAACATATAAAATTGTGGTCGGAGGAACTCAACGGAGAAAAATGTTTGACAGAGTAAGAAAATAGATGAGAGGTAAGAAATAAAGCCAGAATATTGGGCCTATCTCCAGACGATCGGGGGATACAAGTAGTGTGCTGTACAATCTGCTCAAGGTCATTTAGGATAGAAAAGTTATAAGCTAGTTCATCAGGAGTGTTAGTGAAATGTGAAGAAAGTCAAGGTGGTGATGAACATTTAAATCACCTGAAATGAAGGTTTCAGCAAAAGGAGAGTGGGATAGAATGTATTCCACTTTGGAAGTGAGGTAGTCAAAGAATTTTGAATGGTCAGTTGAATTAGGAGAAAGGTAGACAGTGCAGATGAATTTAGTTTGAGACTGGCATGTAAGCCATACCCAGAGGGTATAAAATTCGGAGAAAGTTCGTTCAGGAATACGAGGCAAGTTAGTTCATTGCGCACATATACGCACAATCCATATTTGAAGTAAATTGAGTATAGGGAAAATAGGAGGGTACATATAGGGGGTTGCTGTCAGTTGTCCCAGACACCCGAGTTTCAGTGAGGAAGAGGAGGTGAGGTTTAAAGGAGGAGAAGTGGTGTTCAACAGATTGAAAATTTGAGGAAAGGCCACGAATAGTGCAGAAGTTTATGAAAAATGAATCAGGCAGAGGCTCAGAACATCTTGAATGGGCAGTAGCAGAACCAGCCTCGCTGCCAGGGTCTGCGTTTCCGGTATCGGCAGCGGCGTTGACAGAAGTGGGGATATTTATGCCCTCCCCAAGGATTCTGAAGCTCTTGAAGTCGTTGCCATTGTTATTTTTAATTTTATAAAGAGTATGTAGTATGTAAGATGCATGTATGTGTAGTGAAGAATAGGGAGAGAAGTGTGTGTTTGAGGGCATCCTGAACTGCTCATAGGGCAGACGAGAAAAAGATCAGCTAAAGAGGAGAGTGAGAGGAAAAACGGGAGTTCCAGCACTCCGTCTCCTGCCTAACGTCCCCCGAGAGTACTTCCCTGGTCGATTGGTGTCTACAATCTCCTCCTATAGTGCAATCTTCTCCTATAGTGCAATCTCCTCCTATTAAAGAGACAAAACTCTCTCCCTCCTCCGCCAGCCACTGCTGACAGAAAATTGTGATGAAAGAAAATTTATAGGAGGGTAGGAAAAGTACAATGAAGAGAATCGCTTCATTGTTCCTTCACACCATGTGTACACTTATTTCGTACATTCAGTTACGTATTAGAAGACAGCGGAAAATAAAGGACAGTAACCGTTGGTTAGTTTCCGCCCGAATTGTTCATTCTGACGGAGGTCAAGCTTGTTACTCCACCTTTGACCAACAGTTTAACGTGGAATATGAACCACGCCCCACCAGCAGCCCAGCGTCTTAACCACTAGGCTACCCATGGTACCCATTTATCTACCAACCACTTTCTTTATTGTGTGGAAGGATGAACAGCTGGGTTTTGCTGCGCGCCGGCTGCCGTCACCGGGTCTCGAACCCAGGGCTGATGGATTCGTAGTCAGCGACGCTAACCACTACACCAGGCGAGGCGAGACGCAATATGAACACTAAACTACTAATCTATTCTACCCCATGCACTTTTTTTAAGGAATTTTTTATTTATTTATGTATAAAAGGTCATAATTTCGTCGTTACAGCATTTCTCCACAGTCTTCCAAAGCCTTCGTACCGAAGATTTATTATATACTGCGCTTGATTACTCAGATAATATTATGCACTTCTATAAAACACTTATCTTGTCTATTAACGAGGTAAGCGAGTGTCTGAACGTGTTTTCTCTAATTGAATGTCTGTCATTTGTATGTGTCTGTCAACTCTGAATGTCGCGAGTGAAAGTTGTTTATGCGACAAGTGGTACATTGAGTTGTTCATACTTCGCGATGTTGTGCCACCATGAGAGTAGAGAAAATCTTTCCGGCGAGGAATATCGGTGGAGGGTCCCTGTATCTATCCCGTGTACTTGTCCCTTATGGAGAATGAAAGTGTTTCGTGGGTGATCGCCCGTTGTTGCTACGGTGACTTCAAGAGTCTCCCGCTTGGAAGTGTTTATGTGGCAAGTGATCAAAAGAGAAGTTGCTCGGTGGTTAATCATGATATGCGGGGCACATTACAATCAGAGGAGTCTCTCTGAAGCTGGGGGAGGACTAAGTGCGGGAGGAACTTTTTAAACAAACATAAGGGTGCACTCGTCCAGAGGGTACCTCCAACTGGCCAGACCTACAATTTAAGAATTCCTTATACATAATGGGGAATAATAATGCATACTATGCAGAATTTTTATTTGGCTTGTGAAATTTATTTATTTTTGTTGCGAAATTTGACGTACAATATTTAAAACTAAAGTTCCACTATAACTAAGTAGCTTTCCTGGGGATGAGTAGGACCGTTCGGAGGTTTTGACAACCAAGAGATCGCATCAAGTTTCCCATCATCTGAGAACTCTCAGTACTCTGAAACCAGACCCGGCCAGCACTTCCTACTACATTTATTGCAAACGGAAGCATCACTACTTCTATATAAAACTATAAGACTTTCTCTAGCTAGCTTAGTTAGATATTCCATGATTTAACTAAAAAGTACTAACATTCGTACATTATAAACCCAAGTAGCGTCCCTAAAATTGAAAACATCTATTCGGAGGTCTTGGCTCCCGAGAGATCCCATCAAGCTTCCCTTCTCTACCAATAGGGTATCGTCTGAGAGCTCCCAGTGCTCTGATACCAGACCCGACCAGCGTCTCCTACTACATTTATTACGAAGGAAATAATACTACTTCTACTCTATCTTAATTAGCCCCCCTCCTCAAGCAACACCCGTTCAATAATCAAAATAAAAAAAGAAAGGAAGGAGCAAAAGAAAGAAAGAGAGCAGTGGCTTGCTTCCCAAAATAATTTAATTATCTATTCAGAGGGTTTGACTCCCGAGAATTCCCATCTATTAGAAACACATAAATAAACTTAAAGTAAAACAAGTCTATCATTTGAAAACTCCCAGTGCTCCGATACCAGACCTGACCAGCGCCTCCTACCACATTTACATCTTTTAAGGGAAATCACCGTTTCTATATCAATAACTAAACACTAAGTACTTAAAGAGTAGCTCCCTTATATATTTAATAGTAATTAGCTATTCGGAGATTTTGATTCCTGAGAATTCTCGTACTAACTAAAAATCACATCCCCAACTTACTCGCCCTTTAATGCAAAGTGATGCTATTAAAATTGATGCAACTTGTTCTTAAACATATTAACTGAAGTGCTTGCCACGACCCCCGCGTGTAGACTATTCCACCCCTCTACTATCTTATAGGTGAAGAACCCCCTCGCAACGTTTGTCTCAAATCTTTTACCCTAATTTTAAAACCATTATTTATCATTTTTCTCTCTCTCGTCCAAATTAAAGAAATTCTCATAATTTACGTTATCAAAACGATTTAAATTTTTATTTAAAATTTCTCATAAAACATGTGGCAAAGGTGAGTGGAAATGCTTTAGCAAGGCAAAATAACGATCAGTGTGATGGTGTGACGTTGCATGACAAATAGATTGCCTAAATAATCGATCACCGTCTGACCTTCTGATTAATTATGAGATAAAAAGATTTGATACATATTTTACATTGAAGTAACTCTGGTATGTTTGATTGAAGTTCGCGCAATTTAGGTCGCTCGGGGCAGAAAGAGATTAAAAGGTCATTTATCACGGGGCATGATGATATTTTGACTTTAAAGTCGCACTGAATTTCTGGCAAGAGCAATTTCAAGGAAATGAACACGAGAGTCTTCGTTCATCCTGGGATCAAGAGTGCGAATTGCCAATGACAAAATCGTTCTTGGAATCAAAGTGACTCAAACTGACAAACTGCAAAGAGAACTGGTTCGAATTCTGAATTCCACCCTGAACAAAAATTTGATATTTCATTAAGGTTGTCTATGACTCCCGAATAGAAATTTGAGACATGTTTTGTATCATATAAATTAGCATTTACCAAAACATTCCATAAAAACGTGGGTGAATCTTTGTATGTATGTATGTATGTATGTGTATATGTATGCATGTATGCATGTTTGTACGTCTGGATGTACGTAGAATATTGCCACGTTCTAGGACCTAATTTTTCAGTATGTTACAAAGATACACATACATAATTATTCGTGCACAACACCCATCATTTTAGGACCTTTTGCGTGTCACAGTCACTTAAAATGTTTTCATTAAAAAAATGAAAAGAAACAAAATCACAAATTAAAACATTAAAATATGTTCTGAATGTAAGTCGAGTTCCCATTTTGTTGCATTGCGTCCACTTTACTGATTTTATTCCGGCTAACGTCAGACGATTCTTTTAATCTTAAAGGAGACCTCTGCGTTTGTGTTTCAAAAAGTTAAACTAAAATTTTATGATTAATAAAATCGCAAATCCACAACTTATTTCTGAAAATTTACAAGAGTATTTTGGCTACGATTTTCAGAGGGGGAGAGGCCCCCCCCCTCGTTATAGGAGCATCCGGTTAGGTTCATGTATGTATGTGTGTGTGTCTGTGTCTTAATATATAGAGCAAGTGCATATAAGTATTAATGCAAAGCACGCTTTTTTTCTTTTCTTTTTTTTTTTACAAGGTTACTTTTCTTCACTCAGCAAATTCTAATTAAGCACTCAAATACTGCGTAGCGCACACACACGTAGCACACACACACACACCGCACATATATATATATATATATATATATATATATATATATATATATATAGTGTACAAAGAGTCCTTGCTCATATGATATTTATTTTATTGAATTAAATGTTCAAATTGTATACCAGAAATTTGTTTGCAAATGTGAATTCTGGTATGGATTGTAGTCACCGTATGGTAGATCAAACAGTGGAGAACACATCCTCACTAATTTTGACGCATTCCACGTGAATGCTCTTCTTCGAGTGATCAATGGTGTGTGGTTGTGATGAATAAACCACTGATTTGAGATGCCCCCAAAGAAAAAACTATTGGCGCCGGATCAATAAAGTAAGATTCAATAAAGTAAATATCCTATAGATATTGGATACATACCTTTGTTACGTACAAGCAAATTTCTGGTATGGAATTCGGACACTTGATTCAATAAAATAAATATCCTGTGAGTAAGGACATTTGTTACACCCTGTATATACTGTATATGAGTGTGTGTGTGTGTGTGTGTGTGTGTGTGTGTGTGTGTTTTGTTCTTAAAAATTTGTTATCATTAAAAACAGCTGTAACATATAAGAAAAACCAGTATTTTATTTACATTTTTTAAAAATAATTGATGATAAACTTTTGAAACGCTTCGATTAATTTTGTTTAAATTATTTATTGGATTTGATCTGGGAAGTGAGGACAAATAATATTTTGTATATTCTTCAGACACATTTACCAATTTATTCATGAAGTGACCTAATTTAATAGTTTTTATTATTATTATTATTATTATTATTATTATTATCATTATTATTATTATTATCAATGCGTTGCGTCACAAAATGAATCAGAGTTTTCGGGTGCAAATGCACCGAAGAGTCCCTCCAGTTCGCTTCCCCAAACTAATCAATACGAAGGCCTTCTCTCTCTCTCTCTCTCTCTCTCTCTCTCTCTCATATCCGTTCATTCAATGTAAGATAAGAATAAAAGAAGCAGTAAAGAATAGGTAATAACTGTTAATTTTCAAGACAATAAAATTCATTATATAATTCATGGAATTTGAGAACCAGGTTAAGCTTTGTTCGTAACCAACAAATATGCAGGGGTGCCAGTATGTATGGCACTGAGGAAGAGAGAGAGAGAGAGAGAGAAGAGAATTATACAATGTGTGGCAGGTAAACGAGTGTGCCTGTGACGTTTATCAATTAAAAGGTATCCCGACCAGATGTGTCCGACAAGTGACATATCCCAAAATATATATTTTTTGTCAGTGACTAACCTAAATTTGCATTCCAGAAACCTTTACTGATACTGAAATTAAAATGGTTTTATGAGGTTATATATATATATATATATATATATATATATATATATATATATATATATATATATATAGGCGTCGCGAGTACGAATGAATAGTTCAACCCTCCCTCCATTCAGAGACAACTTGGTATAGCCAAATACCCGCCCCCTACCTCGTACGCTCAAAATATAGTTATTTTCAATGCGTGCATTTGCGCTGTGTCCCTTGTAAACAATAGTCACAAAATTTAAATGCGTCTATCTCAAAACTGGTTTGACGAGTTCGCCCCTCGTACTCGTGACGCTTCATATATATATATTATATATATATATATATATATATATCAGAGCTGTGCCTAGCGGCTCTAATTAGTGACGCTAGTTAATTATTAGCGCATTCATTAGCGGCGCTATTTTTCAAAATAGTTAGCGGAACAGATAGCGCCGCTACATTTTTAGGCAATGTTAGGCGCTAACCGCTAAGCGCTAATATAAATTAAAATGAATAGAGTCTTAAAATGGTATTCTCTATATTACGTTGCTTTTTGTGCATAATGCTGAACGCAGAATGTATAATAATAAACAGTTTCCTGAACTGAGTATGTAAAAGAGGACAATGTCTTTCCAATAAATAAGTTTAATTATAAATATCAAATTACGCAATTTTCTTGAATACCCAATAATCATTTTAAAGATATAATCTTGTTCCCATTTAACACTATAAAAAATAATAACAAATAGCGAACACATATAAATATATACAAATGCATTATTATTATTAAAAATAGTACTTAGCTATACATTTCTTAAAAATTAGCGTTAGCGTTAACGCCTCTAATTTTAAAAAATGTTAGCGTTAGCGGCGCTATATTTATCAAGTTAGCACGCACAGCTCTGATATATATATATATATATATATATATATATATATAACACCTTACTTTCTGCCCGAATTCTTCATTCTGACGAAGGTCAAGCTTATTGACCCACCTTAGACCTACAGCTTAACGTGGAATCCGGACCACGACCCACCAAGGAACTCAGAAATTAGAAGGTCCTCACCCAGACTCATCACGATCTTAACCACTGGGATATATATATATACCTTACCTTACCTTACAAAGGTTCCACGTGATGATTTCTCATTTCGCGAAGGTCAAGCGTGTCGCCCCTCCTCTCGAGTTGGCCTGGTGAAGTAGTGAGTTGGATTCTTGCGCTCTCCACCTCACATAGCCAGGTACGCCCGGCTCATCGGGGATTGTTCTGAGCCAGGCGTCAAGTCTTCTTTTGAAGATTTCCACTGCAACTCCCTTCGTGTTTCTTAGGTCTTTGGGCAGCTGATTAAATAGTTTTGGTCCTCTCACTACAAAACTATTTTCTTTCAGGGTTAAGGATGTTCCCTGTCTCGCCTTCAATTTGGGAATACGACACAGTCTACCGTTTCTACCTTCCACCGTTGTTTGGGGAGTTATGGGATTCAGAGTAAGATTAGGGACTAGTTTCTCCATTATTTTCCAAGTGTAAATAATGGTGTATCTCTCTCTTCTCCTTTCCAGTGAATATAGGTTTAGTTCTCGTAACCTTTCCCAGTAATTTAGTTCTTTGCACCCATTGATCTTGGCTGTGAAACTTCTTTGAATCCCCTCCAGCTGTCTAATGTCTTCTTTTTATATGGGGATGTTAGGACCGAGCAGTATTCCAGTTTGGTATTATCAGGGTTTTCAGTAGGGGGATCATTACATTCCTATCCCTTCGTTTAAAAGTTCTCAATATCAGACCCGTTATTCTCTTTGCTCTGTTTACTGCTATCTTATTTTATGTTTCAAATTTCGCATCATATATATATATAATATATATATATATATATATATATATATATATATATATATATATATATATATGCCTCATAGGCCTCCTGCTGAATTTTAGTGCAATAAACCTAAATTTTATACCATTCTATATAGATGTTTAATGGGTAGCAAAAGCTTAACGATTTTTTTAAAATTCACAAATAAAAGTACAAAAAAGCTTAAGAAAAACTAAAACCTTTTCTACGACTTTGGGAAGATCTTTTAATTCCCTTTATTTGCAGACCAAATTTTCGAGAACGTTATCATGCAAGTTATGAATAAAGAGGAAAGAATGACATCAACAAAAGTTGGCCTCTCTTTTTAAATGGGAACTGGAGAAAAGTTAAAAAATAACTTTTTAAAAATATTCGGCACCGGAAAGGCGCAACCATAATTAATTATTTCATGCATTTATAATAATGTTTACGATTAAATTTTTATGTTTCTTCAAATTGTTTTATGAAAAATTTTAAACTAAAAAAAATGGGTCAAAATAGCGGATATTTTTGTAAATTTAACCCTTAATTCCTACCTATTTTAAGTTACGTTAGCAATACCTGGGGTACTGGGGTATACCAGTACCTCGGGTAGAGTTTGAGGGTTAAAAACAGATTTAAGAATAAATAAATAACTCAAAATTTTTATTGCAAAAATCTAACAGTTACAAAATAGCTTCAATGTCACTCATTTATTTTCGTGTGTGCGAGAACCACGACTATTAATTAACTTCCGAATTGGTGTAGCAACAGAGGAGCCGTGTTAACAGCGGGGACTTACAACTTAACGTGTAATTCCAAACACGACCACACAACGGGATTAACAGAACTGATATCGAACTCGCGACTCTATTCTTCCATGGTGGATGAGCAGTGAGAACTCACAAACTATAATTATTAGCAGTTAGCATAATGGAAAACCGCCGAATTATAAAAAAAAATAATAATAATGATAACAATAACAATAAATTCTAAAACTATTATACTTCTTTTACCAAAATTGTGTCATCTATGCCCGAACCCATTAAATAACTGAGATTATTACGAGTATATTACGCCATTGGGTAACTCATGACCAATGTCGCAATTCCGCTTTCCGTCGATCAGTGAAATTGAGCGACATTGAGTCTGGGTTGTAGTCGGATGGGAGACCATCCTCCGCGCCCAGATTATGTAGCGACCCGAGGTTCGGATCCTACGTGAAGCTGTAGGTCCACTCCGTCATATGAGCTTAGATGATGCAAAAGAGTTTAACTCTTAAATTCTACCCGGGGTACTGGTGTAACCCAGTACCCCGGGTATTGCTAGCGTGATTTTTATAATGGGTAGGGATTAAGGGTTAAACACCCCACTGAAAACAATACATTACTTCAGTAGTTTTGCGAAGGAAATTTTCAGAATTACTCGTGAGATCCTAATCTTATAACTACCATATTTAATAGGTCTTACCTTATTTAACACCAATTCGGTTAAAAACAATCAACAGTTTTCGAAGCGTAATAATAATAATAATAATAATAATGATAATAATAATAATAATACAGTACTCACGCCGTTATGCGTGATTCATTCAACTGTGAATCGAGTTAACCATGATTTAGTAATTGTGAACATCGTGCACTTATCCGTGATAGACACTGAGTTAACCTTGATTTGGCACGGTGTTTACGTTCACGGCTTGCCTCCCGCCAGCCCATCACAACGCGCCTTTGTTACTGTCTCTCCACGCTACCAAATGTTACATGAGAAACTCCGGAAACAAAATTAGTGTGTGATCCGAAGGACTGAGATTATATGATGAGAACCTTAAAAAGAACCAAGATAGACTTAAAAAGAACAAGGTTCTAAATTCATTGAGAACGTACAATCGTCATAATTGTAGCATTCTTTGCGATATTTACATATAATGTCCAATAGCAGGGATCGGCAAAGTTTTTCTTTTGTGTGCCACTTATCAATATTCAAACTTTAAGACCCTTCGCGCGTGCCACCATTTTTTTTTAATGTAGGATACAATATTATAATTTTATAATGTGTGTACTATACTTACTTTATCACTCTCGGACAGTTGTCTTCATATGAGGACAAAAAAATACCAAATATGAAGTAATCAGGGGCTCCTCCAGGATTTGGATTATGGGGGATGGGTATCAAAATCTGCCTCAAATAGCTTCTAAAGAACGTTTTCTGGTATCTATTTCGCTCATTGATGAGCTACACATTTTGCCATACTTTCAAAGAATATAAGATGTCTTTTGACATAAAAATGTTCTCCTGTACATAAACATTTCCGTTACAGAAAGTTAGCATTGTGAAAAAAGTAAATTTACTAATGTAAGGGGGATGGCTAGTCACCTCAGCCCCCCCCCCCTGGAGGAGCCCATGATAATACATATCCATATAATTAAAAAAAATATCCAAAAAATTTTGACTCCCCTATAACAAGAAAGCCTCAGGACCGAGAGATTTTTAATTTTTGGAATATTTTTTAATTATATGGAGATGTATTAATTTATGTTTTTTTTTGGTCCTCATGTGGGAACAAATGTCCGAGAGGGTCATAATTTATCTTTTTAATAATAAGTAAATTAACACTGTAATAAAGTAGTACACTGGTAAATTATACTCCGATACAGTTTTTAACTTTTAATAATTATCAAAAACATTTTAAACATCAATAATTATAAAAGTTACATAAAAAGTCGTAAGAAAATATCTTTACAAAATTACTTTTTGTTTTATATTTTTCTGTGAATTAAGGTGCCACACAAAATCTATTCGCGTGCCACAGGGTGGCAAGCGTGCCTTTGGTTGCCGACCCCTGTCTTGCAGTGAAGTTCTCTTTTCTCTCAGATGTTACAAACTGTGCAAAATTTATAGCGTCATATATATATTTTTTTTTTTAATTGGGGGTTGTTTAACCTCCTTCGCAACATCTAAGGTCATATGACGGAGATATAATATTATTACTGCTCTGCGCATCATGCTGGTCTCGTTTGTTAACTGATTTTTTTTTTAATTTAGAGTTTAGACGAAGACGTGCAAATAATTGCACTTTAGAAATTAACTGAAAGAAAACTGACTATGGCTTATATTATAATTAGTTATCTATGCTAATATACTGTATATACTATATAGTTTCGTGAACATCAGATTTTTTACAAGCTGTAACCCTCGTTCATTTCATACTTGAGGACAATTAGGGTAAATCTTATGCTCCGAAACTACACATTTATCGTTATCTAATATTACAAAGTATTGTAAGTTCTATAGACTGTATATAATTGATAGAGCTGTATAGATTAAGCCTGAAATGATAAACACATATTTAACTTTGGTTACTAATGTGTCTACGGTTGTAGGGATATACATTGTAATATTTTAGGAGTTCCTTGAATATATCTAATAATAATGATGATTATTGCGGTTGTTTAGCTTCCTTCTTAACATCTACGGTCATATGACATGTTTCAGACCGTGAAACTTTATAAAGTGATGCATGAAACTACAGTAAAAAAATTATTTTTATATGAAATAGATTTAGAGAAAAATCATTATTTGCATTTCATTGTATTCAGAAATGGTAACTAACCATCCAGTTTGTTACAAAAGTTCCTCTGCTAGCCTTCAAGGATACGTTAATAATGTTACAAATATAAACTATTATAAAAAAAATTGTCCATGAGATTAAGCTGTGCTAAGTTATATAAGAATAATATATATTATTATATTTGTATGAAGTACAGTATAGACGAAACAAAAATACTTGACCACTATCAGCTTAATACATTTCCAAGTTTTGGCTGCTAATCTAAGTTTTCCTTTATCATTATTATGCCGACTATTATAACAAATCTTTTAAGACTGCTGCATAAGTTAAGATTCTTAACTTCTGAAATGTTCACTAACCACAACGTCTCGAGCTTGCCAGAGGTAACAAGACATGCACAATACAATCTAATGCAAAGAATTAAAAACTCGGACAATCCAGTTGTCCAAGCTATTCATCAGTTAGTTTGTCTTCTAAAGTGGCGGCCCAGTGGTTCCCAACCGGTTTTGGCTTATGGCCCCCTTAGGAACCTTATTTTTTCCTGTGGCCCCCATAAGCATTATTTTCAGTAGGTAATATGCAGAATTAACTCTATTTTACAAAATAACATTTTCCCATGGCCCCCTAAAATTAATAATAATAATAATAATCTAAACTATGGGCTTCATGGTATGAAAATGTTTGCCTATGGCTCCACTTAACATAGTTATTGGTATTTTCATAACTTATATTTTTGTTGTTAGTTCTATTTTTGTTTTTAGTTGTTTATTATTACTTTTATTATTAATTATTTCAATACTTGTACTCTTCTTTATTTTTAGTCCCATTTCTCTTATTATTTTATTATTACTAGCTCTAGTATGGAAAGTGTTTTTGTTTTTTACTTCAGCCAATAAAGTTTTTCATTTCCATTTCAGTTATTAAAATAGCCATTTACTTTTACTGTGCTAATCATACAAATTTCAGTTTTCAAACCAATGAAACAATATTTAAAATAATTCACTATTTCCCTCATTTAGTCTCCAGTTATTTCATTTTAAACCCTAAAATATTATTTCTCACTTAGTGAAACCTACAAATCTTACTTATTATTTACATTGAAACCTTTTTCATTAAGACGTACTTTAATTTTAATTTATATACTTAATTCTATTGTTTAAATCAGCATTTTCACTTATTTTTAACCTCTTATATTTGTATTCAGTTATATTATCACTGAAGTGCTTATATTTTAGGAGTGTGTTTCAATGCTAAGTAAATATTTTAACAATTGTGAAGAAATAAATAATTCATAGAGAAATAAAAAGTCTGTTTATTGTCACCCAATACTGCAATATTATTGTTATCCAAATTAAAGGAAATTCAGAGACAGAAAACGGCATACTTTTGAATTAGCTATAACTTTAATAAAATATATTGCATATCACGTTGTTTTAAAGTACTTTTTACGACCTTTATTGAAATTTTACCCATCATTATAATTTAAAGCATCAGTTGGATTTTTAAAGGTAAATTGAATATTTTAAAATATATGTTTAATATTAATAGGGATGGTGTTCCTACCCTATTCGCACTAATCTAGTTTAACCAGGAGAAAGCGAATTAATTTAGGTCACGAAATAGTAGTGTGAATACTGAGCAAATCAGAAACTTCGGGATAAAGGAGAGAAAATCAGTAATTCTATATAGTTATTCACTGCCGCATTTAAACTGCATCAACTGAATTAGTAAATGGAGAATGTGAATCAGGCAGGGCCAAATTAACTATGGTACAAATAGTACAACTGCACCGTAGAGGTGTACCGGAATTCCGTTTCCGGCCGGAACTCTGTCTGATATCCAACCAATCTGGAATCATTCTGTTTTTAATGATATCAAATAAAAAACATAGAAGGAAAGTAGAATTATTTATGAACAGATTTTGATAATTTATGCAAAATCCTCAGCCATTCCTTTGGTTATTTGCACATATCAAATAACAAATGAAATATATGATAAAACGTTCAATATTTTCCTTGCTAGGTAGTTTTTTTTATACAGGGTGTACATAAAGTCAGGATCTATTTTTGTGAAGCACTTGGAAATTATATGGAATTCAATCATAACATGATAAAGTGGTAACTTTTATTAAATAATTAAGAGTAGGATTCGATGTGACGCCCATCAGTATCCCTGCACAGCTCAAATCGTTCCGCAGCATTTCTAAACACATTCTGGAGCATTTGCGGGGTTATGTTATCTGCAGCAGTTCGTGTACGTAATTTTTCAAGACTCGTAATCTTCGTCTGATAGACGTGCGATTTGATAAAGCCCCATGCAAAGAAATCTAAAGGGGTTAAATCTGGTGATCTCGCTGGCCAAGGTCTGTTGCTTCCGCGTCAGATCCAGCGATTTGGAAAACGTCCATTTAGATAATCCTGAACAATTTTGGCATAGTGACAAGGAGCACCATCATGTTCATAGACGACGGTACTAACAATCCTATCCCCAATCAGCTGAGGTTCAAGGAATTGCTGCAACATGTCCAGATAAATAAGCCCCGTAACTGTAGCTTCAGCAAAGAAAAAAGGACCATAAACCTTAGATTTTGTTAAACCCATCCAGACATTAACTTTAGGCGAGTCTCTTTCCCAATTTTGGACGAAATCATTCGGTCTTTCATCTGCCCAAATTCGACAATTATGGCGATTTACTTTTCCACACGTATGGAAAGTGGCTTCATCACTAAAGAGAATGTTGTCCATTAAATTATCATTCCAGATTTGTTCTATGAGATCAGCACACACAGCACTTCGTCGAGGGAAATCTTCCTCATGTAAATCATGTAAAACCTGCAAATGATAGCTTTTCTTCTGCAAATTAACTTTCAGAATTTTGACGTCGGGAGGCCGAGTCTGTGTGATGCAGCGCGAACGGACGTACATGGCTCCTCACTGATAATTCCGCGTACTGCATTCACGGTAAGATCTGACATACACGGTCGTCCTGATCTTGCTTCATCATTTACAGATCCCGTTCGTTTAAATTTGTTCACCAATTTTCGTATTGTCTTGTCTATTGGCCCCGGCTTATGAAATCTCCTTCTAAACTTCTCTCTGTCATTGTATTTCTTTCCTCGATTCGCCAAATTACTATTGCCACACGCACTTCTGTATTCATTCTAAGGGCTTCTGAAAAGAAAAATAGAAAAAAATAATTATTTCACAAAAATAAATCCTGACTTTATGTACACCCTGTATATTGTTTTACGATAATAAAACAAAAATTAGGTTATTATTCGTTTTTTGACCCAGTCACACCCAGCTATAACAGCAATATATATTGAATCAGGGCTGTGGAGCTGGAGCTGGAGCCGGAGCCAGGAGCTGGAGCTTGAAGCAATTTTGGTGAGTGGAGCTGGAGTTGGAGCTGGAGCCAGTTATTTTTGGGAAGCTGGAGCTGGAGCTGGAGCTGGAGCTGATAAAAAATGTGTCAGCTCCGGCTCCAGCCCAATACAAAGAGTTCATATTTAGATACAAACTTTTTTATTTTTTTTATTTTGAATGATTTCTAATTGGACTTAATTTTTTTCAGGAAATGTGTTAATTTTTAGAAACTTAAACTAGTAAGCTTAATTTTTAAAAATTGAAAATATTAAGTTTCATTCTTCTTTTTTTGAGCCCTTTCATAATGACAACTAGATCTCAAAGTCAAACAAAGTCCGCATTATTTGAATACTTCACAGTTTCTACAGATGGAAAATATTTCATTTGTTACTGTAAGAAAGAAAATAATGATGAACAATTATGTGAAACTAAAATTAGTTCTTGTACAAGCTATGATACAAAAGTACCAACCCAGACTGGCAAGACATCAAATTTAAAAAGACATCTACAACGATTTCATCCAAAAATTTTAGAAATTGTTAATAAGAAAGACAGTGAAGCAAGTCAAGCATCCACCTCAACTAAAAGTAAAATTTGTCCTGGGGGACAATTGCAAATGTCACCATTAACAAGTTTCTTTCCTAGTAATAAAGTTACTGTAAATATGACCTCAGATAAATTCAAGAAGTACATCATAGAAATGGTGGTAAAAAATAGTATACCTTTATCTTTTTTCTCAACACCAGCTTTTTTAGGTCTTAATGGAGAAATGGCCAGTAAACTCCAAGTTTCTTTGGATAGAAATAGCATTAGAAAGATTGTGATTGAAGATGCCACACAAAAAAAGGAGGAACTTCAAAGAACTCTTAAGGAGCGCTTTGTGTTCCTCAAAATGGATGGATGCACTCGCCATAGAGTTAATTATTTTGCCATTAATGTGAGATATATAGATGACAACAATAAAAAGGTGACTCGGACACTGGCAGTAAGGAATACACATGCACATCACACCAGTGAATATCTTTCTAAGTTAGTCGAAACTGTCTTACAAGATTTTAAAATAAAAAAAGAACAAGTTCTATGTATTGTCACTGACAATGCTTCGAATATGCTAAGCACTATTGAAAAACTAAATAGAGGGACAGTTACTAAGGAAATAATGGAAAATGAAGATGACATTTCTGAAATTGATTCTGCAAATGAAATGATAGTGACAGAACAAGATGATGAAGTTCTAGATGATATTGCTGAAGAAGCCACTATGCTATCTCATATTCAACACATGCGCTGTGTTGTGCATATTGCAGTTAGCGATAAGGGATGGATTAAAAGAACGACATGTAGCAACTATGATCAGCAAGTTCAGACAGGTAGCCACTGCAGCCAGAACACCAAAAATAGACTCCATTGTGAAGAAACATTCAGGTATGGGAGCTATTTTAGATCAAGATACTCGGTGGGGCAGCACCTATTTGATGAGTAAGCGTTTGCTTGATCTGAAACCACATCTTGAAGACTGGCAAATCAAAATGTCTCATTAACTGAAAATGAATGGATGCAATTGACCCAATTAGAAGTTCTGCTTCGTTACCCTTTTGCTGTCACTAAAAAGTTTCAAACAGAAGAATTAACTTCTGGTGAATTCTTGTTGGCATGGAAAGAATTAATATTTCGTCTCAATCAAACAGGAGGACTACTTGCTGAGGGAATTGTTTCTTCGATGAAGAAAAGAGAGGTATTACTATTAGAAAATGCAATTGTATTAGCTGCTGTTTACATAGACCCAATGAACAGAGTTCTATTAAATGAAGATCAAAAAGCTAAAGGAAAAGAGTCCCTCTATGACATTGCATTGCGCATGGAAAAGCTGGTATCTGAAAAACCAGACGCACAGAATGAAGAAGATAGCAGCATTACCAACCAATCATCCTCTTCAAATGATGAGGAAGATTTCACAAAATATTTGGACAGAATAGATAGATAAAATGCAAAACGTCTCAAAGTAGAATTAAAGAATCCTCCACAGATGAAAATAACCAAATTCAAGCAAGAATTCTATGCTGAATTAAAGGAAGTAGAAAAATACAACCGCTCCTCTAAACTGACAGTTGACGATGTCATACCCTTATGTAAAAATGAACCATAAATAATTCCCATATTCCTATATTATCTTATCCTTCATGTAATTCTTGTATTCATTTATATAGTCTCTGTATCCATTGTAAGAAAAAGTATCCATTTTAAAAATTCATGTGTTATATGGTTCATGTATAATCTTATATATTAACTTTATATAATGCCTATACTCCTATGTATGTACGTGTGTGTATTCATTTTTACATAAGGACCAAAATCGCCCAACGCGAGTTTGGATAAAATTTGATTCGCTTTTAACTTTGCTAAATAATTGGTGACCTATTGTTTTTTAAAATCTCATAATCATTTTTTTAGATTTCGCTTAATAAGGAATCCTGTTAAGTTTTGCAATGTTCACATTTTGTATACACTCTCTTTCGTTATAAACAATGAGATCATGTCTTGCCTAAGCATTAAAATTGTACATCTTAAACCTTAAAATTTCACTCATATGCATATTTTAGTGTAAAGATGCATAGTCCGATTTCCACTTTAGTTAACTTGGCAGATCATGATAACATCAGATCTGAAAAGTCGCGGTTTAAGATAAAAATATGGTTTCGTCTTCAAATATTTTGTTTACTCGTTCAAGCCTTACCGCAGCTAAAAAATTTACTTATTTTTAAATATTGTGCAAAAATAATACAGCCTTCTTAGCATTTAATAATAATAATGTTAGCAGTTTTTGGGTATATAAACCCATTTAAATTCATCCATTGTCATTCAGAAGCTAATTCAGAGGCTGAGCACTACCTGTATTTTTTAGCAGTAAAATTACAGTTGAAGCTAGTTTTTACCTTATCCTTCGAGCCTTGCTCTCTTCAGAAAAACTTAGAAAACTTTCCGGATACGCTATAAGAAGAATCCGGAACCTTCAGCATTTAGATTGCAAATCTACCAGAGTCCTCCGAGCCACTATAGAAGAACTCGGAGAGTAACATAGAAGAAAAACCACTTCAAAGCACCTATCCGTTGCTTGCCTCCTAAACCAGAACCCCCGTCAATCCGAACCACCCCAGGGCCATAGACGGAGGGGTTAACAACTGGCGACCCTTTAACCAGGATCTTCACGACTCCAGGATTCTTCCAGTCCTCCAGACCCTTTAACCAGGATCTTCACGACTCCAGGATTCTTCCAGTCCTCCAGACCCTTTAACCAGGATCTTCACGACTCCAGGATTCTTCCAGTCTTCCAGACCCTGGAACCAGAACCAACACCCAGTTGACCGGCGTGTCACGACTTCGAGTTCGTCACATCCACCCGTGAACCGGTGCGTTACGACTCCAAGTTCTTCACGCCTACTTGTCATCTAGGAACAAGTGGCCAGCCAGACACGTCTTCAGGACACCTCAAAAGGATTTCGCCATAGGAATCTTGTTAAGTACAAAACTCTTTTTTTAAAATAATTTCTAAACATTTGAAAAGTAATTATTATTAACAATTAATATTTAGTACTGAGCCAGAATTAACAAAAAACACAGTGACACCAGTGATACACTCTTGTTATTGAAAACAGTATTGTCACAGTTATTTTCACAGTTATTTTTACTATTCTAGTTAGTATATTATAATTTTATTTAATGTACCAAACGTAGTATTACCATACCATCACGTACATTTGAGTGAAATTTTGTTTACATTTTTATTTTTGTTTGCAATCTTTTCAAATTTCCCCGAGTTAGGCAAATTGTTGTGCATTATTTTTTTTAGATAGTGTAGTTAGGAAAACCCCTTAAGTGATCATTCCATGAATTAAGATCGGTCAAGCAGATCTAATTAGAACATTAATAAGTACCTTCACATATGAGCGATTCAGACGGTGCGCTTTCTGACATCGAAGAATTACCTACACCCATTTTTCCACCTACCCCGCGCCCTTCAAACATATTTCCAAACACACAAGTCAGTATGTCTCAATCTCAAACCCCCGCCCCAGCATATATTAACTTAGGCAGATTAGTAAATCTTCCTCATACTGTTTTAATTTTTAAGGGGACCATAGATAATCGTTTTGTTGAACCGCGCGTAAGACCTTGGGTTGAGTCTTTAGAGCAACATTTCTTACGCGAGAATATTACCGATGATGATATAAAAATCAGAGAAGCAAAAAGATTTATTGACCCTAAAGAGGGAAATGCCCATGACACAGTCACTTACGTCCCATCAATTAGCGAAGCTATAACATGGGACGATTTTAAAAAAAACCTATTAGAATTTTTTAAAGAAATAACCCTTGCACAACCCTTAGCCACATTAGAAGCAGTCTTCCAAGTTAAATGGAAGAAAGAGGAACACGAGGATTTAAACAATTTTATTACACGTACACACAAACTTGTAGGAGAAGCCCTCCGGGCCGCAGAAAATGCATGTGGCATAACTTTTACTTCGAAACAAAGAAATTTAATAGTAGCCACAACCATTTACCAAAACTTACCCGGAGCGCCTAAAAAAAAGTTTCAGGAGTTTTTAAATGTTGACAAACCTGTCAGTGTAGCCATAAACAAAACACGGGAACATCACCCCGATTTAGCAAACCAAACCTACCGAAAGGGTAGAGAAACCCCTGTACAGTATATTCAGCAGCAGCCACAACACCAATACCAACAGCAACAACAACAACAATATAAACCAAGGCAAATACAGGGAACACCCCAGAAACAAGCCCCCCAAACCCAGAATACACGCCCTCCTCCACAGTGTTTTAACTGTGATAGTTTCGGGCATATGATAAGTCAATGTAATTACCCCTCGTATTGCTCCCACTGTCACGAACATGGTCATCGCCGTGGCGATCGCCAAAAGTGTGCTGATAAAGCCCCTGCAGGGTATAGACCCCACTTTCAGAAACCAAACCAACCACGTCCCCAAAACGTATCCCAAAAGTCACCCAATCCCCAGAAACCAGTCCATTCCCAGCCTCAGTCGAACTACCAACCCAATAAATCACGACCACAGGGTCACCCACACTCTTACCCCATGTATAAACCCCAATACAACCAGCAAGGTCAACTAGTTCGGTACGTAGAAGTACCCGGGGAGGAATCATTTTCCCCAGAGAACAGTTTTCAAGAACACCCTTCAGCGTATGATATCCCCGTAGAATATGATCCAGGTCCTCCCATAGAAGACCATGTGATCCCTTTTTTAGACCCTACATTGGAGGCAGCAGTTCAACCTCCTCCCTCCTAAATTACAGTAGTAAGCCCAGATACGCACACAAACTCCCCATCAGGATAATAGGTGCGGACTTCTTAGATTTAATAATAAATTGTAGTACGGATAACCAAGATTTAACTGCTCTCCTAGATACAGGAGCACACGCAACGTTAATTAAGAAACAATGCGTAGATGAATTACTAGAGAGTACCAATTATAAATATGAACTTAAGGCACCATCCTGCCAACTTAGAGGAGTTACGGGTACGCCCATACCCACATATGGAGAAATTGAGTTATATTTAGAAATTGGAAACGCGGTATACCCCGCGAAATGTTGTATAGTGGACACAGTCGCCACCTTTCAGACAGACATCCTACTAGGGATGGATTTTTTTAACCGGAATCAATGGGAGATTTACCCAGCCGGAAAGTTAGTAAAGTGTCGAAATAGGACACACCATCTCCGCGAGGATGACAGACAACTTAATGCTAATAGACTTAGCTCAGTTCAGATTTCCGAAATAAATAGGAAACCCCCTCTACTTGATAGCAGATCAAGTCGGCCGGTTGCATCCAGAGGGACAACCGCTCCAGAAATCAGACCCCAGGGTAATCAGTTCCAGTTGTTGAATCCAGTTGGATCAACCCAGGCAGTTTCCAGACAGCCAGTTTCCAGACAGTCAGTTTCCAGTCAGCCAGTTTCCAGTCAGTCAGTTTCCAGTCAGCCAGTTTCCAGTCAGTCAGTTTCCAGTCAGCCAGCTTCAGTTCAGCCAATAAGGCAAATTTTAGTCGCCGAACCAGAATCAGATTCAAAAATTTTCATATGCCCTACCGACAGTGGTGGGCACCGTTAACCAAAAAGTTAACTTCGTTAACCGCTAATCCGTTAACCAAAAAGTTAACTTCGTTAACCGTTAATCCGTTAATTCGTTAAACATGTAACGGGAGTTACCGATAAACCGTTAACGTTAACTTTTATTATAAAAAAAATGAAAAACACAATATATATATAATTTAATTTTCCCTCTTCTTCTCGTTCTCCATTTTGTCCATGAGATGCATGTTGCCCTTCATGAAAATTAGCATATCAAAGTTTTCATCAGACAGGGATGATCTCTTGGCCCTCAGGATGTCCTTGCCCATAGAGAACAAACGCTCCACTGCAGCACTGGAGGGGATGGCTGTGTTGAACTTGATGAGCAAGTCCACCAACACTTGCTCACCCAAGAAGGCAGCATCTGTCAGCAAGTCCTTGGAGTTGGTCTCCAGCCAGGTCTTGACCAAGTTCTGGGCCTTGCCCTTGAGTGACCTGTGGCTTCTGCTGTTCTATTTTGTCTGGATGACAGCACTGAAGAAGTCATCCTCCTCCTCCTCCTCCTCGTTGTTGCTGCCTCCACTGTTGCTGCCCACTTCGTTGGACTGCTGCTTCATGGCCTCCTTGACTGTACCTTCCATGCTTTTCCTCACCCTGGCGACCTTGGTGTTGTCATACTTGTCCAACCAGATGAGGCGAAACCTGGGATGGAAGGCAGCAGCCAGCTGGCATTCGTCATCCTCCAGGAAGGGCCCAAACCTTTTGTCGATGCCTGCCAAAAGTGATCTTACCTGATCAGTTTTATGGTTCTTGAAATGTATCAAGGAGACTACTAATAAGGTACTCACAGACATATTATAAATATACATGACTTACTTGACAACGATTATTTTTAAATATTCACTAGCACAAACATGTTGCGCAAGAGACAGGCTGCAAATGAAACGAATGTAGTTATTTGTTGTAATTGTTACATATATATTATTGAAAGTGCCTTAAAATGCTCGTGATATTTCTTGAAAGAAGTTGAAACATTCAACTCAAATGGCAAATCTTTCCGCCTGATTTTACAGTCGACCATGTTTTGCTCAAACCAATGCCATAAATAACTATTAACAGTGGCGGATTAATTGCGCACCTGCTCAGCACTGAAAATAATAGAAACTTTTAAACGTTTATTTATGAATTTTTTGGGTTAACGGGCTTGAGTTAACGGAAGTTAAATGTAACGGAAGTTAATTAGTCCGATAATGATTTTCAAAGTTAACTTAAAAGTTAAATCGTTAAAGAAAAAGTTAACTTCGTTAATTAACGATTAACGGATTAACGGTTTGTGCCCAGCTTTGCCTACCGAGCATATAACAGTAGCACCTTATGAGAAGATTTGTTTCCTAGCAAAAGTAGTTAACAGTCAAGGAAAATTATTAGAGTCAGAGCGTACTCTGATTACAGAGAAAAGTAATTTCAAAAGAGATGTTCTTATTGCCCAAGTCCTTAGTCAGAGTCAGAATTCAGCTATCCTGTTGTTTGTTTAAACAAAGGAGAAAGATCTATAGAATTAACTTCAAATCAGAAAATAGGAACTGTTTCCACAGTAGAAATAGATTCAGATTTCCCCATCAGTACGATAAATCGTGTTTCCAGTTCCTTAGAATTAAAGCCTTCAATATTAAAAGAAGAATATAAGAAATGTCTGAAGCACTCCCTTCAGGAGTCACCAGCTTTACAGGATCCCAAACTAATGGAATCACTTCTCGATTTCCTGATAAGAAATAAAGATGTGATTGCCCTAACCGGAGATCCTCTGGGCCGAACTAATTTGGTCCCTTTTGAAATCAAGTTGGAACCCAATTCCAGACCCATTTTCATTCCTCCCTATCGGGTTCCACATTCTCAGTTAGTCACTATTGAGGAACACATCAAGGACATGTTGGAGCAGGATGTCATTCAGCCTTCAGCTAGTCCCTGGTCCGCTCCTATGATTCTCGTCTCCAAAAAGGACGGAACATCTCGCCCTTGTATAGATTTTAGACGCCTGAAAACATTACCATCCCAGACCGTTTCCCGATTCCAAACATGCAGGAAACAATTCTGAACGTAGGGAAAGCGAATTTTTTTTCATCCCTCGATTTAGCATCAGGTTATTGGCAAATGGAGGTCAGTCCCGAATCTCGGGCAGTGACTGCTTTTCCACTAACCGAGGCCATTACGAATTCCAGGTTTTACCTTTCGGAGTCCGAAATGGGCCTGCTAATTTCTCTAGGTTGATGAATATAGTCCTTTCCGATCTATTAGGTGTCGAAGCTCTCGTGTATCTTGACGATATTATCGTCTATAGTTCGGACATAAAACACACTTTCAACGCCTTCATAATGTGCTATCACACTTGAGAAAAGCACACCTTAAACTGAAGCTTGCAAAGTGCAATTTTTTACAAGAATCCCTGGTATACCTAGGATTCCTACTCTCGTCCACAGGAATTAAACCTGATCCAGCCAAACTCGAAGCCCTGGAAAGATACCCTGTACCCAAGACCATCGACGACGCCCGTGCATTTATTGGTTTTGTCGGATTCTATCGGAACTTTATCCCCCAATTTTCGAATATTGCTAAACCTATTACTAATTTGTTCCAGAAAAATTCGAAATTTAACTGGGAATCCGATCACCAACATGCCTTTGAAACTTTAATTAATAAACTAACCTGTCATCCCATTTTACAATATCCTGATTACACAAAACCCTTCATCATAGCCACAGATGCTTCCTCCTATGGACTAGGAGCCGTCCTGTTACAGGACGTAGACGGTGTGGAATTACCCATTGCTTATGCCAGTCAACTTCTCTCTGCACCTCAACGGAATTATTCCACTACGGACCGAGAGGCCCTAGCGGTATATTGGGCTTTGAAAAAATTCCGAAATATCGTCTATGGCTACGATGTAACCATCAAGACTGATCATAAGCCACTCACGTACCTCTTCAAGGACAAACTACTTGAAGGACGATTGAGTAGATGGGCTCTGTTGATTCAGGATTTTGCAGCGAAAATCGTATACAAACCGGGAAAACTGCAAGTTATTCCAGACGGATTGTCGAGACTCAAGCCCGACGCCCGAGTGGGTAAAATAGGACTTCTTCCTGTGTTCGACTACGAGTGTCTGCAATACTCCCAACAACAGGACAAACACACCCAGAACCTTCGGGCGCGCCTGGAACAAAAGGAACCATCGAAGGTAAAAGAACAGTATAACCTCAAAGATGGGCTCGTACATTTCAGGAACGAAGATGGAAACGACCTCGTGGAGATACCAAAGGATCTCGTTGATATAGCCATTGGACTTTGTCACGACTCACCTTTTTATGGACACATGGGGCCGGATCGCACCATCAAAAGTCTTTTGGAGCGATACCATTTTCCCGAGATGAACAGAACGGTACATGAATACATCGCCGAATGTCCGTCGTGTTTAAAGCATAAGGGCAACGTACCATCCACCGCTCCAATGCATAAATATCCAGTATGCCAGAGGCCCTGGCAAAGAACTGGAATGGATATACTGGGACCATTTCCCAAAACATCAAAGGGAAATCAGTACATCATTGTGTTTACGGACCACTTCTCGCGTTACAGCGAAGTAGCCGCCATTCCAGATCAGACCTCGGAAACTGTGGCAAGAGCCCTAGTGGAACGCGTCATCCAAAACCATACCACTCCTTCCATCCTAATCTCGGATAACGCCCGTAGTTTCACTTCCAAACTGTTCGAGTCACTTTGTAACATGTGTAGAATTAAAAATACACACATTGTGGCATACCACCCGCAGGCAAACGGCTTAGTGGAAAGACACAATCGAAAGATCTTGGAAGCCCTGCGCCACGTTGTCGATGCATCCTCCCGTACATGGGATGATTCCCTTCCCATGGTACAAACAGCCATCAACAATGGCTATAATGTGTCCATCGGGGACACCCCTCATTTCGTTCTATATCACTACGACAAGCGTCTACCTTTTGATTTGCCCGACCAAACCGACCCGGCAGTCCTAACATCTTCCGAAATGGCAGAAGCAAATCAGTAACTAGCTGAACGATCTTTCAAGATTTTTGACATAATCCGCTATGCCCTCGACAACGAAACCAACAGATGGAGCAAGAACAACATAGGCGTCATCCCCGTCAACGGACTATAATCGTTGGTATGCGATGTTATCTGAAGAGCGTGAAACCGCCAGGGGCTCATCGAAAATTATACCCGAAATGGGATGGCCCATATAGGATTATGAAAGACCTCGGAAAAAATCGTTATGAATCCTCGACCTCCGGGATCATTCCAAACTAAAGATCATTCACGCTGACAATTTGAAGATAGCTTCCGAGCAACACCTTCCCAAAAAACAGCTGCCAGGCGTTCGAGCCGCCTATCCTTCAAAAGGTCAAGATATTAACAAATCGGGCAGGGATAAAAAAACTGAAGTAGTCACCGCGGGAACCGCTACCCATGACGAAGATTGGTATCGTAATACCACCATTACTCGAGGCAATCTCTGAACAAGAGGAGGCCCCAGAGCCAAGCGTCCCATCGGACCCAGACCCTGGAGAAACCCCTTCGAGAGAATCACTCAGTGGAACTCCACCATCTCCTCCAACTCCACCATCTCCTCCGTCACCACCCTCGCCGATTGATGATCGACGCACGGACCCGACATACCGCCCGCAAATGCATCACCCACGTGAACTAGAACCTTCACATAAGAAACGAACCCGCTCAGAATCCGAGCTCAACGGTCGACCCCCATTACCACCAAAACGAGGCCGACCCCTTCGCCGACCAACACAAGTATCCACACAAGTATCCACACAACTACCCCCAGCTCCGTATAACTTAAGGCGTAGAAATGAATAAAATTGTCCCCTTATAATTTTCCAAATTATTTACTCTTGTAGACCTAGCATTAAAATTTCTACCGGAGTTGTTATAGAAAAACTTGCAGAAGGTAAATTTTTGAAAGGGCATGCAGACCTTTATATAAATTTGCAACCCCCTGCTAGAATTAAAATCAATCTCCTTCAGATACAAACCCAATTAGAAACGTTTGAAAGTAAAGTCCAAAATTCTTTCCAAGGAAAAGATCAGATTAGTCGCGTTCTGTTAGAAAATACCCTCGAAAACATTCAAACTACAGCACGCGCCCTATCAGAAATATTAGCCTTACCATGGATACAAACTGAAACCAAAAATTCCGAAAACTTTAACCAAAGAAGTAAAAGGGGACTGATAGATATAGGAGGGAAACTGTTCAAAGGTTTATTCGGATTAGCAACCGAAGAAGATATTAAAAGAGTTGAACTTAAATTGAATCTCTTCGCTCGGAATCGACAATATAATGGACACATGTTAGAACAGACTATTAGGTCATTACACGAAAACAATCGCTTCCTTCACTCCCTTTCGGACAGATTCACATACCTTGAATCCATGTTAGCTCAATACAAAGAACACAAACGATATCTAGAATTAATAGAAATAATGAACATACAAGTAACCCTAATCGATAAATACTTACAACGAATAACTACGATTCATTCCAAGGTTTTGCGTGCAACCCAGCTAGCCCATGGAAAAATCACTCTTTCCACCCTAATACCATGGGAAATACTCCAGTCCTTGATTCACACCGCCCAGTCACAATTAAAATTATCACCCATATTCCCACTCAACCACACTAATTACCCTCAATTTCTAGAATACACCTGGACTGTACATGGACCACGCCCCTACACATACCTCATAATTATACCATTTTTCGATTTCCTCACTTATGACGTATATAGATTTCACCCTTTCCCAACACCCTACCAAAATAACTCTAATGTCTATCGATTGTATTTACCCACCGTACCACCTTACCTTTTCCTCACCAAAGATCTATCAGCTTATTCTATGATGTCAGATAGCGACGTCCGGCATTGCCGATTCCCGCAACCAAATAAACAACTCATCTGCCCTCCACTCAAACCAGTTATTCTTCCCACTACTAGGTCTTGCTTTGTCGATTTAATTCGTGACCGGCATGCCCCCGTATGTTCATTTAAAAAATTTCATTCCCCTAAAACCATCCAACTACGAATTGGACCAGACATCTGGGTTTCCTTCGCGAACAGGACTGCCGCTACCCTCGAGTGTCCATCAAATTATTCCCTCATTACAATCCCTATGATTATTCGGCTACCAATTGGTTGCTCCTTGCGTTCAAAAGCCCTCCAAATATACAACCCGTATAAGGTTACCCTTAATAACTCATACCCATTTCCGTCGCAAATTAAATTTAAACCCGTCATAGAGATCTTAAATCTCTCCATAAAACCTGTAACCATCCTACCCGAACTGCATGCCCCTGAATGGAATGATCAATTGAGCCGGTTTAAAATTTCGGATGATAACCAAAACAACCTCTTACAAATACTACAACCGGTAACCATTTTCTCAACATCTGCCGTTAGTATCATTATTGTGTGTGCTATTATCCTCGGTGTATTTGTGATGAAAAGATCATTCTGGGAACAAAGAAAACCCAGTGACACGTAACATGAAACTATTTATGCACGACCAAGAGTGCGTACCCAGACCACGTGAACTAGACTTAAACCACCCGACTTATGTTGTATATATAAATCTGTATTATAAAACCAGTAGTTATCATCTAGTTAGCCTTAGTTAGGATGTTACGTTATTATATTAATATCATTCTAGAGGAAAGAGCCCTGTAAAAATGAACCATAAATAATTCCCATATTCCTATATTATCTTATCCTTCATGTAATTCTTCTATTCATTTATATAGTCTCTGTATCCATTGTAAGAAAAAGTATCCATTTTAAAAATTCATGTGTTATATGGTTCATGTATAATCTTATATATTTAACTTTATATAATGCCTATACTCCTATGTATGTACGTGTGTGTATTCATTTTTACATAAGGACCAAAATCGCCCAACGCGAGTTTGGATAAAATATTTGATTCGCTTTTAACTTTGCTAAATAATTGGTGACCTATTGTTTTTTAAAATCTCATATCATTTTTTTAGATTTCGCTTAATAAGGAATCCTGTTAAGTTTTGCAATGTTCACATTTTGTATACACTCTCTTTCGTTATAAACAATGAGATCATGTCTTGCCTAAGCATTAAAATTGTACATCTTAAACCTTAAAATTTCACTCATATGCATATTTTAGTGTAAAGATGCATAGTCCGATTTCCACTTTAGTTAACTTGGCAGATCATGATAACATCAGATCTGAAAAGTCGCGGTTTAAGATAAAAAATATGGTTTCGTCTTCAAATATTTTGTTTACTCGTTCAAGCCTTACCGCAGCTAAAAAATTTACTTATTTTTAAATATTGTGCAAAAATAATACAGCCTTCTTAGCATTTAATAATAATAATGTTAGCAGTTTTTGGGTATATAAACCCATTTAAATTCATCCATTGTCATTCAGAAGCTAATTCAGAGGCTGAGCACTACCTGTATTTTTTAGCAGTAAAATTACAGTTGAAGCTAGTTTTTACCTTATCCTTCGAGCCTTGCTCTCTTCAGAAAAACTTAGAAAACTTTCCGGATACGCTATAAGAAGAATCCGGAACCTTCAGCATTTAGATTGCAAATCTACCAGAGTCCTCCGAGCCACTATAGAAGAACTCGGAGAGTAACATAGAAGAAAAACCACTTCAAAGCACCTATCCGTTGCTTGCCTCCTAAACCAGAACCCCCGTCAATCCGAGCCACCCCAGGGCCATAGACGGAGGGGTTAACAACTTATATCCAAAGATTATAAGGAATGTAGCTAGTATTGTATCAGCTCTACCACCCACACAAGTCAGTGTAGAACGCCTCTTTTCAGCACTGAGAATAGTGAAATCTGATTTAAGAGCATCAATGAAGGATGACTTAGCAGAAGCCATTTTATTTCTGAGGACAGGCATGTAATGAAGATGTATAAAAAGTAATAAAAATTATTTTAATTTTTTTAAAAGGCTACATTTTCCAAATAAACATTCTATAATACAAACGAATAAGGTTTTTTTTTTGTCTTTTTGTAAAACATTTTTTTTTGTCATGAAAGGTGTAGGTAATATTATTATTAATAAATGATAAAAAAAAGCCACAAAGGCATAGCTATAGTCATTAGAATTTAGATTAATAGCTGCAACAGGCTTTGGTCTAAATTTTAAAAAGTAGCCTGATGAATCATGTGATGGTGATGAAATGTTTTGTGTGGTTGCCTGCTATGGCCTATGAGTAGCAAGGTACAATTTCAAGAGATTTATCAATCATTAATATATGGTGAGAGGAGCTGGAGCCGGAGCCGGAGCCGGAGCTGGGCATAAAAAAAAGCTGGAGCCGGAGCCGGAGTTGGAGCCAGAAATTTGAAAATGCTGTAGCCGGAGCCGGAGCCGGAGCTTAAGATTTTGGTGCCAGCTCCACAGCCCTGTATTGAATAACCAATCAAAACTGAATAAGAAAATATATATATTATCTTGTGCAAATTTGTATAAAATGTGTTTTTTTATTAAATTATCTTTCCTATTTTTGGTGTTTTTTTCAATATTTATATATATCGACTATTTCGTGAATATTTCTTATTTTTGGTGATTCTGGCTACTTCTGCGTAATTCAATTTGTCCTGTTTTACAAATAAATCATTTTTAGCAATTGTTCGTCTGTTCAGTTCAGTTTTTTTGTGACTAGAAGTATGACGTGTCAGTTATGCATATTTGATTTTGAAGACGTGATCCGCCATATTGCCCTCGATGAAGACAAGAGTTTAGACCTTTTTTTTCAATCACGGAATAATTAAGACATCCGTGACCTGCCCTAAATGCAATAGTGCTTGTATTTTAAAAAAAGACCAGAAGGTCTTTAGGTGCCGTAAAAAAAATCCTAAAAATAAACGTGTGTCGTTTCAGTTTAAGGGCAGGCGAAATTTAGCGGACTACCCATGCAAGGTTGGCACATGTTATTACATTATCATTTGTATAATTTAAGTCTCGGGGGTACGGGGGCTCCGCCCCCGTAAAGATCACGCATCACATTGATCGGTCCTAATGTTTTGCGGACAGTTACGTGACACCGGTTAGGTCAACTACGCCCTTGATGATTGGTTAGGTTAAGTCATGATATTTTCGTTTAAATTCGTTAGTTTAAACGAAAATGACGAGTGCAAACTTTTCTGGTTAATTTTGAGGTGTTTTGTACGAAACTGCCATCCGTTTCCTGTGCAAATGCGTAGTTTTCAAGATGACGATATCTCGAAAACTACGCATTTGCACAGGAAACGGATTGCAGATTCGTGCAGAACACCTCAAAATTGACCAGAAAAGTTTGCTCTCATTATAAAAAGAGACTGGGTCAAAAAATGAATAATTACCAAAAATTATAAAACTGCTTTTATTTTTTGAAATTGCCATTTTCCATGATTTTTGTATATACATTAGTTAAATCATAAAAATAGCCAAAACTAAAAATTGCCAGAAAACGCTGTTAAAGTTTACCAATTTAGAAATTAAAAATAAATATATTATTTAAAATTATAGACCTACTAGTTAGGGCCTAAGCTAACACAAAAGGTTCCGGCAGCCGGATATTCCGGCTTCCAGCTGGAACCAAAATTTGTTGGTCTGATATTCTGGCTTCCGGTTTCCGGTCAAAAAACTGGTTCGGGTACACCTCTACTGCACCGGGCACCCTCCAAACGTCAACCTCATTTTGAAAATAATCAGTGATCATAGCCCATTGGGATTGTAAAAGAGGCGTGAGTTTAACCTTCGTCCCTATTTCGACCCGCCAGCGAGAGTAGGCCCTCGTTTAAGCTTTTGTTCCATATCTTTTAGTTACCTTGCATATTGAGCGTATATGACCGCGGATTCTGCCGCGTATTGTGACATCATACAGATTTTGGGTTCTAGGACAACTACCCTCATAGGCAGGGGCGGATTAACTGTACTTGGGCCTGAGGCTAATTTTATTTTGGGGGCCCTTTTCTATAGGTTTTTATTAACAATACATGTACATGTACAGTACATAGTACATTTACACGAATTATATGTACGGTGCTTAGGCTAATTGACAAACAAACTTAAAAGAACCTTAACACAGTGTATGTTGCCGTTTGCTAAAACAAAACAGTATTAAACAAACTTTACTTTAGGGCAGCGCCGGGCTTAGGATATTTCGGGCCCTGTGCAGAGTATACTGTACGGGCCCCCCATGACACAAGTCAAATTGTTTTTCATTGCTAATCATTTTATTTTAGTAGATTGTTAACAAGTACAAGAAGTAAAATTTAACTATACAAGTGCACCTGTAACAGAATACCAACAGACCAACAGCCTTTACTATTATTACTACTTATTACTTTATCATTATCAAATATTTAAACTATCATAAGAGGTTTCAACCAGCGCCGGCCTTAGGATATTTAATTAGGAATAGGATAATTCAATTTAATTAGGATATTCAACAAAAGTAAATACACAAAATAAAGTTTGTAAATATACAAAAAAGAAAATAACTTAATCAACTACAAATGAATATTTGGCAATTGTAATATAAGAATACTAAAACATAAAAGAATTAACTAGATTTAATAAAATTAAACATAAACCAATTGCAGGTATATATAAGTAACAAAAATCTTTTCATTTAAATCTATCTACTGTTTTAAATGACTGAGAAGAAAAGAAAAATCAAGCTAATACACAAATATATATTACACAATATTACACAAATAAATTACATTAATTTACACCAATTTTGGCACTCTGACGTCGATGGTAAATTTCTGTGAAATTTTCGGGCCCCCCTAAGTTGCGGGCCCTGTGCGACCGCACGGTTCGCACACCCCTAAGGCCGGCACTGCTTTAGGGCCTATAAAACATAAAATAAAACAGGGAATTTGTCAGTTTTTGTACTCTGTCATATTTAAACAAAGAAGTTTGAGAAATCTCGAATTATATCATCGAAACTCAGTTGATTGGAGGCCTCCTCAAACATGGGGGCCTGAGGCTTCAGCCTCAATTGCCTCAATGATAATCCACCACTGCCCATTGTTAGAAAATCTAGAAGAGGAAGAGCCATTGTTGTCCCAAGGCGATACGATGACTAAGCTGATTGATGCAGCATTGCTTGTATATATTAAGTTAAGTTATATATATATTCATCTCATAATTGTAAGGTTAGTGAAAAATTCACTTAATTTAGAGCTAGCATTTTTGGGCTTTTGTGGCATCATTGTTTGGGCACTCTTGTGGCATCATTTTTTGGGGGCATTGCGCGTCCTTCCTACTCGTTTGTTGAATGCGGCACGTACAGGGCGTGGTGTTATAGAGAGCTCTCTTTCAATTCAGTTTGGTTGTTTAGATACAAGATTGTTGCATCGTGCAATGGTGCAGGTTGTGTTGTTGTTGCAAGGTTTAGAAAGAAGACCATAAATAGTGCCTCTTTTGTTTTTTATCTTAATTTTATGCAACTGAGGCCTAAGGTAGGCCCACATCGAGTCAGCAACCCTGAGGTAGGACCTAATAGGACCTCCAAGTCCGTAAGTTTTTAATCTAGCTTAACTTGGGCTGTAGGCAGAGCTGGGCAATAAATACATTGAATGTATTTAAATACTAAATACATGGGAGAAATGCATTTAAATACTAAATACTAAATACATGGGAGAAATGCATTTAAATACTAAATACTAAATACATTTTACGAATGTATTTAGATACTAAATACAAAATACATCAATTGTATTTAAATACATTTGTAAATACATTTTAAATACATACAAATTTTAACATATGCATTCACTAATTCATGAGTAACAACAATATAAAATGCTTGATAAAGGATAAAGAAATAGTACAATCTAATTTCCGATTATATATTTCCCTTTTTAGAACAAAAAAACAAAAGAACTTAGAACTTACGATGTTCAACCAGTGACATATTATACTCATTATATCATTGCAAAATGAGTAACAATTAATGAGTAGATGAGACATAACCGTAAACATAAGACGTAAACATAAACATAAGGCACCTTACGAATTCTCTTTTATTTCACGGTTGCTGCGGATCAAAACCAATTTTTCAAAAGTTTCGACTAAGAGTGGCACACAACTGATTGAACTGACACGTTGAAACATGAACCATGCTGTACTACACTGTCGACGCGTCGTACTGTGCTAGTACAGAACGTGTATTAAACCAGTAAAAGTATTTACATTTTTATATTTTGAGTATTTAAATACATTGTATTTAAATACTCATTAAAGTATTTAAATACTATATTTAAATACATGAAAAACAATGTATTTATAAATACAGTTCTAAATACACAAATGTATTTAAATACATATTTAAATACAAATGTATTTAAATACTGCCCAGCTCTGGACGTCAATGACACTGGTCTACAGTTTTTTGTTTGAGATCTGCCCCCTCCTTTATATATAGGAACAATGTTTGCTCTTTTCAAGATGCTCGGTATTTCTCCAGTATTTAGGGATCTTCTCCATATCCAGTATAAAGGTGTAGCTATTTCATTTTTACAGTTTTTAATCAATAACACGTTCCAGTTGTCCGGAACTGCAGCTGAATGTGGTTTCATTTGTCCTGTAGCTCTCGCTACATCTTCTGGGGTAAAATCAAAGTCTGTTGTACACTCTCCTTGCAATTTCTCTTCAAAGAATGCATCTATATCAGGTATCGCTTTGTCACTTTTTGGCGTACTAAAAACTGATTCATACTGGACTCTCAATATTTTAGATATTTCTTTTGGATCGTCGGTTAGTTCACCATTTCTCTTCCTTAAGGGCCCAACAGCGGCGCGCGTTTTTGTTTTCCTTTTCGCATAGCTATATAAGTATTTTGGATTTTCCTTTATTGCTTCTACTAGAGGACAATGATTATGTTTATGTTTATGTTTATGTTTTATTCAAGTGATTACTTATTATGCTTATTCCTTTTTTCAGAAGACCGTTGTCATTGTTTGACTTTATATAAATAAATAAATGATTACAAAGAGTTGGTTCTCATTTATGACAACGGTATTAGGTACAAATGACTGATTAATTAAATAAATAATAAAATAAGTCTACATACGTGGTAAATTCAAGCAACTGTCAACCACCCCAACCTAATTAAGCAACTTCAACAAACGCTATCCACAATGCCTGCCGTAGAATGTCCTATCACAGGTTGTACCTATGTCACAGCAGACCTGGACCCAGCCATTGTAGCCGCACTTATAACAGCCCACTGCACGACCCATGTCCCAAGCCCGACAGTCTCTGCAAAGGTTGAGAAAGTAAGACGGCCAACCATTTCGGCTGCAGGTACCAGTGAAGACTGGGCATATTTTACGTCGCGTTGGACAGATTATGCGGAAGCTACAAAAATCACTGGTAGGGACAAAGTGGTACAACTACTTGAATGCTGCGACGATTCACTCCGCAAAGATTTGACAAGATCCGCAGGTGGAAGCCTAACAAACAAAACCGAAGATGAAGTCCTTGCTGCAATCAAGAAACTAGCTGTCCGAGAGGAGAACACCATGGTAGCCAGGGTTACCCTACACAATATGCGACAAGACCGCGACGAAACTGTGCGCAGTTTTGGAGCCCGTCTTCGTGGTCAGGCCGGAGTCTGCAAATTTCTTGTTGAATGCCCAAGCTGCAACAACAACGTAAATTACACTGACCCCATCCTTCGCGACGTCCTTACCCGCGGAATTGCTGACCCGGAAATACAACTGGAACTCCTCGGCAACAGTAACCAGGAGATGACCCTGGAAGACGTCTTTCAGTTTGTCGAGGCGAAGGAAGCAGGCAAGCGCTCAGCATCACGACTGCTGGACTCCCATGCCGTGGAGGCCGCAGGCAGCACATACAGGAGAAGTAAGCAAATACCCCCACAAGACAAAAATGCCCCTGTTCATATTGTGGTAAAAAAGGACACGGCAGAAGAGCCCCAGTCCACATACGCAAGAAGGATTGCCCTGCGTACAACCACAAATGCAAAATTTGCAAGCGCGACAGCCATTGGGAATCCGTATGCAGGAGCAAAGACAAGGACAAGAGCCTTTCAGCCACTCCTAATAAAGCTGATGAGTGCGAAGGTGCGGTATTTGATCTTCTCTGCGCCACAAGCAACACTTCCGAGCCACATAAGAAAAGAGCAATCGCCCTCGACCATCACATTTACAATGAACTATCGGACATGTGGATCAAGGAGAACTCACAACCACAGCCACACATCAACCTGACAGTCAGGACTCTCCCCGAAGACTACGAGGCGCTTGGGGCAACCCTCAATGCCCACCCAAAAACCGTGGTACTGCTGCCATGGCAGACACAGGCTGTCAGAGCTGCCTCACCGGTATCAAGGTTATCCACCGCCTCGGGCTTCTCCAGTCTGACCTCATCCCTGTGACCATGAAGATGCACGCCGCCAACAACAAGGGCATCAAAATCCTTGGCGCAGCCATACTTCGCCTCACTGGCAAGGATGAACAGGGCCAACAAGTAGAAACGAGACAGGTAACATATGTGACAGATTCTTCTGACAAGTTCTTCATCAGCAGAGAGGCATGCGTTTCACTCGGCATTATCTCGGGAAGATTTCCTACAGTGGGGGAAGTCCAACTGGATCCAGCACAATACTGTAACAACAGTGCCAGCACGCCACACAGTGACAGCGGACTTGTAACTAACTGTGACTGTCCAAGACGCCAACATCCTCCATCACCTCCAATCGAGCTACCGCTACCCGCTGTTGCGGCGAACCAGCAAAAGCTCAAGGAATACCTGCTGGACTATTACAAATCAAGCACCTTCAACACTTGTGACCACCAAGCGCTGCCCATGATGGACGGCCCCCCAATGAAATTGATGGTGGACCCCAATGCCAAACCAGTCGCACATCACACCCCCGTCCCAGTACCAATCCACTGGCAGGAGGACGTGAAGGCTGGCCTCGACCAAGATGTCAGACTGGGTGTCCTTGAACCAGTACCCGTTGGTGAGCCCGTAACCTGGTGTCACAGAATGGTGGTGTGCGCCAAAAAGAACGGAAAACCAAGGCGTACCGTTGACTTTCAACCCCTCAACGCTCACGCCACCCGCGAAACACACCACACTCAATCGCCATTCCACCAGGCCAGATCAGTACCGCAAGGCAAAAAGAAAACAGTGTTTGATGCATGGAATGGATATCACAGCGTACCAATCTGTGAAGAAGACCGCCACTTGACCACCTTCATAACGCCCTGGGGTCGCTACCGTTACAAAACCGCTCCCCAGGGTTACATTGCATCTGGTGACGGTTACACAAGAAGGTACGACGAAATTGTATCGAGCATCCCTAACAATACAAAGTGCATTGACGACGTCTTGCTCTGGTCAGACACAGTGGAGGAGAGCTTCTTCCAGGCCACCCAGTGGCTTGACACCTGCGGCAGACACGGAATCACACTGAACCCCGACAAGTTTGTGTTCTGTCAGGACAAGGTTGAATTTGCAGGCTTCGAGATCACATCTGACAGTGTCCGACCCTGTAAAAAATACCTCAAAGCAATCCTAGAGTTTCCATCTCCAAAGAACATCACCGACGTTCGATCATGGTTCGGGCTCATCAACCAGGTGTCGTATGCCTTCAGCATGGCCAAGAGGATGCAGCCGTTCCGCCTACTTCTGAAGCCAGGAACACCTTTCAAGTGGGATGACGAATTGGAAACCATCTTCGAAGAATCAAAGGATGTCATCATCACAGAAATAGAGGAGGGTTAAAATTTTTGACAAAACCAAGCCCACATGCCTCGCCACAGACTGGTCGAAAACAGGCATCGGCTACTGGCTACTTCAGAAACACTGCACCTGTACACGAGTCGAACCCTTCTGCTGCCATACTGGATGGCGTGTCACATTGGTCGGCAGTAGATTCACTACCTCAGCTGAGTCCCGCTATGCACCAGTAGAAGGAGAAGCACTTGCTGTCGCCGATGCCCTTGACAAGGCGAGGTACTTCGTGCTGGGATGCGAAGACCTAATAATTGCAGTGGACCACAAACCTCTCCTCAAAGTGTTTGGTGACAGATCCCTAGAGGACATATCTAATACACGCCTCAGAAACTTGAAGGAAAAAACCCTCAGGTACCGCTTCCGGATGATCCACGTACCAGGCGCGAAACACAAAGCTGCTGACGGGGTGTCACGATACCCCACTGGCGACCCCATACCACTGACACTCCCCGATGACGTAGCAGCCATCCATCAACCATGCGAGGGAACGGCGTTCTTTCCCCCCCCCCACCTTCCTAGCCGGCATACGGACATCACTGACAGATGGTAATGGCATGGAAGCCTGCGTCATTTCTGCAGCCGCATCAACACTCAACTCGCTGAGCCTGGCATCAGTGACATGGGATCGAGTACGCACCGCCACGACCAGCGATGAAGTCATGAATAGTTTAGCCAATGTCATAGAGTCCGGCATGCCTGAATCCCGCCATGCACTCCCTGCACAGCTGCGGGAATATCACCAGTTTCGCGACGACCTCCGCACTGTTGACGGCGTGGTAATGTACAGGAACCGCACGGTTATCCCGCCGGCCCTCAGGCAAGAAGTACTGGCTTCACTCCACTCAGCTCATCAAGGTACTTCATCCATGATCTCCAGAGCAGAAGACTCCATTTTCTGGCCTGGCATCACACCAGCCATCACAGCACTACGGGCTAGCTGCAACCACTGCAACCGCATGGCACCAACCCAGCCCAGCGCTCCACCCACTCCACCAACATCACCAGAATACCCCTTCCAGTGCGTCTGCGCGGACTACTTCCACTACAAAGGAGTAAACTACCTGGTCGTGGTGGACAGATACTCTAACTGGCCAATAGTAGAGAGGTCATCAGATGGTGCTGCTGGACTCATCGCCTGCCTCCGACGGACCTTCGTCACCTTCGGCATCCCCGACGAACTGGCTTCCGATGGGGGCCCTGAATTTACCGCAGCAGCCACACGGCAGTTCCTCAAAAACTGGGGCGTACACCACCGACTCTCATCAGTGGCTTTCCCTCACAGCAACTGTCGGGCAGAAGTTGGTGTCAAGACAACGAAACGCCTAATAACCGACAACACTGGACCAAACGGCGACCTCAACACCGAAAACTTTCAACGGGCCATGCTTCAATACAGAAACACGCCGGATAGAGATACAAAACACTCCCCAGCAATGTGTGTATTCGGCCGCCCTATCCGGGACTTCATTCCAATCCTTCCCGGCCGATATAAACCACACGACACGTGGCGTGAAAACTTGGCCACCCGAGAAGAAGCTCTGAGGAACCGCCACATGAGGGGAGCGAACGCTGGTCAGAGCACACCAAGAGACTCCCACCACTAGCAGTCGGAGACCTTATACGCATCCAGAACCAGGTCGGTCCACACGCCCGTAAATGGGACAAGACAGGTGTGGTCATCGAAGTCAGGCAGTTTGACCAGTACGTGGTTAGGGTCGATGGATCTGGGAGGGTAACTGTAAGGAACAGGAAATTCCTTAAAAAATATGAACCCTTCAGCACACCTGCTCCAAAGATGACCATAGACCAACATTTGAAGAACTTCCTAGCGGTGCCCACCAACAGCCCACCTGCTGCACCACCTACACCTGCCAGGTCAGCACCAGGACCAAAGACACCCGCTTCACCCCGTAGTCCGACACGGTCCAGCCCACACGTTGAACGCAGGCGCCCGACCCTGAAGAGACCACACCCCCCACCCAAGAAGACATGTCAACGCCGCCCATCGACATACTACCACCTGCACCCCCTAGGCCAATGGGTACGGCACCCCAAACTGCAACTCCACTAAGGCGTTCGAACCGTACCAGACGCCCCCCTACCTGGCATGAAGACTACCATATGAATCAAGAAGAGTAACCAATCAAGTATGCTTTAAATTAAGGGCACTGACAAAATAAGGTTTAGTCTTTATCCGTAAACATACAAATTTTTTTTTTTTTTGCCATATTATCCTTAATAATCTTCTTTATAAAATTGCTGGCTCAAAGACTTGGGGGAGATAGAGTACAGTACACTTTACACTTTACTTACTAAGAACTTTATATTGTGTTCCCAATACAGCTGTAACCTCATTACTGTACTATTACTTTTGTCAGGAATACCGTTGTACAACCCTTATTTTAATATATGATTCAATCTCTCGCTGAACTCTCTAATTGTATTGTAATATGTTTGATTGGATATAATGTACTGTATAATTCCATAAGTATTTATATTTTAGTTTCTACAGTATCGTATTCATCATGATGTAATAGCAAAGCCTTATGTTCCATATTACTCTTAAATAAACTAGTATCTATGTTTTCCTATTAAAGTACTATACTGTATTCACTTTATAAAACAATATAAGTCTTCGCACTACTGTACTGCAATTACCTCATATCACATCTAGTATCAAAGACTTGGGAGGAGATAGAGGACAATGATTATGTTTATGTTTATGTTTATGTTTTATTCAAGTGATTACTTATTATGCTTATTCCTTTTTCAGAAGACCGTTGTCATTGTTTGACTTTATATAAATAAATAAATGATTACAAAGAGTTGGTTCTCATTTATCTACCGCCTTTTCCTCTTCCCTCTCTGTATGGTCCTTAATCAAGGCTTGTATTTCCCTATCGATACCCTCCAGTTTTTCTTGTATTACTTTCCTGGGTACTTAGCCTACGTATTATCGGGACTACCAAACGTCATTTTCGTTTAAACTAACGAAAATATCACAACTTAACCTAACCAATCATCAAGGGCGTACAGTTGACCTAACCGGGCATTCAGATGACCTAACCGGGCAAATATTCCTTAACTGTTTCCAGTATGGCACTGAAAGGGTCCCGTCCTCCGAGATTTTGACTCCAAATAAACTCCACTAGATAGGACTCCAAGTGAGGGCGGGCAGTCCCACGGTGCTTCTTATTCCTCCATTTCGCTGACCCCCAAATCCTCTCAATGCGTTGTGTGTGTGTGCTCCCGTGTCGGGGGATCAATGAAGTTGTACTTATGATTGACCTTGAAATGTTCGAAACCAGCATCATTCAGTTCCTTCGTCTTGTATGAAAATGCCCGGTTAGGTCAACTGAATGCCCGGTTAGGTCAACTGAATGCCCGGTTAGGTCAACTGAATGCCCGGTTAGGTTAATTGAATGCCAGGTTAGGTCAACTGTACGCCCTTGATGATTGGCTAGGTTAAGTTGTGATATTTTCGTTAGTTTAAACGAAAACGACGAGAGCAAAAATACATTATAAACAATTTGGTAGTCCCGATAATACGTAAGTACCCTTTCCTGGCATTATCTCCGCAGTTGGCTAACTTCGCCTCCACTCTCTTTCTTTTGCGGAATATTCTTCTCTTTTGCCTCTCTAGCCAGCTCCTCTTTCCTTTTGGCTGTGATTTCGGAGCATATTTGTCTAAAATTCTCAGCGTTTTTTCTTCCAAGGTTGTTAGCATTTCTTCATTTGTTTTATTCTCTAAAACTGTTCTCCATTCTATTTGGGCCATGTGCGATCTGATTGCTTCCCAATTTATAGTCTTGGATTTTAAGTTAAAGTCCCCAAATTTGCTTCCTTCCTCAATACGTGTATTGTCTTTTAATGTTGTCGTCATATTTGGTGATATCTCGATTAAGTTGTGGTCTGATATAATGGTTGGGGTTATATTTATATCAGCAATCAAGTTCGTGTTATTGGTGAATACCAGATTTAGGCAGTTATTTTTTTTGGTATTTTCTATTATCTCCTGTGTTAGCATAAACTCATATGAGAGAGCCATCAGCATTTTTGCTTGCTCCTGGTCTTCTCTTGTGACCCCCCTTGTCCTGATGTGTGTATATATATATATATATATTTATGCACACACACACACACACACACACACACACATATATATATATATATATATATATATATATATATATATATTCCTATCCACTTTTTGTATTTTATAAGTGGGAAGCAGTGGCGGCTCGTGACTTTCAGTTATGGGGGTGCTGCCTCAGAAATTGCGAACAATTGTGTCGATTATATATATATGAGAGAGAGAGAAAGTCGAATAGATAAATAGATAACTACTCACTACTCAATCATAAAAATAAGTAAAATAGTATCATAAAATCAATTATAGGGTACTTACGCTTAACGGGTAATTTCGAATTTGCCAAAAATTTTACAGTATTTATAAAGAAATTCCATTCTTCTGTTTTTATTCTGAGCGGAAAGGTCTATTACTTTTTCATTGAAATTCTGTGTACTGTTGATCAAATTTTTCTCTATTGAAATCATTGCAAGAGCATTTAGTCTTTCCTGATTCATAGTGCTCCTTAAGAACGTCTTTATTCTTTTTCATGTTGAATGGCAGCGTTCGGCCTCGGATGTAGTCATGGGGATGGTCAAAAGAATTTTTATGAGCTCATGCTTTTCAGTTTTTCTTTCATTTTGTTTATATTTGTAAAACCACTTTTTGTCCACGTCAAGTCACCACCGAGTAGTAGACACGGGAAACAAAATAATGCATTTAACTTTACAACCACAAAGCCAACTTTTTCTTTGGTACCATTCTGAATTAAAACTACGAATATATTTCTTATTGTTACTTATTCCGGGCTGAGATATTTGAATTTCTGGTGTAGGGCGTCCTTCAGTTTTAATAGCTATTTTTTCTTGAAGAGATAACTGTGAAAAATTACGAGACTGAATTTTACTCACTGTCATCCGACTCACTTCTGGGACTAGCGCAGCCATGATAATAGAATAGGCGCCTAGTTAAAATTTCAAAAAACAAAAAGTCACTTGCGAAAAAAATATTCTAAGAAATGAAAGCTATATATTGTAAATAATCCAATTATTATATAATTAACTTCAATCTCACGACAAAAAATAAATGATAACGAATCATTGATAAATGCAATTCGGAAATTAAATTTCGAATTAGCAAACGATACAGCAACACAACTACCACGTCAAACAAACAAATCGGCACTGCTCTGTCCACAGTGCTTTGGATCCTCTTAAACCCGCGATTCTGACTCGCTCTTCGTACTTCCGCCACTGAGGTTTCAAGCGTTCCGAACAAAATCTGGAACTGTTAAGTACGCAGTTCCACGGGAAGGCTGAAGCTACTTTCGTGATTCATTCGTTCGGCATTGAAATAGTTTAAGGAAAAAAGGATATAATCTGATTTAAAAACTCAAAGTTCATTGAAAAAAAACGATCAGAGAGGCTATTTTAAATATTTAAATATAAAGATCATAAGATCATGGGGGTGCTGCAGTTCCACAGTGCCTACCTGCGAGCCGCTCCTGGTCACTGGGAAGTTAAAGTCTCTACAGATCATTGTATTGGGGGATGGATGGTTTATGGCCTTTATTAGCTTTCTGATGTCATCAATGGCCTCCGAGAATATTTTGGTTGGGGTGTTTGGAGGTCTATAGATGACTATTAGTCACGTTTAGTGACCATAAGGAACTTTCGATTCTGTACAAGTGAAGCTAAAGACGCTCTCTTTCGTACCTCTTTCGTACTTTCGTATCATCCAAGTTATCCATGAGCAGTGTTGCCATTTCTACAGATTTATCTGTGCATCTACAGATTTTATGCTTTGTTTCAGATTTTCAGATTTTTCCCCCAAAATGGGCGAAATCTACAGATTTCTAAAATTTATGATTTTTTTTATGCTTCTTTTCAGATTTTCCTTCAAAATGGGCAAAATTTGCCGATTTCTAAGATTGAGGTTTTTTTTACTAACCATACTAACCACTACGGACTACACTGGATATTACAGTAATATTACTGAGTTTCTCCATGAGAACCAACAAATTATTTTCGTGCGCCACCTGTCAGTAGAAAGTGGCAACATAACATAAACACGCCACACTCAGCTGACGCCTGACTGTGCGTCGATTCTTACTAAGTCATCAACAAAACACACTGCTAAAGAAAGCAAAGGGTGGAATCTACAGTACAGATAAATATCCCTGTTATTGTTAATGATAATGTTCATTCCATAATTCCAGTACAGCACAAAATTATGTATTTTATTGAATTCCTTTTTCCATTTTGTATATATGCATCTTTATTTTGTTGCTGTATACTTGTTCTTTCTATTTGCTGCTTTTTGTCTAGATCATTCTTAAACTGGCCTATAGACGTAGCTTGAATAGTATTCTGGTTTAAAATATTCAGTTTACCTTTCATTCACTAAATTTTGTGTTTAATTGACCATTTTTGTATTTCTGTTTGGAATTATGAATATTATTGTATATGTTACTTACAAAAATAAACTTTAAAATCAAATGGTAGTTTACAGATTTTGTCTACAGATATTTTTATTGAAACTACAGATTTCTACAGATATTTTGACACCAATCTTCAGATTTTCATTATTTTTGGATGGCAATGCTGTCCATGAGTCCTGCCATTTATCCTCTAAGCTATGGACTTCTTGGTACGAAAATGTCTGTCTGTAGCTCCACTTAACTTCGACATTTCAGTATTATTTCTAATCAATTGTATATATTTCTATCCTTAGTATATGAACTGTCATTGTATTAATAATATTTTTCATATGGACTATAGTCTGCCAATAAACCTTTTCATTTTCATTTTCTATTTTCACTGCTAGAAGTTTTACAAAACTGTTTAATTTACTTATTATTGTCTCTATCATATAACCTTCAAGTTCATATATAGCACAGCCACCTTTACGTCTCGTTGTTCTATATCTTAGTAAGGTGAAGCCCTCTATATTTATATTTTTCTTATCAATACAATATGGTTGTCCATTTGGAAAAGACCCAAGCATTTTCAGAAGAGTATTTCCCAAGAATATATATAACAATCCCTCTTTATAACGGTTCGCTCTGCTCGGTTTCATTATAGCACTGTTAATACAATATATCCCTAGATTCGTTATAACGAACTCTGCCCCGATATAGCGCTGCTGGCGCTCGTATATCTGATAGCCAGTCCGCCTTATCAAACTATTTAACATTTCTTAATTGCCTATAATTATCTAGATCTACAAGGCTATAGCTGCTACTATTAGATTCTCTGAATGCTCTTTTCTTATTTTTAATCAATTTAGCTATTTCCTTATTCCACCACAAAGATTTCTTAATCTTGTTATTGCTAATAGTTTTGAAAGGAATACATCTACAATGTATATCCTCTAAAATTTCTTTAAAGCTAGACCATATCTCCATAATATTTTTGACAAATTTATTATCTTGCTTTGCTGAGCCGAACAACTCCCTAAATTTACCATAGTCACCCGTAGAGAAATGAGGAACTAAATGATCATTCTTGACTAGATCCCTATTTAATTCTATTTTAAAACATATGATATAATTTTCACTATTTCCCAATAACCTCAAAATCATTGGATAGAACTAAATCTAAGATTGCTTGATTCCTAGTTGGTTTGTCTATAAACTGAATTAGAAAAATATCATTACAGCAATCAATGAAGAAGTTGCCTTCCCTATTATTTCTTCCTGAAAAGTTATGTCTATACACAGCAGGTTAAAATCTCCCATAATTAATGTTCTAGTATTATTTTTTTTTTTTATTTCCTGAATCATATTATCAGCAATGTTCTGTATTTCATTTGGAGATCTGTAAAATGCATGTATCCAAATATACTCTCTACCTAATACACAAATATTAACCCAAACTGATTCTACCCTATTGTCTAATTTAATATTATCATTCTCAAACCACCTCCCTGCCTATCCAGTCTCTGATAAATATACATTGTGTAGCCAATTAGTCATTTAACTCATACTCAGCTCTAATGTCATTGAATACTGCATCACCACTCCATGCCTCACTAATACAGATAATACCCAGATTTTCACTAATCATATAACTAAATAGTTCATTTTTCTCATTAATAAAACTTTGTATGTTAGTATAAAAACACACTAACCTCTCAATTTTAACTGTTCACTACTTTTGGCTTTATTGCTGATATGCCTATTCTTGATATAATTTGTCTTTAAAACCCCAACAGTATTGCTAACTTCAGATATACCCTGATGATTTATGCCTTTTAATCTAAAGTCATCTTTCAAAACTTAGGTGTATAAATATGTAAATTTAATTTAGCATACCCTTCTAATATCTCTAGGGCCCTAAAATATATTTTATTTTATATAGGTATGGGACTAAATAATAATAGTTAGGATGATTTTAAAAATACCCTTAATTTTGCAGATGATGCATTGTTTGCTTACAAAAAAGTAACCTCAGTTTTCTCTAGCCACCTCCAGAGCTGGCTTGACAAAATTCAAATCAAATCTATATTATTTTGATGAAAAGAACATGGTAACTTGAGTTAGCTTGACTTGACTTCAAGTTGGACAAAAAGAAAATGGTTTTAATTTAATTTTTGCTAGTATCATATTTCTGTATTACAGAGATCAATCTGGATATTGTTGGCTTGTACCAAAACTGAGATTAAGCCTTTGGCCTGTGATTCTTTGAAATTTAAAGTAATTAAAATAGCCATGACTCAAACAGATGATATGAATTACATTGAGAAAAAAGGGCATGATGAAATTAATTCATACATTACTTATTCTATAAATAAAAATAACTTCATTGTCATAAGCCAGGGTAAAATTGACTGCAATTCTTCAAAGAAAGAGTAAGTTTCTCCTTTTTCTTCCTAATATTAAGATTGGTCATTTTAGCTCCATTGAGAGGCATATATAGGGATTATTCACTTAGGGTGCATTCCAGGACAAATGAAAAAAATGGTATCATGACCTTGGATTTTAATTTTTTGTGTACATGTGTGTAGTGGTAGTTTTAACGAAAAAACATCAATTTTTAAATTATAGCTTAGTCAATTCAACAGTTGGGACCCCAAATTTTGGGGTCCCACCCAAATGCCAAAAATTTAAATAAAACATCACAATCCCTAATTATGATAAAAAATAATTCCAACAGCTTCTATGGGTGGGTAATTTTCTTGACTTCAAGTGAAAAGTTGGTGCTTTATATATATATATATATATATATATATATATATATTAGGGTGCATCAAACGCCACATAAAAATTTTAAATTGATATCACACTACTGGCCGGTACATATGTCTTGCTCCTCATTGTGGTGAATACAAAATAAACAATTTTTTCCTTTTTATTAAATTTTTCACATTCCCATTTTTTAATAGAAAATTAAAAAAAGACAAAAATTAACAAAATTAGCAAAAATTTACAAAAAAGAGCAAAAGCAGAACTATGAAACAAGCAAAATGGGCAGAATCCTGTTTAAAGCATTTATCACTAAACAACACCTTAAGTTAAGCTGTCAGGAGCCATTTTAATTTTTTCAAATTTTTGTCTTTTCTCATATTGCCAATTTTTTCACGATTTTCCTCAACTACTTGCAATGTATCTTGGTAGAGGGTTTCTTTCTTAGAAGACTTTAAATAATCACTGGCCAATTTGACACCTCGTTCGCAGAATCATTAACAACCTTTAGATTGCAGACTTTTTCCTGACATTGCTTGTAGGATGGATTGATCGCCCAATTTTCAGGGTTCTCCTGCAAGAAAGTAGGGTTGCATTGGAGTGTCTTGAAAAATACCCATGACCCATCATTGACAAAGGAAGATAGATCTTGAGAGTTTGCATGCAGGGCATCAAGCGATGGAAATATTGGCTTACCAAATCCAGCCCCATGCCTTTGGAATGAATTTTTCATCTCTTTTGACATTATCATTTTATTGGAAATTTTCCTTTTCATTTCTGCTGGTACCTTTTGGCTAAATAGTGACACAGGTACCATTTCTGCTGTTAAGCTCCACAGATGATGCTCAATGGCTTTGGTAGCAACAGCTGCCACCTCTTGGTCAATTTTAGAATATGTTTTAAGATTCCTAATAAGTTCCAAGTCATTTATTGGAGCATCAAGGGCATTAGATGCCATAAACCAATACTTAGTATATATCAGTGTACCAAACCTACTGAAACGATTTAGCTACTCGGATTGAAATTTCGTCATTTTGCTGGGCAAAGCCTTTACTTGATCTTCCAATATGGATATTTTAATTGCATAAATTAATTTTGCCATCCATCGAGCTCTATGAATGGCACCAGGATGCACAAATTTATAATTGCCTTGACATCCATTCATATAAAGGTTAGTGAGGTTCAAGAGTTCCAGGTAATCATCTCGCGGATGGTTTGAGTTCTTTTGCTTCGCTAATTCGGCAGTCGCACTTAAGGAGAGTTCCTTCGTTACATCATCTTTTTGGTCTAGAAACTTATACGAGCCCCCCAAATCTAAGAAATCCCAACACTGTCGAAACTTGGTAAAAATGGTAATATCCGGCGATTTTGACGGTTCTATTTTTAAGGCATTGAACACGTCAGAGAGAATAATTTCCATCACGTGATGCCGACATGCAGCCCATAGTAGTGGCTTCCTCAAATGCTGTTGCAGCTGAATGCAGGCTCCTGTGACGTGCCCTGAAAAAAAAATATAGATTAGATAGGTATCAGTGGCTTGTCATGCCTAGGCCTATATGCAATATTAGACAACATACAATATAGGACAACACAACAATATAGATCTAAAACACAAATTGATCCACAATATAGATCTAAAGATCTATATTGTGTTTTTGAGCTATGTATCATTTTTACCTGTATTAACGGAAGTTGTATCAAAACACATTGCGGCAACATTGTCTGTGCACTTCCATTGCTTCAGTAGTTGATATGTTGCATCTCCGATACTTCGTGCCTCGCCCGATTGCAGCTTTGGAACACCAAGCAGTTTTACTGTTCCATTTCCTGAAAGTTCAGAAAAATAGCAATGCAGCAATGTGTATTTTAGATGATTCTCTTTACTATTATTTTGTTTAGTACTAAATATACACTTTCAGTAATTTTACTTTAATAGCAAGCCACATTGGTTACTGAACATTGCTGTGCAATTTGCATGTTAAAATTTTTATGGACAAGAATTTGAAGGTTATAAATTACCTGAAAATAGTACTGGGAGACGTTCTTTCTTCTTCATGGTGTTTGTTGTTCAGTGTTCTCATCAGCTTTCCATCCCAGTGAATGGTTCCAATGTCTGATGGTTGCCATAAACCTCGGATTTTTTCTGCCATTTCCTTTACATTGGCTGCAGCTGCTCGAGATGCTGATGCATATGACAAACTAAGTTTGTCAGTGTCTCCTCCACAGGCTTGCACAAATGCAGATATTATACCTACAGCAGCAGTTGGAGTAACTCCATGGGCCCTTGCCGCCATAGAAGTAACTCTCTTGTCTTTCAGGATATCATAGGGAATGAAAATGTCTTCACCAGTTTTTTTCACTCTTTTGTGCATTCGTTTTGGCTCCAAATCAAACTCCTCTCTATCAGAACCACTGTCTTGATCTTCATTGTTGTGTTTTGTTCCAGTGATAGTGTCAGCATCTGATTCATAATCATCTGTTGCCCAACTTGTGCTAGGCTGGTCTACTTTTTGCTTTTGATAGTATTCATTTCTTTTGGCCATTCTCTCATTCCATTTTATTGCAGATATAGCATTTTTCTTGTCCAAAGAGCTAAATGATGCTGTTCTATCAGACATCATGCTTTTGAGAAAAACTTTATCTTCCTCATTTGTAATAGTTCTTATCAAGTTTTTCCCGAAATTCGTTTATCTTTCTCATGTTGTTATCGCTCTCTCTTTTGTCGATTTGAATTTTTTGTAGGTTATTCACTTCGTCATGCAATCTCATTATATGCTCGGCAATCTTTTTTTCACTTACATGTTGTATGCCGCCCTTTATATAAAATGGAACAACTTGTGCTGCAACTTCCTTTGCAGCTTGATAGAGAACTTTCTTGAAATAACCAGTGGATCTATCGAATTTGCTCTTTTTATAAGAGAAGGAGCGATATACTTGCCCATAGGTGGGCAGGCGGGAACCTTTTATAATTTCGTCCATTTCTGTTGGCAGAGTACCAAGCAGAAACTGGCATAAGTCTTGTCTACCACGCACATTCATAAAAACAATCTGTAATGAAGCAAGTATTTTTAAATAGTGTGTTTCTAAAATAGTATATTTCTAAATAGTGTGTTAAATAAATAGCCTGATAGTGCATACTACAAGAATAGATGATTGATACTGTTTAAATCCATAGTATTGAAAACGTTCACTGTGTAAACAACTTTGTTGTTGCTCACTTTATCGTGAAAAAGGAGAATTTCTCAAAAAAAATTTAATTTTCAATTAAAAAGTAGGAATGTGAAAATTTCAAAAATTGACCAAAAATTGGCACCATAGGTCTTAACTACACAAGAAGCAACAGCTCAGAACTGGCCAGCAAAATCCACATCAGTTGGGGCATTTGATGCACCCTAATATATATATATATGGAAATCATTAATAAGTGGTGAGAAATAAATGTCATGCATAAAATCTAGATTTTATGTGATCTCATCATTGCGAGTGTCACAACAAAAGTTTGGGTAAAATTCCAGAATCCAGATGCAGTTTGGAGACAGGGTACATAATTACTAACCTAATCTGATCTGACCTGACCTGACTTAACAACTTAACCCTTTCATGCTGTATGGGCGCAAATGAGACCATTAAATTTTATGAGATTTTAGTCATTCTGGAGATATAACACAAGTGTTTTTTGTGGCATGAAAAGTAAACGAAAATCAGGTATGAAAGGGTTAATGTATTGTTAAGCAGGCTTGGGGTCAAGTACTTTTTCTCAAGTACAAGTACTTGATATAGGAAATTTGGTCAAGTAATTACAAGTACTTAATGATCAACTACAAATACTCTTGCAGAAAAAATTAATAAAAAATATTTCTGTATTTTATTGATCATTTTATTGCAATACACAAAAACATTAAAACACTTTACAAGGCCCGTGTATTGTGTACATTAATATGGCTCATGGTTACATAAACAATAAACATGTTATGTCTTTATCAGTAAAGAATGTATACACTATATCACGTATAGGCTACTAGTGAAACTATATATTAACTGAGTATTTAAAATGAGGCAGGAAAAAGTTTTATATTGCATCTAAATAAAATACTTTAAAATACCCCCCCCCCCCCCCCCCCCCCCCCCCCCCCCCCACCCCAAGTACAAGAGTAACTAATTATGAAATGTCAAGTACAAGTAACTAAAAATTGGTACATAAGTACCAAGTATCAAGTACAAGTAAATACTTGAGCCCCCAAACCTGTTGCTAGGCTATTATTAACTCTATCTCTGAAAGTTCTGCATCTAAATTCTGGATTATCACCAAAGTTTGAAACATTTTTCACTGTTTTTATTATGGATCCTTGATGCCCATCCATAATAAATTGGCCTTTAATCATATCTAGGAAAGTTTATTGGGTCATCTAGGTTATTACAAATTTAAGGTTAATTACATGTTTCTTGTTTTTCCAAGAATGATTTATTGGCATGGCCTCATGTTGTGCAGTAGGGTTGTCAGATTACTCATTAATAGGCTCTGAAACTGTTGATTTTGAACACAGATGCAGGTCATGACTAGTTACTTCATTATAGGCAATTCCTGCTGGTATAATTTAGGTAAGGATCCCAGTATGTATGGGTAGATATAGCTAATGCACATGTCAATTTATATGGCTAACTTTATCTACAAATTATATAATCCTTTTGCTCTCCAGGTTATGTATATTTATTCATATATTCTTTATAGGTCTACATTTCACAGTTTAGAAGAAAAGTTCCTTACTTGGCTAAAAGAAGTATTTTTACCTCAAGGATACCCACATTCTGTGTCATCAGATTATCTCCAGTATCAAATATGGGATAGTCTTCAAGTTAGTATTAAAAGATGCAGTAAAATTTAATTGAGCTTTGTTCTTAAATGTACTGTAGAAGGCCTTATGTTGTGCACATAATTTTGATTTATATCTTGTATAGGTCTACTCTCTTGTTTACTTTGAAATAAAATTTATTTACATTTTTACATTTTACATTTCATTTGGAAAACATGAAGCCACTGGGGCCCCAATCGAGGTTATCCAAGTCATGAGCTAATAATAATAATAATAATCATATCTCCTCTCATACAACATCTCTCAAAACTAAACATACCTAATTCCTGTATTCCAATCTTCTTAGGGTAGGGATAAGCTTGGTTGTCCTATATTGCACACCTTCAAGCATATCAATATCATATCTAAGGTGAGGGGACCAAGCTTGAATGCAATATTCTAAGTGAGGCCTAACATTTACAGATCACTCCCTTACTCTTGTAACTAACATTCCTCTTAATAATACCTAACATTTTATTTGCTTTATTTCTAGCCTCTAAGCACTGCTTAGAAAATTTGAGATCACTACAAACTATAATATCAAGATCCCTTTCCTGTCTAACATCCAACAAGTTCCCTTGCATCTCATAACTAAAGTTTTCATTATTTCTACCAAAATGCATGACTTTGCATTTTTGAATATTGAATTCCATCTGCCATTTACTAGCCCAAGCAACTAATCTATCAAGATCCTCTTGCAGTTTATAAGAATTTTCTATATTTGTAACTGGGGGCAACTACTTTTGTATCATCTGCAAATTTAGAAATTTTACAACCTACTCCTTTCTCTAAATCATTTAGATATAAAATAAAGATTAATGGACCTAAAACTGATCCCTGTGGTACCTCACTTTTCACTTTCTGCCACCCAGATTCATGACCATTTAGAATTACTCTACAGTTTATGTTGCGTACTTCTTAGACAGGGTCTATGAACTCGCTATATTAAAATAAATTACAAGTTTCTGTCATAACCATAGGGTAGACCTTATATATCTGCATATTTATGTACTGTGTGATAATTGCTTACATCTCAGGTATAGGCCTACTAATAGAGTTTAGTTTGAATTATTCCTCATATGCTAATATGAACAAGACCCAAATTGTGTGTTCCTTATTCTCCAGAAAGAGACAAGGGTTTCTGCTAAACTGTGAAGACTTTTAATAATTATTTATTATATTATGGGTTTTTAGCTACCTAATTATTTTCCCATTACATTATGTTAGTGTATTTAACCTGTTTGCCTAATGTGATGTTTTCACCTTAGATTCAAATTTTTATTAATTAGACCTTCTATAAATAATTCACCCTCCTAAGAAAACAATGGTTGTTGATGTAATTCCATTTTTTTTTTTTTTTATTTCTCAGGCCTATTGTAGTAATCTTGCAGGAGCTTTAAGTCTTCATTCGACTCTGGTGGGAATTGGAGTAGGTCAAGACACTGCTTCCCCTCTTGCTGCTGCTATTTCTTGGCTGACAAAGGATGGTGCAGGAATGGTATCATCCATTACTTTTGCATATTATAAAGGGTAAAAATCACTGTTTTATAGTGTAGTTCTTGCTACTGGAAATGGTCCTCTATGATACATGATGTTTTAGTTTATTAAAATATATTTTTATATTTAAGTTATAGGCTATATTAGCCTAACATAGGCCAAATAAGAGTGTAGGGCTGTGCAAAAAATGTTTATGAGATAGGGTAATCAAATTTGCCTTTGATAAGGTAAGTTACTAAAGGTGAAAGAAAAATTGAAGTGGCTGTCTTCAAAATATGAAGAAATTAGATACATAGGTAATTATTAGGTAGTACTCACTCAGTTATCCATGATTGAAGGGTGGTCCATCATCATGATAAACTCGGTACATAGGCGGCGGAATGGGGGGAAGGGCTCTTAAATTGACAGAGGGAGGCCAAGTCCCCCTTGCCAGTGAAAATATTTTGACACTTTAAACTTTGAAAAACAAGTTTTTTCAAAGTAAAAAGTAAGTAAACATTTATGTTGTGTTTGAGCTATGTAACATATTTTGTAATTTGTAAGTTCATAACTGTAGCACTTTAGCATATTCATGCAATCTAGTGAATATAGTATAGTAGTATGCTAATCAATCCTACTTGATACCCCCTTGCATGCTGACATTCCACTGCCACTTACTCAGTATACCTGTCCAGTGGGTGGTACAACCACTGAGACGCCTCCCACCTCACACAATCACACACAATATTATTCTACCGGGTGCGGCAAAAGTAACGCCCTTTTAATAATTGTATCTTTATAGTTTTATACAGTATAATTTTTTAGTTTTATATTGTATCATTTTGTTATTTTTTAGTTTTTACTGAGAAAGTACTTATTATTTTTCTTAAAATGCTGTATTTTTCTTGAAAACCTTATTATTTCTCTTAAAATGCTGTAATTGATTTATTTCCTTCAATAAAAGAGAATAAACTAAAAAGGGCGTTATTTTTGCCGCACCCGTTATTACAGTATAATACAGGGTGTCCCAGAATTAACTATCTATTTCAATGAAATTGGACAAATTTTTTAAAAACACACTTTTATTTATGTTTATCATGTTTAATATGTGTTAAAAATGTATAAATTTCTAAATTTTTTTCATAATTTTATTTTTATAATTTTTTCATTATCTGGTCCAATGAAAGACCGTCTGAAGTCATAGAATGGCAAAGAGACTCTCCAAAAGTTAACGTGTGCCTTGGAATGACCAAATCCAAAATTTATGGCCCATTCTTCTTTGCAGAAGCAACTGTAACAGGTACCGTCTACCTTGATATGCTTCAGCAGTTTCTCGAACCACAGCTTCTTGATGATGGCATTCTTGATAATGTTGTTTCAACAAGATGGAGCACCATGTCATTATGCTCTAATTATTCGAGAATACCTCAACAGATGCCTTCCGAATCGGTGGATTGGACGTGGAGGACCTCGACCTTGGCCTCCGCATTCTCCGGATTTGACACCCCTGGATTTCTTTGCATGGGGTTTCATAAAAACAAAGGTTTATCGCCAAAAGATCAATGCTTCTTGTTGAAACACAACATTATCAAGAATGCCATCATCAAGAAGCTGTGGTTCGAGAAACTGCTGAAGCATATCAAGGTAGACGGTACCTGTTACAGTTGCTGCCGCAAAGAAGAATAGGCCATAAATTTTGGATTTGGTCATTCCAAGCCCATTCCAAGCCACACGTTAACTTTTGGAGAGTCTCTTTGCCTTTCTATGACTTCAGACGGTCTTTCATTGGACCAGATAATGAAAAAATTATGAAAAAAATTTAGAAATTTATACATTTTTAACACATATTAAACATGATAAACATAAATAAAAGTGTGTTTTTAAAAAATTTGTCCGATTTCATTGAAATAGATAGTTAATTCTGGGACACCCTGTATACAAAATTTTTAAGTAGTTTGTATGTACTCACCACAAGATGCAAGGATTTAATACCAATACACTCACAGTACCAGAACCCTGAACAGGTTATTTGAATCCCATTTCAGACTTGGGGTAGGATAATATACCCTTTAGGATGGAAAAAAAACAAAAACACACGAAGCCACAAGCGCACATGTGTACTCTATGCAGAGAGACACTGACTGAGCTCACAGTTAACTCATTGTCATGATCATGGATAAGTGCACAATGATAACAATTAATAAATCATTGTTAATGTGAATCATGGACAAGTGTAAGAGTACTAATGTGTATGTAGTTTGTTGATAAATATAAAATAAAAGGAAAATTTAGATAACCATGTTTGGAAATCTTCCAAAAACTGTATATAGAGAACTCAAATACATCATAGCATATTTCATATTGTGCTATATAAGGTAAGCTGCACACAGGGATTCAGTTAAGTATAGTAGCTACTCAACTGTGCCTAAATTTATGTTAATTTATAAGCCTGTGTATGTGTATTTTAGTTGTATTGACATACAGACACAGTACACTAAAAATGTTGTTTTTCATTAAATTAGATGTGAATTAGATAACAACAGTAAGCAGTGGCGCCTGTTTGCTGATATTGCGAATGATGGGGCCCACTTCATAAAGCTTTTAGCACCTGTTCTCCCCTTCCCTTTCCTTCTCACATTTTGCTGTTCCTCCGTGATGTCATCGCTGGTTGGAGTGGCGGGAGGGGCCACAAGGGCCAGTCTTATTCAACATCAAGTAAGACATTTATCTATTATCAAATCAGCAACGAGTAATACGAAGTACATTTTGTTAACAATTAAAATAATGCTTTATTTAATTTATGGTCTACTACTGCTATGTCCAAACAATCTAACCACCATATTTTATCTTAAGCCTTACCATACATTTAACAGTAGATTGAAATTTTTGTACTGAAGGATAGTTTGTGCAGTTAAAAGGTACAGTAAAAAAATTTCACTATATTAAACGAGCTATGAGTCTATGTGAAATGTGTTGGTCGAAATTCAGATAAATTTTTCATTACAATTAGAAACATATAAATGACCTAAGCCTCACGAAGAGTTGAACTTGTCCAGTAGCTGTAAATTAGCCTAGTCTACTTGAGTAACCACATATGTAGTGGTTGGTTAGAATTCATCAGTACCTTAACATTGCAGTTCGTTGTATTTTACTAGTAGCCATATCTTTTATAAAGTTTACTTACTTTCAGGCACTGTGCAACAACATGGCCGATGTTTCAGCCAAAGATGGTAGCCAAGAAACATTAGTGAATCTTGCAGGGTTGATAACATCTCTAACTTTGCTTCCTCTGTTGACTTCTACTCCATTGTAAGATTCGGATCTTTCGTGTTTTATTGTGTCAATTATTTTATCAGTCTTATTTTCTATTTAAAAAATAATCACCCTCGACACGACACTCGCCTCACCCATCGAAAACATTGCATTTTGTTATTAGCTGTCAGACCACTGTTTTTGCAAAGTAAAATTTTTGGTTCATTTGTGGTTTAACTGATATTTATTCATTGCTGACTATAGCTTATTTATGAATGTGTCTTTCTGGAGTTGTTTAACCTCCTTCATAACGGCAAAGGTCGTATGACGGAAGGGACCTACAACATTATGTGGGATCCGAACCACGGATCACTACATCATGTGGATGCAGAAGACGGCCACCCACCCAACTACTACCTAGATCCAGTGTCGCTTAAATTTGCTGATTGATGGGAAGTGGTGTTGCGACATGGCCGCGTCGTAGCCTGCTTGTTTATGAAAGAAAAGCAGTAGACTTTAGTACAAGAACTGCGTAAGTGATATTTGTATTCTTGAGTTTGAACGGACATATACACAGAAGAAAGTTCCCCCGCCCTTACAAATAATAAATACCAAATTAATGTTGGTATTTATCAATGCTAATAGAAACATAAATTGTGACACCTCGTACTCATAATTTAAAAACCTGGTTCAATGCAACCTTATTCTTGTAAATACTTTATTGTAAATACTCGTACCTATAATAACTTCTGGATGCCTTGGTGTTAGTGGTAATAATTTTTTTTTTTTCAGTTATTTTTATTATAGCATTGTTGACCATATATTATCATGTACCATCCATACCAGTTAATTAATGAACTTGATTAACAATATTCGAAGTATTAAAAAAATCCAAGGGAAATTTTAAAAGGCTTTCGTGTAATAAGATAAAACTTCAAGTAACTTCACAAGAAAAGTAATATTTGTTCTTGTGCCTGTCAAAGTTTTGTGTGGAGTGCGGTACGGGGACATAATTTGTGGCTATGAGGGGACCACTTCGAACCAGTAAAATCCCAGCACATTCACTGCCGGTTGTCATAGAATTTTATAGATCTTACAAAAGTATTGCTCTTTTCGATGTCTAGGAATCCATTATAACAAATTGAATGAAGTTATCTGGCGTTAGCAAAATAAAATCGGCAAAGTGAACTGTTATCATTAAAGGTTTAATGTTTACCCTCATTCTAGCTGATGATACTTGTATTTACCAAATTTTTAAATATTTTATTAAATGTAAATGAACTTTGACAGTATGTATACTGTACTGATTGTTTCTATAAAATAGAAATTCATAATTTCGCTGGTCGCCATTCAAATGCGTCTTTATACATTACAGAATAACGTGGGCAACGTTTCTGTTGTGCGTGAGTCTTCATTTGTTCACCAACTACAGGGCGATGCGTTCCATACAAATGAGAACTCTGAACAAACCCCGTTTACTGTACATTTTCAATAGTTTGACGACCAGAGCTTTTATTCCAGATATTACCACTGCAAATGAAAATGAGCCACTTTTCTTTGGTCCAGCTTTTATTGAAGGTAATGCTGATACAATCTATTCATTATTAGCCCAATTGTCGAATTTCGAAAGCTTCGTCGTGGCTACGTCGCAACACCGCACCCCGTTAGATCAGTGAGGTTAAGGGATGTTGGGTCTCTTCCTTCTCCTTCACATGACCTTTGCCGTTACGAAGGAGGTTAAACAACTCAAATATTATTATTGTTGTCGAATCTCTATTTTCAAAATTTACTGAAACAAAACTATTCACTCGTTTTATTGACTTGAAATACCGTTGTATAATCAAAAGTGCTCTAGGTTATACGTTCATTGTATAATCTCGGTCCTTATAAAGTGCCTAGGTTTAGCACTAAAAGCTTAAAATTCATGGTTTTCATTAAAATTTAGGTCTTAGGAGGCCCGAGGTCAGTTGCTTGGTATCTAGTGATCTAAATCTCTTTCAGACTATTTAACACAGAATTTCAGAGTGGAACTAGGAGTGTCTCTGAAATATGTGTCTGAGTGCTTTTCTAACATGAAAGAAGAATTCAAGCAATTCCTTCTCACTCAACATTCCAGTTTCGACGAAGAAGGGTACTTGGTAAGTTTTGTAAGCTTTTTAATATCCTTCTATTAGTTCCTTTGCGCTGAAAGTAGTGATCTAGTTCTTATTATTTTTCCAAGTTCAGTTAAATTTTTAAATTTTTCTTGTAAGGTTTGTTTTTGAGCCAACTGAGGGTGTTTGGATAACTGTCGTTGTTATAAACATTTTACGAAGTATGTTTAATTAATTATTGGTGCATCATTCTAGTTTCATTTTCTGAGTGAATTGTGCAAATTAATTTAAATCGAAGATGAAGTGCTTTTCGCATATTTTAGAACAAGGATGGTCAGGAGTAAACTTATCAATATTGTAATGCACCACTTTTCTTGGAGGAGATCGATGTATTTAATTTTTTTAAGAGATTACCGACTTCGAAATTTTGTCCCGTAAATTAGCAAACAATAAAGTGTATTAAAATATGCGTGTGCCATTTTGGACTTTAGGATTTACCAACAAATCTTGATTTTCAAGCAGAATTCGGTCGGCTCGCCTGTTTAGACAGTTTCCGAGTTTAATATAAAGAAGGCGTTCATATCACGTAAGCAATTTCTCGCAACCATTACTTGACCCATAAACTTAAACTTTACTGTTGGATGAATGGAAGAGTTAATTTATTGAATTAAAAAGAAAAAGAATAAACTCGTATGTTAGTTTAGTTTAACTCTCAGGTAGGTTTATAGAGCCTAAAGTATTTACCACAATCAAAAGGTACAGTTTGACCAAGACGAAACGATTGAAAACGAGCACATTTTGGCGCTACCCACGCTTTGATTTTTTGTTTGATTCTGATTTTTTCGAAATGGCGAAGTTTACATATATTTTAAAGTTTCTTTGATGGGGTTCTTTAACCTCCTTCGCAACATCTAAGGTCGTATGACTGAGGGGCCCTCTAGACAGCTTTGCGTGGAATCCGAACCACTGGGCGGTACGTAATCTAGACTCAAAGAACGGTCTCCCATCCACCTACTACTCGGACCCAGTGTCCCTTAACTTTGCTAATCGACGGGAAGCAGTGTTTTGACATTGCCCAAGACGTATTTTAAAGTAAATCCTATAATTATAGTATGGCAGGAAAGTATGCCATATTGAAAATTCCAACCACACTATGATAGGTTGTATTAAAATACTTACTGATATGTAATTATTATTATTATAAATTAAACTAATAAATTACTCTTAATCGTTATAAACTATTGTTAATATGGTTCCAGGATGTCGCCAAAGAAGGTTTTCTGCATTATTTGATCTCTTTGTGGTTGACATTTTATTAGATATTTAACCCTTTGAAGCCCGACTGAAGTACAAATTAGGAACCAAAAAATTTTCACGACAATCGAACACGTTTAAAAAAAAAAAGTTTTAAGGTTTGTTGATAAATTCGCCATGACTATAAATGGACAAATGACTTTAACAGAATGAACCCTTCCTACAACATTTATTTCTGCAACCATAAAATTGTGTGTATTTACCTTGAAGGATAATATTCTTTGTAGCGCTTACGTTCTTGCTGTCAGACCAACGCTGGCTTCTTCACAAAAAAAAACTGTGGGCAGAACAGCTCTCACAGCTCTTTCCAGTGTTACCAACCCAGTATTTAATTTCCACAAGTGACACGTTGGTCCAAATGAAGTCAGTCGGCAAATTTATGCACAAAACACTATTATGGGTCTATGTAGACCGTTGGCCCGGAAAGGGTTAATTAAATTACATTTTAATATAATTTAGAGGTCTTGATAACATATTAAAAATCAATCATAAAAATTAGCCTTAATATTCAACAGTGAGAGTTGTGGTAAAAAGGAGGTTTTGGCTTTGTTTAATCACTTACAGATTTATATTTTAAATAAAATTAATTTTAAACACAAAAAGAGTCGCATCACTGTGTTAAGACCTTGCTTATCAAAAGCACAAGTCCTGTTTTTGTCTGAAGCCAAGAAAGGTTAGAAAATTAGTTAATGAAATTTGCACTCTCATTAATACTAATTGTAATCATGAATATATATTTCAGATCTTTTTGAATAGTAAGACGAGAAGAATTTACATTGTATATCATGAGAAGGCAGAGAATCCTCATTATTTGGAATCATTTTGGTGTGCCTATTTGTGCGCTGTTAATTTGCATTTCAGAAAGGTAAATGTTGTTCTATTTTCCTCGGAAATGTTAATCTTAAAATCTGTATTCGAGTCGCATATTTCAGTTTAGTTATCATCCCTCTTAAATCTTGGCAGGAAGGGCAACTGTGCAAGGAATATGAAGTAACTGATCAAAGTAGTATTCATGACTTCGTTATGAAGGTTAGGAAATGCTCCCAGACTTGTTTCAGAACTATTCTTCCTCAGTTATTGGAAAAGGGTATGTATGTTTTCCAAACTTGTTAATTTAAGAATTCGGTTTTATGCAATATTGTGGGTGTCGGCTTCAACGTCCGGAGCGTGCTCGTCGCGAAGCTGCCAGAGAGACGACCCCGAGGAGGATGGGCGACCTTCAGCACCAGTCGACCTTGGGGAGCCACTCTGCAAATCCGGACATCTTCCCTGCCCCCTGTTTCGGGGGGCGCGGCCTCAGGCCGTCCCCCGGTCCCTGGACCGGGTTCCATGGGTCTCAACCCAATTATCTCTCTCTCTCCCTACACGCAACACTATCCTCTCCTTTCCGTTTTTCTAGCTCATGGGAATGATGTCCCGGCCATCATCTCCCTTCTCCTCCTACTAGCCGGTGACATTGAATCCAACCCCGGACCCCACTCCTACACATGCCCTACCTGCCAACATCAAATCAGGCGAAACCAATGCTCGGAATGGCTACACCTCTCCTGCACATCACTACCCTCAGTACAATTCTACACACCCCAATGGGCATGCCAGCACTGTCTAGCTAACCCTCAACGCAACCGACCACACACACCCCACCCAAAACACTTACTAAACATTTTGCAAATAAACATTAATGGCATCAAAAACAAACACCAGGAACTCAATTCTCTCCTCCACACATATAATATACATATAGCACTTATCCAAGAAACTAAACTCTCACCAGACACCAAGCTCCCAGCCTTCAACAATTACTCAACATTAAGACAGGACACTAACCCCATAGAACATGGGCTTATCACACTCATCCATAAAGACATCCCATACACAAATATAACGCAGCACACACACGCCCTCCTTAATAATGACCCTACCCTAAAAATCCAGACAATCAAAATCAAATCCTCCACTTTTCACATCTCAAACATATACATACCCCCCTCTACCTCTGCTCATTGCCCCCCACGCTACGATCCCCCCCTGCAACCACTTACACAATACGAGAACCACATTGTGGGAGGCGACTTCAATGCTCATCACCCGACATGGCTCTCCTCTCACATACCAGACGCTCGTGGCACGCTACTCCTAGATGATCTTCATACATACAACATCCTCAACAATAGGAATCAACCCACACGCAAACCCTTGCAACACAACCAACAACACACCTCCCCAGACATTACCTTCTGCTCACCATCCCTACACACACGCACAACATGGCAGACATTACACCACCTCCCCTCCGATCACCTCCCAATACTAATCACCTATCAACACACACACACCCCATCCACACATCCTTCAAACAAACATACACGAACTACAAACATGCAAACTGGCCTTCTTTTACAGGCTACATTGAAAACGAGCTTCAGGAATTCTCCACTACTAATTTCCCCTCTATAGACAAGGCTACCGCCCACATAAACAACACTATCACTCGCGCTAGCAAACAATTCATCCCACAAGGACACAGGAAACACTTCAACCCAAACTTCTCCCCACAAATACACAATCTAATCAAACAAAGAAACTCATTACGCCAGAAACACAGTCCCACTGCAGAAGACATCGACCTCATACACCACCTTAACACTGACATCACAAATCTAATTAACACTAAACAGTCAGAAAACTGGGAATCCTATTTAACTACACTCAATCACAAGACCAACAGCACCCAACTTTGGAAAACCTTGAAAAAAATCCACACTTCACATACTAACCCACCCCCCACACACGAAGCTCTCCTTTCCAACTGTAACCAAATTCCATCCCCACAAAACACTGCAACCTACTCATGCACCACTACTCAAAAATTAGCCATAAAATTACTGTTCCCAATAATAGAAAAATCCTCAAAAACATACGGAAACTCTCGGCCGACCCACAACAACCACATCCATTTACACCCCAAGGCACAGCTGCAGCCATAAAATCCCTTAAAAACTCTCATGCCGAAGGCCCAGACCACATTTCAAACATACATCTCAAACACCTTGGTCCAATTGCTCTTGCAGCCCTCACAAACATATTCAATTACTCCTGGCTTCACAATATCATACCCTCTACCTGGAAGCTGGCACACATCATCCCGATACTGAAACCCAATAAACCCCCCAACCTACCTGCTTCATACCGGCCAATCTCCCTTCTCTCAACCATTTCCAAAGTCCTCGAAAAACTGATATTAAGACGCATACAACCACACATTACATTTTCACAAACCCAACACGGCTTCAGGTCCGCCCACTCCACCACAACGCTTCTTACAAACCTAACCCAACACATCTTAGATGGCTTCAACCAACTATCCCCCCCTGCCCGCACAGTCCTTGTTGCCATCGACATCAACAAAGCTTTCGACACTGTCCCACGCCACATTCTTGCACAAAAGATTATTGATCTCGACATCCCCACCAATGACAAGAAATGGCTTACTAATCTCATTGCAGGCCGACTTGGCAAAGTCATACACAAACAACACTCATCCAAAACCTACAGACTATACAATGGCGTCCCACAGGGCTCCATACTCTCTCCAATCCTCTTCAACCTTTTCATGCACGACCTCCCACAACCTCTCTCCCCCCATGTCCACGTCTCCTCCTATGCAGATGACCTGACCATAACAGCACAACACCATAACCGTAACACCGCCACACGCCTGATCCAGCAGTACATTACCAATCTGGAACTCTGGCTGACTAACAATAGGATGTCAGCATCCCCTCAAAAATCCTCCATCACCCTCCTAACCTCAGACCGCCACGAATCCCAAGCACACCCGAGAGTCACCCTCATGGGACATCCCCTACCTCTAAACAAAACCCCAACAATCCTTGGCCTCACCCTAGACACACACATGTCCTTTTCCCCTCACATATCAAACATTTGCTCCAAAGCAACAAAAAAAACAACGCTCTCAGAACACTCACTTCCACAACATTCGGTCAGCAGAAGGAATCCCTTAGTATCCTATACAAACAGTTTGTACGTACTACCCTAACCTACGCTGCCCCCGCCTGGTCCCCGTCCATCTCCCACACAAACCAGAAAAAGATACAGACCACACAAAACAGAGGTCTCAGAAGCATTACTGGCTGCCTCCGAACCACACCCATCCCACATCTACATGCAGATACGAAAATACTCCCCATCGAACACCACATGAACATGACAGGGACTCAATTCTTCTCCAGAGCACTGGCCCTAGACCACCCCTGTCACCATCTCACATTACAAAATCCCCCACCCCGCAACAAAAAACGTACTCCTGCTGCTCACTATTCGCAGCTACTGAACAATATCCCCCCTCCTCCCCTAAACATCAACCCCATTAAACATCTCCACACAGAATTTACCCGGAAATACCTACTCGACCAACCACACAACACTGTCCTTCACGATACTCCCCCTGTAGTCCATCAGAGCGAACAAACCCTACCAAGGAAAACAAGAGTTACTCTGGCCAGGCTCCGTTCAGGCCACCACCCCTCCCTCCAACAATACAGACACAGACTCCACCTAGCTGACACCTCCACCTGTCAAAAATGCTACCTCCACCCTGAGGACACAGAACACCTACTCTTACACTGCCACACACTCTCTCAACAAAGACACAACTCCAACATTACCTCTCTACGAGACCTATGGACCCGTCCCACGGTGGTCGCGGGATACCTGAGTGCCGCCGGGTTCGCATAAGAGAACCCGGGGGCTACGAAGTAAGAAGTAAGTAAGTTGTGGGTGTCATAAAGAATGTAAGAACAGTTTCAACTGAAGTGACGGTAGAAATAAATGTAATAAGAGTGCATGCAAATGAAGAGTAGATTGAACGGAAACTCAGGTGGTACGCAAATCAGGGCTGGGTACTAGCAATGGAAGTGGTACTGATGTGCAATTTTTGTTTGTATTTAGTACTGGTACTAGCAATACCAGCAAATGAATGGTTACCAGTAAATACCAGTACATTGTATAAGATTTTTACCTACGGACGGTACCTATTTTTCAGGGTGAATTACTTCACTAATACCAAGGTATTTTTAATAGCAATTTCAGTTTTATAATCCTTAAAGCAAGAGTATAAAAAACCTAAAAAATAATTGCTTTAAAACAGAAACCTTTAAACTTATTACAGTATATCATGGCATCATTGAGCCTTGGAAACCTTGTGTTTGGCTCTTTCCGTCTTCTGTGGAGGGGTCACTTTTGCGGGCGCTCACCTTTAGCCCCTTTCTTCTTGCATAAAAAAAAATATAGGAACTTGCTAGCCTTGAAAAAGAAAGTAAAACATTAATGACAGGCTTGATAAGGAAAAGGCTAAGTTGTAACACATTGGGTTTATTACCTTCAGTCTGTACAAAGTTAATTAAGTCCATTGGATTTTAGGAACAGCTTATTACTGACTAAATTTCCGGACAACGATGTTCTTAAGTCATTTAAAATGTGATGCACTGTAGAAAACAACGCTGACTTGGATTGGTGGAAGGGCAGAAACTATCTGCGCTGCATCTACCGAAGGATTTGGTCTCTTAGCTGCCCACCAAAGCGGAACAGAAAAGTCCTTGTTGCTTTTCATACACGATTCACTCTCAAATGCAGTGCAGTCTGCAAGAAGGCTTTCCTTACAGGAATCTTGTTTAAATGCCATACGACCCATAACAAATCCCCCCCCCCCCTTGCTGTAGAAGCTTCTCTAATTCTTTATCAGTTCCTTCCTCAGCAGAGCTGCGTGATATTTTTTCAGCATCTGGAACTTCCGCAATTGCAGTCGTGTGCTTTTCATTTAGAGCAACTCTTAGCAACACTTCATTTCCTTGTTTTGTCTTCTCTGGTGAACAGTAATTTGTACCGAGGATTGCAATAAACTCCAGCAACTAGAATACAGTTTTCCATAATTTGTTTTTGGCGCTGCATCACTGCATCTTGAAATCTTTGTCAGACCAGAGTTAGCTTTACGTATTTACTTATTTTTTTTCATTTTAAGATATTTGATTTTGGATTCTTTTTCTTTTTCTCTAATATAACGAAATATATAGTTGCATTTTTAATAACAAGAAAGAGGATCTTAAAATTAACAACACTGTGTCACTCTCACAAATTCTAAAACAGCTCGCTAGGCTCTACTGGGAAATTTGGTGGTATTACCAAGCAATTGAGAATTTGAAAAGTAAATGATACCGGTACTAATATAAATATTTGTGGTATCTTCTGATAGAAACCTTGTACTAGAATACTGGTACTGGTCCCCAGCCCCAGACGTTAAATAAAGAAAAATTAAATATTAAAAAGTTCAGTAGTTGGACTGGTGGTTTAAAAGACTCGTTGACTTAGAAGATGGGGTGATAAGTTCAGTTACACATTTAACCTTGGGAAGGAAAGTGTTTTGAATAATAGTAGTTTGGTGAGAAAGACAAATCTGGTCGTGGATGCAAAAAGAAATTTCTTATGAAAGTTAAATAATTATTGGGAAGGTATATTGGAGGGAACATCATTAGTGCATTAAATAGTTGGTATGGAATAGAAAAAGTTCAGAAGTAATTAAGGATGAGTAATTGATGTGGTCTAGAATCAATCGAATGGTAAATAAACATTTATGTTGGAAGGAATGTATTGGAAAAAATCGGTGGATGCGAAAGTACGGAGTAATTTCGATTATCTTCCACTATGTCCTCTATTAGGTTGTTCCAGTAATCTACATCATCAAGACTAAAAAGTAGTAATACAGTTTTCTCTTATTTTCGTATTTCGCATAGTTGGGAACTGGGCACAAATTCTGAAGGTCAACTGAGCATTAGCAGGGTAGGTGGCCGACGTAACCTGACCGTCCCTGATAGCCTTCCGCTGCCACCGCCTACTCTGGCAATGCTTGAGCTCGGGTGACCTACGGAATTTTACTATTTTCCTCTGTGTGGAGAGGAAATAAGGATTTAAAGTGTTATCTATTATGTAATTCATTTCATCCTCAAGTTCTGTTAAATTCTATATGGAAAGGTTTAACTTATCTATAGACTAAAGAACATTCTACGAGTTTGTATGAAACTTCTTTAAAAAAAAAATAGCTACACGCTCATTTCCCTGGGTGAATATGCACCATCCCGTACCTCGCGCTCTTTGGAGAATTGGATTGTGCTAGTGCTAGACAGAGCCATCAGAAGTTGCTTTCTTTCTAAACGTAAGGTCTCAATCGATTTCTGCTCTCCAAACATGCTGCTATGATGAACTGACATCAGGAGATCACTAGTTAATCTCGAACCAGGGGCTGTCAGGGGTTCTTAACCTCTGGGTCGCGACCCAAACTTGGGTCATTAAATTGTCATTTATCATTTATGTTATCCCTAATCATTTTACCACTATTATTTTATTTTATTTTATTTTCTATTATGAGTGAACTGCTTGAAGGCATTAGTCGCCGAGCTAGCCCCGAGATCCGAATTTGGATCGCAGCCTAAAATGGTTAAGAGCCCCTGGGCTATGTAATTGTCATTGATCCACAGATATACCGGAGACGATTCTTATTTCTAGAAGATCTTTTAACTTTTTAAACTAGAAAAGGAGAAACAACATTGCTTATTTCCTTACAAGCCAAAAGTTATGCCTTTGCTATTATACATTGAGTGTTAGTTTATGAAGAAATAGATCAAATGAATCGAAATTTAGAAAGTACGAGTAATATTTTTGACGACGACTCGTTAGAAATTAAATGACCTCCAGCCAGTTGGTAATGAAAACGAGCAAAAATTTATTCTAAATTAAAGCCGTGTGTGTCAAAGATTTCGGGGCAATGTAACATTTAACCGAAAGATTGCTGGATAGTATGACATTCGTGTGCTTTCACGAAAAAAAATGTAGAAGTGTCGTTGCACCTTTATTTAAGGAGAGTTCAATTTCATTCATTATTTAGCTGTATTACACCACTGAAGATTACTGAGGTGTAAGGAATTGCTTGAAAGAGCAATGAAAGTTTTAAAGATAAAAAGGTTGGGAACAAAACCTGCCATTTCTAGAGGGGTTGGGTAGAATAACAGTTCGATTTGCATGTCAGCCAAATTAACATTGGCAATCAGTACTTTCGGAAGCCGTGCTGTTTTTCATTTACTCTTCAATACACAGTAAAATGCAGTGGGCTTAATATGGCCTTAACGTGACTTTCACACTTTTTCCAGTCGGAGTTATGATCATTTAATATTAGTTTGCCCTGTCCTTTGACTATGCATCCACCCATTCTTGCACCATATCGCGTTTATATAAAGAGAGCGAGAACTATAACGACAGTTTTTTTTTCAATTCCAAAAAAGGAGTTATTTGAATGAAAACAAATGTGGTATTTAGATGAAGCACCTCAGTTATTAAGGAGGCTTGTAGCTTGGTCTGCGTGAGATTTGCTTCGAATAAATTTATAAATACAAGTCGCTTCAACTTTATATCTCTGAAAGAATATTAGAATCGTTGATAGTTATTGATAGTGGGAAAAGAATGTTAATAATAATGGATGTTTTGTATGTATGCTTTATTAATTTCTTGTCTTTAGTCATTTAAATTGGATGAAGTTTGAATTTAGTCTTGTTAAATCGTTATTGTAAGTTTGAAAATAAAACTCATTTTGAGTTTTTATAAATATGAGCGTGTTATGAGAAAAAATATATACGTAGTTTCCGTGTTTGCATTATTTAAATTAGATCTAAGTACGGTTTGATTCAAGAAAAATTTTCATCCATTGAAAACGGGAGTTTGTCTTCCAGTGTCGTTTTATTCATTGTTGTATCTTTGTTTCAACTTTTGCAGGATGGCAATTGAATCCCATACGATTGAGGATCGGAGAATGGAGACTAATGAAAAGTAAACAGAGTTATTGTTAAACGCGTTTCAAACCATTTATTTAAATTTGCGTTGATATATATTTGGATAAATTATAAAATTTTAAACACAAGACCTGTATTGCTAATGAATATAAAAATAAGACTTTTTATATTAATTTTTATATTGATCTTTATACTGTATACCATTAAAGGACGCCTTAAATTAAAGTACTGTACTATATACATGTTTTTCTTTAGTATATTTCGTACACATTTTCATTGTTGTAAAGTAACAGGACCAAAGATTGAGCTGCAGTTACTGAAAGTACAGACTTATCTACAACAAAGTATTCTAGAACCAATAAGGTAGGAAGTTCCCATAAACGAGATGCATATTTGGTTGTTAAATTATTAATTTTAAATTACGTACTACTAGTAAAAATACATACTACTTTAATGTACCTTACTTAAAGAAAGGATCGCCAGACCTTGTCGAGGACGTCACTTTCATAAAAAGGAGTGGACGGCTGCTCACCCTTTAAATCCGCCAATAAGTACAATCTTAAAAGAATAATTTAGAACGCGCTTCTAAACTCTTGTACAGCGCGAATAAGAACGAATGTTGATTGATGTAGACCAATTATCGAATTCCCGGATTCTCACAGACTTTATGGTATTATTTCAATTCAATATATTTCGCATATGATAGTTGCGAATAGAAGTTTTTATTTTTTTATTTTTTTATACGGGAAGGAGGGCCAAGGGCGAATGCCGCAAAAGCGCGCCCCTTCCCCCTCATAGAAGAAGAGCCAAAATCAAGGTCCAGGGTTTTCGAGATGCCTAGACACACTGCGTTTGAAAGATTGGAGGTCATAGACGAGGAAAGATGGATTGAAGAAGATTGTTCCAGAGTTGACCGGTTGAGTAGATGAAAGAGTTGGACAATATCCGACCGGCAATTGGATGATCCCGGGTTCGATTCCTGGGAAGTACCGCATTTTTCATTTGCTCGTTCTCCCTCATCTTGTGCGGAACACTCTTCTACACAAGCGTCGTTCTTTACATTAATTATACTGTGTGTTGTTTGCAGTTGAAGTGTATATATGTACGGCATGCGAAGGTGCCCCCTCAGGGCATTTGATTCCGCTCGTATGTAGGAGAATTACGAGTACTGACTAATCGGGGTCCTTGGTGTAGTGGTTAGCATATCCGACCGGCAATTGGATGATCCCGGGTTCGATTCCTGGGAGGTACCTCATTTTTCATTTGCTCGTTCTGCCTCCTCATCTTGTGTGGAACACACTTCTACACAAGCGTCGTTCTTTACATTAATTATACTGTGTGTTTGCAGTTTAAAATATATATATAAAATGATCTTTCCAGGAAAGATCACTAGAAAAAGAAACGCAAAAGAATGTTAAGAGGAGAGGAAGGATTGAGTTGTGTGTTGTTGAAGGTAAGGGGATAGTTGTGTGGAAGATTATGACGAGTAGACAGATGGAGGAACTGAGTTTTTGAGGCATTGAAAACCACAAGGTTTTCTCTGCCCCAATCAGAGACGGCGGAAAGATCAGAGGTCAGGTGTACCATAGCCGTCCTACTGGAGTCATGGAGTAACTGTTGAGAGGGATGCTTTGTGAAGCGGGTGGAGAAATGAAAAGTAGAATCATCGGCAAAGGAGTGAATGGGACATCAAGTGCAACTTAAAAGATCATTGATAAATTAAAGGAAAAGAGTGGGTGACAGTTCAGAACCCTGTGGAACACCACCACTGTGTTCTTTAGAACAGTGGCCATCTACAACCGCAGCTATAGATCGCCCAGAAAGGAAATTAGAGATGAAGACATAGATAGAAGGATAGAAACCGAAGGAGGGCAGTTTGGAAATTAAAGATTGTGCCAGACTCATATCAAAAGCTTTCGATATGTCTAACGCAATAGCAAAGGTTTCACCAAAGTCCCGAAAGGAGGATGACCAAGAGTCAGAGTTATGCAAGAAGATCGCCAGTAGAGCGTCCTTTGGGGAATCCATATTAACGATCTGAAATCAGATTGTGAGAAGAGAGGTGTTTAAAAATCTTCCCATTAAAGATAGATTCAAAAACTTTAAAAATGAAAGAAATCAAAGCAATTGGAAGATAGTTGGAGGGTTGAGAACGGTCACCCTTCTTTGGGACAGGTTGAATAAAAGAGAACTTCCTGCAGGAAGGAAAAGTACCAAATGAAAGACAAAGACGAAAGAGGTTGCCTAGGCAGGGTGTCAGCCATTCCTAATTTTAGTGTGCAGTGATAACCAATTTGCGCAGTAATAATTTCAATTTGTGCAATGATAAATTGAAAATCTGTGCAGTGGTACATTAGGTTCTATATCGGATATAGAACCTAATTTATCACTGCACACTAAAATTAGGTATGGTGTCAGCAAGGATCAAACTTCTTGAAGTTCCTTTGTAGCCTTTTTGAAGATTTTTGCATTATCAGATATGATTTTACTCGGGAAACCTCTTCTATTCACAGACTTTTGAAAGGCCAAAAGAACTACGTTATTACTTAAGTTGCTTACCAACTCTAAATGGATTGTTCTGGTGGTAGCACAGTTGAAAGACATACATAACCTTTGCTAAACTCTCCATCTTCATGAATATAGACTGGACCTGTGAAATCTACAACTATATATCAAATGGAGCAGTATGGACACACCGTTCTCTTGGAAGCGGAGCCACTTTTTCATGATAAGGCTTTGCATTCCAATTCTTACGAACCACATATCTTGACAAAACCTTTTTTACTACTTGTCTAATTTTGGGGACCCAAAACTACTGTCTGATTTCTACTATCATTTCTCTAACTCCAGCGGGCAACAACTTATGAGTGTCCAAGATTAAAAGTTCCATGAAGTGTCCCCACAGAAGGTAGCAAAATTGGATGTCATTTCTCCTTTGGAAGCTCAGAAAACTGCGGTCTACCTCCTTCTCTCAATAAATCCTGATCCAAAAACACATCTAAACCTTTGAGAGCAGAATGTGTTGGTAGGCACTGCAATGGACTACTAGCAAGCATTTTTCTCTCTTCACCAAAAGTTTCCTTCTTCACATAGACCAACCAGTAGTGCCTGGCATGCCGAATCTCTTCACTGTTCAGTAATCCTTCCCTCCTTGTTTCTCCCTTAACGTTGTCTGGAAATCTATATACCCTATATACAACCGTTTCAAACTGCTAATATCCTCAAGCCTCAATATGGGGTCCTGCTGGACAACTTGACAACCAGGGGCGGATCCAGACCGATCTGACGATGCATGTGCATCAGTCAGATCGGTCTGGATCCGCCCCTGACAACTGTTCAAGCTGCATTTTCTCTTCTCACTCACCCATTCTTCTTCAACCTAGTGTTCTCCTACGCTAGGATGTTTCGAGGGCCAATTTTCGCTTCCAAGTTTTAGCCACTCTGGCCTATTCCACCATAAATTTGATCGTGCATGATCTTTCACTGAAACTCCTCGTGTTGGGAAATCAGCTGGGTTTTGGGTTTACGGACAATTACTTTTGATCTGTGTGTGCTCGAATTTCCTCCACTATATTGGCAACAAGTGGTTTCCATTTCCTTGCCTGGATTCTTAACCAGTGCCAAACTATAGTGGAGTTTGCCCAATAATAGCTTGAAATTTCATGAAGACCCAAAAAGTCTTGCACAGTAACTGTAAGCTGACTAGCAATGATTATACCCAGGCCTGGATTAACCATTAAGCAAAATAAGCACGTGCTTAGGGCTCCAAGGGAAGGGGGCACCACAGAGAAAACTTTTTAAAGTATAAATAAAGTTATAAGTAGGCAACAATAAGCATTATTTTGCATCTTTTGATCCATGTATGTTGAAATGCTATGTATTTTCAAGGTTAGAAAGCAATGGAATAAAAGATGTTTTGTTTCGTACAAATAATGATATTTCTTCATTAGAATTTCTTTTTTCAAAATTGACCACCAACATCGATTTCTGTAGAAAGAATCGTTTTCAATAAATTTTTGTATTTGCATTTTTCCCTTATAACAGTTTTTTAAAAAATGAATAAAAAAGTGTTGAAAATTTGCATTTTTCCTGTTGTCCTAGTTATAAGTAAATAATTTGCTTATATTGCTTACTGCTATTTAGTGTTAAATAAATAAAATTAAAAAACAGGTTATATTTAATATAGTTGTGGGGGATGGCCTGGAAGAAAACTGAATTTTTAATCTATTATTTCACATTCAGCACTTATTGAGTCTTAATGTCTTGTCAGTTAGACAATGGAAGGGTCGAGGGGGAACCATTGTTGGACTGTGCTTAGGGCATCAGTTGGCCTTAATCCGGCCCTGATTACACCTGTGACCCATCAATTCCAACCTTGAAATAGAAAGTCTTTTCAAAGGTGCGACTCTACTCTTTGCAACAACAGGGGACCGTTCTGAGTTGTATTATATCAGGTTGTAACAAATTCTGCTCGATTAGAAAACGGACGATAGATATGAGAATAACCTCAAGATAATGTGAAATAGTTTTAGAAATGTTGCAAAATACACGCGGCGACAGGTTCGCACAGGTTTTATCACGATACAGAATGATACAAAATGACTTAGGCTAGTGTAGGATTAGGCTAATGAATATTTTCTCTGGTGTTTTTCATACAGTTACAATGCCATCCCTACGTTATTACAGTAATTGAAAAAACATGGAGCCCACGAAAGAGCATATTCGACATGTGATGCTGTATGAGTTCCATAAAGGACCTAACGCTAGTGAATCCGTAAGAAACATTCAAAGAATTTATGGAAATGATGTTGTGAGCGAATGGATGTGTAGGAGATGGTTCGAGAAGTTCAGAAATGGAGACTTCAGTCTGAAAGATTATCAACGAACAGGACGACCAAATGAGTTAGATGAAGAGTTGCTGAAAGCAACAGTGGAGGAAAATCCAACGGTAACTGTAAGAGAACTTGGCCTGCAACTCGACGTTAGCCATATGACCATTCATCGTCATTTGAAGCTGTTAGGAAAAGTGAGTTTTAGAAGGGTAAAAGTAGTGAAGGTTGGAAAATGGATTCCGCATAATTTGCCACAAGCGAATCTTCAACATCGAATCGATATTTGCACATCACTGCATTCTCGGCAACTGCAGGCACCGTTTTTTAATCAGATCGTCACTGGGGATGAGAAATGGGTCCTCTATAACAATATTAAGCGTCGACATCAGTGTCTTAGCCGTGAAACAAAGCTTGAACCTCAGCCAAGGAATGGACTTCATCCAAAGAAAATTTTGCTACGCCTTTGGTGAGATATGCAAGGAATTATTCATTTTGAGCTTCTGCCAGATAACCAAACAATCACAGCTGAAGTCTACTGCCAACAACTCCAACGATTGAAGATGGCATTACAAGAAAAACGTCCTGCATTTATTAATCGCAGAGGTGTCCTATTCCACCAGGATAACGCGCGCCCTCACACTGCTCGAATCACCACTGCCGAATTGGAAGCATTTGGTTGGAAAAAAATGCCTCATCCACCTTATTCCCCGGACATCGACCTTCAGACTACCATTTATTCAGAAGTCTGCAACACCACCTAGATGGACAAAAGTTGCAATCCAGGGAAGCTATCGAAAACGAAGTGATCGCTTTTTTTTTAACTCGAAACCAAGGGGTTTCTTCGTACGTGACATAAAAAAAACTTTTCTACAGGTGGAAGGAGGTTATAGAAAAAGAAGGGAATTATATTGATGATTAATTTGTCATTATGTCATTTAATTTTTATTCTGAATAAACTAAAAATTCGAGCAAATTTTTTCCTTATAAGTCTTTTAATTTTTGTTCTGAATAAACTAAACAATCGAGCAGAAAAAAAATAAAAAAAAAATAAAAAAAAAATATATATATATATATATATATATATACTCTTCTGGGTTTGTTCCCATATAACAGAAAGTACTCTCCATGATGATGATGACCTGAAGACGTCGTCTCGATGTCTGGCTTCTCCAGGCTCATAAAATTAGAATGCGATATTTAAGGGATCGCCTGGGGCAAGAAAAATTCGTTTACTTGAATTAAGAGTGCTTTTACAGTTGAAATTAATTTAATCGAATGTCAAGTCGTTATTGGATCGACTTTAAATCAAAGTTACCTTACTTCTAAATTACATTAAATCTCTGAGTCGATAGACACAGATTCTCTCTACCGTTGCCTAATTTATCTCAAGACTTCTTAACACGACTAGAACCCTGTACGGATTGATTCTCTACGGAATCTGGAGGCTCGTGACTAACGTTGTTTATTCTAATATCGTCTATTCGCTTCTCCTCTCTACGGACTGGGCCTTGCAATCGCAACCCGGAGTTCCGAAATTAATCGCGCGGTGTCGGAATCTGATATACGGATTGGGCGTTCCAGCCACAATCTGGAGACTCCGCGAGTAACCACCGCGTGCAGAAATCTGATTTAAGGGCGTGGAGCCCCTACTTATATATTAGAAGGACCGGAAGTCCAACAGCGTCATTGCTCTTTTCTTGAACGTCACTACCGCGTGACTTCCGTTTGGTAGAAGGGATTCACCAACGCCATGGCCGGATTAAGGTTGCGCGGGGCCCCTTGCCTCGGTTACGAACATGGGCTTTGTGGTTAGGAAAAATGAAAATGTAGGTCGGCCATTAGGTCTGGATACACTTTATTGTTCAAAACATCTACATGTGAACTGTTAACAAGACAGAATATATGAGAAACAAGCTATTTAGTTAAAAGTTAGCCAAAGTCTGCACGTTTACTGTAACGCTGGATAATAAGATGCGTGCTTCCATTTAAGAATCAGATTCAGATCCGGCATGTTTCTTAGCAGAGGCCTTGTAGACATCATGCTTACGGGACTTGAGATGAGCAAAATCATTAATAAGCGACGGCAGATCAATGTGACGTAGAAGCTCGTGTTCCACGCTGAATTGTAATATATAGATCAGTGATTACGGGTTACTAGCTCGGGCGAAAGCGTCAATAATCTGCAGCGACGGACACTGTTATCGTGACGTGTACAGTGTGCTTGAGCGCGTGGGGTGTGCTGCGATATGCATTCGCAGCGCGGGGGCCCCGAAAGCAAGGGACCGGCGGCATATGCCGCTTTTGTAATATGGTTAATCCGGCCCTGACCAAGCAAGGTGCTTACGTCACTTAGCGTGTGACTTCCGTTTGGAAGGAAATACTGAATGAATAATATAATTCTTAAAATAATCTAAACCCATTGTATTGCTTGGGTGCAGTTCCACTTCGAATACGCGGAGTCACTTATTTTAGATTTCAAATGGGGCGTAACTGGAAGAGCTAATCTTTTCTTCCGTTTTAAGAACGTATCTAGGTATGTAAAGTACGTTAATTATATGAAATTAAATAAACCCTTTGTACTAATGGATCGGGTTAGACTTAAGGGAAATTTTTCGTGAACTTGAAATTGAGGTTTCTTGAGGGAATTTATAACACACACACACACACACACACATATATATATATATATATATATATATATATATATATATATATATATATGTTTGTGTGTGTGTGTGTGTGTGCTATGGATGTAAAACCTTATGTTCAGACAACGTCTATGTTACGTACAAAAATTACGTCAGAAGTTTACATGTACTTCACGTGTATACGACGTCATTATGCAACGTTGTATCAACGTTGCAATATAACGTTTAAGTTATACGTTGTGACTACGTCAGTACAACGTCAATTTCTGACATTACCAAGATTCAACCAGGATACAACGTGGTATTTTCGTAGTGTGTTTGCTGGGTAGAAGTGTGATCCCCTTGACATGAAAGGCTCATTTCTTTTTTCACCCTACTAAGGCAGGATAAAAAAGTTTACTGTATTCATATATATATATATACATATATATATATAAAGTTATTGAAAAAAAGGGCGCTTCTGAGTCATGGGGGGAAAAGGGCAGGGGCTCAAGCCCCTGTGCACCCCCTCCCCCTCTGTATGGCCCTGGTTAGGTTATATTTTACCTATCCTAACTGCATAAAATATTTAATTAAAATAAATAAAATCATTTGGGAAAGTCTATTTAAAAAATGGTGCCACTGAATGTAAGAAGTTCCATCATTGTTTATTTAACTTTGAAAGCCTTGTTCATTTTCTAATTTGTGTTGTCGTTTGTCTGTCTTGTCTCTTGGGAATTTGTGTAACCTGCAACCATTTTCAGATGAATTTTTACAAACGATCAGCTGATCCCATAATTTGTTATTCAATCAAAATCTTTCACCTCGTTGTTGCTTCTCGGTTTTAAATATGGTCTCCAGGATATACTGTACTACCTGTTGATTAGTCATTGAGAGAAGGAGGTGGCTATTCTTATTTGTGTCTATGGTTGTATCCTATAATTAAAGAACAACAATAGCCGTGGTTAAGTATTGCTGTGTGCATTTTCAATAATCCAAGTTCAATGTGAAGTGAAATTAAGTACCGAAGTAGTGTAGTCCTCCGTAGTATTGATGATAGGTTTATTTAACCATAAATGAAAGGTGTCTATTATCGGTGGGTGCAGCAGAAAGCTTAGCCTTAGTATCATTCTTTCCATTTGCCAGAATACCCTTAAGTTGTAAAGTGAATTTCGAGTGGGCAGTAAGCCTATTTATTTAGTTAAATTAGGTAAACGTTTGGTAAATATGCAGTTTCACGGCTCCACGAATACCGATATTTTAGTCATGAAAACCATAAATATGTATATTTGGAGACTGTCTGAAGACCATGGCATCGGTAAAGTTTTTGTAAAACCCCGTAAAGTATTTTTTATTAATATTTTTAATAAGAACTACTTTGTGCCATTCCGCCGCATGATTGCCTATATAATGTAGAGTAATAATCTACTTAAACTCCCGTCTCTCCGATTTTCATAAATTACACTGCCCAACACCACTTTTGCTGATGTAATTCTAACACCTGTTTTTAGGTAACTTTGGTGTGCTGATTTCAAAAATCACCTTAGTTTTTGCCTATCACGTCAGGTTTTCGAGCAATCAAATACGGATATTTTGGAGATATCGCATTTTGGCAGGGTTATGCCCAATTTTTTTTCTTTTCAAAAAATAAGTTTTTACATACTCAGAATCAGCATGGAAAAGTAAACAATTGTGCAGGGAGTGAACTTTAATATACAATGGTAATGCGAAAAATGCTCTGTATGAATTGGTCCACAATTAACCCACCCCTTATTTCTCCAGTCTAACTATAGAGTAGATCAAGTCTAGCCTAGAGGGGTCAGCCTAGAGATTCCTGAAATGGTCCAGAGCGGGCAGATAAATTGAGGTCCACAGTAGGATTCCTCACAAGATTAGGTTAGGGCAATCTACCTTCACCTTTGTTAAGCTATGAGTTGATGCTGGGTCTTAGGTCACAATGTAGGCCTAACTTGTTTGACCCAGCTTAATTTAATGTTATTAACTGTTTGGTATATAAACTCAATTAGTCACTTACTTTTAGTTATTACAGTCTCTCCCTTCTCCGGTTGTCTCATTCGAGAGCGTACTTTGCTGGTACGTCCTCTCGCCCCGTTCTTCCTTTTCGTTCTCCCTTTGTTCTCCTCTTCGCGGGGCTTCTTGTACCAGCGTTGTCTTGGTTTATTCCTCGGTTGGTTTAGCGGTAATGTATCTCCATTACCGAGCACGCTCCTCCCACACAGTATATAAATACTAGTGTGGAGAATAACTCTGGTGAGCAACCAATTGGTTTCTTCCACCCAGTTATTGACATAAAAGGAATTTATTAATTGTTAGATTAACTACCTACCTACTCAGTGAACCATTTTCGTTACCTCCCAACTACCCACTCATCAGTTTTCCATATAATGGGGGCCCCGGGAGATAAAAATTTTGGTGTCATTGTCACCAATTTTTGTCTGAGTGTAGACTAGCTAACTATTTAACTGTAAATGCCTGTTAATCTGATTAACAGTGCCTATCCTCACCTTCTCATGGAGAAGGTGTAGCATTTAATTAGAAGAGAAAATATACATCCATAGGATGAAACTGTCTATGGTCTTTACCATAAGAAAAGAAAAAATGAAAGTTAGAAGATAAAATTACAATTCCCCAGCATCTATTTTTTGTAAAAATAGTCGCGCCTTTAATGCTGTTTGTCGCTGAGGTCTTGTGTCTGTCAATGTTGTAGTAGGATGCGTTACCACTCCTACTGTCAAAGGAATAGTTACTGGAAGTTCAGTGTCTCCAGTTGTTACTATCAGTGGAGAAGGTTCTCCAAAGTCCATTGTTTTGGGTCCAGACTCTAAAGGGTACAAAAGAGAAATGTCTCTTGTTGTGTCACCCGTTGAAGTCCTTAATTTGACCACTCTTGTTACCCCGTCTGCCCCTGGTCTGAGTTCTGAAACTCTAGCCAGAGGCCAGTATTGTCTTGGAGTACTGTCATGTATGAGAACAAGGTCCCCTACCTTAATTGTGTCAGACCAATCCTTCTTAGTCATTTGTTTATGTCTCTCCCTTAGACCCATCAAGTACTCAGTTTTCCACTGTTTAATGAAATGAGCTTTAACTCTAGTTAAATGTTGTAACTTCGTCTGGAGCTCATCATGTCGTTGAGTCCAGTTTGGGTCTTCTGAAGAGTCTATATTGTAGTCCGGCAGGAGACTAACTTGTTCTCCCCGAATCAAATGATTTGGAGTTAATGGTTTCCGGGTCATTAATGTTGTCACTCACATAAGTGAGTGGTCTATTGTTAATGATGTTCTCAATCTCAGCTAGGAGAGTGAGTAACCCAAATAAGTGTATCTGTTTTTTGCCAATTGCTTTCTTCAAGCAATTCTTTACTGTTTGTATATTCCTCTCCCAGATAGAACCATACCAAGGAGAGGCAACCGGAATATACTTCCACTTTATGTTTGTATTTTGTATATATAATTGTGTGATTTCATTGCTTAACAAGTCATGGATGACTTGTTCACCAGCTTTGAAATATGTAGCATTGTCAGTCCAAACTGTCTTTGGTACTGAATGTCGTGCACAGAATCTCTTAAAGACAGCAACAAAAGATTCTGCTGTAAGGTCCTCCACAACATCCAAATAAACAGCTCGTGAGGCAGCACATGTAAACAGTACAATGTACATTTTTTGTTCAGTGTCACCCACCCCTACAGTCAATGCTCCTGTATAGTCAATGCCTACAGTCTCAAAGGGTCTGTTGAGAGTAACTCTCTCCTCTGGCAAAGCAGGAGGATTTGGTTTCCTATAGGGCCTAGCATGAATACGCCTACATGTGACACACTCACTCAGGACTGTTTTAACAGTGATCCTTCCCTTGGGTATCCAATAAGTTTTTTCTTAATGTAGTTAGTGTCTGTGGTACCCCCATATGATATACATCATTGTGTGTTTTCTGATTATTAATGTTGTCAAATAGCTAAATCTAGGTAAAAGGATTGGATTTTTGCTTTTGTATGACAGTTTTGATTTGTCTAATCTCCCTTTACACCTTAGAAGGCCTTCCTCATCTCTGAACAAGTTTAGATCCACAACTACTGATGGTACAGGTTCTTTTGTTTGTTTCCCATTAGTTAAGAATTCTAACTCTTTATTGTACTCTTTTTGTTGGGCTTGGCCTATCCAGTATTGGGTTGCAACTTCTGTATAATTATGATTATTTTTATTTAGCTGTTTGTTAATTGTAGCTAAACAGTTGTGAGCAAACCTCAAACAGTAGGCTGTCACCCTGACAAGTTTGTTGAAATCAGAATACTTTTCATAATTAGTGATTGGTTCAACCTTTTCATTTGAAAAGATTAAATTTAATGTCAAGTTAACTTGTTCCACAGGCCATTGGTCTGTATTACAGAGCCACTTAGGTCCCATAAACCAAGTTTTGTTTGACTTCAACAACTTGTAGGATAAACCTCTGGTCAGAAAGTCTGCTGGATTCTGTTTAGTTGGAACATAGTGAAAGTTTACTTGTAGGCTTTCATTAGCGTCAGCTATTTCTTTTAGCCTATTTCTTACAAAGATATTCTTACTATTAATGCTATCATTCCGTATCCAGGCAAGACAAATCTGACTGTCAAGCCAGACGTGGATATTAGTTATGAACACATCATAGTAAGCATCCTTAAGCAATGAAATGGTTTTAATGGCTAATGTAGCAGCCAATAGTTCCAATTGAGGTATGGTTCGGGTAGGTTTGAGAGGTGCAACTTTCCCTTTTGCATAAATTAGATGACTTTCTGTAGGGCTTACAAGATACGCACAGCACCCATAAGCTTGTGTGCTTGCATCAGCAAACACATGAAGCCTCTGGGGCTTATCCCTAAACCCACAGCACCTTTGAATTTTAATGTTCTGCACTTTTGTTAAATCAGTAGCTAACTTCTTCCAAGATTTTTGATTTTCATTTGTTATTGGATCATCCCACCCAACATTTGTCCTCCAAATTTCTTGGAGGAGAATCTTTGATTTTATTGTTGAAGGCAGGAATAGACCCATAGGATCAAAAATTTTGGAAGCCTCTGATAATATTTGTCTTTTAGTATTTGCTTCCTCATCAAGTTTAAAACCTTTAGTACAGATTGAATCATGACTGTTAGAAGTTGCATCAAATACCAGTTCATACCTAAAGTTTTAACTCTGTCTGATGGCTCAGTAAGACCATTATTATCCTTTAAAAATCTTTTTGTTTAAATCCTCATTATTTGAAATCCACTCTCTAAGTTCAAAGTTACCTTGTTGCATAATGTTTTGAGAGTGTTCATAGACTTCAGATAATTCAGATTTTGTTGTCGTTGAGCCTATTAGATTGTCTACGTAAAAATGTTCCTTAAGGAAGTTCAATGTTAGAGAGTTATTAAACTGGTTTAAATGATGTCTAATTGTCAATGCTAATAGGCTAGGTGAGCAATTGGCTCCAAAACACAACATTAAATCTATAGGTTATGAACCCTTTATTCAAATCAAATGGATCCTTGAACCATAAGAACCTAAGTTGGTTCTTATCATATTCATTTTTAAGATTTATTCTCAAAAATGCCTTTGAAATGTCACTTTGTACAGCATATTTGTCTAACCTGAACCTCAGTAAGATCTTCACAAGGTCAGAAATGAGATTAGGACCCTCAATCAAGCAATCATTCAAACTGTGTTTATCACTGTCTTTGAGGCTACAATTATATACTACTCTGAGTTTTGTTGTTGGGCATCTTGTCGATAAACCCCCCTGTGGGTTAAATAATGACAACCATCTTTTTTAAAAGGGTTATTTGTTACTTCTTCAATGAAGCCTTTCTGTAGCTGTTCTTTAAAGACATTATTATATATTTTTACATTATTTTCTTGTTTGAGTTTTTTCATTACTTTATATAAATGTCCTTTAGCTACTTTGAGATTATCTCTTAAAGTTGGACAATTTATTTTCCAAGGTAACTCAATAAAATAACTATTGTCTTTACACTGAATGGTGTCTTCAAATCTTTCTACCATTAACTGATCTTCTGAAGTTTGATTTGTGTCATGTATACCCACAGATTCTAGCAACCATAACGTTTGAATTGCCTCATCCAAAGTTTCATTTGATAATGATGAATTAATGTTCTCAGTTGAGATAATATTATTCAAAGTGTTGCTATTCTTACAGGTGTTATGTAGGACTGAGTTGAGGCACATAGTATTTGTTGGTCATGCACTGTTTTGGTTTAGGTCTAGGTTGTATTCTGATAGGTCACCCAAAGGGGCTATCCCTGATGGAGTCTGAATAGCTATACCATTACCTATCTCTACTATGCCCTTATGAATAAGATTAATATAATCTGCCCCTATTAGCATTTCAATGTTAGCTACTGTGTTGTTAGTGATATGTCTATCAGCTATTTTGTAGTGTTTTTTCAAATGATTTATGGTTTGTTCTAGTTTGGGTATAACCAGTTTGTTTTGTCCTACTTTAGAAATAATAACTGCTTCAATTTTCTTGAATTTACTTTCTAAATGTAGTTCCAGGTCAATTGTCTTATAGCTATTTTTGTCCGAGTTATCCTTAACAAAGGACGCAATATTGAGGTTTTGTTCATTCGGGTTTGGTGTCAAACCCAATTTATTAACTACATTTTTTGAAACAAATGTTTGTTGAGAACAACAGTCTATAAGACATCTCACTGGAGTGGTACTACCCTCACTATTCACTAAGTCCAAAGTAATAGTTGGTAAAAGAATCTCAGTGTTTCTTGTTACATTGTTTGAACAAGCAGAATGTCCCATGAAAGTGGCATTTTCTTGATTACCTTTGTTTGGGGGAGGTATCTTTTGAGTTTGAGTATTATTGTTTGGACACTTTGGTGAATCACACATTGATGAGACATGTCGTAAACTTTTACAAAACTTACACTTGAATCTTAACCTAGATTTACAGTCTTTCTTATAATGTCCCTGGCCAGTACACTTTTTACACAGGTTCAACTGTTCACATCTTTTAGCCCTTTGGTTAAAATCTGAATATTTGTCACACCCAGTACTACTGTGTTCATTACTTGCACAAAATTTGCAATGTGGTGTGTAAGTTGAGGCAGCAGTTACATTAAAGTTCTGTAATGTAGGTGTTCGTGTATTATAGTTGGTCACATTTGATTCTCCAGTATCAAGTTTTGTCTGTTTGGCTGCATGGGCGCCCGCAGGTAGGGGCAAGGGGGGGCGCTTGCCTCCCCCTGGAAATGCCAAGAAAATATATTAAATATTTTCTAAGAAAATATTTATATCCTAAACTTGCTGAAAAGTATCCAACTGCCTCCTAAAGGGTGAAAATTTTTATTTGTGTGCATGATAAAAGGTTGCTACCTTTTTATTTGTTCAGAAGTCCCCCCTTAAAATTATCCCGCCAAGTTGGCAGCGCCAACTCAAGCACCTGGCTGCATGCAGTGCGTGGCAGCCATTGTTTTTGATCCTTACACATGCACAGTCGAAAGATCCTTCAGTACACTTCGGCGAGTTAAAACATGGCTGAGGTCTACTATGTCTGATGAGCGACTCTCTGGGTTATGTATGCTCAGTGTACACCGGGAGAAAATCAACTCCAACAAAACTGATTTTATGGAAAAGGTTGTTCATAATTTTGGTAGTGACCGCAGACGACTACAATTCCTATTCAAATGAGTAGTGTAGGTGATGCTCGAAACACCGTTTTCAAATTAGGTACAACATTTACTTCAGTGTGCTTTTTTCTTCATTCTATCATGTTTCTGTTATAAATAAAATAAATGATTGTTATCATGTGCATTGTATGTATATACAATTTTATACAATATATATTTGCATTTTCCATTACAGAAAATGCAACACTAAACTTGCTTAGAATTAACCTGCTGGTTCCTAAGGGGTCAAAAGTTTTTTGCTTGCTCCGGTCCCTACCTATTAATACATTAAATTTTGCCCCCCCCTTGGAAAAAATCCTGCGGGCGCCCATGTTTGGCTGTAGCTAGTTGGTCTCTGGGAACAGTCTTTGGTTTATCCATAGTCTGGGTCTTATGTGACGTGTATGTATATATATGTATATAGTCAGAGCTGGGCAGTATTTAAATACATTTGTATTTAAATACGTATTTAAATACATTTGTGTATTTAGAACTGTATTTATAAATACATTGTTTTTCATGTATTTAAATATAGTATTTAAATACTTTAATGAGTATTTAAATACAATGTATTTAAATACTCAAAATATAAAAATGTAAATACTTTTACTGGTTTAATACACGTTCTGTACTAGCACAGTACGACGCGTCGACAGTGTAGTACAGCATGGTTCATGTTTCAACGTGTCAGTTCAATCAGTTGTGTGCCACTCTTAGTCGAAAGCGGTTGATTTCTTTATCGTGTGCGTGTCATGGCTTCAACAAGCAAATCCGGTGAATCAAACAGTGATATATCTGCAGATAACAATTTAGTGCACCCTCTGTTTGATGGAAAATACTTTAAAATTAAATCTAAAGACGGTAATAAGGTAACGTGCACCTGCTTGCTGTGTAAACACGAAGTCTCTGCTGCAAGCAATGCTACAACGAATCTGTACACTCATCTGAAGGTAAGTGTTTTTTAGACATCAAAAAATATCTTGAAATTGACCGAATAATCGTACAAAACGGCTCTGCCTTAAGTGGGCCTGTGTAACTAACTCGTTGCAATCAATCCAATTTGCGATGGAAAATTCATTGATGAAAAAGCTTTTAAAATCGTCTGATCTATCGAGTGGTGTATTTATTTCGAAATTCACCGTGTCCCCTAAAGTAGAAATTTATCAAAACATGAATTAGTGAATGCATATGTTAAAATTTGTATGTATTTAAAATGTATTTACAAATGTATTTAAATACAATTGATGTATTTTGTATTTAGTATCTAAATACATTCGTAAAATGTATTTAGTATTTAGTATTTAAATACATTTCTCCCATGTATTTAGTATTTAGTATTTAAATACATTCAATGTATTTATTGCCCAGCTCTGTATATAGTCTAAAAGTCACTAAAGAGTAAATATCACTAAATCTAAGCGGAATGGCAAGACGAAGCCATAAACAAGAAACGGGCTGTTCGTATTGCTTCGGTCTGGCCTAGACATGTTTTTTCCTATCTGACCTAATCTTTGGTGCTGAGTAAAATTAGGTGATGAATCTAAGGTAACAAATCGGGTAGGAAGTTGTTCGTACTTAAGTATAGTTAGGGGTAATGTCTATAGCTTCTAAATTGGTAATGTAAGAGAGAGTTAGGTAGGCTGTTGTGGGACACAGGAATAAAACGGTAGGCTTCAAGGAATACCTAATTCAACGCACCGGTAAGTGCTTTTGATTGTTTGCTAGAACCTAAGTAACCTAACTGGGGTGTCTACCCCACGCTATCACATTTGGCGACGAGGATGGGATTTGGCTCATTTGGTTAAATTTTGTTCATTGGGTTAAATTTGGCTCATTGGGTTAATTTGGCTTATTGGGTTAATTTGGCTTATTGGGTTCAAGTGGTTGTTTGGAAAATTGGATGCAGACTAGTGGGTCGTCCGATTTGGTTTGTTTGTGTGGGGAAGCTACCGTACTATAGCGTAGGTCCCGCCGCCCAAATTCTAAAACTAATTCCTACTCAGCCCTAACTCTAAAACTAATTCCTACTCAGCCCTAACTCTAAAACTAATTCCTACTCAGCCCTAACTCTAATACAATTCACTATTCAGCCCTAACTCTAATAAAATTCACTATTCAGTAACTAGACCAAATTTAAACCTAACCTAACCTACTTCACGTGAGTTGGTCTAAATTCGGTTTTGCTCTAGCATGTCGGTGATTGGCCATATAAGCCCCTACGAAGACAATGGGAGGACTTCGAAGCTTATGCCACTAGGGTGAGGTTGTTTTTCGAGGCAAATTCCATTCCGGATGCTAAGAAAGTACCTACCTTTTTAACTATAATAGGCCCTAAAACGTTTGGTTTAGTTATGGACCTAGTTTCTCCTAAAGCACCGGAAACTTGCACCTATAATGAATTGGTACAGGCCCTAACCGATCACTACAAACCCCGAGTAGTTCTCATCTATGAACGTTTCAAATTTTATTCAAGGCATCAGACGGGAAATGAAAGCATTGCAGAGTTTGTTGCAGGAATAAAAAGCCATAGCCGTACGTGTAAATTTGGGGACAAATTAGATGAAATGCTAAGAGATAGGTTTGTAATGGGTCTCAAAGAGGAGTCTACCCAGAGAGCCCTATTAGCCATACAGGACCTAACTTTTAGTCAGGCTGTAGAAATAGCTACGGCTAGAGAAGCAGCTGCTAAAGATGTTAGAGCTTTTGGAAATCATAGTAGTAAAGCCCAACACGTAAATAGCTTTAAATCTTCTAGGCCTGGCAGACCTAACGAGCCTACTAGACAGGCAAATAAAAGGTATGAGGCGAATACGACTAAGCCTACTAATTCTACTAAGCCTTCCAAGCCATGTACAGGGTGTGGAAAACACCATTGGAAGAAAGATTGCCCTTTTAAAGAAGCAGTTTGCCGAAACTGTAGTAAAATAGGCCACATAGCTAAAGTGTGTTTTTCAAAGAAAACAAAGGGTGAAAATTCTAATTTTAACATTTCTAGTATAAATCCTCAAAAGGGAAATACTTCGAACATTGGAGTGGAGTACCTATTCTATGAGCAGCAAAGTGGGGAAAATACAGGCCCATATATTGTAGAGGTAGGCCTAAATGGAATTACAGTTCCTCTAGAATTGGATACGGGTGCTGCCCGGACGGTCATGTCCAAGGTAGTTTTGATAAGATTTTCAAAAACACACCTAAACTACATGCATCTAAAACGATTTTGAAGAAGTACGGTGACATACAAATACCTATTTGTGGAGAAGCATACGTCACAGTTACACTTAACCAGAAAACTTTGTCTCATCCCTTAACCCTTTTAGTGGTGGATGAGCAAGGGCCTACTCTACTAGGCCGTGATTGGATTGATGCTTTGGAAATGCCAATTGACAAAATCTTGCCAAGGGGTCAGGCAGATGTGCATACACTTTCATATCCATCTGACATAGACTCATTGTTAAGGGAGTTTTCTTCTATTTTTGGGCCTGAAGTAGGCAACCTAAAAGGCCATCAGGTCTGCATAGAAGTAGATCCTAATGTAACTCCGAAATTTTGTAAGGCTCGTTCAATTGCGCATGCACTGCGGGAGAAGGTAGATTTAGAAATTGACAGGCTGCTAAAAGATAAAATTATTGAACCAGTCACACACGCTAAGTGGGCTGCCCCAGTAGTTCCTGTACTAAAACCGGACAAGTCCGTGCGGTTATGCGGGGATTACCGTTTAACAGCAAATAGAGCCGTCCTTCTAGATTGCTATCCTATACCCAAGCCTGATGAATTATTTAGCTCTCTTGCTGGGGGAAAATATTTCACAAAACTCGATATGTCCCAAGCCTATGCTCAACTAAGTTTAGATGAAAACTCTAAAGAATTAACTATCATAAATACGCACCGAGGCCTATATAAGTACAATAGGCTATGCTATGGAATAGCATCGGCTCCAGGTATTTTTCAGAGGACAATGGACCAAGTTCTAGGTCACATTCCAGGGGTACTTTGCTTTCTAGATGATGTCCTCATTTCAGGTTCGACTAAAAAAGAACACCTAACTAGATTAACCACGGTTCTAAAAAGACTCCGGGATGCTGGACTTAAGCTAAAGAGAGAAAAGTGTTCATGGGTCACTAACGAGGTTTCATATTTAGGGTTCCGCATAGATGCCTCAGGCATTCATCCAACGGTGGATAAACTAGAAGCAATAGAAAAGGCACCACCTCCACAAAACATCACACAGTTACAAGCTTATTTAGGTCTCCTAAATTTTTATAGGAAATTTTTGCCTAATGCATCGACTTTCCTTGAACCCCTAAATAAGCTATTACGATCTGGGGAACAGTGGAGATGGGAGAAAACTCAAAAGGAAGCATTTGAGGCTTCCAAGGACGTACTACTAAAGTCCACTCTCCTAGTGCATTATGATCCTAAACTTCCTCTCGTAGTTTCAGCAGACAGCAGTTCTTATGGAATTGGGGCAGTGTTATCTCACCACATTGATGGTGTAGATAGGCCTATCTGTTTTGCTTCTAGAACACTAACTGAGACGGAAAGACGATATGCACAAGTGGAACGTGAAGCATTAGCCTTAGTATTTGCAGTAAAAAAATTTCATTTCTATCTATGGGGTCATGAATTTAAACTAATTACTGACCATAAGCCTCTTTTAGGTTTATTTTCACCTAATAAAAATATTCCAGTTATGGCCTCAGGTAGGATTCAACGATGGGCACTGATTCTACAAGCCTATAAATTTGACTTAGTACATCGGTCAGGTAAACTTCTAGGTACGGCTGATGCGCTAAGTAGGTTGCCCTTAGAAAATCCAAATGATTGTGTACCTATACCTACAGAATGGGTTCACTTGGTGGAGTTTTTGGAATCCACTCCAGTATCTGCAGTACAAATAGAGCAGTGGACAAAATCAGACCCTATTCTGTCTAGGGTCATCCATTTCTGCTCAGTTGGTTGGCCTACTAAGGTTGAGAGTGAATTACAGCCTTTTATTCAGCGTCAGTCTGGCCTCTCTATTCAAAATGGCTGTCTCTTATGGGGCCACAGAGTGATTATTCCAAATAAAGGCAGGTCGAATTTAGTGAAGGAACTTCACGCTGAACACATGGGCGCAACAAAAATGAAAGAGCTGGCGAGAGCTTATTTCTGGTGGCCTGGTTTAGATGGAGAACTCGAATCATTGGTTCGTTCCTGTCAAAGCTGCCTAGAGAACAGAGATCTCCCAAGGAAAAGTCCACTTCATCCTTGGGAATGGCCTACTATACCGTGGCATAGGATCCATGTTGACTATGCAGGTCCTATAAATAATATTTATTTCCTAGTCATGGTGGACGCCTACTCTAAGTGGGTGGAAATTTTTCCAACCACTTCCACGACTTCGGGTGTAACGATTCGCTTACTCCGTTCAGTTTTCGCTCGATGGGGTTTACCCGTAGTCCTGGTTTCCGACAATGGTACTTGTTTTACCAGTGAGGAATTTCGTTCCTTCGTTCACCTAAATGGCATTAGACATGTCCGGTCTAGTGTTTTCCACCCATCTACTAACGGTCTCGCGGAAAACATGGTCCGTACTTTCAAGTCGGCCTTGCGTCATTCTCGTGGGGAGGAAATGCAAGTGGTGTTGGATAAATTTTTGTTTAAATATCGAATAACACCACACACCACGACAGGGGTGTCTCCCTCTAAACTTCTGATTGGCCGGGGAATTCGTTCAGTTTTTGATTTGTTACGTCCAAACGAAATGTTACAACAACGAGTTTTACGCCATCAGGAAAAACAGAAGTTGTACCATGACACTAAAAGAGGGAGAGTTCTAGAAGCGAAACCTAATGATCCAGTTGTGATTCGCAACTATGGGGCTGGACCAAAATGGGTTCCTGCAACTGTGCAGGAGAGAACGGGCCCTGTTTCCTTCAAGTGCCAACTAGAAGATGGTCGTTCTATTAAACGCCATCAGGACCAGATATGGGAACGGGAAGTGCAGAAGGACCAGAGTCTTCCGGAAGAGAGAACTGATCCTCCGGAAAATGGTTCAACTTGCCCGCCTATACAGGTTGCACCTGATCCTACTACATCAACCCCGCTCCGCAGGTCGTCTAGGGTCCCTCATCCCCCTGACAGACTAAACTTGTAGGGGAGGAGTGAGGTGACGTGTATGTATATATATGTATATAGTCTAAAAGTCACTAAAGAGTAAATATCACTAAATCTAAGCGGAATGGCAAGACGAAGCCATAAACAAGAAACGGGCTGTTCGTATTGCTTCGGTCTGGCCTAGACATGTTTTTTCCTATCTGACCTAATCTTTGGTGCTGAGTAAAATTAGGTGATGAATCTAAGGTAACAAATCGGGTAGGAAGTTGTTCGTACTTAAGTATAGTTAGGGGTAATGTCTATAGCTTCTAAATTGGTAATGTAAGAGAGAGTTAGGTAGGCTGTTGTGGGACACAGGAATAAAACGGTAGGCTTCAAGGAATACCTAATTCAACGCACGGTAAGTGCTTTTGATTGTTTGCTAGAACCTAAGTAACCTAACTGGGGTGTCTACCCCACGCTATCACACTCAAGTTGTAATTAATTAGGATATTGGGGAAGTTTTCTCTTATTTGTTCTAAATTAGGATAATTTTTTCCCGTCTTTAGAATTAAATTATCTTTAACCCTCGAAGGAAGGCACCTAAGTACTATGCTTTGTATAAGCCAAGATGAAGTTTTAATATCTATCTCATTGCTAACCAGTTGCCCTATAATAGCTTCTAATTTTGTATAAAAAATTTCCATATCTCTATGGTTATCTTTTATGGGTGCAAATTCAAAAATTTGTTGAGATAATTCATATACAATCATATCTTTATTAATGTAATTACGTTTTAAAAGATCAATAGCTACTTCATATGAATCCCCTACGGCTGGTAAATAGGCTATTAGGTTATAGGCTGGGCCTTTAAGGGAACTAGTTAAGTAACTAAACTTTTCAACAGTTGAAATATAAGGTTTATTACCTATTAAATTCTCAAATTTGTCAATGAAAGATGGGAATTGTACCGTGTCCCCTTCAAATGTTGGCACTAGCAAAATGGGTAACTGAGCCCTCAATTCTTGTGACTCAGGATTTTGCATGCCACTTAAATTTTGTTGAAGGTTAGCCCTACTTTGATTAAAATCAGAATTAGGTTTTTTTGGTGTTAAGTCAGTCAACCGAGACCGTAGTTCCCTTATTTGCTGTTCAATTGAGCTTACCTGATCATCATCATCAGCGTAAAGGTCTATCAATTGTTCTTCAGCCATTTCGGATTCCACTAACTCTGAAATACTCTCATTAATGGCTATTATTTCCTTCTTTTTAATTTCTAATTTAATAATTACACACTCTATATTTTTCTTACCTGGTCGTGTAATATTGTTAAAAGTGTTCACAGCCTTTGTAACAGCTCCCAACTTTGCCCCCCTTTTCTTTTTTAACTTTTTCAATTCTGCACTGTCCATGTCTAAGTCAAAATTGTTTAACTGGGGATCGTAATGAAATAGAGGACAAGAAGAAATTACCAGAGAAGAGAGAGAACAGACAAAACAGTCAAGTTTAAATTTGGTTTAATCCCCCCCAAGTACTTGTGTGTCACTCAGGTCTAAGCTTATAAGAGAATGAGACTCCTTAAATGTAAATGTTTCCTAGTTAGGCCCTAGGTTGTAGACCTAATTAGGCTTGCTCAGGTTAGGCTTAGGCTAGACCATTTAGCCTAATTCTGCAATTTTTGTTAAGTAAGGTTAAGGTTTGTAAATTCCCCACACACGGACCACCAATGCGAAAAATGCTCTGTATGAATTGGTCCACAATTAACCCACCCCTTATTTCTCCAGTCTAACTATAGAGTAGATCAAGTCTAGCCTAGAGGGGTCAGCCTAGAGATTCCTGAAATGGTCCAGAGCGGGCAGATAAATTGAGGTCCACAGTAGGATTCCTCACAAGATTAGGTTAGGGCAATCTACCTTCACCTTTGTTAAGCTATGAGTTGATGCTGGGTCTTAGGTCACAATGTAGGCCTAACTTGTTTGACCCAGCTTAATTTAATGTTATTAACTGTTTGGTATATAAACTCAATTAGTCACTTACTTTTAGTTATTACAGTCTCTCCCTTCTCCGGTTGTCTCATTCGAGAGCGTACTTTGCTGGTACGTCCTCTCGCCCCGTTCTTCCTTTTCGTTCTCCCTTTGTTCTCCTCTTCGCGGGGCTTCTTGTACCAGCGTTGTCTTGGTTTATTCCTCGGTTGGTTTAGCGGTAATGTATCTCCATTACCGAGCACGCTCCTCCCACACAGTATATAAATACTAGTGTGGAGAATAACTCTGGTGAGCAACCAATTGGTTTCTTCCACCCAGTTATTGACATAAAAGGAATTTATTAATTGTTAGATTAACTACCTACCTACTCAGTGAACCATTTTCGTTACCTCCCAACTACCCACTCATCAGTTTTCCATAGTAATATTGACACATAAAGTGATTAAAAGTGTTTAAATAAGCAAAAAATGAATCCATATTAAAGCAAGCCCGGGACCAGTTTTCTTAACATTGTCTTTGTCTTGTTTTCTTACTTTTCAGTGCTGATAAATTTTCTCTTATAGGACTTCCTAGAATGAGAGATGTCAAGACAATCTCTTTGCAGGCTCCAGCAGTAGTCAGCCATCATATGGGTATCCCATCTTCCTTGGTATCGTTCTTCCATCACTTTGATATCTTGGTGGAACCTTTCACCTTGCTCTTCACTAACATCACCAAGATTTTCTGGAAATTTATCCAGATGACTGTTGAGATAGTGAACTTTAATGCTCATGTTGCAACCCAACTGCTGAAAGTTTACAAGTAAATCCTTTACAAGATCTTTATAATTTTCAGACTTTTTGGATCATGACGTCACGCTCACACCTGGGGAAATCACAGATACCCAAGATTTTAATATGTTGTACATGACCTTTAGATTTAATGCACAGATTTGCGTATTCCACAGATAAAATTTTGACAGCAAAACAGCTGTTAACAGGTCTAAAAAATCATCAATTTTGATAAGCGCCCTTCATGGATCACCCAAAATAGGCATATTGCATTGCACGAAAACCTGATGTGATGGACAAAATCTAAGGTGATTTTTGAAATCAGCACATCAATATTATCCAGAAACAGGTCTTAGAATTAAATCAGCAGCAAAAAAAATTTTTTTTTGGTTGGGCAGTGTTATACATCGGTAGCTTCGTTTCTTTATTAGGAATAGGATTTAGACAGTCTCTATTAAGGGAAATGCTTCAAAACTTAACCTAACCTAAAAAAATCTAGAGAGTTTTAAAAACAAAGTCTAGCGAGTTTGTAGTTTTACAGGATTTTTAATGAAAATCTAGTGTGTGTTTTAGTTAGGAAAAAATCACCAGATTGACAACATTAGTATTTGTGTAAATTCTAATTGGAATCAGGTTTGCCATCTGGTATTATTCATTACCAAATCTGGGCAAATTTGGTAATGAAAAAGCTATTTGGTATTTTAAAAATTTATTTGGTATTCTGGTAATGAAATGAGCTGAATTTGGTAATATATAAATAAGAATGTGAGAAAAATTGAGTTTCATAAACATTGCATTCCACAACATGTTATGAACATGTTACAACAAATCATTGTTAAAAGTTTCGATCAATTTTACTAATTATTCAGTCCTGAGTATTTATACATGCTGATTCAAATTTGCTAAAACGATACTGATGTTTAAAGCAAATTGCAATTATAAATTTACTGTTTAACTGACTTTGGAGCTTTCTCTGAATCTATACTATAATAAGAGAGCCGTCCGTCCGTCCGTCACACTTTCAGAAATTGTGAGAAAAAATTGTGAGAAAAAAATTCAGAAATTGTATTACGGGCGGCAATGTGAAGCTCAAGATTTTCATGACTGTGTTCTTTTCTGTAGTTTAGCCTGTCTGTTTGTCTGTTTGTGAAATTTATCCCGGGCAGTAATGGGGGAAGGGTGGGGGGTGGGGGTAATGGGGGAGGGGGTTAGCCCCCAAGTTGCATGAATGGGGGTGAGGAGGTTTTGGGAGATACCTGATTCAGAAATGTTGACACAATGTGAAGCTCAAAATTTTCACGGCTGCGTTCTTTTCTGTAGTTTAGCCTGTCTAACCGTCAGCGAAGCGACGGGAACTGTACTAGTTGTTATAGAAAATGCGAACGAACATGTTACGAACTTGTTGCAGTTTTAAAATTTTATCATGTGGCAGCATTAGTTACGGCCTGCATTGAGCATGCGTGCAATTCTCGCTTGTCATTGCTCATTGGTGGCGTATTTTTAGTTGTGTTAATGCGTCAGCCAGTTTATCGAGATTCACGGTTGACTGAAGTGTGTTTTTTCTTAAACTATGTAACTTATTAATTGCAACAATGTCAAAGTGGAAATCGGATTATGAAACCGGGCGATTGTACCATAGTGAATGGGAAAAAAAATATCCATGGGTGAAAAGAGCAATTGGCTCATCTCAACAGGCTTTTTGTATATAATTTGGTAATAAATTGCCTCATTTGGTACTAAATTAAAGGAAATTTGGTATTGGTGCTCCAGTCAGACTTGGCAACCCTGATTATTGGATTCAGTTTGGTGGTGTTTGCGGTAAGATTATGACGTGTGATTTCGCCCTTGATGATTGGTTAGGTTAAGTCGTGATATTTTCGTTAGTTTAAACGAAAATGATGAGAGCAAACTTTTCTGGTTAATTTTGGGGTGTTTTGCACGTTTCCTGTGGTAAAGCGTCGTTTACGAAATCTCATAACCAGTGGTGTAGTGCTGTGGGAACGCGTGGGAACGGCGTTCCCTTACTTTTTTTGGTAGATGGAACGGCGTTCCCTCACTATTTCAAATAAATCCGAACTTACAAATCTCTAACGTCATGAAATTTTAATTCCCACCCCCCTAGAAGAAATATGAGAAAGAATCATTAACTGTTTCATTTCTTTTAGCTTCGACTGAGGCAATGCTAGCCTATAAAGATCTGGTGAAACAGTCACCACGGCGTAACAGTTAACTTTTTTTTAGTTAATCATTCCAGTTGTTAGCTATTTTTATTGATCGTACTGGATGTCATATATCTAATGACACTGGAGATACTGCATCTTCAACCTTGGAATATGTCGTGATAATGTAATAATTATCACTGACCATTACTGCTTCCTTATATTATTAATATTGCATATGTGTTTCAGTGTTTGCTTCCACTAATTTTGTTTTCTGCTTTTCAGATGTATGTTATGTTTTGAGTTGAATAAAGCCTTGTTTACGGGTCTATTCTTTTCATATCAATTTATTCAACTCATTCAATGATTCAGTCATTTAGAGAAGTCATTTAGATTCAGATGAGATTCAGCCATTCAGAGAGTCGATTAGCTTTGACATATTAGTTTAAAGTCACTTAGTCAGTTTTTGAAAATCAAAATATGGAACGTATATTATGCCCGGAAAAACTAGTCATTGATCCAAACGTTCCAAATGCGGAAAAAGAATTTAAGCACTGGCGAAGAACTTTTGAAAATTTCATCACAGAATGCGGAGATCAGGCCCCTGATAGAAATCGTTGTTTAGCAAGATATGTATCGGCTGATATATATGAGCACATTGCCGACGAGACGACTTATGGTGCCGCCATGGCGGTGCTTGAGAAACTATATGTAAAGAAAAAGAATGTAATATTCGCTAGGCATCTTCTCGCCACAAGACGACAACAGGTGTCTGAATCGTTGGACGAATTTCTCCAGGAATTGCACAGACTCAGCAAGCATTGCGATCTGAAACCTGTATCGGCGGAAGAATACAGAGTGGAACTTGTTCGTGACGCCTTTATCAACGGACTCTCCTCTGCGGTGATCCGGCAGCGTCTTTTGGAGAATGAAACCCTGACTCTCACGCAGGCATACGACTGGGCTAGAGCTCTTGACCTTACGCAACGTAACTCAGAATCATACCAATCGGTTGGTCAATTCACTGCGGTCACAGAACTCTACCAGCTGTCTGGGGACACAACCACGTCAGTCTCTCAGCAAAATGATCAGACTGAGCGTTCTACGATTGCTGTTGCTACCGTAAAAAAGCAACAGTGTTGGCTCTGTGGGGGTGGTATCCATCCCCGAGCCAAGTGTCCAGCCAAGAACTCTGATTGTTCATCATGTGGCAAAGTGGGTCACTGGGCGAAGGTCTGTCAGTCCAAGACAACTAAAAGAATTACCGCATCTATCTTTTCCCCCTCCCTCTGCTCAATCATAGCTGCAGTTCCACAGAGCCTGCGTTACTCTTGCATCACGGTTACGATCAATGGGCATCCAATTCCAGCCCTTGTCGACTCAGCAAGCACTACCAGCTTTATAAATGAAAAGGTCGCTCGTCGACTGCAGCTTTGTATTGAACCAGTACAGCAAGATATTACCCTAGCTATGACTTCAGTAGTCGCTCCCGTGACTGGGATCTGCATTACGGATTTGCAATTGAGCAATTGCGATTACCCGAGAACGCGTCTTGGAGTAGTGAGAGATCTATGCGGTGATATCATACTTGGCATAGACTTCCAGAAGCAGCATTCTTCGGTGACAATTGACTATGGTGGAGAGAAGCCTGAGCTCCGAATTTCCAATCAAAATAATGCCACCTGTTGTTTGATTGCAGCGGACATACCAGAGCCTCTCCTTTTCGCTAACATGAAGAGGGACGCTAAACCAATAGCCACAAAGTCTAGGGGCTTTGGCTCGACGGACCGAGAATTCATCGCCCAGGAGATCCGCAACCTCCTCTCCGAAGGTATTATCGAGCCTAGCACATCGCCCTGGAGAGCGCAGATAGTCATCGCAAAGGATGAGACAGAGCGCCACAGGAAGCGACTCTGTATCGACTACTCATGTACGGTCAATATCTATACTGACCTCGACGCCTACCCGCTTCCTAGAATTCAAAACATGATCAATGATTTAGCAAAGTATAAAGTTTTCTCGACGTTTGCTTTGAAGAGTGCATATTATCAAATACGTATCCATGATTCGGATAAGCCTTTTACTGCATTTGAAGCAAACGGAAAATTGTACCAGTTCACCCGGGTACCATTCGGCGTTACTAATGGAGTTGCAGTCTTCCAAAGGGTCATCGACAAATTCGTTGAGGAAGAGGGTCTCTGTGGCGCATTTCCTTACCTAGATAATATCACTATCGCTGGACGGGACCAAAAGGAACACGACACTAATTTTGCAAACTTCATTGCGGCGGCTAGACGAAGGAATCTGACCTTCAACAAGTCAAAATCGGTAATATCAGCGCCATCAATCAACATACTTGGCTATCAACTAGAAAACGGCCTGATCAAACCGGATCCGGACAAGTTAAAACCACTTCAGGACCTCTTACCTCCTACTAATTCTTCAGCGCTTCAGCGGATCCTTGGCATGTTTGCGTATTATGCGAAATGGATTCCTGAATTCTCCGATAAGGCTCGACCACTATATCAAGCAAAAACGTTTCCTTTAAACCCCGAAGCCATCACAGCTTTTAATACATTAAAGAAACTGCTCGGAACTGCCGCTCTTAGTAGCATTGATGACACGATTCCATTCGTTGTGGAGTGTGACGCTTCCGACGTGGCTGTGTCGGCCACCTTGAACCAGGATGGTCGCCCGGTCGCCTTTATGTCTAGAACATTAAATGTGAGCGAAACGCACTATCCTCCCGTGGAGAAAGAAGCAACAGCCATAATCGAGGCTGTTAGAAAATGGTCTCACCTTCTATCTGGTCGACATTTCACCATTGTTACTGACCAGCGCTCTGTGCCTTTTATGTTGGACAATCGGAAAAGGACGAAGGTCAAAAATGATAAAATACAAGGATGGAGACTCGAACTAGCTTCTTTCAGTTACTCGATTCGTTATTGGCCAGGTAAAGATAACGTCGCTCCAGATGCACTTACTCGAGCCTTCTGTGCTTCGCTTTCCCCATCAAGCCGCTTCACGGACATACATATTGGTCTATGTCACCCGGGTGTCACTGTTATTTTATTTATTTGTCGGGTTCGAAATCCCAGCTGAGCCGTGAACGGCCAAATTCTAAAGGGCAAGTTCTACCTAAAGCCCAAGTTAAGCTAAATTAAAACTTACGGATTTGAGATCCTATTAGGTCCTACCTCAGGGTAACCTCAGGGTTGCTGACTCGATGCGGGCCTACCTTAGACCTTAAATTACATGAACTTAAAAGGTAAACAAAAGGGTACTATTTGTGGTCTTCTTTCTGAACCTTGCAACAACAACGCAACCTGGACTATTGCACGATGCAACAATCATGTATCTAAACAACCAAACTGAATTGCAAGAGAGCTCTCTATCAAACCACACCTTTACGTACGACCTTCCACAAACGAGTAGAAAGGACGCGCAGCATCCCAAAATGATGCCAACAATGTGACCAAACAACGATGCCACAAGAGCTAAAAAATGCTAGTTCTAAATTAATTTAATTTTTCACTAACCTTACAATTATGAGATGGATATATATACACCTTAACTTAATATATATACAAGCAATGCTGCATCAATCAGCTTAGTCATCGTATCGCCTTGGGACAACAATGGTTCTTCCTCTTCTAGATTTTCTAACACTCCCCACCGAAGAGGCATTGTTGTCATTACCTTCTGCAAGGTTAGCCAAGCCTTCTTCATGAGGCTGTAACTCAAATGTTTCATCTTGACTATCTGTGTTTTTGCTGATTTCTAAAGCATAGAGTTTTTGTATAGGTCTCTTTAACTTTCCTCCTGAAGTCTTTACCAGTGCAGACCTAACTAAATTGTCTTTGCCAACAAACAACTCTTCAATTATGCCAAGCTTCCAGCATTGCCTTGGTCTTTCATCCCCAATCATTACCACTTCTCCCACCTTGATACAATTTGCATTGGAGCCCTTTTCCTTGCCTGATGGGTAATAATTGAGTTCTGGCAAGTATTCCATCTGCCACCTCTTCCATAACTGATCTTGTAGCTCTTCAAGGTACCTGAACCGTCTGGTTAACTCTCCTTGAGTGCTCTGGATGGGCTGCAAGTCTTCTGGCACACTGGGGTTTGATGTTAATCGTTTACCACAAAGAAAATGATTTGGTGTCAATGGCTCTGCATCCTGCCTACTGTTGTAAACAAAAGTGATAGGCCTACTGTTCACCATTGCTTCTACTTCACATAAAACACTAGAGAATTCTTCTTTGCTCAAATGAGCATTAGCTAAAAGTTTCTTTAATGGACACTTTACACTTCTCACTAGCCTTTCCCAAAATCCTCCCCACCATGGTGCTCTCTCAACAATAAACTCCCACTGTACCCCTTGGTGTGAAAAGTAGGATTGGAATCCTTCCTCTTTTAGCAAGGACCAAATTTCTTGGAGTTCCTTTGCAGCCTTTTTGAAGGTTTTTGCATTATCCGATATGATTTTATTTGGGAAACCCCTTCTGTTCACAAACCTTTTAAAGGCCAAAAGAAATACATCACTACTTAAGTTGCTTACCAACTCCAAATGGATTGCTCTGGTGGTAGCACAGGTGAAAAGACATATATAACCTTTGTTAGACTCCCTCGCTCATACACATAGACTGGCCCTGCAAAGTCTACTCCCACTACATCAAATGGGGCAGTATAGACACACCGTTCTCTTGGAAGTGGAGCCACCTTTTCATAATAAGGCTTTGCACTCCAACGCTTGCAAACCACACATTTATGCAAGACCTTTTTCACTACTTGTCTAATTTTGAGAATCCAAAATTGTTGTCTAATCTCTATTATCACTTCTCTAACTCCAGCATGTAACAGCTTATGATGAGTATCCAGGATCAAAAGGTCCACAAAGTGCCCCCAGAAGGTAGCAAAATTGGATGTCTTTTCTCCTCTGGAAGCCCAGAAAACTGTAGTCTACCTCCTACTCTCAATAAATCCTGATCCAAAAACACATCCAAACCCTTGAGCGCAGAATGTGTTGGTAGAACCTGTAATGGATGGCTGGTGAGCAATTCTCTCTCTTCACCAAATTTTTTCTTCTGCATATATACCACCCAGTATTTCCTGGCTTGCTGAATCTCATTACTGTTCAGAATTCCTTCCCTTCTTGTTTCTCCCTTAATGTTGTTGGTAAATCTATATACCCATGCTGTCACTCTTAACAATCTTTTCAGACTGCTAATGTCCTCAAGCCTCAATATGGGGTCCTGCTGCATAACTTGACAACTGTTCACAGCGCATTTTCTCACCTCACTCACCCATGCTTCTTCAGCCTGGCATTCTCCTACAATAGGCTGATTAGAAGGCCAGTTTTCACTTCCAAGTTTTAGCCACTCTGGCCCATTCCACCACAAACTTGATTGTGAAAGATCTTTCACCGAAATTCCTCGTGTTGGTAAATCAGCGGGGTTTTGGATGCCTGGACAATGCTTCCATTGCTTGGGATCTGTGTGCGCTTGAATTTCCTCCACCCTATTGGCAACAAATGGTTTCCATTTCCTTGCCTGACTTCTTAACCAGTGCCAAACTATAGTGGAGTCTGTCCAATAATAGCTTGGAATTTCATAGAGGGCCAAAGACTTTCGCACTGTAATTGCAAGCCGACTAGCAATAACAGCACCCATCAATTCCAACCTTGGAACAGAAAGCCTTTTCAAAGGTGCTACTCTACTCTTTGCAGCAACCAACCTGCAACTTACTTCCTCTTGCAATGCGCCTCTTATATAAATACAAGTCGCATAGGCTTCCTCACTTGCATCACAAAAGATGTGCAGCTCCAAATTGTCTGGACTATTGTTCAACTCTCCAAAGTACCATCTTGGGATTTCAATGTCTCCAAGATGTGCCAATTCTTTGAACCAATATTTCCACCTTACCACCATATGATCAGATAACTCTTGGTCCCAACCAAGTCCAATTTCCCAGAGGCTCTGAAACCAAATTTTTGACTTTATCACAAATGGAGCCAGGAATCCAAGAGGATCAAAGACCTTCGAAGCCAAACTAAGAGCTGTACGTTTTGTCCACCTTGTCTCATTCTCGGCCAGCTCTACTAAAGATTTCCCATTGAAGGTAAACAAATCATCATCTTGCTGCCAAACGATGCCTAGCACCTTTGCGTCTATTGCCCACAACTCCTTAATACCAGAATCCTCAATACTTTCTGCTGCATCAGGTACTACAGAGGAATGACTCATAAACTCTTGTAATTGCGAATGATTGGTCTGCCATTTTCTGAGCTCCATGCCAGCCTCCCTCATTATAGCTCTAGCCTCCATGAATATCTGTTTAGCCATTTCTGTATTATCCACGGAACATAGCAAATCATCAACATAAAAATTTTTCCTTATGTGTTCAATAGTGTTAGGATAGACTTCAGAATATTTCTTAAAATGGTACTGCATAGTAGCTGCCAACAGAAATGGACTAGAGCTGAGGCCAAACAACACTGACTTCATTCTATATGCTTGAACCTTAGGTTCATTTTCCAACAAGTCTTTCGTATCCACCCACAGATACCTTACTGCATCTCTGTCCTCTGGTTTTAACTTTATCCGCAAAAAAGCTTGCTTCACATCTGCAGTCAATGCTACTCTACCAAACCTGAATCTCAGTAACAAGGAAAATAAATCTGCATTTAAATTTGGCCCAGCATCCAAACAGTCATTCAAGGACACACCACCTTTGTCCTTGGCTGAGCCATCAAAAACTACCCTCAGTTTGGTGGTAGTTTTGTCTCGCCGTACCACTGCATGGTGTGGCAGATAATGTGCCTCCTGGCTCACCAGCTCACCTTGCACCCTTTCAGCATAGCCCTCCCTTACATAACTTAGGATGGCCTCATCGTATTCAATTAACAACTCCTCATTTTTTCTTAGCCTGTACAATGAAGTCTCCAACCTCCGATTAGCTAGCTGAAGGTTTGAACCGGGTTTGCAAGAATCCTTCCATGGTAGGCCAACTTCATAGCAACCATCTCTAAACCCAATCCCTTTTTCAAAGTGCTCTAAAACATCATTGTTCACTGTACTTGCCTGGTTGTCCTTTATACCAATAGATTCAAGTTCCCAAAATGCTTTCAAATGCCTTTCCAGACCATGGCTGTTCTCCTCAATCTTAACAAAGAGAGCCTTAACTTCCATTTCATTGCAATAACTACCATGTAGCATCCAGCCTAGCTTACTTTCAATAGCTACTGGGCCTTGAGATGTACGGACAATATTACCAGTGATGAAGTCCCAATAATAGTCAGCTCCAATCAAAAGACTAATATCTTCTGTTCCCTCAAACTTATTATTGCCCAAATTAATTCCTTTAACTTGCAATTCTTGGACACATGCCATATCTAAACAAGTAGTGACTGGAGCACAAAGTTCCTCAATCTCTACAGCTTGGACCTTGATAGTGGGACTTTGCGATAACAACCCTTTAACCAGAACTTCTACCTTCTTAAATTTGGTTCGGTTTTGAACGGAACCCCCAAACCCAGAAATTCTTAAATTTTCCCTCTTAAGTTCTTTAAACTTCAATTTTCTGGAAATTCTGGTCTTAATAAAACTACACTGGCTACCACTATCAAACAACACTCTTACAGTAGCTTCTCCCTCATTCCCAATTAATAAGGCTGCAGTTGTTTGCAATAATCCCCCTTTACTTTTACTCCCTTGCATAGCAGTGGCATGTGCCACTGATGTCTCTACTTCTGGGGTAGGCCTACTAAGAGTGTTTTCACACAATAATGGCTGATGCCTACCATGACATTTTTTGCACAAAATTTTAAACTTACAAAACCTTGCTCTATGACCTTTCAAAAAACATTTAAAACATGCTGTGGACTTAGTTACCCTGTCCTTTCTCTCCTCAAAGGGTAAGGCCTCAGCCACCTCACATTTATATGACTTGTGGTTGCCTTCGCAAAATATACATTCCTTGATTCCCTTTAATTTATTCTCAGAAGAGGCATGTAGAGCTGACACTGTACCTGGGCTATTCCTTTTTGTGGAAACTTTGGTGCTGTGCCTGCCTTTGTCCTCTTGTTTACCATCCCACTGTGCAAACTCAACTCCCTCTCGTCTTGCTAATTCTGTGCCTAAAAGACTTAACATCTGCTGAAGGGGGATGTACACATGTTCTGCAGAGTGTCCCCTACTTAATTCAAGCAAAATTGAGCTAGGCAATTTAGACTCCAGTGTAGGAACCAACATTATACCATACTTTTCCATTCCTACACCCAAGTTGTCCAGAGACCTAGTTCTAATTTCAAATTCATCATATAACTGCCGTAACTCCTTGACACTATTAGGATTATTAACAGGAGGTATAGTTAAAAGTGCACGGAGGTGGCTTTTAATTAAGATCTCTGGCTTACCAAACCGTTTCTTTAATATATCCCAAGCCACATTATAATTAGCCTCTGTTAATGCTAATCCTGCTATAGTCTTTGCTGCCTCCCCTTCCAAGAGGGACCGCAAATAATTAAACTTCTCCACGGCACTTAACACTTGACTAGAATGAACTGCTGATTGAAAACTGTCTGCCCATCCTTGCCATTCCTGAATACTCCCAGAAAATGTTTTGAGTACAAGCCTCGGTAATTGAACTACAGATCTGTTAACCTTAACTTCACAAGCATCATTTGTTGAGTGTTGTGTTTCATTATTAGACCTGGTCTCTAACTGTACTGAGCTGCTAAACTCTTTTGCTCGGAGGCCTACGTTAGTCATATCATCAATAATCTCTTCAAAGTAAATTATGTTATTTTCTATTTCATCCTCTTCTATAAGAGCCTCAATTTTAACATTTACCTCACTTAGAGCAACCTTTTTAGTTTCTAATATGGCAAGCTTCGCAGTCACTAAGCGTAAATCCTCTTGCTCTATGGCAGAATCTATAGTGGCAATGACCTTTGTAATTAGACCTTTGTAGGCACTTCTCCTTTTTATAAATTTGTTCAATTCAGATGCACTCATCTTCAATGTAAACAACCCTTGGGCTCAATACCAAATGAGCTGAATTGGCAGAAATACTTAACCAAACTGATCAAACGCAAATTTTACTTTCAAATAAACTGAATTGCTGAGTGGGGTACTAACCAAACACCAGTATGGAATACCAAATTTTCCACCCCAGGACCTTAATTCAATAATGACCCAAAATTAACCAAACCAGAAAAAATATAGGCCAAAAAACGACGACGACGACTGGCCAAGTTTCGCAATTGGGCGATCAAACTTTACCCTGGGACCTTAATTCAATAATAACCCAAATTAACCAAACCGGAAAAAAAGTAGGCCAAAAAACGACAGACGACTGGCCAAGTTTCGCAATTGGGCGACCAACTTTACCCTGGGACCTTAATTCAATAATAACCCAAAATTAACCAAACCGGAAAAAAAGTAGGCCAAAAAACGACAGACGACTGGCCAAGTTTCGCAATTGGGCGACCAAACTTTTTACCCTGGGACCTTAACTCAATAATAACCCAAAATTAACCAAACCGGAAAAAAAGTAGGCCAAAAAACGACAGACGACTGGCCAAGTTTCGCAATTGGGCGACCAAACTTTTTACCCTGGGACCTTAACTCAATAATACTCAACCCGTCTAGGCCTAACTTGGGATACAATTTGCACAATCAGAACTTTGCCGAAAAATGGTCACTGACTCAGTCTTGGGGTAGAAATCCGGTTCTGAAGGACCATGTTATTTTATTTATTTGTCGGGTTCGAAATCCCAGCTGAGCCGTGAACGGCCAAATTCTAAAGGGCAAGTTCTACCTAAAGCCCAAGTTAAGCTAAATTAAAACTTACGGATTTGAGATCCTATTAGGCCCTACCTCAGGGTAACCTCAGGGTTGCTGACTCGATGCGGGCCTACCTTAGACCTTAAATTACATGAACTTAAAAGGTAAACAAAAGGGTACTATTTGTGGTCTTCTTTCTGAACCTTGCAACAACAACGCAACCTGGACTATTGCACGATGCAACAATCATGTATCTAAACAACCAAACTGAATTGCAAGAGAGCTCTCTATCAAACCACACCTTTACGTACGACCTTCCACAAACGAGTAGAAAGGACGCGCAGCATCCCAAAATGATGCCAACAATGTGACCAAACAACGATGCCACAAGAGCTAAAAAATGCTAGTTCTAAATTAATTTAATTTTTCACTAACCTTACAATTATGAGATGGATATATATACACCTTAACTTAATATATATACAAGCAATGCTGCATCAATCAGCTTAGTCATCGTATCGCCTTGGGACAACAATGGTTCTTCCTCTTCTAGATTTTCTAACAGTCACTAGGATGTTGCACTTTGTTCGGTCGAAAAACCTACCATTCTCTACCAGTGACGTAAGAAGTGTGTGCTCGTCTTGTCGTGTATGTGCGGAAATAAAGCCAAAGTTCTTCAGGCCGGCGAAAAGTACCCTTATCAAGGCGACCCATCCCATGGAGAGATTAAGTATTGATTTTAAGGGGCCGGTCCCATCCCGTACCAGAAACAAGTACTTATTCACTGCGGTGGATGAGTACTCTCGATTCCCTTTCGCCATTCCCTGCCATGACATGACGTCCCAGACTGTCGTGAGGTGCCTCGACACTATTTTTTCTCTTTGTGGTATGCCAAACTTTATTCACTCTGATCGAGGACAAGCGTTTCTGTCACGTGAGGTGCAGGAATATCTCACTAGTCGTGGAGTGGCGACCAGCAAGACAACCCCATACCATCCTATAGGAAATAGCCAGATTGAACGTTACAATGGCATAATCTGGAAATCCGTGTGTTTGGCCGTGAAGTCTTATGACATACCTGAAGACGAATGGGAGTTGGTTCTGCCTCAGGCCCTCCATTCTGTTCGCTCTTTGCTATCCACCTCAACCAACATGACCCCGCATGAAAGGTTCTTTGGCTTTACAAGAAAGTCATGTCAGGGCACATCGCTACCGACCTGGTTGATGACTCCTGGTCCTGTTCTCCTGCGTCGATTTGTCAGATCCACAAGAGTGAGCCACTGGTGGAGGAAGTCGAGCTCTTGCAGGCTAACCCGACATACGCACACGTTAAGTACCCAGATGGCCGTGAGTCTTCAGTGTCCCTACGGGATTTGTCACCCTGTCCTACTATTTCACCGCCTGCACCAGGCCCCACCACCGCATCACCTATACATCGGAGTGACAATATGCCCCGGGATGCACCTCCTAGTTTTCCTACAGATGCAGCAGATATGCCAGACAACATCGCTCTTCCTTCTGCTCATCCGGACGAACCAGTATTGCGACGTTCCACTCGAGAGCGTCGAGAGCCCCAACGTTATGGATGGTGATTTCTCTGCTAGGCGGGGAGAATGTCGTGATAATGTAATAATTATCACTGACCATTACTGCTTCCTTATATTATTAATATTGCATATGTGTTTCAGTGTTTGCTTCCACTAATTTTGTTTTCTGCTTTTCAGATGTATGTTATGTTTTGAGTTGAATAAAGCCTTGTTTACGGGTCTATTCTTTTCATAATATCCAGTGCATATGACCTCAAAATATCCCTGAAATTGGTCAGATTTCAAAAGATTTCCCGGGGGGCTTACAGTGCCCCCGGACCCCCAGCTGTATGGGCTCGCCGCGCTCGCCATTGTCCCCCCCGCATCTGAGTAACACTTTCAAAATGCGTTCCCCCACTTCTTTATTTAGCACTACACCACTGCTCATAACTGATGATAACATGAACATATCCAATGTTTGTTACGATATCTCAAAAAACTACTCATTTGCATAGGAAACCAATGGCAGATTCGTGCAAAGCACCTCAAAATTGACCAGAAAAGTTTGGTTAAAACTCTAGATTTTTTTTAGGTTAGGTTTTGAAGCATTTCCCTTATTAGAGACTGTCTAAATCGCATTCCTAATAAAGAAACGAAACTACCGATGTATAATTTGTGAAAATCGGAGAAACGGGAGCTTAAGTAGATTATTTAGTTTTTTTACCAAAAGGGAGGGAGGAAAATGTAATTATTTATTGATATAAATTCTTTTATTGCTATATAATCTAACAAAACTATTTAAAAACCTAACCTTTCGCAGATAGCGAGTATTTATGCTCCTCTATGAAACGTCGAAATATGGTACATGGTAAAAATTTTATAGTGGCACACTAGGGGCCCTTCGGCCCATCTTTGTGGTTCCACTGTTAGTACGAACAAACCACAAATACAGCTACAAGCAAAATCAAGATCCAATTGATCTCTGCAGATTGTCACGCATCTACTAACTATACATTAACTTCAAAACCTTGGATCTTGTGGATCTTCTTCAATACCACTACTGTACTAATTATAGAAATCTAACATAACTATTTAAAAACCTAACCTTTTGCAGATAGCGAGTATTTATGCTCCTGTATGAGATGTCAAAATAATATAGGAATGAAAAATAGTAAGAAAAAATATTCTGGCCCCTTTTGGCCCTTTTAGTATTTAGTATGTCTGGATTATTACCAAATGTAGCAATGAGGTGGAAATGTGTCAGTTTGGAGTGTAACATTGATGATGGTGGATATGTGCACTAGATGTTCCATCAGTGAGCTTAAACTAATTACAGAGGATTGTGTTAAATTTAGCCAAAGCAGCAGATCTGTAAAGGTAGCAGAAAAAAATCAAGAATTATTACCAAATAATGCAGAAAAAAAACAATAATTATCACCAATTGAATGCCAGGTTAGGTCAATTGAAGGCCCTTGATGATTGGTTAGTTGATATTTTCATTAGTTAATGAAAATATCACAACTTAGTCTAACCAATTTTGAAGGCGAAATTTGTTTTTCAGCACATTGAAAAATATTGAAAACCAGGGTAATTATTCGTTTTAGTGCTTTTCCTCCTTTCTGAACCAAAACACATTTTCCTGGTGTTTTGTGGTGTGGTTTGTTCAAATCTGAACTTCGTTTCTTTGGGAAATGAGCCGTTTTTGAGAAATTTTAAAATTGAAAATTTCTCAAAAACGGCTCATTTCCTAAAGAAACGAAGTTCAGATTTGAGCAAATCACACCAAAAAACACCAGAAAAATGTGTTTTGGTTCAGACCTAACCTAACCTAAACAGACCTAACCTAACCTAAACAGACCTAACCTAACCTAAACAGACCTAACCTAACCTAAACAGACCTAACCTAAACAGACCTAACCTAAACAGACCTAACCTAAACAGACCTAACCTAAACAGACCTAACCTAAACAGACCTAACCTAACCTAAACAGACCTAACCTAAACTGATTGGGTTTTGTTGCCAGACCGTAATATCCAGCTTTTCACGTCTTTCCAACAACGCTCAATATTTTGAATGTGAATGGTGTCTTCCACGAACCGCTGTGAATGGTTGACTGTCCGGTGAATGTAGCCTAGATTTCCAAGTTGAGAATACGCACGCCACTCATCGGAATAGATTGTAGTCCCAGGCCTAATATGTTGCTGGATCAGGTGAACAAGAGTTGTTGCGTCTCTCTGAGGAACCGCAAACAACAGTAGTTTTTTGGAACTGCGTTCCAAGGTATCAAAAACCCAGGCAATCACAACCTCCGCAAACCAAAATGAAAACCAGACTGAAAAAGCATTCTTAAATGAGTATGCATTATGAGAGATTCAAAATGTACGTCTCTGATTGGTCAGATAAGGTCACGTGAAACAAAAACGATTTTTAATTGGTTGTTTTGACCTATGTTTCCTAATTTTGCCACGAGATGTCTCCCCATAAAACTGGAGAGGGCGACGTTCGTTAAAATTTTAACAGCGTTAAAAGCTAAATACTCAGTCAATAGCCTATAATGGCTGCTTTTTACGTCTAAATTTAAAAAAAAAAAAATTTTTCCATAAAAAATAATTATTACATTTCCTTGATTTTTATCAGTTTCCCTGAGGTTTCAAGGTGTCCTGAATATGAATTTATATGTTAAATTGTCATAGAATGTCTCCTATCGAAAATGAACAAAGCATTAAAATGAATATTAACCAAAACCAGCTTTTAAAACTTTACCAGAGACTGGTGTAATAGTAAATATTTACCAAATTGTGTGGTAAAAGAGGGTATGCTCCTAGCCCAGAGCTTTCCAAACTTTTCACGTTGGCGACACACAGAGCTGGGCAGTATTTAAATACATTTGTATTTAAATACGTATTTAAATACATTTGTGTATTTAGAACTGTATTTATAAATACATTGTTTTTCATGTATTTAAATACAGTATTTAAATACTTTAATGAGTATTTAAATACAATGTATTTAAATACTCAAAATATAAAAATGTAAATACTTTTACTGGTTTAATACACGTTCTGTACTAGCACAGTACGACGCGTCGACAGTGTAGTACAGCATGGTTCATGTTTCAACGTGTCAGTTCAATCCGTTGTGTGCCACTCTTAGTCGAAAGCGGTTGATTTCTTTATCGTGTGCGTCATGGCTTAGTGAATTAGTGAATGCATATGTTAAAATTTGTATGTATTTAAAATGTATTTACAAATGTATTTAAATACAATTGATGTATTTTGTATTTAGTATCTAAATACATTCGTAAAATGTATTTAGTATTTAGTATTTAAATACATTTCTCCCATGTATTTAGTATTTAGTATTTAAATACATTCAATGTATTTATTGCCCAGCTCTGGCGACACACTATTTAAGCATAAAAATTTTCACGACACATTAATTAATTTTTGTCATCAAATATCAGATAATTTTTCAGTAGGTGGTTTATCTTGTAGCCGATTTTGTTATTTTCAAAATACAAAAAATACTTGTGTCGCGACACAGTTTGGAAAGCTCTGTCCTAGCCATAGTGGCACTACCAAACCTAAAAAACCCAACCTAACCTAACCTAGGCCTAATGCAGTGCTAACTGGAGGCTTCACCCCATGAAACCCCCTGTGGAGATATTTGAAGGTCAGAAATGTACAAATAACTGAAATATACCAGAAATATCTTAACAGTGGCTTCTTTATTATTGAAATACTGTACCACTTGATGATGATGTAATGGGAGAGGTCACAGCTGGTACACACAATGGCCATGATGAATTTGAATTTGGAGCTCAGTGTCATTTTCTTCCCAGAAAATGCATCTCTGCATGCGCAAAGAAACGCTCACAACCCTCCCGGACACATCATGGTTGACAAACTGTATAATTTCATTTGATTTTAATTTATCTAACAATTGCTTATATCTGTTAGGTTAATGAGAGTTTTATCCCACTCAGAATATCAAAAGCAAATATAATTATAAAATATTAAAGCATAATTTTCTCATCATTTTCATATAAGTCACTATGCTCGCAGATGCGTATTTAACAAATTATGTACATTTGAATATTATGACATTTTTGCATTTTTTTTCCCGCCCTTCCAATATTTTGATTGGTGACGTCATAAGAACATGATATATGAGCTAGATTTTTTAAGTTCTTAGGCCTTTTAAGTTGCTAGTCTACTTCTGTTAGTTTTTAATAGATGTTTGTGGCGATGACATGTGAACGGTGCGAATATTATTTTGAGGATTTAATATACTCTAGGCTAGGTTAGCCAGGGTTAGGCTAGTTTAGCCAGGGTTAGGCTAGGTTAGCCAGGGTTAGGTTAGGTAAGGTAAGGTTAGGTTAATTAATACCAAAATACATTTTCCTAGTAATATTTGATGTTTTGCTTAGATTTTGACTTCCATTTCCCTTGAAAATGAGCCAAACTTCAAAGTACTATAACTTTGTTGGATCTCATTTCCGACGGAAATGGAGGTCATATTTGAACAAATCATATCAAATACTACTAGAAAAATGTATTTTGGTATGTAAAATGACTGAGTGACTTAAAACACATAATTACCCTCTATTAATATCAATTTGCACAAGAAATACCATAGAAGAAAATGGGGTAATTATATATAAATTTATAAAGAGTAACTCAGTCATTTTACACACCAAAATACATTTTTCTAGTAGTATTTGATGTGATTTGTTCAAATCTGACCTCCATTTCCCTCGGAAATGAGATCCAACAAAGTTATAGTACTTTGAAGTTTGGCTAATTTTCAAGGGAAATGGAGGTCAAAATCTAAGTGAAACACATCTAATATTACTAGAAAAATGTAGTTTGGTATTAATTAACCTAACTTTACCTAACTTAACCCTAAAACTAACATAAGTGGAAATAGTAACCTAAAACACCTAAAACTAACGAAAATATCATTACTTAACCTAACCAATCATCAAGGGCATTCAGTTGGCCTAACTGGTTAATATTGGTTATTTCACCTAAATATCTTCTGATCTTTTCGTATTAGGCACTCACTGTCACATTTCAGGCAAGTTAAGGATGAGAGAATAACGCCGTAATTGATAAAATCATCCAATGCTTTCTCTTCATCTAGGGCACATGACGAATCAAGTTCTGAAAGTCAGAAACCACATGAACAGCATGTCATAATTCTATCACAAACATGACCAAACTGAATCCAATTACAAAAACAAAAATAGCCAGAACAGAAAACATCCAACTAATTAAGTCGCAGAGTAGCAAAAAAATAGCCCAAGCCTAGCTCATATATCATATTTTCATGATGTCACCAGGCAAATATTGGGAGGGTGGGAAAAAAATGCCACAAAAATGTCATAACATTCAAATCTACATAATTTGGTAAGGAGGCATCTGCGAACATAGTGATTTATATCAAAATGATGAGAAAATTATGCTTTAATATTTTATAATTATATTTGCTTTTTATATTACCGGTATGAGTGCGATGAAACTCATATTATCCGAAAATGGATTCAGATTTAAATTCTACATAAGAAAAACCTATTGTCATCCCAAAGTCCAGGTCATGTGCTAAAATGAATATTAACCCTTCTCTGATTTCCCATGGAATGATTACTGCTTCTGTAGCCAATGCCCAGCGGCATCCACAGGATCAATTAAGTAAGGGGGCACTTCCAAATACAGGTGGTGGGGGGGCACAATTATTTGTGAGCTCTAGGGGGGTTTGAGGGCATGCTCCTCTGGGAAATTTTTTAAATTTATGTTGTCTGGGGACAGCATTTCCTGTCTTCTGGAGGCAGTGTTAGGAGGCCAAATTATAGGGCTTCAAATACTGAAAAATAAGGATTTTTTTGACATCCTTTGTATGTCCATGATATTAGGGTGAAACCAGATACACAGTAACTTGGTAGATATACAAGTTTATTATTCTTATATAATATACATATAAATAATTGTCATGGGACTGAGAAGGTTATTGAAGACAGTATTCAGCTCTTTAAGTAATGTACAAGATACTGTATATTTTCAAGAAATGCATCATCATAATGATGATGCTTATTTTTAGAAAGAATAACACCCTAAATGTTGATGCCACAGCACTTGCATAATTATTGTAATTCGCTTCTATTATATAGGGTATTTACTTACATTTTACACTCATAATAAAATGAATAATGGTAAGGCATTTTTATTACAAAATAACATTAAAAATAAAATAGATTATATGAATTTGGCAAATGAGGAACCTAATTTAATCACACAAATATAAATTTCAAGTTAGTTTCATAGTGATGTTTCTGAACAGTTAATTTATAGATACTTTTTGCTTGACTTTGCTTTTCTTAGAACTTCAACCCCTTGGTTGTTTTCAAAAATTTTGAAAATCCTTACATGACTTTTGTAATTTTCTTTGACCATCCACTGAACTTCCAAATTTGTTAAAAGTAATTTGTTCTATTCTTTGTGCCAAGTTGTACTCATCAAACTGAATATCTATTCCAAAATTGCATTTGAATGGGGAATTGAAAAAACAAAAGATATTACTTTGAACATATTTGCATTGGGATAATTCTTGAAAAATTGTTGCATTTCTGATATGATTGTACATCTGACATATCTTTCAAGAACTTGTTTAGCTTGGGACTCAGTATTTTACTTGGGAAGTTGGGAAAGTCCTGCAGAAATTGGGACATCTGGGAACTGGCATGGAGGCATATACTCCATAGACTATTCTATTCCTCCTACTAATGCAAAGAAACCTTGGGTTAGCTTTGCTTGTTCTAATGTTATCTTCAACAGAGAGGAGAGGCTTTCAGAAGATAATGTAGCCATCCAACTCCTGTCTCACACTCAGCTTATATTTCTGCCTGGAATTGTGTAAAATCTGTTCTTCGATATACACACACACACACACACACACACACACACACACACACAGCCGGCCCTAACAAGTGCGGGGCCCTAGGCATTTTGATAATACGGGGCCCCACTCCAGAAAAGATTTTAGTTCATAGTAAAAAGGCAAAAAAATAATCTGAAGTGCTATACATTTATTGTAGACATCTGTCTAATAATATTAAGAATAACAAAAAAAATGCTTTCATTAAGAATACTGAAAAAATACCATACTTTATAAATTTATAATATATTTTAAAGACTAATTTTTCTAACCTTCCTTTTCTGAAAATTCCATTAAAAGGGGTTCAAAATTTAAACCCCTTGCTTCTTCATGTTCAATTGACAATATTCCAAGGTTATTTAGCCTATCTTGGCCCATATTAGACCTTAAGCAGTTTTTAATTAATTTTAATTTTGAAAAGCTTCTTTCTCCTGATGCTACCGTCAGAGGAATTGTTAAAAATATTCTTAGAGCAATCAATAAATTTGAACAGCAAGAGGCTATACCATTAGATGAAATGAAGTCAAGTAATTTTAAAGGTTGCCCTATTAAATCTGATGGTATCATTGGTCTCATAGCCTCTACCTCTTCACCAAGCATAGGGCCATCTATATCTGAGAAGTTTGATGTCCCAATGGAGTTTATTTGCCCAGCCCCGCTGGCAGCGCGGGGCCCTAGGCAGCTGCCTAGCTCGCCTTGCCCTAAGGCCGGCCCTGTATATATATATATATATTCCTTAAAATAGCTATATTGAAGAACTAAAATCTGTACCAAAAACATTTTTAATTAATTAATAAGAAAGTTGTGACTTTGAAAAAGGGTTCTGGCAGTCCAGGTTGGGTCAGTAATGACTACATTTTGGGTAACTGGAGGTTATAGAGGCAAAATTTGGCATGTGCTCATATTTCATCTTTATTAGCTGAGGTATGTGAAAATACAGGTCATGCAAATTTTTAACCATTGACTGATTTGACATGGAATAACCATATTATTATTAAGTTGTATATATTTTAACATTATAGGTATAATTTTATAATTTCATATTTTGATCCAATTTTAATATCATTGTTGATGATACAGCATTCTTATTAATTTTTGCGAGTCAGGTGAAAATCAAAAGCAAATTAGTGATCAGGATTTACATTGTCATTGTCACAGACTTTTGCTAAGTGGAGTATGGTATATTAAATACTATATCTTCCATTCTTTATTTTGCACTTCTTAAAAGATAATGTAATGCATAGCAACTATACAAATGTGCTTATTAAATTTAAATATTATGTATGTCTGTAACTTGGATAATTTTTTTTCTTTTCCCCAGCTTTAATGGTAAAGTAATTCTTACATTTAAAGTACCATAGCTATTATGTCAGATTTTCTCTGTACATTTATTGAGGCCAAACTTACTAAGTTGCTTTTACACTTTGGTATTTTTTTATAAGAGTACATTACAGGCTTTTGAGGAATTTTGGAGGTTATATATTAAAACTATGTTTTTCCGATTGTTTTTGATGTTGTTTGAACGAAATTAACCTTCATTCAAACCGCATCAAAAACCATCAGAAAAACAGTTTCGATTTACAAAGCCTGTAATGTACGGTACACTTGTAAAAATTTACCTACACTTTTATCTCACATTGTTTTGATAGTTTTCTTAATTTTAAAGAACGAAGTTTTGAAGTATGGTATACTATTGAATTTTACTGGAATCTCTCTTTTGAAGCTTGTACATTAATTTGTATTTTTTTCTTTTAAAGAAATAGAAATGGCTAAATATAAAGAAAAAAAGGAAAAACATAATAAAAATAATATTCCTTTAGACAATAAATTTGGGTTAATAAAAAAGAAAAAAAAATTTGAAGATGGAAAAGTTGTTAAAAAGTACTTAAAAACTTTTAATGATACTAATGAAAGGAAAAAGGATGCAATTAAAAAGGCAGATTTTGCACACAATAATAATGATCCTGAAGTAAGTGTTAATAGTTAATTGGAATACTGAATAGCTGTGGTAAGTTCTTTGAGCTAGGCTAATTATCATCATATTATGCTACTATATATGGTAATATTTATTTGAGCTATGGACTAGTTTATGTATTGTGTTGAGGACTGGCCATAGGTAGTTGAATACAAGCAGTTCTTTTGAAAGTAGCTAGTATGTCTATGCAGTATAATATGTAGTTACTATTTGGGTAGACTAAAGATTAATTCATGATGATAAAAACTAGGTAAATCAAGAGAAATATATTTTTTCCTAAATTTAGCTAGAAAGTTAAGTTTGTGATTTGAATTGTGTAGCTAGTTCAGCATCAGCCTTATGATACTGTAAATGATTAGTGTAACACAGCAAGATTTTAAGTCAAAAGAAAATGGAATATGCTAGTATGTATTTAAAATTTTTACTTATGAAAATAAAAGTTTGGTGGGGTTAGGGAGAGGAGGCATTTTGAATATCACCCATTTGTTCAGTTGGTCCTAACTAAAATTGTGAAAGGCATGGGCAAAATTTAGTATAAAGTATAAGCTGCATTAAAGTTGCCTACTTCAAATAAATTACCTGTGATAAGGGCAGTTGTGCCACTGCCAAATTGTCAACACTGCTTATTTCTCCCTAAAAAAATTGAGAGAGACTTGTAGCCTAAAGTTAATTGTATATTTTATTACTACAGAAAGAAGTGAAGTTTGGTATTAAAGAATCTTTCAGCAGTCTTTGGATGAAATACAAACCACGATCAACTCCTCATGTTAAATCTGGAAGTGAATGGATTTCACAGGTATGAAAATTATTGTTAGTTATATATTTATAAATTTGTGGTCCAGTGAGCCACCACAAACATCAGACCCATGAGACTTTCTAACCAAATAGCAGGTTAAAATTAGTCTTAACATATGGATGTCAACCATGCAGGATTAGGAAGTTTACTATTAACATCAGCCTGATTGAAGATTATTCCTGTGATATAAAAATGCTCTTTAATGTATGCAGAGCAAATTGTTTTTTCCACCAGTTGCTTCCTGAACAAATGGAAGGCAAACCAGTTCCTCTCCCAGTAAGAAAACGATTAAAAGAACTAGCTAAAAAGATATATGGAGATGATTTGCAAGCACGTAAATGCAGTGAGTGTTTGCTTATTCATGTAAGACCACTTTTGTATAGTTAGGATTTTGCTGGAGAAGTTATATTGGACTTATCCTACCAGCAAGCTGTTGTGCCTTGTATGGTAACATATATTATTTTAGTCCACTGTACATAACTTGGCTTAGGAGCACAAAAACTAGATGAACTTTTTATTGAATTGGTGTTGAGAAGGATTTTATTCAAATATTATTATCTAGGAAATTTCTAATAGTAGTCTGTATAAATGTAAGTTAAGTTAGATTAGATAATTTTTGGTTTCATTGTTGTTGTTTTGGTAGGTCCACACGCTTTCACTGAGAAATATTGCATTCAAGAAAAATTTCTTGACACGAAACATGGGTCAATCATGAACATTTGTTAAACACATAATTAAGAAAAAAAAAAAATCTTATTTGTTTAATTGGTCAAAAATTTGATCGTGTAAAAAACCCCATCACCTTTGGCTTAGGCTTGTGCAGTTATAACATACAGCATAATAGTTTTAATAGACATTGCATTGCAGGGATGGTACGGTAGTTTTCTAGGATAATATAGGGAAATTAATTTTGTCAATCAATCATTTTGTATAGCTAGGTGCTATTCATTGTATACACAATTTTGCATTTAACTGAAATAAGATATTTGTAGGTTTAGCATAGTTGTATTTAAAGAAATGAATTTCCTTGTAGGGTCATTCTCTGTCAGATCAACCAAAAAAAATTGAAATTAACACCCTCATCTCTCATATTTTGCTGAAATTTGGTTTATAGGGAGTTTGTGAGCCCTGAATCCATTTCTGAAATTATAAGGTCAATCCGACCAACGGTTCAAGAGATATGACCTCGGGCAATTTGAGGTCACTTGCGAGGTTACTAACATTTGGCGAGCCATAACTTGGGTAATAATTGTCATAATTATATAAAAGTATATATATTTAGAATCAGAAAATGACAAGGAATCCAAATATGCAAGTTTTAGAACTCTAGGTTGAAAAATAAAAAAGTTACACTGTAACCAAAATTTGAGGTCACAATTTGACCTCTGGGGTATCAAATGAGAACTTTTTTTTTAAATGTAAAAAATGAAGGCATAGGCATTGGCTATAAGAATCAGCAAAAAAAAGTTTGTTTATGTTAGTATTTTTCATGTAACTAACATATAAGTGAACACCATATTCATAAGTTGTGCGTCAATTCTACCTATTTTTTCACACTTAAGCTCATAATTTGACCTATAGAAATTAAAATTACATTTTTTATAGATATAAAAAACAAAGTCAGAGTTCTTGACTAATAGAAACAATCATAAAAAGTTTGTTTATGTTGGTACTTTTCATGTAACTAACTTATAAGTGAACACCATATTTATAAATTGCTTGTCATTTCAAGGAATTTTTATATCTTAGCTATCAATTTGACCTCAAGCTCCAAGAATTTAATAAAAATTGTATTTCACTGCTAATCTACACTGGCAATAATAGTTATAATAGTGAAAGGGGAAGACTAAGCTCACATGTAGCCTAAACAAACCTGTTGAAACATGTTGCTACTTGTCTAAGTGCAGAATCAACACAGATAGTTGCAAAATTCCTTGTCTACAGGTTAGTACAGTTCCAGCCAGCACTGTGGGTGGCTGGTGGGTATGGTGTTTTAATGAGCCTCAGAGACTATCAAGGCCTAAAATATTAAGTGTGTATAGCTATATATTTTCTAAAAAATATATATTACCTAATTGTAAATCCTATATCTTTACAGATCAAAATACAATGGTTCGGCACTTGAAATACTGCCAGGACCCTATTCAAAAACACAAGAAACGCATAACAATCAATCTTAGAAAAGTGACTGATGTACTTGTTGAAAAAATGTGCTGGAAGAGTGAAAAAAGACTCATTGTTGTGTGTGAACTGCTGGACACTGATAATGAAAAACCCCACTATACTTAGTACCACTGAAAACAACGAGTCTGAGCAGGATTCAAATGAATCATCTACTATCAGTGGCTTGAGTAACATCTCTTCAATTCAAGATCTGGACAATGACAGTGATTGCTTGATAAAGGAAAATCCTTCAACTTCAGTTGAACCAGTTCTAGCATTTCTGGACCAAACACCAGTTAAAAAAAGTAAGTAATAAATTAATATAATAACTTATACTTTACTACAAGGTCTGTTTGATCTACTATATAGCCAATTATATAGCATTTAAGGTACTATAATTAATATTTAATTACTAATATTCAGGTGTGTGAAACCTTTTTTTCTGTTCTTTTCAGAAGGGCTGTCATTAAGCCAGAAAAAGCGCAAGGCTCGTGGTAAGCTATCATCTGCTCAGAAACACCTGAAGGAGAGGCTAGAACTCAGTTATGGTGTTCAAATTACCGAGGAGGTAAGTGATACTTCAAAACCTGAAACTAAATCTGAAAAACATCTAGACAAATTAATGAATGAATTGAAACAGTCATTCCTGGAGAGCAAATGTCACCATCACAAACTACAAATATTGACACTCTCACCATACACAATTGAAAAAACAGCTAGTTTCTTTCAAACTACAACATACATGGTGAAAAGAAGCCGTTCACTTAAATCAGAACATGGAATCCTTCCGAAGATTCCACTAATGAGCAAAGGAAAAGTGATATCTGAAGAACACAAAGATATAGTTAGAAGATTCTATGAGTCAGAAGAGGTTAGTCTATGTGTCCTGGCCAAAAGGATTGCGTGAAAGTTATCAGTGCTGAAGGTGCAAAAACGATTGGTCCTCGGGAATTTAAGAGAGATGTTTGAACTATATAAAAATGATGAAAAGAATCCCAAAATAGGATTTTCCACATTTGCAAAATTACGGCCATCATATTGTGTGCTTGCCGGTAGTGGTGGGACTCATTCTGTCTGTGTCTGCACATACCATCAAAATCCAAAATTGCAGCTGGCTGCATTGGGAGAAAGAGGTCTTTCATACAAGGATCTTATGGATTACAGTGTCTGCAGTACAGAAAGAGAGACTTGCATGATGCAACTTTGCAATGATTGCCCAAGAGAAGAGGGTGTCCTGGATTTTCTTGAGTTACTTGACAGTGTGAAATCAGCTCCAAATGAAATATCTTACAAGTAATGGGTGACTGTTGACCGTTGTACAATGGTTGATAAGGTGGAGCCACTTCATGAATACTTATCATCCCTAAGCATGAAAATATCCCGCATGGTTCGTCATCACTTTGTTGCTCAGCAACAATCACAGTACTTCAAGCAGTTGAAAGAAACACTACCACCTCAGAGCGAGGTAGTTATAGTAGGTGATTTCTCTGAGAATTATTCTTTCATTGTCCAGGATGCTGCCCAAGGGTTTCAATGGGACAATTCACAGTGTACAGTTCACCCTTTTGTCATCTATTATAGATCATCTGCAGACCAGGAACTTAGCCATTTTAGTGTCTGTTTCTTATCTGCATCACTAAAACACAACACTATAATGGTTTACTCATTCATATTGAAGCTTATGACATATGTTAAATTCAGATGCCTACAATTGAAGAAGGTGCACTATTTCTCAGATGGATGTGCTGGCCAATATAAGAACAGATACAACTTCACAAATCTCTGTTACCATGAAGAGGATTTTGGTCTGTCTTGTGAATGGCACTTCTTTGCTACATCCCATGGCAAAAATGCATGTGATGGGATTGGAGGAACAGTGAAAAGAGCTACTGCTCGTGCCAGTTTGCAGAGAACTACAGAGAGGCAAATTCTTACACCAGAACACATGTTTCAGTTTTGTGAAGAAAACTTGAGCAAGAAGATAAATTTTTTCTTTGTAACTACAGCCGATTTGAAAGATGCAGAAGAACGGTTGGAACATCGATTCAAGGATAGTAGGGCTATTCCTGGAACTCAGAAATATCATAGATTTGTTCCCCTAAACAAGGAAGAACTGATGGTGTATCCCATTTCAAGTGGCATTGGAGAAAAGAAAAGAATAAGGAAAAGTCATTTTACTAATGAACCTGCAATGCTTGGTAACCTAAAATGTGTCAAACCAGGAGAGTATGTTGGCTGCATTTATGACATGCAAGTTTGGTATTGAATTGTGGAGGAATATTGTGAAGAGTTTGATGATTTCACTGTGAACTTTCTACATCCCTCTGGGTCATCAGGATCAAGTGCATATTATTATCCATCAAACAAGGATTCATGTGCAGTGCCAGGACATCATATATTAACTGTAATGAGTTGTCCTACCCTAAGAGGAGGCAGCAGAATTCAATACATTTTTCCACAAAAAGAAATTGATGAGAGCATCGAGCATGCAAAAATTGTATTAGGCTAGCACATGAATCCTCTAAGTAGGTCTTCCCCTTTCACTATTATAACTATTATTGCCAGTGTAGATTAGCAGTGAAATACAATTTTACATTTTTTGCCTTTGTTTTATATCTATAAAAAAATGTAATTTTAATTTCTATAGGTCAAATTATGAGCTTAAGTGTGAAAAAATAGGTAGAATTGACGCACAACTTATGAATATGGTGTTCACTTATATGTTAGTTACATGAAAAATACTAACATAAACAAACTTTTTTTTGCTGATTCTAATAGCCAATGCCTATGCCTTCATTTTTTACATTTAAAAAAAAAATTCTCATTTGATACCCCAGAGGTCAAATCGTGACCTCAAATTTTGGTTACAGTGTAACTTTTTTATTTTTTAACCTAGAGTTCTAAAACTTGCATATTTGGATTCCTTGTCATTTTCTGATTTTAAATATATATACTTTTATATAATTGTGACCATTATTACCCAAGTTATGGGTCGCCAAATGTTAGTGACCTCGCAAGTGACCTCAAATTTCCCGAGGTCATATCTCTTGAACCGTTGGTCGGATTGACCTTATAATTTCAGAAATGGATTCAGGGCCCACGAACTCCCTATAAACCAAATTTCAGCAAAATCTGAGAGATGAGGGTGTTAGGCACTGGTTGATCTGACAGAGAATGACCCTGACATAGTTAAATCAAATGGTTTGTCCACTTACATTTCCTTGGCATTTTTCTCAAGTTAAGCTTGTGAACATCAGCTAATGTCACCTATGTGGATCACTACTTGATTTGTACAAACTCAACTCATTTTGGCCTAAATTAGATGGCTTGTAAAACCATTTAGTCTTGCACCATGGTACATTCATCTCTATATTAATCCATTTTTTCCAGTTCAAGAGAAACGCAACAGGCATGAAAAACATTTTCATAAACTCATCCTTTCCCATGGAACAACAAAAGATAGAATTGCAGCTCACACTTTCCAATGCATGGAGTCGCCTGTGTATTCTTTAAGTGAATTATTCTCACTTATTGAATTTGTTAGTCCCAAATTTAAAGATAACTGCCAAGAAGCTATTGGTATGTTCTCAATTCTTTTGGTAGTCAGTGCCAATTTATGTTTATACATATATAATGTTGAATGTTTTAATTACATTCCGGCAATTTTTTGTTTTTCTAGGTAATATAGGAAATCTTTTCCAAATGACATTATTATCAAATGGACATGTAGCAAGAGAATTTGAATGTCACAATTTTTCAATTTTGATCCCACTGATGAAAACTAATTGTGAACAAGTGGAAAAGCAACTTGTCTTGTGGTATTTTGAAAGTGAAGTTCAGCTTGCATATTTAAGATTTATAGAAAATGTAGAAAAAGTAAGTATTCATTATTTCTCAAGGAAAAGATCTTTGTATGAGTATTTGAAGTTATAAAACCGCATGGCTATTGTCATTTCTTCATTAGCCAGAATTGCATAACTTTCAAATTTATCTTGCTGGTAATTTAATGTAATTGGCTTTTTAGCTTGACGTTGTTCTGTACTTAGCTAGGCCTATCAGTTTTCTTACTGGATTGTTCTTATCTGTCCATTCATCACACTTTCGTGTCCATGCTATTACTTAGAACCGCACAAAATTTGGCGTGTATATGGATCATCACAAGACGTGTTGTGGGCAAGAATTGGGGGTCCATGCCATAACTTTCCTGTAAAATTTCCTTGGTTATTTTCTTACATTTTTTTTCATATTTGCCACTGGTGGGGAGGGAATGAAGGGTGGGTGAGAGCCATATGCTTTATTGTCCAATTTTCTGCTTCTACTAGAATAGTTAGAAAATGAATTAGTTTAATAATAGGAACCTCCCTGAGTGGACTGAAAGGTCTTTGAGGCTTCCTCTTTTCCTTGTAACTTTTGAACCAATCAACATAAATTGACAGAACTTCATACACATCTGTATTGTCATAAGACTGTGTCCCAAACAAAAACCAAGTCCTTGCATCAAAGGTCAAGGTCAGAAATAATATAAGTGAGAAGATTGAGTTTTTAAAATTAATGGCTAATTATTCTTTTGGTTAGCTTTGCCACGATTCTCAATTAAAAATAAAGTCTCGTGGAATAAAAGGCCTTCAGAATGCACTAAAAAACCATCCAAACCAAGATAGTGAGCTGGTTCTTCAGAAGTTGGTGAATAAGATTGGAGATACTAATAAGAAAGTAGCTGGAGACATCGTTCATGTATTAAACAATATTCAGCTGGATCTACCCCAGCTGAAACTTACAATTGTTTCACTAATTGAAGAGTTATTATATCGGTAAGCAAAGGTTTTTAATCAACATTTTTTAACTGTTCATTTCACTTAGATATATTTGAAAATTGGTTATCATGGTAGCTATCTGTGAGAAGATTTATTTTTAACCCTTATCAGAAACTTTCAGTTTACTTATTATTGGAACCATTGGGTCTATATGACCTCGGGCCTAAAATCTTGCCAAATGGTGCTATAAAAAGTCTGTAATGAAAAAAAAAATTGCATGAATGAAACATTGTACAGTATTTGATATTTAGAACTTTTAGCAAATATAATCATTCACTGTTTTGACCCGATGGTTCCTGATGAGTGATGAGGGTTAAATATCATGTGACATGCGAAATATCAATATACTTGTTTCATCTGACCCTTCCATTTTTGGTTAAACGAAAGTAATTTCGTGTGTACAGTATTGTAGTTCTGTATCTGTCTATGAGTATACAGCTAATCAATGAATAATGAAATTGTCATATAATTAGGCATAATGATTCTTTGTCATTAGCAGTAGAAATTACTACTGTATCCCAGTCCTTCAATTTGATATCACATTTTTTTTCAGCCTGGACTACATTTAGCATTTATACAGTTTCAGAAAAAAATTCCCCAGGGAACAATTTCTAAAAACAAAATATTGATGTTTTTCTTTGTATATTTTATTCTTTTTGGTGACTAATAAAATTTCAAGAAGAAAACCCAATCGTTATTGATTAAAAATTTATTCCAAAACTTTTTTCCGAAACTGGAACTGATTTGTTGGCAGTTTGATAAACCTAAACGTGGTAGTGTAGATTTAATTTAATTTTTTTCCTTCTTTCTAGACCTAATATAAATTCGAAGGCTCAGTATTATAGCTTGTGTTTCCTTAAAGATATAATATTTGGAAAAAAAGACCAACAGTTGGCAGAGAGATTAATCAAACTTTATTTTGACTTCTTCCAAATGTGTTCAAAATCGGTAAGAAAGATTCATTTTGTAAGACTTATGGACTTTAATTTATTCAGTTTGTTATGGATTATTTGAAAAATGATTTTTTTTTTTAAATAATTATGTAGGTAGTGATTTCATCGTTAAAGCTTATGGAATATTTGACAATTAAATTCGGTAGAAGCAAGTGGAATGCTTTTAAAAGCCACACTTTTTTTGTATGGACAGGGTGAAGTGGACAGTCGCTTCATGGGGGCTCTTTTGAGGGGGTTGAATAGGGCTTTTCCTTACGTGGAAGGAAAAAGGCTTCCTTTCCTCGAGGACCAAATAGCGACACTTTATAAACTATGTCATATGGTGAACTTCACAGTAGGAACTCAGGCATTGCAGCTTATTTATCAAGTAGAAAATACTACTGAGAATGAGGTTTCCGACAGGTAAAGAGGAACAAATATGAAGGTCTTTATACGGATTAGTAGGCCATTCTGAATGTTAAGTAGGTAATATTTTAAACATGTCCATCAAGGAAGTAATGACCTATACATTTTATTCGTAACCTTAAATATGTGAGTAATATCTTTTTTCAGAATTTGTAATTTAAGGGAGGTTGTAACATTGAAACTATAAATGCTCGGGTTATATATTTCGCATTACAGTTTTCACTTAGTTACTTCTAATCACCTCGGTTCAAAATGATTTCACGGCTACGTTGTGTCCACAATGCAACGCTGCTTCCCGCTAGATAAGCCACATTAGACAACATTGGGTCTTGTTCAGTAGTTGAACCATCCTCCACGTTCAGATGATATAGTGACTGGTAATTATTCGTTTTACCCCTGCCAGTCGATTTTGATACAAGAATAGGTTTTTCTCATGTATTTTGGTGTGTTTTATTCAAATGTGACCTTCATTTCTTGTGCAAATGAATTATTGAATGCCCCATTAGGTCAACTGTACGCCCTTGATTGGTTAAGTTGTCGTGATATTTGTGTTAGTTTTAATGAAAATATCACGACTTAACCCAACTAATGAAAATATCATGACAACCTAACCAATCGTCAAGGGCATACAATTGACCTAACCGGGCATTCAATAATTCATTTGCACAAGAAATGAAGGTCACATTTGAATAAAACACACCAAAATACACGAGAAAAACCTATTCTCGTATTAAAATTGACCGGCAGGGGTAAAATGAATAATTATCGTGACTCGTGGTTCGGATCCCAAGTAAAGCTGTAGGTCCCCTCCGTTACATGACCTTTGCCGTTAAAGAACCCCGAACATTATTATCAATTTAATTTGAAGGAATTTTTCTTCATTTTTAATTTTCATATTTCAGATTTTATTCTGTAATCTATCGCAAGTTACTCGATCCTTCCTTCAGAAGCAGTTCTGCGAGTGGAGCTTTTCTCAACATAATTTTTAAATCCATTGTTAGAGACAAGAGTGCAGCCAGGGTCTGTGGGTTTGCGAGGAGGCTCCTGCAGGTAGGAAAAATGTTCTATTGTAGGCTTCAGTTTTTATAAAACTCGATCGGTATAATGCAGGGTGTTCATAAAGTCACGAAAGTGAATATGCGTGTACAGTGTACACCATCATATTCATTTGCATAACTTTATGAACACCCTGTATATGAGTGAAGTTGTTTTTTAGCAATATGATCATTCAAATCAGAATTGTGTGTACATACACTTGTAATTGTTCATTGCATACTTATAAGCCTAAATTTCCTTTTAGCGAAAACTGTACGACCGCGTTACAAAACCATATTTTTAAGATTGTTTAACATACTCGAAAAAGAAATTTAGGCGCGTGTATATATATGATTTTTTAAATCCACACTATTATTTGAGATTATTTCTATAATTGATAGGTTTGTAAATACCAGTCGCCGCACGTCGCATGCGGTATTTTATTTCTGATTTCGGAAGCAATCAAGGACAATTCAAACATAGAAAATATCAAAATGTTGTTAATGAATGCGAAAACCAAACCAGATAATAAGATAAACAGTGACGATGATGATGATTTTGAATATTATCCTGATTTAGACACTGACAAAGAGGATGAAGAGGAAAGCCGGCACGTACGAGGAATTATTTGCTTTTTAAAATTGAAGTAGACAATCAGTCGATGGTTTCCTTTTGTATATCTACTTGGTAATAGGTGGGAAATTAATTTATTCTCTAATTCCTCAGGAAACAACACTTGAAACGTCACGTACGACAGATTCCTCGAGTAATTCTAAAAGCGAGTCAGCTTCTAGTAACTTTTCGTTTCATGATTCGTCTCAGAGTTCTTCAGGGCAAGGAAGTCCTTTTAAGAAAATGAAGGTTAAAACAGAATCATCATGGCTTCATAGAGATAACTGGAAGCTCCCAAACAACAAAGAACACATTCGAATTACGCAGTATGATCCTTACGCACTTAATCCTTTGTTCTGTGGTGCCGATTTATCTCAAATTTGGGAGCTTCAAAACCTGGGAGTAAGTTATTTTTGTGCGCTTCCAGTTGGAGGATACGGTTTAATTCTGTATTGTAGCCTGTTCTCGGTGATTGTTTAAGACAGTGCTTCTCAACCTTTTCCGAGATCATTCACCCTAAACATTTTTTTTCAAAAACTTGCTCACCCCACTTCGAATACAGTAGAATTTTCAGTGCTCATTCAGTAGAATTTTCAGTGCTCATTCAGTATTCAATTCTTTTAATATCTAATATTCAACAATTGCTTCAACAAAATAAGTGTACATATACCCTGATTCTGATCTCATTCACCCCCAGGTGAACCATTTACCCAGTTGAGAAGCACTGGTTTAGGAAACAGCGCATTTTGCTTGATCGATAGTAATTTAACATAAATTTATGTATCTTTAATATACACAAGTTAATGTTATAGAAAGATCAGTAATTAAGAAGCTGTAGTAAGTATAATCCCATAATTAAATAGGTGTCAGTGTAGTTTAAACCATTTAAGCCAGTGATGCACAAACCCTGGCCCGCGGGCCAAATGTGTCCCCCACGGGTCTTTTCAATTCAATGAAAAAGTTAGAATATAAAAGTGACCCAATTAATGACTTAGATGGAAAGTAAGTAGGCTAATACATTTAGTTATTTTCTTCGCTTGGCCCTCACATCAAAAAAGTTTGTGCACCACTGATTTAAGCAGTATCCTTTGTAACTGAGTAAAAGCATGATTTTTTTTACTTGAAAAATTTCATAAAATTTGTGTTCTGAAAGTAAAAAACCCTCAGCATTCTCAAACAACTTAACTGCTTTGAGTGGATATATATAATAATAATAATAATGTTAGAAGTTAATAGCGAGCTGATCCCAAAACTAACTGCTAATAGGGGACTCGTATTTTTCTTTGAGCAGCGCCATTTCCATCCCACTGTCTGCATGTTCGCCTCGAAACTTTTGAATCAAACTCTCATCAGTTATTCCGGAGATCCTCTCCAGGACTTCACTCTCACCAGGTTCCTGGACAGATTCACTCACAGGAATCCTAAGAAAACTGATCCAGAGAAAAACAGTAAGGGATATCCCATATTTCATATTAGCTCTGAACCATTTTGACATTTTTACTCTGATTTAAATGTGAAAGAACTATTTTTCTTTGCAATGATTTAAATGTTTTTGTAGAACAAAAGTATATATATATATATATATATATATATATATATATATATAGATATATATCTATATATATATATCTATATATATATATATATATATAATATATATATATATATATATATATATATATATATATATATATATATATATATATATAGTATGAGGAGTGATCAAAAAGTATCGGTAAATTTATTGCTACGAACAAATTAATGCAAATAAGAAATAACCGTTTACATGTGAGTCTTCCTGCCCTCTGGCGTCTGCAGTCTGAAGCAAAAGTGTGTGTGTGTGTGTGCCAGCCATAACTCCAAAATGGAAGCAGTTACAAACATGAAACTTCACACAAATATTGATTAGGTCCCCAGGTTGTGCACCTGGGGGTTAGTAAATTAAATAATTAAAATTACTGGGCCTGAAGGCCCCAACACCGCGATTAAACTACAGAAAAGAACGCAACCGTGAAAATTTTGAAGTTCACATTGTGTCAATATTTCTGAATCTTAAGATTTTCATGACTATAGTTTTACTGACCAAATAATTGAACCCCAATTACTGTCAGTTCAATTATTTGGTCAGTAAAGCTATAGAAAAGAACAGTCACGAAAATCTTGAGATTCACATTGCCGCCCGTAATAATAATCTATAATAATAAAAGGACGCAGTCACAAACATGAAACTTCACACACATTGATTAGGTCCCAAGGTTGTGCACTTGGGTGTTAATAAATTAAATAATTAATTTTAAAAAATTAAATGACGTCAAGATCATTACGTCATTACATGTATATACGAGGTGTGATCCAAAAGTTCCCGGACTGGCAGCGTGGAGCGCTAACAGGCCGTAGTACGGACTTGGGCCGCTAGATAGCGCTAAACAACTCTATCGTGAAGCAGTGTGCCGAGTGACACTGTAATACACGCACACGTTTTTTTTCAACGAGCATTTTGCTCGAAATGCTTAAACAAGCATTTGATGATGACGCCATGGGCAGAAGCCAGACTTTCGAGTGGTTCACGCGGTTCAAACGTGGGCAAACGTCGGTTGATGATTCCGAACGTTCTGGTCGGCCCTCAACAGCAGAACTGACGAAAATGTTGAAAAAGTGCGTCAGGATATCCACGAGGACCGTCGGCGAACGATTAACGACATCTGCAGCATCGTTGACCTATCGTTTGGTTCATGCCAACGTATTCTCACGGAGGAACTCAACATGAGGCGGATCACTGCCAAATTCACTCTCTGTGCAGCAGGTTTTGGCCAAAAACAACATGGCAGTGGTCCCCCACCCCCCGTACCCCCGACCTAGCCCCCTGTGACTTCTTCCTGTTCCCCAAGATGAAGATCCGGCTGAAGGGGCGAGGATTTGACGACATCGCGGAGATTCGGGCGGAATTGCACGAGGTGCTGAACAACATCCCCAAAATGGAGTTCCACAGGTGCTTCCAGCAGTGGGAAAATCGCTGGGCCCGCTGTATCAACTCCCAAGGGGATTACTTCGAAGGGGACAGCAGTAATTAGAACCTAAGGTAAGACTAAATTTTTTTGTCGGTACAGTCCGGGAACTTTTGGATCGCACCTCGTGTGTGTGTGTGTATATATATATATATATATATATATATATATATATTGAAACCTATGGTAAAATTATTGAATACCCGGTTAGGTCATCTGTACGCCCTTGACGATTGTTTAGGTTAACTAGTGATATTTTCGTTAGCTTTAACGAAAATATCATGACTTAACCTAACATCATCAAGGGCGTACAATTAACCTAACCGGGCATATATATATATATATATATATATATATATCATTCAACATCCACCCCGGCAATGCCGGGTCGCTCCGCTAGTATATATATATATATATATATATATATATATATATTATATACATACAAAGGTGGGCACCCGGGCCTCAAAAAGGACCGACGGTCCCGGTCCCGGTCCTTGCCTCAAACTGGACCGACGGTCCCGGTCACGGTCCTTTCTGAAGATAGTACCTAGGAACGACTCGGTCCTAGGTCCTTATATATAATATAAGTGAAAAATTTGATAAAAATGAAATTAAAGACACCGGAAATCTTTAATTTTATTAACGTAAATTATAATTAATACAATACATAAATGATGAAAAAAGTTATTAAGGTAAATGCTTGAGTTTCCCTTCAAGAAGACTAGCATTTCAAAATGGCTGTCACTGAGCCCTGACCTTTTCGGCTTGAGGACGTCCTTCCCCAAAGAGAAGAGCCTCTCCACGGCGGCACTGGATGGTGCCAGGTGTTGAAACAAGTTTCAGTTCAGTCTCAGTCTCTTACTGAGTCTTCTGGAGGAAACGATCCATCTTCTTTAGAACTTCAAATAATCACTAAACACACTAAAATCACTAAAAAAGACCGTCCGGAATTGCTTAAAAATGGACCGTCGCTCCTCATTTCGGTCCTAACTGAGAAAAGGACCGACTTTCCCGCTCACGGTCCTTAAAAAGGACCGAGTTCCTGGAACTCGGTCCTGCCCACCTTTGTGTGTATATATATATATATATATATATATATATATATATATATATATATATATATACACACACACACCAATCACTCAATGAGGTTTCGTACCTGAAAGGATTTATGGACGAAACAAGGGCGGACATCGCATGCCTCACAGAAACTCATCTTAAAATCTTAAAGATTGCCAAGGAAATTGTGAAAACTGCGAACATTGTATTGATAAGAAAAAGATAAATATAGAGGGCTTCAACTTACTAAGAGCGGATAGAACGACGAGACGGAAAGGTGGCTGTGCTATATATGTACAGGAAGGTCATATGACAGAGACGATAATAAGTAAATCAAACATCTATGTGGAACTCCTAGCAGTGAAAATAGAAAAACTAAACTTGATAGTAATAGTCATCTATAGACCTCCAAGCACCCCAACCGAAAAATTCTCGGAGGCCATTGATGACATTAGAAAGCTAATAAAGGCCATAAACCCTCCATCCCCCAATATAATGATCTGCGGAGACTTTAACTTCCCATTTATAAAATACAAAAAGGTGAATAGGAATATATATATTCACCAGGACAAGGGGGGCACAAGAGAAGATCTGGAACAAGCAAAAATGTTGATGGCTCTCACAAACGAGTTTATGCTGACACAGGAGATAACAGAAAATACCAGAAAAAATAACTGCCTGGATCTGGTATTCACGAATAACACGAACTTGATTGCTGATATAAAAATAACCCCAACCATTATCTCAGACCACAACTTAATCGAGATATCACCAAATATGATGGCAGCATTAGAAGACAATACACATATTGTGGAAAGAAGTAAATTCGGGGCCTTTAACTTAAACTCGAAGACTATAAATTGGGAAGCAATCAGATCGTACATGGCCCAAATAGAATGGAGAACAATTTTCGAGAATAAAACAACGGAAGAAATGCTAACAACTTTGGAGGAAAAAACGCTGAGAATTTTAGAAAAATATGCTCCGAAATCACAGCCAAAAGGAAAGAGGAGCTGGCTAGAGAGGCAAAAGAGAAGACTATTCCGCAAAAGAAAGAGAGTGGAGGCGAAGTTAGGAAACTGCGGAGATAATGGCAGGAAAATAATAAAAGAAAAACTGGAGGGTATCGATAGGGAAATACAAGCCCTGATTAAGGACCATACAGAGAGGGAAGAGGAAAAGGCGGTAGAAGCAATAAAGGAAAATCCAAAATACTTCTATAGCTATGCAAAAAGGAAAACAAAAACGCGCACCGCTGTTGGGCCCTTAAGGACGGGAAATAATGAACTAACCGACGATCCAAAAGAAATATCTGATACATTGAGAGCTCAGTATGAATCAGTTTTCAGTACCCCAAAAAGTGACAAAGCGATACCTGACATAAATGCATTCTTTGAAGAGGAATTGCAAGGAGAGTATATAACAGACTTTGAGTTTACACCAGAAGATGTAGCGAGAGCTATAGAACAAATGAAACTACATTCAGCTGCAGGTCCGGACAATTGGAACGCATTATTGATTAAAAACTGTAAAAATGAAATAGCTACACCTTTATACTGGATATGGAGAAGATCCCTAGACACTGGGGAAATACCGAGCATCTTGAAAAGAGCAAACATTGTCCCTATATATAAAGGAGGGGACAGATCTCAAGCAAAGAACTATAGACCAGTGTCATTGACGTCCAACCTCACCAAAGTATTTGAAAGAATAGTTAGAGTGAACATTTATGATTTCCTGGAGACACGGGAAAGATTCAACGAAAATCAGCATGGATTCCGATCAGGTAGATCATGCCTATCACAACTAATAGAGCACTACAACAATATCCTAGATGCATTGGAAGGCAATGACAACTACGATGTTATATACACAGATTTTGCTAAAGCTTTCGATAAATGTGACCATGGTATAATAGGCCATAAAATTAAAGACATGGGAATAACAGGCAAAGTGGGAAAATGGATCTACAACTTCCTTAGTGATCGTCTGCAGGTCGTCAAAATTCAAGGTATATCATCATCAGAATCGGAAGTACGCAGCTCAGTACCACAAGGGACAGTACTGGCCCCACTCCTGTTCATTATCATGCTAACAGACATAGACAGCGGAGTAAACAGCAATAGTATAGTAACATCCTTTGCAGACGATACAAAGATCAGCAGAAAAATCAGCGATGTACATGACGTGGAGGCCTTGCAGAGGGACACGAACAAAATATACAAATGGTCAGAAGACAGCAACATGTCATTCAACGCCGAGAAATTTCAGCTCTTGAGATATGGTAGAAAAGAAGAACTTAAACAGACTGCATATTATGCTCCAGATAGACAGGAAATTCAGAGAAGCATGAAAGCGATTGATCTCGGGATAATAATGACAGATGATGCGAAATTCGAAACACAAAATCAGATAGCGATAAATAAAGCAAAGAGAGTCGCCGGACAGGTTCTAAGAACGTTCAAGAGAAGGGACAGGACAGTAATGATTCCCCTGCTAAAAACACTGATTATACCAAAACTTGAATACTGCTCAGTTTTGACGTCCCCATATAAAAAGGAAGAAACTAATAAACTAGAAGAAACGCAAAGGCATTTCACAGCCAAGATTGATGGCTGCAAAGAACTCAACTACTGGGAAAGACTACTTAAACTAAATCTGTACTCACTGGAAAGAAGAAGAAGAGAGGTACATCATAATCTACATATGGAAAATGATCGAAAAACTGGTACCAAACCTAAAACTAAACCCAATTACCATTCAAACAACACTGGAAAATAGGAAAGGCAGAATGTGTAGTGTTCCCAAATTAAAAGCACGACAAGGTACCTCCTCAACCCTGAAGGAAAATAGCTTGGTTGTCAGGGGGCCAAGACTTTTCAACCAGCTTCCTAAGGACCTCAGAAACGTAACGGGGGTCAAAGTTGAAGTCTTCAAGAAAGACTGGATGCCTGGCTCAGGACAGTACCAGATGAGCCGGGCGTGCCTGGCTATGTACGGTGGAGAGCGCAAGAAAGTAACTCGCTCCTCCACCAGGCCAGACCTAGAGGCGGGGCCACCAGCTTGACCTCCGTGTGAAGAGAGACCAACACGCGAAACAACATAAGGTTCATAAGGTAAGGTGTATATATATATATATATATATATATATATATATATATATATATATATATATATATATATATATATATATACGGGTTATTACAAATGATCTTCCCGATTTTAAACATCATGAAAAAACTGAAAGATATACAAATAAAGAACTTAAAAAGTTTTATTTACGAGCTATTGAAGTTCAATATGAGCTGCTTTTGTGGCTCTACAGACATCAAAGCGGTATTCTGTTTCCCTCCATACATTTTGTAGCATATCATACTGAACTTTTCTAACAGCCTCACATATTCTTTCCTTCAAATGTTCAAAAGTTGCCGCTATTGGTAGAACAAAAACTTCATTTTTGACATAGCTCCAGAGAAAGAAGTCAAAAGGGGGTTTAGATCGTGCGAACGAGCTGGCCAAGCAATGGGCCCCCCACATCCGATCCAATGATCAGGCAACTGCTCATTCAGGAATGTTGTAACCTCAAAAGGAGCTCATATTGAACTTCAATAGCTTGTAAATAAAAACGTTCTTCTTTATTTGTATATCTTGCTTTTCGCCGTAGCTTTGTTAGTTGTACCTGGTATTTCATACATTAAAACCAAGCTCACCCTCTTGTCTATCGTTAATTTCGCAGCCATTCCCTACCTAAAAGAAAAAATATATTGTAGTCAACACTGAAAATTCCTATGATGCGCGACATATATATATATATATATATATATATATATATATATATATATATATATATATATATATATATATTATATTTTGCTTAACCTTGGTTTTACTTCCGCCCGAATTGTTCATTCTGACGAAGGTCAAGCTTGTCACTCCACAGTTTAACATGAAATTCGAACCACGCCCAGAGATGGACATAAATACTTTAAAATGTATTTAAGTCCTAAATACAACGCAAATTTGTATTTAAATACCAAATACATTACTGTAAACTGGATTGTAATTAAAATACGTTACTTCAAAAATTTATTTTAATACAATCTAAATACTTCCAAAATATAAGGTTGTAACATATTCTGCTCGAATTTTTAGTTTATTCACAACAAAAATTAAATGACATAATGACAAATTAATCATCAATATAATTCCTTTCTTTTTCTATAACCACCTCCCACCTGTAGGAAAGTTTTTTTTATGCCACGTTCGAAGAAACCCCTTGGTTTCGAGTTAAAAAAGCGATCACTTCGTTTTCGATAGCTTCCCTGGATTGCAACTTTTGTCCATCTAGGTGGTGTTGCAGACTTCTGAATAAATGGTACTCTGAAGGTGCGATGTCCGGAGAAGAAGGTGGATGAGGCATTTTTTCCCAATCAAATGCCTCCAATTGGGCAGTGGTGATTCGAGCAGTGTGAGGGCGCGCGTTATCCTGGTGGAATAGAGCACCTCTGCGATTAATTAATGCAGGACGTTTTTCTTGTAATGCCATCTTCAATCGTTGGAGTTGTTGGCAGTAGATTTCAGCTGTGATTGTTTGGTTATCTGGCAGAAGCTCAAAATGAATAATTCCTTGCATATCCCACCAAACGCATAGCAAAATTTTCTTTGGATGGGGTCCATTCCTTGGCTGAGGTTCAAGCTTTGTTTCACGGCTAAGACACTGATGTCGACGCTTAATATTGTTATAGAGGACCCGTGTTTCATCCCCACTGACGATCTGATTCAAAAACGATGCCTGCAGTTGCCAAGAATGCAGTGATGTGCAAATATTGATTCGATGTTGAAGATTCGCTTGTGACATATCATTCGGAACCCATTTTCCAACCTTCACTACTTTTCCTAACAACTTCAAATGACGATGAATGGTCATATGGCTAACGCCGAGTTGCAGGCCAAGTTCTCTTACAGTTACCGTTGGGTTTTCCTCCACTGTTGCTTTCAGCAACTCTTCATCTAACTCATTTGGTCGTCCTGTTCATTGATAATAATCTTTCAGACTGAAGTCTCCATTTCTGAACTTCTCGAACCATCTCCTACACATCCATTCACTCACATTATTTCCATAAACTCTCTGAATGTTTCTTGCGGATTCACTAGCGTTTGATCCTTTATGGAACTCACACAGCATCACATGTCAAATATGCTCTTTTGTGGGTTCCATGTTTTTTCAATTAGTGTAATATCGTAGGGTTGGTGTTGTGACTGAAAAACACCAGAGAAAATATTCATTAGCCTAAGTCATTTTGTATCATTCTGTATCGTGATAAAACCTGTGCGAACCTGTCGCCGCGTGTATTTTGCAACATTTCTAAAACTATTTCACATTATCTTGAGGTTATTCTATTATCTATCGTCCATTTTCTAATCGAGCAGAATTTGTTACAACCTGATACATTCCATTTTCAGTGTTTATTATTATTATAGAAGTTTGAGGCTTCCTATCCGCAACAAAGGCAATCCAAAGAGAGGCAACACGAAGAAGGGACTACATAAATCATAATAAACATAACACAATACAGTTTGGAACAGTTACAGGAAAAATAATTAAATTCTCAATTTACAAAAAATGACTAAAATACTCAATGGAAAAAAATCCATGATTTTTTGCAAATGCATTTAAAAATGTATTTGAAGATATATATTTATAATTACAAAATACATCAATAATAATGTATTTAAATATAGATTGTATTTAAATATGTATTTAAGTATTTATCAAATACATTACTGCCCATCTCTGACCACGCCCCACCAGCAGTCCAGCGTCTTAACCATTAGGCTACCCAAGGTACCCATTTATCTTGTACACCAACCAATTTTTTTTTGTGTGGAAGGATGAACAACTGGGTTTTGCTGCACGCCCCCTGCTGTCACTGGATCTCGATCCCGGAGCGATGGATTCGAAGTCAGCTACACTAACCATGACACCGCCAAGGATATATATATATATATATATATATATATATATATATATATATATATATATATATATATATATATATATATCCCTTTGCTTTGTCCGGAGCTATAGGGCGCGTCCCTCTGTGGCGAATGTGGGAATACACCTTTCTTCGGTGTAAGGGCTTTCTCTGCCCTCGTGGACCATTGGGCCCGTTTGGGGACCCGGCTGATCTCCTGCTTCTTTTCTTTCTTTCTCCTTTAACCCATTCTTTCTGGCTTCTCCCTGTTTTTTTTTTTTTTTTTTTGCGTTGTTCTTTGGACCTTGATTTTGACCCTTTCCTTGGCCCTTGGGTGTGGGAGGTGGTTGCCCTGCACCCTTGTCGCTTTCCAACCAAACCCAAACCCTGTCCCTGCCACTTTTCACCGCGCGTTGGATGAGAGTGGCCGCCTTTCAGGCACAGGGACTGGGTGCGGGTGTATCTCCCCCTGCGTGACATCCATCGGCGGTGGGACCAAGTGTGCCCACACTTCGCCTTTCCCTTGTTGGAGTCGGTGGTGGCTGGATGCGCGCGGGGGATGAAGTTCTTTTTTGTTTAGCTATGGACACTTCTCCCCCCCGGCTTACGACTACTGCTTCTCATTCCCGGACTACTCTTTCTCTCAACACTCGGGTGGTGGGCAACCAGGCCCTCGAGTCCTTTACCACTGGAAGACCGCAACCTAATGGGGTTGACCCCCCTGTGGAAGCGGAACGCTTGCACTCTCCTTTTCCGTTGCCGACCCCAGTCCGTCCCTCGATTACGCCCTTGGACCTACACTCTCTAGAGCAGGGGCCTCGCCCCAGCCCACTTCAGCCACCTTCGGGCAAGTCAAGTTCCACCGAGGACTTGCCCCCACAACCCGGCTTCTTGCTCTCCCCATATGCCCCCCTCACCCGCCGCCAGCCCACCTCCCCGCGGAGAGAGCCTCGCGGCGGACGGGGGAGCCGGCATTCACGGCCGTCCTACCGACCGTTGAATATTCCAGTACATTTCGACTCTACAGCCTCCCTCTCCCTTCCAAGTATCCACAAATTCCTGGTGATTCGGCCTACATCTGGGTCCCTCCCGAACAACTCTGAACGGACGTTCCAGGCGATCCGAACCCACAGCAACTCCAGCCGCTATGACGTACGCCCACAGAGGGATGGCTCCCTCCTCGTAAAATCACGCTCAGCCGCAGAGACGAAAGCCCTACTCTCCATCACTGAGGTCCTTGGATGCTCGGTGTCCGTTTCCCCACACCCTCGCCTGAACCAGAGTCAGGGCACTATTTACGCCACCCGCCTACTGTCGGTCGCAGAGAACGAGCTCCTGGAGGATCTCGCACCCCAAGGAGTTATTAAGATCTATCGTTTCACATCCCGACAGGGAGGCACCCCCTCCCCCACCCCACGTCTGCTCCTTACTTTTAACTCACTAATCCCCCCTGACCGTATTGTATGGGGTATGGGAGACCGCGCCTCATGCGAGTTTTCTATCCGCCCATACGTCCCAGACCCGACCCGTTGCTTCAAATGCAATAAATTCGGACACGTCAGCTCCGCTTGTCGACAGCCGCATCCATTATGTGTTCACTGTGGACGACTCGCCCACCCGGACAGGTGCCCCAACACACCCAAATGCTCGAACTGTGAAGGCGCACATCCCTCTTCATCCCGAGAATGCCTTTTCTTCAGGTTCGAGAAGGAGGTCCGATGCCTACAGGTGACGGACTTCCTTAGCCCCCGTGAGGCACGCGACAGGGTGCGGAGTCGGGAGGTGAGGCCGGGGGTGTCCTATGCCGCTGCTCTCGGCTCTATCATCTCGGCACGCCGCCCTGGCCTGCCGTCGAAACCCCCCCCAGCCACTGCTTCCTGTTCCCCACATAGCAAATCCTCGCAGGACCCGACGGTCCCCTGTCCCCCCACCGTTCCTCTTCTTCCCTCACCTCACCTGCCACGAATCCCCCAGGAGTCTGGGACCAGGGTTTCCAGGTCCCAGCCACCTCAAACCCTGCCTTCCCAGTACTCCCTGTACACGCCCGAACCTGCCGCCCGGAGCAAGCCGTCGAGGCGGAGACGCCGGAGCGTGTCACCAGACCCTCCGGCCTCCCAACGTCTCTCCCTCTTCCCCTAAGACCAAGAAGACGGCTCGGACCCTTACACCGCCCACCACGCCCACTATGTCCATCTCTCCCCATCGTAGGAGTCCCACCGTTCTACCCCCACAGACTCTGACAATAGTGGCCGAAATCCACGACCCGCCCTGTACGACGAGACCCAGCCCAGTGGATCCAGTGGATGCGGCTCTGGCGCGGCTGCACGGTGTGACCGAGGGAAGCTCGGCTGCGCCCACGCCCATGAGTCTCCTGGATCTGCCCTTGCCTTCTGGTGCCATTTTCTCCACCCCTCCACGAGACCACTCTGGTTCACCTCCTTCCACCCCCATCGTACCTACCCCCCCAACATCCCCGACCCCCCCCTTATCAGCTACCCTGAGTACGAGCCCGGTCTTTTTGGTACCCCCTGTCACCACCTAGGGTCCGCCGTGAGACCCCGGACAGGCGGGGTAGCGCCCCTTTTAGGGTTAACCTGCCCCCCCCTGGCCCGACCATAGAAGCCCGACAAGGCACTTCCGACCCGCTCAGCCCACGATGTTCCTCTGCCTGCCGTGATCCACGCCTCCGGTCTCGCTCGGCCGACTCGACCCCGCAACCTCCGCAGGGTTCGACAGGCCGACCGATTCCTTCCCTGGTGAACGGTAGATAGCCAGCCATGCTCCCGACCCAGCCTTCAGTTTCGCGAACTCCAGATCCCCCTTCACACTCCAACTCCCTAGCGCCTATACCTTTACCCATCCCCCTTCATCAACTAATGGATCCCCCGAAAACCACGATAGTCCACTGGAACTGTCGAGGAATCTATGCAAACAATGAAGGCCTTAACTCCTTGATTGCCACTTCCCGTCCGGTGTGTGTCTGTCTCCAGGAGCTAATCCTGGGGACCAGGTCCATGCCCTGCCCCACTGGTTATTTCTGCGTCGCCACCCCGCCTCCTACCTGCACTCGAAGGGGAGCTGCCATCCTCGTCCACCACGCAGTCCCCTTCTACAATCTCTCCATCCGGTCCCCGCTACAGGTGACTGCCGTCCGGCTCTCCCTGGATAGACAGTACACCATTTGTTCAATCTACCTTCCCCCCCACGCTCAAGTCTCCCGCGACGACCTGGTGGAAGTCGTGGAACAACTCCCCAGGCCCTTCCTACTACTGGGCGATTTCAATAGTCGTCACCCCTTGTGGGGCGACACACACCACCTATATGGCCCCAACCCTGATATCCGTCATGACCGAGCTCTCCTTCGAGTGCCTCAACGATGGCTCTCCAACATTCTACCATGCCACCACCTGCACTCCATCCTGTATAGACCTGTCCCTCGTATCAACTGATGCCCTCCTAGACTTCACGTGGCAAGTCCTCCAAGAGGACTATGGCAGTGACCATCTCCCCATTCTACTCACCCTCAATCGACCCGACCAGACCGTACGGGTACCGGTAAGGTGGGTTACCACCCACGCGAATTGGGCCCGCTTCCGCGACAACACTATACCACACTTACAACTGCCCACTTCCCATCCATCGACGGGTGCGTCGCATACTTCGAGTCCGTCGTTCTAACGGCCGCAAGCACAAGCGTACCACAATCCTCCGCCTACCCCCGCGCCCGACGGGTTCCTTGGTGGACCCCGGAGTGCGCGGAGGCCGTGCGCGCCAAGAAGAAGGCAACTCGGCGCTTTTACCGGACGCGACTCCCCATCCATCGCACGGAAATGCAGCGGGTCAGGGCCATCGCCCGCCGCACAATGAAGACAGCGCGCCGAGCCTCTTGGCGTGCCTTTGTGTCCGGCATTACCGTCAACACACCTTCGGCTACCATCTGGAAGAAGGTGCGGGGCGTCGAGAGGCGACATGTCCCCTCCCGACCCCCGGTCCTCCGGACAAACAACGGACTCCTATGTGAGCCCAAGTCGGTGGCAGACCACCTTGCTTCTACCTTCGCCGCCGTTTCTTCCTCTGCAGCCAATCCCGTACCCGCCCCTGACGATAGCCCCTCCCCACCGTCCATAGACAGCACCTACAACCGATTGTTTACCATGCGTGAACTACAGACGGCACTGGCCTCTCGGCGATCCCCTTGCCCCGGCCCGGACGGTATTCCGTACGGCATGATCCAACACCTCCACTCTACCTTACAAATTTTCCTGCTAGACTTATACAATCGCATATGGATAGAGGGTGCCTTCCCCTTTAGGTGGAAGGAGGCCCACGTCATCCCTATCCCCAAGCCCGGCAAAGATCCCCTGGACCCCACAAACTACAGACCAATCGCCCTGACATGTTGTGCCTGCAAGATCCTCGAAAAAATGGCCGCTACGCGATTATCGTTCGTCCTTGAACGTACCAATTCCTTCCCGTCTACCCAGTCCGGCTTTAGACAATTCCGCTCCACCACTGATCCCCTCCTGCTTCTCAGCCGAGACATACAGGATGCCTTCGACAATAGACAGTTCGTACTGTCAGTTTTCTTCGACATCCAGAAGGCCTATGACACCACCCGTCGAGCAATGATCCTCGGTCAGCTCCGACATCTGGGCCTTGTCGGAGCCATGCCTACCTTCATCAGGGGCTTCCTTACTTCTCGGACCTTTAAAGTCCGGGTGGGCTCAGTCCTCTCTGACACCTTTGTGCAGGAGGACGGGGTCCCACAGGGAAGCATCCTCAGTGTTCTCTGCTTCTCTGTCGTGATGAACACGGTCTCACAATGCCTTCCACCTACAATCCGCTCTTCCATCTACGCGGATGACCTTGCAATCTACTTCGCAGGGCGAGAACCGTCTGTCGTTCAGCGGCAAATGCAGCTCGCCATCTACCGGGTGGAGAGGTGGGCGACGTCGGTGGGTTTCCGCCTCTCCATCCCTAAGTCCAAGTGTATGGTCTTCAGTAGAAGAAGACCCACAACCCTTCCTCTACCCTCTGTTACATTATATGGCAGTCCTCTTGAGGTGGTACCCTCCACGCGTTTTCTGGGCATGACCCTAGACCGACGGCTCAATTGGGTTCCCCATCTCAAGCACTTAAAGCAATCCCTTCGACGCCCCCTCGCTCTCCTGGATCACCTCTCTCACACCACATGGGGTGCAGATCGACGCTCTCTTCTTCGCCTTTATACTTCCATAGTACAGTCGAAGCTGGACTATGGTAGCGCAGTTTATGGTTCAGCCTCCAACGCCCGCCTCCGTATCCTGGACCCAGTACTTAATAGAGGCCTCCGCCTCGCCACCGGTGCTTTCCGCTCCTCCCCAGCCTCCAGCCTCTATGTGGAATGTGATCATCTCCCTCTCGCCCTCCGACGGGGTCTACTACTCATGCGGACATACCTCCGTGCACAGAGGCTACCTTCTTCGCTTCTGGGCACGGCGGTTTTAGAACTACCACCTCAGGGACGGAGCTGGCACTTCACTGAAGCGGTCCGCTCTTTCCTTGATCTTTTCAACATGCCCGCCCCCTCAGTTATCCCCATTTCATTCAGCATCACCCCCCTGGATCCTAACCCCTATCAAGTTCTGCAAAGATCTGTGTTTCCTACCGAAGACTACCACGAGCGCCATGATATACAGGTCACTTTTCCGCGAACACACAACCCAACACCCGGACGCAATCGCCATTTACACGGATGGTTCCCGCTCGGAAGCTGGTGTGGCCTCCTCAGCGGTGATTCTGTCCCAGCCGCTCTCCCGGAGCGTCGGCCTGCCCCGCGAGGCCTCCGTTTTTTCGGCGGAACTTTTCGCCATAACGGAGGCCCTCGATATTGTGCGCACCCACTCTGCCAGCTCTTTTGTCATTTATTCGGATTCCCAAAGTGCACTTCTCTCCCTAGAAAGATTTAACTCCCCTCACCCGCTCGTCTGTACCATCCAGCAGACCTTCCACTCTTTAACGATCTTCCAACATAAGACAATCGCATTCTGTTGGGTCCCGGCTCATGTCGGCATCCAGGGTAACGAGGCGGCGGACCGCACAGCGAAGACGGCCTGCTTGCTGCCGGCCTCCTCCCGACCCCTCCCCTTCTCCGACTTCTTCCCGGCTTTCCGCTCCCACTTCCGCTCCATATGGCAGCGGGAATGGGACCAGGCCACACAAAATAAACTCCACACGATCAAACCGCACATAGGACACTGGGCTTCTTCATTCCACCGGTCCCGCCATAAAGAAGTAATCCTAGCCCGTCTCCGCATAGGTCACACCCGCATCACCCACGGACACCTTATGGCGAAATCGCCAGCCCCGCTTTGCTCTACCTGCCATACCCCTATCACTGTCTTACACCTTCTGGTGGAATGCTCAAAGTTGGCCGCTCTCCGTCGCAGGTGTTTCCCTCTCTCGGCCGAAAACCCCATACCCAACTGCCTACGATCTATACTCGCCGACGGCCCCCACTTTTCAGCAGAAGCCGTTTTCCTCTTCCTTACTCACTCCCATCTGCTCCATCGTATCTGAAACCGTACCCCTCCTACCCATTATCCATCGACTGACCCTTACTCATTCCCCTAGTCTACCGCCCCTAGCACAGTGACATCACCCGCTCACGGCCTCGCCGAGATATGTACCGTCTCTAGGTACGAATCGGCGGTAAATCTGGAAAAAAAAAAAAAAAAAATATATATATATATATATATATATAGGTATGTTGTAGTGGTTAGCGTCGCTGACTATGAATCCATCGGCCCCAAGATCGAGAACCGGTGACGGCAGGCGGCGTGCAGCAAAACCTAGCTGTTAATCCTTCCACACAATAAAAATTGGTTGGTAGATAAATGGGTACCCTGCAGTGGCGGCTCGTGACTTAAACAGTTGTGTGCTACAACAAAAATTTGTGTGTGTGTGTATATATATATATATATATATATATATATATATATATATATATATATATATACACACAGGGTGTTTGAAAACTTTCTGTACAAATTGTAATGGAGGATAGGCAACACCAAGACAAACCCTTTTCGTCCATAAGTGTATGTCCGCTGACGTCACCATTCGGCGCGAGAGGGCGCCGCTGCAATTGGCTAAAAGGTGAAGTGGGCTAGACTTGCGCTTGCCGCGGGCATTCTTAAATCGGACGTAGTACGCGTAACATGGAGCGCTTCACGACTGCTGAGATGGCTGACATGCATATGGTGTATGGGGCTGCCAATGGAAACGGAAGAGCTGCTGTGAGGTTGTACCGACAGCGCTTCCCAAACAGACGTGTGCCAAACCACCAAACGTTTGCGCATTTGCATCGGCGACTGCGAGAAACTGGAACATTCCATGCAAACATGCATGACACTGGTCGGGAGAGAAACGTGCGCACTCCTGACATGGAAGAAGAAATCCTACGGCGATTTGAGGACAATCCAAGCGCAAGCACGCGAGGTGTTGCACGTATCCTCGGTGTGAACCACGACCTGGTCTGGAGAGTGTTGCACGAGCAGAGAGTCCAGGCATTACAACCAGGGCTGTGGAGTCGGAGTCGGAAGCAATTTTGGTGGTGCTGGAGTCGGAGTCGGTAAAAATGTACCGACTCCGACTCCGACCTCAATGGTGGTTAAACTATGGTGGTTAAACCACTTAAATAATAATACACAATGTTTTCCATTTCAGACACTAATGCCATTAATTCATTTTTTCTTTTCAGATAATATTTTTTATTTTTAATGCTTATTTAATTTCGAGTTCTTTCTAAATTTCATAAGTTTTTAACTTTCAAGTCTAAAACCCCTTTCACAATGGCAAAGACACTTCCAACAAAGTCTGCAGTTTTTTAATATTTTACAATAACCACAGATGGGAAACATTTCGTGTGTCAGTGTATGATAGATGATGATGATGATGATGAAAAATTATGTGAAGCAAAAATCAGTGGTTTTACTGGCTCTGATAAAAATACACCAACCAGAGCATCAAATTTGAAAAGACATTTGCAGTGTTTCCATCCCAAAATTTTAGAAGTTGTCATTGAGAAAGATAGTAATAAAAACCTTCCAACTACTTCAAAGTTAACAAAAGATCAGAAATCTACTGAACGACAAGCACCACTTACAAGATTCTTTACTACAGACAAAGTTACCGTAACAATGACCACAGATGATGATGCTTCACGTGGTGGTGATGAAATGCCTCTTGTGTAATTATCATCATAGCAGATTTAGAATTAATCATAGCAGATTTAGAATTAATATACCTTCGGAGTCGGAGTCGGTTTTTTATGTGCCGACTCCACATCCCTGATTACAACCTCGGGATTACCCTCTTCGTGTGGGATTCGCACGCTGGTTTCTGCAGCAGACAGCGGTGCAGCCTAATTTTCCGGCTTATGTGCTGTTCTCAGATGAGGCCTGTTTCACACGTGAGGGTGTGTTTAACATGCACAATTCTCACGTGTGGGCGCACGCAAATCCACATGCTACACGGGTGCATGCTCATCAAGAACGGTTCGCCGTCAATGTTTGGGCGGGTATCGTCCGTGGCAAGTTGATTGGGCCGTACCTGCTGCCTGCCCGACTCGACGGGCGGGTTTATCGGATATTTCTTGAAGAAACGTTGCCGGAACTGCTGGAAGATGTTCCCGTGGCTATTCGTAGACGAATGTGGTTTCAACACGACGGGGTCCCAGCACACTCCAGCAACGATGTGCGGGATTATCTGAACGCCACTTTTGGGGACCGATGGATAGGCCGGGGTGGGCCCGTAGCCTGGCCACCGAGATCGCCCGATTTAACATGCCTCGATTTCTTCCTGTGGGGACACATGAAGAACCTCGTGTACGAGACTCCCATTTACTCAGAAGACCTCGTAGCAAGAATCGCTGTCGCCGCTAGAACTGTTCCCGAAATGCCGGGAATCTTTCGACGTGTACGTCGGTCAATGCTTCGACGCTGTCGGGCATGCATTGATGCTACCGGTCGCAACTTTCAGCACCTTTAAATAAACATGCCTTCTTTAAATAAACATGCTACGCGTACTACGTCCGATTTAAGAATGCCCACGGCAAGCGCGAGTCTAGCCCACTTCACCTTTTAGCCAATTGCAGCGGCGCCCTCTCGCGCCGAATGGTGACGTCAGCGGACATACACTTATAGACGAAAAGGGTTTGTCTTGGTGTTGCCTATCCCCCATTACAATTTGTACAGAAAGTTTTCAAACACCCTGTATATATATATATATATATATATATATATATATATATATATATATATATATATATATATATATGGGATGAATTTCACAATAAAACACGTGAAATGAATGAATGCTGCAAACCCACAAGGAAAAAGAAAAACGATTCCAAGGTCTTTCGTGTATTCAGAGCTACACCTCGTCAGGGAATGAAGATAAAAGGCCAGATGCCCATAGATATATACAACGTACAGGAAAAACAAAACAATTAGCACATACTGTACTTAACAAGGGTTAATGAGAGGCAAAAGAAATTTTAACATGATATTGTCAATTTTATACATTCCCGCACTGTTATTGAAATTGTTTTTAAAATGAATAAATGCACATTCTAGAATATTTCTTTCTATTATATATCTGGTTTTAACAAGTGCTTTAGAACTATCCCACTTGATGCTATGGTTACATCTGTACATATGGTTAAATAAAGCATTGGAATTATTAGCTGTTCTACAAGCATATTTATGCTGTTTTACCCTAATATCTAACGTTTTACCGGTTTGGCCTATATATACTGAGTTACATTGTGTCCATCCGATCGAATACACAACCAACAACATTATCAGGGCTATTCTTTATTAGGCGTGATTTAACAGTATTATTATACTTAAAGATTACATTAATGCCAATTGCTTTAAGTAAAGTTGGAAGATATTGAAAATTAACATGGTAAGGTAGGCTAAGGATATTTTTACGTTGAAATTCCTTTACAATTACATTATTATAATACCTATTCTTGGCTTTTTTAAGACAGTTATCTAAAAATGAAATAGGATAACATAATTTAGTACCAATATTCATGATATTGCATAACTCGGAATCTAAAAATTCAGGATTGACAACTCTCAATGCTCGAAGAAACATAGCAGAGAAAATAGAGGATTTAATCGAAGGATGATGGTCAGAATAAAAATACACACAAGAGTTATTATTAGTAGGCTTACGGTAGACTTCATATTTGAACTGATTAGAGCATCTCCAAATTTTTAGATTAAGAAAAGATAGGCTTCCATCATTTTCTTTTTCAACTGTGAACTTAATAGATGGGACTAAATTGTTGAGCCTACCAAGAAATAAGTCAACATCCAAATTATTAGGCCAAAGGCATAAAATATCATCTATATACCTGTACCAAACCAGGTTAAAATGAACAATCGTAGGCAAAATTCTACTTTCAAAAAATTCCATATATAAATTAGCTAGTACAGGTGAAATGGGATTTCCCATAGCCAATCCAAACGACATAGCATAAAACTTATTTTCAAACTGAAATTTACAATCTTTGACACAAAGCTTAATTAACTCAATAAGAGTGTTGTGTTGAACAGGGAAAGAATATTCAGAGATCTTATCTTAAAAAATCAAGTAGGTCATCAACAGGGACTTTTGTGAATAGCGAGCATACATCGAAGCTTACCAATTTGAAATTAGGGTCATTAGGGAACTTCAGTTTGTCAATAAGATCCATGCTATTTACAATATGTGACGTATTTACAATATCTGTACGGCTTAGTAAAAACACACAAAGTTAATAATCCCATGAGGCCTATTGTTAGCTCAGTGGGCTCCGTAACCTATAAGCTATCAAAATGGTTAGTTAGTTTATTAACGCCGTTAGTTGGCTCTATTTCTGAGTCACATATTGTAAATAGCATGGATCTTATTCAAAGTGTATCATCATCAGAATCGGAAGTACACATCTCAGTACCACAAGGTACAGTACTGGCCCCACTCAACTACTGGGAAAGACTACGTAAACTAAATCTGTACTCCCTGGAAAGAAGAAGAGAGGTATACCATAATCTACATATGAAAAATGATCGAAAAACTGGTACCAAACCTCAAACTAAACCCAATTACCATCCAAACAACGCTGGAAAATAGGAAAGGCAGAATGTGTAATGGTCCCAAATTAAAGGCCTGACAAGTGACCTCCTCAACACTGAAGGAAAATACCTTGATTGTCAGGGGGGCAAAGACTCTTTAACCAGCTTCCAAAGGACCTCAGAAACGTTACAGAGGTCAAAGTTGAAGTCTTCAAGAGAAGACTAGATGTCTGGCTCAGGATGGTACCAGATGAGCCGAGTGTACCTGGCTACGTCTGGTGGAGAGCGCAAGAGAGCAACTCGCTCCTCCACCAAGCCAGGCCTAGAGGCGGGGCCACCAGTATGACCGTGTGAAGAGACCAACACGCGGAACCCGAGTGAGATATATATATATATATATATATATGTTAGTCAAAGTGTGTAACCAGCCATTTCGCGTAATGGCTGAAACTTTGTCATTTCATGAAATGGCTGTTTCACTTGGTCATTTTGCAAAATGACTAAAATTTTCAGTCATTACGCGAAATGGCTGAAATTCCACCTTGGTCATTTTGTGAAATGGATAAAATTACTTTTGTTGTCATTAATTCATGAAAATAACAAACATCACAATAAAATTGGAAACTTTTATTTAACTAACTAAATCTGCTAAAACACATACATCCACAGGTCTGTTCAAATAAGTGAGAAACACTCTTCAAATACACATTTGAATTTTCAATATAGAGGTTTTCAAATACTAACCGGGCCTTCAATGTTATTCCGATGTTCGCCATTCAAGGCCCAGTTAGGTCAACTGTATGCCCTTGACAATTGGTTAGGTTGTCGTGTTATTTTCGTTAAAACTAACGAAAATAACACAACTTAACCTAACCAATTGTCAAGGGCATACAGTTGACCTAACCGGACAAATGATCTTGTACGAAATGACCAAGGAGGAATTTCAGCCATTTCGCGTAATGGCTGAAGATTTTAGTAATTTCCCGAAATGACCAAGTGAAACAGCCATTACGTGAAATGGCTGGTTACACACTTTGACTGTAACATATATATATGTTACCTTATGAACCTTATGTTGTTTCGTGTGTTGTATATATATATATATATATATATATATTTAGGGTGTCACTAGGTAATAGGGGGAAAATTAAACGATGGATATTTTCCTATGACACCCCTTAAAATTGTTCCATTTGGTGTAAAACATACGGAAGAGAAATTTGGTCCTGATTGGTCATCATTTAAAGGTCGCCCTCGTCACTGAAAACAAGACCCATTTGTTGACGTCAACAAGCTGTTCAGTGTTCACAGCTTGGGCCGAACCAGATAATAAAAACAAGGCAATTTGGTGAAATAACGAAAGTAAGACACTTAAAAACGCAAAGAATACAAACAGTTTATAATATAATCAAAATAGAAGACATAATTTGGCGAATAATGGTACAAAATGGAGAAGCAACAAAAGCAAAACTTTGAGAAATAAAATACATATACAGTAGCAGAATAATTGGTGCTCATACGCTGATCAGTGATTAGTTCTTTCGCGTCCTCACTAATGCTGATTTGTTCGGAGCTGGGTGTTGCTTTCTGTGGTCAGTGACAACTTGAACGAGGAACTGGAGCTGTTCTTCTTTCACTGTCAACTTTCCGTTCAGCTCCTTCACCAGAGCCACGGCCCGTTCTGCTCTGTCGTTCACCACTGCAAGTTTGGAGACCACATCCCGAGCTTGCACGTATTCAGAGTTTGACGTCCATGAACTGGGATGGTGGAGCAGAAAGCAATCTGGCAACTGAAGTTTTGAGAAGAATCCTCGGGTGTTCTTTGTGATCAGTTGCTCCAGTCCTTTGCTGTCACTGAGGAACATAGTATCAAGAACCAAAGGTCGTTTTGGCGGCATGTGAGGGGCTTCTTGATCTAACGCTGCAACCATGCTGCACTTCACTTCCATCGATATCCTCTCATCAAAGAACGCCAGACCCACTGCCTCCTCCGAATGGTACCACAGGTGCGCAGACAGCTTCTTGGTGGTACCATCAGAGATCTTCTTGTGCGGGTATCGAAGGAGCGTCCTCATCAATTCCCAATCATTCAGCGGAGCTTCGATGGACAGATGAGCTGTTGCCCACGCTTTCATGTAAACTAGAACAGAAAAGAGGCAGATATCTCGAATTCCGCGTTCCTCAGTGTTCGTCAGTTTAAACTGTCTTCGGAAGAGCCAGATCTTGATGGCATAGAGCCCCTTAGCCATCCATCTCGCCCGGTGCATAGCACCAGGGGCGCGGAAGTTTAGTCCCTTGTATGGAACTCCTCCAAGAAAGATGACGGAAAGATCGAGGAATTCCTGATAGTCATCACGAACTTGAAGTGCTTGTGATTTTGCAAACTCAATGAGCTCCGTTCTATGCTTAAAAATAGCTGCTTTGGTGAACGCATCTGTGTCCGCAGTTTGGAACTGTTGCTGGTCAATGCGGGTCCAATAATCATGGAAGCGCTTGAAAAGCAGAATTTCTGGACCGGTAGATACTGAATCTAGCGATGCTGCGAATGCCGCCTGTAGCACCAACTCCAGTACATGGTGTCTGCACGCGCAGTGTAACAGGTCACGTCCAACTTTTTCTTCCAGAAGAACACAAGTTCCTCCACGGTGGCCTGTGTTTGTCGCGGTTGTGTCGAAACACATAGATTTGACATGATCGGTCACTCCCCATTCATTCAGGCAATCTATGATGGCATTTGTTTGTGCCAGCGCGGTTCCTGACAGAAGTTTTGGCACCCCGAGGAGCTGCTCTGTCCCGGAGCCAGATACAAGAATAGGTAAGCGGTCAACATATTCTCGTGACGTCAGATCTTGCATGAGTTTTCCGTCCCAGTGAACAGTCAACGGACTATTGCCTTGGAACTCGCTTCAGTTGCCGAGCCTTAAGGGTACGGAATTTTCACGCTGACGATGAATGGATCCACGATTGATGTTGTAGTCGCTAGCATCATGCCCTAAGCTGGAAGCTGCCTCAAACAGCAGATATGTGGCCTTTCTTGACGAGAGTTGCGTGCGATCAAGCGCTGCCGCCAATTCCGATGTCATGATGTTCTTCGTTGCTCTTTGTTTAGACGCTAACGAACCACCACATGCTCCTTTTTCTTCGCTATCATCTGAGCTGGAGGATGAGGACTCCAAAACCGCTTCGTTGGATACTGCCTCCATTTCAGCTGCTGATCGCTTTCTTCGTTTCTCCTCTTCCTCCCGACGTCGAGTACAATCTTTGACTTGGCGCTGATGGGTCATGTCCAAACCTGCCATTGAACCTGGACGTCCTTTCTGGCGCTGCTGCTGAAGGAACTCCCAATCCTCTGGGTACTTGACCAATTTCTCACAATCAGCGTGGGCGATGTCAAAGAGACGATCGAGGCGTTCAATGAATTCTTTTTCTTTCGTCTTGTGTGAATTGCTCGTCCTTGAGGCGTGTTTTTTGAGTCCTTTCCACTGCTCGAAGACTTTATCCAGTTTGCTGACGCAGTGTGTCTCGAGTCTGGTTGGAATGTGAGCTTTCTCCCAGAAGGACATCACTGCTCGAAGTGACTTCCTCAACGCGTCACGTATTGTCATTTTCTTTTCATGGTGAAGGTAAAGGAAGTAACCGAATGCTTGCCTGTAGGAAGGAAGCTTGCATCCTTTCACCTCATCAACCGCTGCCCCTAATAGGTATATACACTTCCGGGTTTCCATCACCAGAAATCACGTAGCTGAAATGAGAAACGGTGAATCGTTAAGTATTGTTCACTTTATTTCTCAGATATTCAGACACACACAGATACACACACACACATATATAGAGATATATAGATATCTAATGAACGATTATGGAGACGCCGCGCAAGCATTAAACTTTGGAAGGCGGGGGCGACCTTTTATAGTTATTCAAATAAAAAGATTTTTCAGTCACCATGTTTTTTTTACCAATGGAATAGATTCGCGGGGTGTCAGCATGAAAATTTCAAACTTTGCATTCAAGTGACACCCTAAAATATATATGTATGTATGTATGTATGTATGTAAAATTACACAATGAGGAATCATTACGAAATACCTGCCAGCTGTTTGATGTAATTTATTAATTTTATTTCAGAAAGTGGATCCATTTTTGGAAGCCGGTCTCATTACGTTCCGAAAGGCTCTCGAAAGATTCCAGTTGAGAGTGCACAATTCAGAGCTTTAAGAAAAGGCAAAATTGCTGCTGAAGATCTTTTCTTTTACAAGTAACTATGATATGTTAAGCTGTTGGGGTTAGGGTGAGGATAATTATTTTGAGGCTTGAATAATTTTTGATAAGCTTGAAATTACGTAATTTTACCTTCGAGTCATTTCAAATTTGTATTTGCTGCCTTCGATTAATCATTTCATTTAAAGACTAATTAGGCCTCAAGATCTCATAAAAATGTTTTCCCCATCTATGTACGTACTACAGCTTCCTTTAAATTCTGGTAACTGTTTATTATGCATTTTATTCATATACTGTATAGTTATTTCAAAGTAGGTAGAAAAATTGAAAAAGTGGCAGATTTCTTTTTCACTGCCACTTGGTATAAGTAGAGAGGAGTTAATAAGATTATGGTTTATTTTCGTTAGTTAATTTTAAAACTATCTGCTCCATTCTGAAGTTCCTTTTTTACTATTAACACTTTAATGCTGACCGTTGATAAGGCAACACGAGCTTGACAATCGATTTTGAGCGTTATGATCTGAACATTAGAGGTTATTTTGGCTTGAACAGGAATTTTTTTTTAAATAACTCTTAATTCAGGCATGAAAGGGTTAACCAACTTTGCACTTTTAGCTGTTAATATTACTGTAGTACATAGCTATGATAAAACGTGTATATCCATTTTTAATTTGAAGGGTTTCGTATACTTCTAAATTATGGACCGATCAAAATCATTAATTCATGGCTTGATGTAATCAAAGTGGGTATAACCTAACTTATCCTAACCTAATCCCCACCATACAGGAGAATGTCTATGATTTTTTATCTACCCGTAATTTGGCGTAGTTTCCAACCAATCGTCACTTGGTTTAAATTCCTCATTTCTGATCGATCATTTCTGACGTTTATTATTGTTCATTTACTGGTTGATCATTTGGTAACTTGTCTTTGAATCGTCTGTCAGGTACTTTACGAAGTACCGAAAGTCGAAAGACGTAAAAAAGAAGAAAGACGACGACGAGAGCATCGACGACGAAGAATTCGAAGAGTATTTGCAAAGAATGAGCGATTTCAAAGATCTTGATGACGACGATGTTGGAGACGATTTGGACTTCGCCAAAAATGCATTCGTCAGAGCTGGTAACGATAATTTACTAATTATTCATAGTATAATTAATACATCTTTAATTGTGACTAAAAGTTTTTAATTTGTTTGATTTTTTAATTTAGAAGAGGACGAAGACGTTGATAATGATGACGAAGAGGAAAATGAAGACGAAGACATAGATGAGGAAAATGAAGACGAAGGCATAGATGAGGAAAATGAAGACGAAGACATGGATGAGGAAAATGAAGACGAAGCCATAGATGAGGAAAATGAAGACGAAGACATAGATGAGGAAAATGAAGACGAAGAAGAAAACGAGTTGAGTATGGATGAAAATGACACCCTCGAAGATGAATATGAAGAGTATTCCGGTGAGAGGCTTATGTTCAGTGTTCAACACAATGAATGGTTTCAATTTGAAGTATTCGTATTTTCAAGTTTTTATTTAACAATGAGCATCTCATGGCTCGATCGGTTAGGTATAGTTCTGAGACTCTGCTGTCACCTTACCTTTATTTAACAAATTCACATTTATTTATTTTTCATTGTGGAATCACTTCAGGTGATGGTTTTCATTAATTTCAGAGGACAACTTAGATTTCGGCGGTGAAGAATCAGACGACGAAGTTATGCCCCCGATGAAACGTGGAGGGGTAAGTAATGTTCGAGTCTCCTTATCTCCTTAAAGGAAATTGACGACATTCTAAAAAAAAGCATACGATTCTGGAAACACTTTTTGATCAATTCGTATGATCTCGTCTGTTGTTGTAGAAAAACTTATCTGAAATACAGTGGATGTTCGTTATCTATTAATTTTTTTTTTTTTTTTGGTGTGAATCAAATTTACATTAAATATCGATCTGTTTGTGAAGTACTTTTAATAAGCAGATATGAGGTGTTGCGAATATTAGTGACGAACTCGGTAAAACTATGTTTTGAGTAAATGGACTCCAAAGTTTTGCAAATCACCAAAATTTTGTCAAAAGTTGGTAAATTTTCATGGGTTTGTATCATTTTGATCCGAAATGGGTGTAGATTATTGTAATGCTAATAATAAAGAGTGCACTCCACAAGACATGCTAAACGTCACTAGTATCCGCGGAATTCTCACTCAATCTGGCCTAAGCGCATGGTGTTTCCCCCTTTTGAAAGAAATGAATTTTGCGAGGACTAGTGACGAAGTGGAATCATGATTATATATTTAAAAGAGTACATCCTGGAGAATGATGGTATAGAAAATTGATTTTTGCACCGATATCGAGTTCGTCGGTAGTATTCGCAACGCCTCATCTTAGAAACATACTTCGTACTTTGAATACAGAAGAAAATTAAAATTCCGTATAAAATTAGCCTGGTTACGTTGTTTCAGGAGCCCATTCAGTTTTCGTCATTTTTTACTATATACTAGTGTCAATTTTTGTTTACCGAGCGAAGGTCGAAGAAAACTACCATTACCTTTTTCTCGTCGTTGTCTTAAACTTTTAAGAAAAGTATTCTAATCTGAATATGCCGTTGGAAGCATGAAAGCTTTTTAGGCAAAATTTAACGGGATTCAGATTATTTATTACATTTAGTAATAATAGTAAACAAAAAGTAAAACTTTACAAAAGTTGTTTGATTATTTTGCACAATTTTAAATAAAATGATTAAATGTATATTTACGAGAAAATAAATGATGCTTAATGAGAAAAACTTTTGGGGATAAATTATGAAGTACTCTTTTCCATATTTAAGCTAATCTACTGATCCATCATTACAAATAAGGTAGCTGAATGAAGTTTTTATTTTTCTGAGAGAAATAATTCCTGCAAATAAAATTTTACTTTTTTCTTCAACTTTCTTATTAAAAGTATATTTTTTGCAGTATTTTTCTATTATTTATTTTCCATTTACATAAAATTAAAAAGATATGTATTTGGTCTATAAATAAGTTCATGATTGTCCTTCAGAACTTGATCCAGATGAATCCTAATATGAACCAAATAAATATAAGGCTGAAGGTGCTTCAATTAATGATGAGGGTTTGTTTACTTCAGTAGAAATGCTTCCCCCTTTTTCTGCGTATTGCATCTTCTGAAAGTTTTCTTAAAATATTGTAATGTATGCGTTCGGTCAGTGAACCAGTCTTTACGATATTCCAGGCTTTTCTTCCTCTTAATAATTTCCTTCTTTGTCGTCCTAATTGAATTACGTTCTCGAGTCGTCCATTTTCTTGACGTAATCTTATTCCACGTTCATTATTTCCTCTTCAAGAAAAAGAAGTGGCAGTCGTCGTCAAGTGGTGGTTGGAGATCAATGTTGGTTGACGCCGAAGAATTTTCCGAGTTGTTGGAAAACAACGCGGAATATGACGATCCTTTGGCTGGCACCTCCGAGGCCGTCTCTAACAAGGATAAAGCTCGTGAGTATTCTCGGGGTTCGACTTATTCTGCCTTCTCGAAACGTTTCAGTAAAAGAAAATTAACTTTATTCGCTTTTTACACATTTTTAAATTACTGAACATGATTTATTCTATAGTTTGATGGTTTGTGTTTTATTAAATTTGTTTCAGATTCGAAACAGTTGAAGTGGGAGAAGAAAGTTGGATCCAAAGAACGCCAAAAACCTAAGGGCTTCCAAAGAAGATCCTTCACTAAAACTAATTTCAAAGCCAAAAATAAAGTCAAAAGGGGAAGGAGAAAATCTTAATTCAAATTTGCTTAATAGTTGCCTTCAAAATTCATCTTTCATTTTAAATGGTTCTTTTGTTATGATTAAGTATTCCCTTCATTCAGTTTTTAATTTTTTTGACTGGAACATGTCAAAACCTAATAAAGTTTTTCCATTTGAATTTTGATACAAATAAAATATTTCAAGAATTTTGTTTATTTTTCACTAGATGTGTGTAGAGTTGCAGACTGCGAGATTGTAGAATAAAACAGTTTCCCAGCCTTTTTTCGAGTGAAGCGCACCCAGTTACAGCTAACATTCCTCAACGTACACACAAATTAAATTTCACATTAGTATGAAACCTCACCCTTTTACAGCGGTTTGACATTGTCATAATTTGAAGCGATCCTGTTTGTTTCGCTTTTAACACCTTAAATCGGACGAGTTTTTATTTTTATCGAATTTTTCAATTTCCTTGTACAGTAATTCAGAACTTACTGTATTCACATTTAACAACCAATTATGGAAAATGTGTTCTTTCATTACGAATCGTTGTTGCAAATTTCCCCTTATCCATATAATAAGCAGCTATTTAGTATTTTGTGTAAAGTATGTATGGGTTAAAGAAGTCATTACCTTAACTTTGGCGATCGATGACGTGGTGACGGCTCTGCCCCCAGGGATCATGGCCACCCTCTCTACAGGTCACCGCTCCCCGTTGTCCCTGAAACCTGCTTATTAGGTTTCCTGGTTGATTCCTGCCTGTCTTGGATTCCCAATTTGAAGTTTTTGAAGGCTTCTCGCCTTCAGACTTGTACTCTCCTCAAGTTTCTTCCCCCATACTGATTCGGGTGCGGACCGCCATAGCGTTTGGCGGCTGTACCACTCCAAAGTCCAAAATAAGTTGGATTATGGCTGTCAAGCCTATTCTTCCTCCTGCTTCTGCTCACCCCCGTCCTTCGTTATTTACTCAGGCTCCCGTAGCGTGCTTGAGGCCTTGCTTTCTAGTCTCTCCTCACCTGTTGGTGCGACAGACTCGGGACTGGCTCATCCTTCTCTCCTCCCGCCAAAAGTCGGTCGCCTTTTGCTGGATGCCCTCCGAAGTCGGCGTCCCGGGCAACGAGCGCGGGGACGCTCGAGTGAGGGAGGTGTTTTCCCTGCCTTCTGACCCTGATGCACTTCTCCCGGCATCATACTTTACGTGAGTTCTTCGGGATACCGTCCTCCACCGATGGCAACGCCAGTGAAAGAACGTGTCCAAGAATTTCTTGAAGGCCCTGAAACTCTCGGTCCGCCCGTGGCTTCCCTCCTGCCAGCGTGATCGACATTCTGAAACCACTGGTGCGCCTGTGTATTGGCTGTACTCCCCTCACGCACGGCCATTTTATGATGGGTTTTGCCCTCTCGTGCCCTCTCCTCTTGGCTTGCCTCGCCTTCGCCGTTGTACGGTCCTGACTCCTTCCCTTTTGCCCTTCCGGCTCCACTCTCGCTTTTCATTTTTGTTGGGTGACCACTCCTTTCTCCGTCAGATTGGTCTTCTGCCCTCCAGTTAGTTGGGTCCAGGTTGGATTTCTGCTCTCTTTAACGCTCCTTGTGCCCCTTCTCCCTTCCTTCCCGTCTTCCCTTTAACTACTCTTCCTCCCTCCCTCCCTATTTCCTTGCGTTATATCTTTAACTTTGTTTCAGCGCGATGTAGCTCCTGCAGTTGAAGTACCAGTGAAGCACTGCTATTTCTTCCTTCATTCTAAGGCTGGAACATAGCTATCTACAATATATACTATATAATAGACTGATGCTGTCTGTCTGTCCCACCCCAAAACACGGAAACTGGTTTTTGGAGAGAAAAAATTATTAGGTAAAAGTTGCTTGAAATTAGTCGAAACCTACGGGAAAATTATAATCTATCTGCTGTATATATATCTATTATATATTTTCGCCTTTGTCTGTCTGTGTCCTTTATGCAAGCGCAAATCGTTTGACCTAGAGCTATCAAATTTGGCATGGGAACCTCTTATGGGATGAAGAATGTCAACACAGTCGGTCAGCCTGTCTGTTTGTATTTCGGGCGGCAATGTGAAGCTCAAAATTTTCACGGCTGCGTTCTTTTCTGTAGTTTAGCCTTTGTCTGTCTGTCAAATTTATCCCGGGCAGTAATGGTGGAAGGGTGAGGGAGGGGGTTAGCCCCCAAGTTGCGTAAAGGGGGGTGAGGGGGTTTTGGGGGGCATTCAGTTGACCTAACCGGGCATTCAATTAACCCGGGCAACGCCGGGTACCTCACCTAGTATTGTACAGTATAAAGCTGAAATCGGGTAATGTATGTTTGTGCTCATTCCGGGAAATATTAAAAAAACTGCCCTGTTAATTGTTTAAGTGTGGTATTTTTAGCACAGGCTTCTGCTAGTAAGAACATAATTTTGTGAAAAATCCCGTTTTCATGATTGCCGTACATTACTGAGATGGTCATACAATTCCTGAACTTACAAACAAGTCATTATCATCATCATCATTATCATCATCACAATAATTATTATTGAAAATTAGTATTGATTTTATTATTCACTGCATGTCCATCCATCCGTCTGTCTCCTTTTCAGGTCCAAATGGCTGGACCAATTTTCATGAAACTGGTGAAAATCTGGGATCCCTGAAGTGTGTATAGCAATTTTTTTTAGATAGTACCCCACCCCAAAATTATTTCAAATTAACCGCTAAAAAAAAATTATATGCCGAAACACTTGTATCCAAATTTTGGCCCATTGGTCTTGTCTTGGGATGTGAAACTCAAAATTTTTTATATTTGCTTTCTTTTGTGAATTTGTTGATTTGCTGGATTTTTTATAGAAAAATATAAAATTTTATAGAAGCGTAAACTGGTGGCCTTCCGTATCATTAAAGTCTACAAGTAAACCAAGTCCCAACACACTTTTACAGTTTTATACACTTTCGCGGAATGAAGAAAACCAAATTGGTCAATAAATTTAGAAAAGAATGTAGCCATCAAATTTTTTAGCTACGCATCGGAAGCCATGATAGGTGAAAAAAAATTGACGGGTATTTGAAATTTACAGTAACTGCTTCATGAACTTCAAGCCAAATCTATGAAGCTGTATTTAAAATTTAAGTGGTTTGTGAGCTAATTGTAAATGTTAAACTCGAACTCGCTTAAAATTTTCTTAAAATAATTTTGGTACTTGTTGGTTATCTCCCCCCCCCCCCCCCCCCCCCATTTTTGACAATATTTTCGTTGAAACTAACGAATATATCACGACTTAACCTAACCCATTATGAAGGGCGTACAGTTGATCTATTAGTAAATAGTAAATACTATTCCAGAAACAAACAATGTTACAATTAATAACACTGGGCAACACGTATTTTATTGAATGATATCTGACACTTGATTCTAGGTAATTTGGGTGCGCTGAATACGAATTTCAACTCGGTTTGGCTCTATCAGGTCCTGATTCTTGTCGACAGCCTATGTGCCATTTTCCAGATTTTTCAAATTAGGACTAAAAAATTAAGTCATGTGTTAAATTTTTTTTCAAGTTTCATGAATACAAGCAGTTCAAACTACAGTAAAATACATTATAACGATAGAAATGACTTAAAATAAAAAAACAAACAGTTATGAAGCTTTCACTGTGGCAAAAATTTTCTTTTGTAAGACTTTCTAGCGTATTGCTTGTTGATGGCAGGTCTCTTTTCAAGCACCAGCAGTAATCAGCCATCATGTGGGAATCCCAGCGGCCTTGGTACCGTTCCTCCATAATTTTGATATCTTGGTGGAATCTCTCCCCTTGTTCGTCACTTACATCACCTAAATTACTTGGAAATTGGTCAAGATGGCTATTCAAAAAATGCATTTCTATGCTCATATTGCAACCTAACTCTTTGTAGTCCCTTAAAAGTTTTTTTACGATTTCTTCGTAGTTATCTGCCCTATAATTGCCTAAAAAGTTTTCTATCAAGTCCACGAATGAGAACCAGCCATTTTTTTCGCGTTCATTCATGACATTAGGAAAATTGCTGTCTTTAATCATGTGTCTTATTGTGGACCGTCGAAAATTCCCGCCTTGATTTTTTCATAACTTAAACTTGGAAATTTTGAAGTTATGTATTTGAAACACTCGCCGTTCGTATCTAAAGCTTTTACATATTGTTTAATGAGGCCTAGTTTTATATGCAGAGAGGAGGAAATATGATTTTATCTCTGCTCACTAAAGGTGGATTAATTACTTTTTTTCTCCGACAGTAAGTGATGTTCGTGTTGGCCAGATTTGTTTGAAATAATGTTCTTCCTTGGCTCTGCTGTCCATAAGCAAAGGAAGCAGGGATATTTAGTATACCCTCCTTGTCCTAGCAGAAAATTAACCATTTTTAAGTCAACACATATGATCCACTCGTGCTTCCTATATTTGATAAGATTTAAAACCTTTTCTATATGTTCATACTTTTCTTTTAATTTTGTTGAGTGCCCAATCGGTATCGAGCCGTATAGATTGCCATTATGCAACAACACACACTTAAGACTTCTTTCGAACTGTCTAAAAACAAGCGCCATCATTTGCATCGTAAGACTCAACCCCCATCTTCTTTAACAAACCAACTATGTCGCAGCAATATACTAAACTATCCTCTGTTCTAAAATATTAACAAGTTCTCTTCTCTTTTTTGTAAAATGAAATGTATGTGTTGAAGTAAGCAAGTTTTTCTCTTTAAGTTGAAGCTAAAATTCCGCAGCCTTTTTGGCAAATTTAGATCCCTTACAAGATCATTCAACTCGGCCTGGTTAAACTTTGCGATCGTTTTGACTTTCAAATACGCTGGGGTCAAAATCGGTGTCTGACTCCTCAAAGTGCATAACAATATTTTCAGGAACATCTTCAACTAATTCTTGAGTTGGCAGACCCTTAAATTTTGGAATGGGGATCTCATTTGAATGTAGCACAGGTCGTATCGCGGTGTCGAAATTTGGGTACTCGATACAATGTTTATTTTTCTTAGTGAAGCCCGAAGTCTTGACAAAGCAAAGGTAGCAATCGGTCTCGTGGTTAGTAGGCTCTCGCCACACCTGATATTGAAAAAAAATTGTAAAGCGTTAACAAAAGCGACGAGAGACTTGTTTTATGAATTTTATCAAAAGTTATCACCCAAACATTTAACATTTCTATGTGTTTCAACCTTATGCAATATTTGAGATTCTTATAAACATTTTCTGTAAATTTTTGTTTATGTACCTAAGTTACAATTACATTTAGGTAAGTTACAGTATACTAGTGATTAAATTACGTAGTTTTATGAAATCATAAACTTACCATCGGAACTCCAAAAGGTATTTTTGAATCCGAACCCTTCGTCCAATGTCGCAGTCTTTCAATGCATATAGTGCAGGCTTTATGTGGAGCCCACGATTTATCTTGGTCCCCCAGTTTTATGCCAAAATAAGCTAAGTAAGCTCTTTTTACGAAGTCAGTTATATTTGCTCGTTGATGTGGAAGTGTAAAATTTCCACATATATAACAGAAGGAATCAGGGTTGTTTTTGCATTTGAACTTTCTAGTGCTTGATGACATATTGCTTGATTGTTCTGCCAATTTCTAAAGGTATTTAAAGCCCTTAATTCATATAAATTTAAGAAAATCTGAAATATAAACACAAAAATTAGTTTAAATAGGTACTTATTATGAAATAGGTACTTATTATGAAATAGGTACTTATTATGAAATAGGTACTTACAATCTATGAAATTAAACTAGAAACACGGATGAGTAGGTACAATATAAATTACGTCTAATTAAATCAACTATATTAAATCACGATGACAAAATTACTCACTAAATCATATGCCAATTCAAAATTATGTTAATGCCCAAACTTAATTAACTAACTCAACTGACTGACTGACTGACTGACTGACTGACTGACTGACTGACTGACTGACTGACTGACTGACTGACTGACTGACTGACTGACTGACTGACTGATTGAATTGACTGATTAACTCTGGAAACGAGTCGCTTTTATATATTTTAGTTGTCCCTCTAGAATACTCTACAGAGAACAGGAACGCTCGAGAAAATTTTAGAATTCTATGATATTTTTAGCTTAATTTACTAATATTAAAATGGGTTAAAAATGACAAAATTAAAAATATTTTTAGGGTGTTACATATAAAAATATACATAATACAACAATACCATAACAATAGGTACAAATACCTAGATAAAAACCTAGTTGCATAATGTGTAACTGCAAAAAGACTTAGCGAGTATTGAGAAAAAAACCTTTTTATGAATACGACGAAAGAGGAGGGGGTGTTGAGCAAAATCAGGACCTGATACAGCAAAACCGAGTAAACATTCGTGCTCAGCGCACCCAAATTACCTAGAACTAACTGTCAAATCTAATTCAATAGACAAAAATTTGAAATTTGTTCCCCAGTGTAATAGATCAATTGTACGCCCTTGATAATTGGTTAGGTTAAGTCGTGATATTTTCATTAGTTTTAACGAAAATATTCTGTCAAAATTGGTGAAGGGGAGATAACCTACAAGTACCATAATTTTCGTTACATTTTGTTGCTTGACGTCAAAAAAAAAAAAAAAAAAAAAAAATTTGTAAATGTTCTGAAAATGATTTCTCACACGATCAGCTTTACATTTCCATGAGCTGAGCTGGAAAGTCAGAAAAATTTAAGGATTCTCTCTAAAACCAGATACATGAAGGAGAAACGAGGAACTCTTACCAACAGTGTGGTGTTTCACGAAGCATTGTCTTCATAATTAATTAATTAATTAATTAATGGTGAGAGTAAAAATGCTTTGAAATTTTGTCGTTCTCAGTAATGGTCTGTAATAAAATTGGATAGAGAATAGGAAATTGAGAATTTTTACATTTGTCGCATTCTGTTTTGTCAAGAATAAAGCAAGTTTTCTGAACAATATTTCAGATTATAATACCAACCAACGCATATTAGTACCATGACTTTATAGTAAATATGTATTGCCCGAAGGGTAATAACAGCCTTCCCGCAGGAACTAGCAAAAATATTCCGCCCGTAGGTTATTTTTTTTTTTTTTTTGTCTAATTTAAAATAATGCGTTCGAAACTAATTTTCAATTTAGTTATTTCTCCCCTGCACAAATATGGCGGGCGAATCAGATAGTTTTACTTGAAATTAAATAAAAAGGTCTTGTATATTTTTAAATCTATACATGGTACAACGATAAGGTGAAAGCCACGCTTATACAACATTTCAACTATTTTGTTTTAAATTGGGGGAAACCAAATGAAGCCATAAATTTACAAATATACCACATGTATCATAATTTTGAGCTTCACATTAAACCAGTGAGAACAAGTTTGGGATCTTTTCCGTTTGACTGCCGCCATTGAAACATAAGAGGTGAGTGCCCCCAGCCTTCTTTACTTAGCCTTATAAGGCTAACTAACGAAAATATCACGACCTAACCTAACCAATCGTTAGGTCAACTGTACGACCTTGACGATTGGTTAGGTTAGGTCGTGATATTTTTGTTAGTTAGCCTTATAAAGCTAACTAAAGAAGGCTGGAGGCCCTGATCTTCAGGTGATCCCCTTATTTTTTTGAGTGCACGATTAAAACTTAAAAATTAAGCATGGATCTTGAAAGTAATTAAAATTGTTTATAAGAAACAAAATTTGAAGGGGAAATTAAGAAAAGCTTTTTTATAAAGTAACTTATTTTGTATCATCAAGACATTTCAGTTAAAATACAAAATACAAAAAGTTTAATTATGTTTCAATGGCGGCAGTCAAACGGAAAAGATCCCAAGTTTGTAACGTTACACTCAAAATCTAAGTGATTTGTTGGCTTAAAGTAAATTTGGTTGATAATAGTTTCATAGACCAGCTTAGAGTAGGTTAGGTGTGGTAGTTTAAGATTGGTTAGTTATTTCTTACGTGACCAATTACGATCTTTGTAACAAACTTCGACAGTCAAAAACACTGGTCTCCGCAAAACTTAACCCGTTTTCTTTTCGCCCAAATGACTCAAGTCAAGTCAACTTGCAAATATATTTTATTGATGTTAGAAGGCTATGCTGAAAAAATTTACCCACTTACAAGCCTAAAGTAAAGAACTAGCTTTCAATCATTGCAATTTTGGGCCGACATTGGCTTAGGCTATCGGTGGCGAGCTCAAATCTAGGCAACAGCCGAGGTCTTAATCTTATTGTGGGTTGGATTCATGATAAGCATGAAGTCAGGACACTGCTGCCTTGTGTTAAGTGTCCAGGCGAATGGCTGAACCTTTAGCCCATGAACTACTGAAGTAATTCGAGGCAAGAATGGGCGTACAATGTACATTGCTTCATTTGAAGAACAAGAAACCACTCAGGCCTATCGAGGTTATCCAAGTCATGAGCTATATTTTACAGTAAAATTACAAAACGTCAATCTTAAGTCAGCTATTTAATACACAACTATTTACAGAGCGACCAAAGGGGCCTACATAACTTAAGCTAAGAATATACACTATTTACAATCTACAAACTATCTCTCTCATTCAAGTCTACAAGTTTGTTTTCTAATTTTCTTATTATTCCTTCGAGTTATTCCATCAGCCTCTAATGAGAAAAAGTTGCATTTAAATTGTCCAAATCTGAAAACATTTTGAACATCTGTATCGTATCTCCCCTCAAACCTAAACATACCCAGTTCCTTTAATCTTTCGCTGTATTCCAATCTTCTAAGGTTTGGGAGAAGCTTGGTTGCCCTATGTTGCACACCTTCAGCAGATGAATACCATGTCTAAGGTGAGGGGACCAAGCTTGAATGCAGTATTCTAGTGAGGCCTAACATAAGAATTATATAATTTGCAGATGATTTCCTTACTCTTGTAACTAACATAGATGACTTTGCAATTTCCATTTTTGAACATTGAATTCCATCTACCATTTACTTGTCAGGCAACTAATCTATCAAGATCTTTTTGGAGCTTATATGAATTTTCTACGAACTGGGTTTTGTTTACATTTGACGTCACAGACAAGTTTGCACGTTCTTTTTGTTCACAGATCTGACTTGAAGTTAGCGAAAGAATGTGACCAAGTTAAATCGAGTTTTGGACGAAAAGGAAAGGACTTTAATAGTTACCCTAAATTTTTAGGTCTCAATGATTTAAGAATTTCTGTTCAAAATCTTTGTATGAAATTATTTGCATGTTATAATTTGAGCGTGGAGTGACTAGACGTAGTTAGGTTTTGTTATAATTCATTTGATTACTTTTTTCTATAAAACAAAGAAGAAAAATTACAGCTGAAAATTTAATTTACTCATTTTGTGGCACATTTGTGCCCATGTGGATTTGGTGTGTTCCCAATTCATTTTTATTGAGTATTGGAAGGAAGAGGTAAATCTAGTGATATTAGTGAAGAGACAGTCCAATGCACAAGTCAAAAAAAGTGTTTTATGTGGGTGCCAGTGGAGTCGGCCTTTCGTGAATTCAGTCAGTCCAGTGATCTCGGCCCATTTACATCGGTGATTTCGGACCAATTATATATAATATCGGCCAAAATCGCCAACAGTGATATTAGCTGACGTATGTGTTAATAGGTTAGGTGCAGAGACGTCGACCTTGAAGTATGAAAATCCGTGAGGGTAAAGATTCAGTAGAACACATCTCCCCAAACTAGTGACGAAAATAGGTTTTTCTGGTGTATTTCATGCCAGCTGTTTCAATTGAATCTGACTTTCATTTTTGGTGCAAATGTACCATTATGGAGATAACCCCCACCCCAGACTTTGAAGAAGGAAATTGTGGGCTAAAAAGGCCACAATTGATTGAAACAGCATGAAATACACAAGGAAAAACTATTTTCGTCAGTAATATTCACTGCAAAAGTAACTTAACCTAACCAAGGTATTTCTTTACTATTACACTGGTCTCTGGTAGAAAGTTTTAAAAGCTGGTTTTCAATGTTTTTCAATGTGCTGAATTAAAAAATGATACTCATTTTGGTAAATTTATAGTATTATACCCGTCTCCCTTTGGAGGTGAAATTTATGTTTTTTCTATGGTTTTTTGATGTGTTTTGAACGAATCTGACCTTCAAAACCGTCGGAAATGACTCGTTTCTGAGATACCCCCCCCCCCCCCCCAGCTGGCAATGTGGGAGAAATCACAGAAAACGAGTCATTTCCGACAGTTTTGAAGGTCAGATTCATTCAAAACACATCAAAAACCATAGGAAAAACAAATTTCACCTTCAAAATTGACCTAACCTAACCTAACAACCTAGCCTAACCTATCCTAACAACTAAACCTAACCTATCCTAAAAGAAAAATAGGAATTACCTTTAAAATCTAAGACAGAATAATCACAGTACTGTCTTTTCTTCGTTTTAAGGACAACGTAACTTTTTCTACAACATCACAGTTTCTGGTCTTGACGATATGTACACTCCATTTTACAATGTGGACACTTCACTACTGTTGGTAGAACACCGTGAGCACGCAGAAACTCAACACTTTTTTCTAAATTTTCATAGAAAGCGACAATACAGCGGTAATAATCGAACGAACACACGTCACACGAAACCATTCCAGTAGCAAACTAATCAGGGTTACCAAAATTTTTTTGGCAAGTGTACCAAAACTTAAGTCAAAAGGTACCAAATATCGCAAAAAGGTGCCAAATAATTGAAAAATGATAATAAATCTTATGTTTCGGCCATTATCCAAAACTTTTGTTCACAAAAATACTTTTTTATATACAGGGCTATTCAAAATGATTCATCCGATTTCAACTGAGAATACTTCCGTACTTATCAACCGTGCATCAACTGGGCATACACCACATGAAAGAGGAAATCTCCGAGTTTTATAAGATCACCACGAGAGGGCTCCAAAGTCACGCCGTGGCCTAGCCTAGCAACAAATAGTCAGTGTGAAAATGGCGTCCGCACAGCAGAAGGCATTTTGTGTGTTGCAGTTTTCGAGCTGTAAATCGGTAGTCACAGTGCAGCGTGAGTTTCGTCGACGTTACAGAACAGATCCACCGGGTGCTCAGAGCATCCGGTGGATCTGTTCTGTAACGTCGATGAAACTCACGCTGCACTGTGACTACTGATTTACAGCTCAAAAACTGCAACACACAAAACGCCTTCTGCTGTGCGGACGCCATTTTCACACTGACTGTTTGTTACTAGGCTAGGCCATGGCGTGACTTTGGAGCCCTCTCGCGGTGATCTTGTAAAACTCGGAGATTTCCTCTTTCATGTGGTGTATGCCCAGTTGATGCACGGTTGATAGGTACGGAAGTATTCTCAGTTGAAATTGGATGAATCATTTTGAATAGCCCTGTATAAAAAGACGATATATTTTGATAAGTTGAGACAATAAAATAAAACTAAATTCCAGCAATTAAAACAAGATTTTTATTTTGGTGACTTGAACAATGAAGGCATTTTCCAGGATAATTCTGGCCATTTTGATCCTAAAGTGCTCCTGCACCAAGATCGTAGTTTATAATATATTGTAATTCGAATGTACCCTGTACCGACCATTCTTTCTACTTCGAGACGAAACGAAAATTAAAATCTATCAATAATAATTTTTTTCTTTTCCATTCAATAATGAACCAAATTATAGTTTTCTAAAGGATAGGTTTTATACATACATAGCAGTTTTTGTTTGTTTCGACAAAACTTCAAATAGTACCAAAATTTTTGGCCGTCGTACCAAACGTACCAGAGGAGGCAAAAAGTACCACATTTGGTACGAATGTACCAACTTTGGCAACCCTGAAACTAATTCGAAATGGATGGAGCGCTCTGATTGGGCAGACATGTGATGTCAACACACACGAACACACAAACGAATGTACAAACACACACTAGATACACACCAAAAAAACGTTTATATCTCGAAAATGAAGCATTTGTGATGGAAACGCTATAGAAGAAAAGTGTCTTAGAATTAAAAAAATCTACCTAATGAATATATAATAATTGCTGGACGTTAGATGGGTGTAATACTATAATAATACCCTCATTTCTGTCACAAATGATTTGTTAGTTATTGAAGCTTAAACTCTCTAACAGGAAAAGGGTAAAAAAATGGCGCTTCCACTGATTTTAATTTGAATCAGTTAGTGGACATGGCTTTGGATAATGTTAGGGGTTAGGTTAGGTTGTTTTAGGTTAGGTTAGGTTTGCTTAGGTTGTTTTAGGTTCGGCCAGTTTTGAAGGTGAAATTTATGTTTTTCATATTGTTTTTGATGTGTTTTGTATTAATCTGACTTTCAAAATCTTCGGAAACCACTTGTTTTTGTGATTCTCCCCACCCAAAAATGGTAAATGTACAGTATTACACCCGTCTCCCTTTCGAGGTGAAATTTATGTTTTTCCTATGGTTTTTGATGTGTTTTGAACGAATCTGACCTTCAAAAGCGTCGGAAATGACTCGTTTTTTACATAACCCCCCTCCCCTAGCCGGCAATTGAAAATGAGTCATTTCCGACGGTTTTGAAGGTCAGATTCATTTAAAACACATCAAAAACCATAGGAAAAACATAAATTTCACCTTCAAAATTGACCTAACCTATCCTATCCTATCCTATCCTAACCTATCCTAACCTATCCTATCCTAAATCACTTAGTCTTGTAGGCAGCCCAGGAATCACTATAAATCACAGAGCCAGGCCTAATGTACTTCTGAATGAGTGGAATGAGTGTTCCATTCCGGTACGAAAGTAATTCAAATTCGAAATGGATGGAGCGTAGTGATTGGGCAGACATGTAATGAACACACAAACGAACGTACGAACACACACTAGATACACACCAAAAAAATGTTTATATCTTGAAAACGAAGCATTTGCGACGGAAACACTATAGAAGGAAAGTGTCTTAGAATTAAAAAATCTACTTAATGAACATATAATAATTACTGGATGTTAGACGGGTGTAATAGTAGAATAATACCCCAAAAACTCCTCATTGTCACTGGGGGTCCCCTAGGTGAAAAAGGGTAGAAAGTTTTAAAAGCTTTAAGCTTCAATAACTCTTTAACAAATCATTTGCGACAGAAATGAGTATCATTTTTTAATTCAGTACATTGAAAAACATTGAAAACCAGCTTTTAAAACTTTCTACCGGAGACTGGTGTAATAGTAAAGAAATATCAAAATAACTTTTTATGAGGTAGTTTTAGTTGCTTTATTCAAATTTGTCACTCATTTTTTGTGCAAACTATTATAGAAAATAATATATACAGTATATATATATGGTATATATATATATATATATATATAATAATAATATATATAATATATACTATATATATATATAATATATATATATATATATATATATATATACTATATATATATAAATATACTATATATATATATTATATACTATATATATATATATATATAATATTACTATATATATATATATACTATATAATATAATATATAATATATATTATATATATATATATATATATATACTATATATATATATATATATAATACTATATATATATATATATATATATACTATATATATATATATATACTATATATATATATATATATATATATATATATACTATATATATATATATATACTATATATATATATACAGGGTGGGCGGAAAGTAGCTCCCTAATTTAAATTACATATAAATTATGTATAAATTGTGATTGTATTGTTATATTGTTATGGTGTGTTCTCTAAAGTGGTACAATTGTAACGGTAATCTTTTTTTCTCTAAAGTGTTCTCTTTGTGTTCTCTAAAGTGGTACAATTGTAACGTTCATTTTTTTTTCATTTCAGATTGAAGGGTAACATGGCTGAGCCGTTTAACACTGCAGGAGCGTGCCCAGTTGGCAGCACGGTACGAAGTTTGGCAATCTGTCGTTCGAGTTCAAAGATGGTGGCGGGCCATTCACGGACCACGTGCCCAAGTGGACCCGAAAACAATCAAGAACTGCCACTCGAAGCTCATGACCACGGGGTCTGTGGCAGATGTTCGAAGATGTGGTCGCCCTTCAACATCCAGGGCCCAGGAGACGGTGCAGGCAGTTCAGGAAATGTTCGCACGGAGTCCACGAAAGTCAACTCGCCAGGCAGCTCGGGAAAGTGGACTCTCCCGCTACTCAGTGCGAACTGTGCTGAAGAAGGAGCTGAACTGGCGTGCGTGGAAGCCGCATTACTGCCAATCTCTCTCGGACGAGGACTGCGACATTCGCATGGAGTTCGGGGAAATCATGCTGGCTTGGCATGAAGACTGGCCCCATCTCTTCCGCAACATCCTCTGGAGCGACGAGGCGGTGTTCCACGTCGGAGGGTTTGTCAACCGCCACAATTGCCACTACTGGGCAGGAGAGGATCCCATGGTTACCGCTGAAAAACGGCAGAATCGGTTCAGTGTAACGGTGTGGTGTGGTATGACCTCAGATCAGGTTGTGGGCCCGTTCCTTCTGCGCAACACCATGAATGCTGAGCGGTACCTTGCTATGTTGCGAAACGAGGTCTGGCCGGTTGTCAGCACATGGGAGAACATCGACGATCTGATATTTATGCAAGATGGCGCCCCTCCGCACTTCGCTCTTGTTGTCCGTGAGTGGCTGGATGCCCACTTCCCTGGGCGTTGGATGGGTCGTCGTGGTCCACATCAATGGCCAGCCAGGAGCCCCGACTTGACACCATGCGACTTCTTTCTTTGGGGGTGGGTAAAGGAAGAAGTCTACCGCACCAAACCGAGGACATTGGAAGAACTGGAGGACCGAATTCGGGAAGTCATGTCCTCCATCCCGCCGGAGTTCCTGCTAAAGTCAGTGGACGCCATTCCTGGGCGGCTCCAGAAGCTGGTGGAAAGAGATGGAGCCCACATTGAATTTTAGAGAAAACCTACCATGTATGCCTACCTTTTCATATTATTTCTTCTGAAATAAATGGATAATATACGTATTTTTTTACCAATCCAAAATAGGGAGCTACTTTCCGCCCACCCTGTATATATATATATATATATATATATAATATATATATATTATATATATATATATTAGGGTGTGACTGTTGCCCTCCAAAAATCAAAAAATGGTCTTACAATGCTGTTCAAAGTTTTAGTGTTGTGTATTTATCTAGGAAACACACCTGTAAATTTTCTTGGAGATCGGTGAATGTTTGAGCTAGCACTGTCGTACCAGCAAGTATTGCTATTTCAGCTTATGAACTTCATAAATAAGTGTGAAAATAGCACATTTTATCAGATTTTCATTTCTGGGTCTGGAATGCTGACCTACAGCTTTGTCTGCTGCTTACATAACTAAAGGATCCGAGCCAGTGAACTTCACAATGGTCTACCCCGCCGCACTTCACAAAGCAAGGTGGATGGCTAAACTGCTCTATACCCTCAAGTAGTGATGTGAGTCGTTTTTTATTGTGTCGTTTTTTTTGTTTTTTTTGTCATTTTTTTTGTTTAAAACGAAGATAGTCTGTTTTTTTTGTTTTTTTTGTTTTTTATTGTTTTAAACTTATTCCATATTTTTCTTCCTTTAATCTAATAAGTATATTAGTATTACCTATAATTTACTATACTACCATGCTTATACGGTTATACCTAGTATATGTATATAGTCATCTTTTAGAAAAACTGAATCACACAAAGTATATAATAGAAAGGAAAAACAAACCCTCATTTTTTATATGTATATACCTATATTTTTTAACTAGAACATAAAACATTCTTCCTCATTTCAAACAATATACATAATTGTGATTGGCAAGAGTACCAGTATATATATTCCAGATCGAAAAAAAAAATATTCACCTTTTTTTGAACCTTTTTGTTAACATAATGTTGGTTAACCTTCATTTCCATGGAAGAATCATCACTAGATTGGGTAGAGCATATATGCTAGTTTCAATATCACAGGTACTGGTATAATATCCATAATACTGGTATAAAACAATAGATATAATTGTAATTGGCAAGAATACCAGTGTGTGGTATATATATATATATATATATATATATATATATATTCCAAATAGAAAAATAAAAAAATATAATATTCATCTTTCTTTAACCTTTGTGTTAACCTAATGCTGTTTAACTTTCATTATCTGATTCTATTTCCATTGAAGAATCATTATCACTAGATGATTAAAGCAAATAGTTTCAATATCACAGGTACTGGTATTTATTGCAGATTTGGATGTTGACGAAGCCAATGTAGCACCATGTTTTACTTCACTTTCTTGGAATTTTGCATTTTGGGATATAAATACTAGCTTTGCTGCTCTGTCTGTGCTTAATTGGTTTCTTTTGGCTGTATGGATATTACTGTATGTGCTAAATGATCTCGGAGGTAATGAAAGGGCGAAATAGAGGTGTATGAGTTTGTGTAGGTATATATGTGAGTATGCATGCGTATGTATCTGGAATTCTGGATGTATGCATGTGTATGGGGTATACAATAGATATAAATGTGTATATAAGTATTTATGTATATATTGGTATATATGTATATGGGTGTATGTGTATGTATATATATATGGATGGTCTCGTGGGGGGGGGGAATATGTCATCGCGGGTCTAAAGGATAGTTAAGTGGGAGATTCAAAATCCGAGGAATGGATGGGAGAGTCCTGGAAAGGTTGGACAATGGGCAGTCAGCTCCCAGCCAGTTTCTCGCAAGTTTAATAGATCTCAAGATACAAGACTTTCAGTGCAAGAAAGAGGCCAGTTTTTTGTAAATAGGCTGAAAAGGACATTCTATACTGGTACATATGGCCTATTTTATTATTTATTTATTTATTTTTATAATATATATCATTGCAAAAGTATACCTTATAATTAAATTGGCAATATCTATATTAATTATTAAAAAAAACAAAAAAAAACAAAAAAAATAGAAAAAAAACGACAAAAAAAAACAAAAAAAAACAACAAAAAATTAAAAAAACGTTTTTTTTACATCACTACCCTCAAGATTGTTCTTTTGTCAGGCCAGATCAAAGAGCAGTTTCCCAAAGCCGAGGTTGTGACTAAAAGTCAAATCAGCAAGTTAGAACGGTTTGCTGTGTTCACAGTCGCTGTTTTTGTCCCATGGTGGATTGTTTGCCCCGTTCCAGCAAGTGCGCCACTGCATGACTCCAGATTCCTGGGATCTTGGGAGCATTGCTCCAGTAAATTTGACCATGAGAAAAAGTAAATTTGGGTTTGGGTTTTGTTCATCCGCTAGACGTTATGCAATTTTTTTGCGTATACATTCTTGTACAAACCAATTTTTTTAAATTACAAATTTAGTTATTTTAAGTTTAGTTGGTAATTCCATATTTAACAATTATTTTTATTTTTGTTAAGCTTCAATGTTTTGATAATTAAAATTTTATTAAAACGTATATTTTTTTAATATAAAATTATCAGGATTGGACTTTGTTCCATTGATCTCGGCCAGGTTTGATAAATTGGCCAGATAATTACTTGTGCGGTTTTAAGTAATCCACCATGACTAGAATTGAAAAGTTTAGTTAAGTTTAAACTTACTTTTACTTACTTTAACTTACCTACTTTTACTTACTCTTCCTTACTTTTACTAAGTTTAAAGCACTTACTTTTACTTACTTTCATTGTACTATATTTACTTACTTTTACTCACTTTTACCATACTATATTTACTAACTTTTACTTATTTTGTATTTTTTCAGGTAGTCAATAACACTGGTATGCATATGAAATTTTTTTGTCTGCTGTGAGGGTTTTTTCAACTCATATTATATAATTCGACCATGCTGAATTCGAAAATGACATTGGTTTTCCTCAATCAGGTCAGGTTTTTTCTCTATTGGCCATTTATTATAAGTCCAATTTTATCCCCAAATTTATTGATTTTTTTAGCTTAAACACTGTAGATACGAGTAATATTATAAGAACACTCGTGAAAAATGAAAACATTGTGTGAATAAATACTTTTATTCATACAATGAATATGGAAAAAGTTTATTGAGGAAGGAATGAAGTTTTTTTGCTTTCCGTCTGTGTTTTTCTTCGGGCACGTCTCGCTTGAAACACCAGCAATAGTCCGCCAGCATATTGATATCCCAGTTTCCCTGGTACCTCTCTTCCATTATTTTGATATCTTGGTGAAATTGTTCACCCTGTTCCTCACTATAATCCCCGCAATTTTCAGGAAAATAGTCCAAGTGGGACCACAAAAAGTGCATTTTTATGGACATGCACGACCCATGAGCTTTGAAAGCTTCCATCAAGTTTTCGACAACAGACTCGTATTCTGGACTTCTACGCTTCCCAAGAAAATCAGTGACAACTGATTTGAATGCCTGCCAGGCATTCTTCTCAGTTGGAGTCATTGCATTTTCGAACTGAATATCTTGATCAAAATTCGAATTTGAGGACCATCAAAAACCCCAGCATTTAGTTTAGCATCAGATATATGAGGAAATTTACTCTCGAGATATCGGAATGCTGAACCCTCCTTATTCATTGATTTGATGAAATTTTTCATCAAGCCCAGCTTAATATGAAGTGGTGGGAGCAAAATTTTTGTTGGTGGTACAAGGGGCACTGAAACGACATTATGCGACCCAGGTTCAAAATTCTCTCTGGATGCCCATTCACGCTGTGCATAGTGCTTCTCATCCGCTCGGCTATCCCATTTGCAGAGGAAACATGGGTATTTCGTGTATCCCCCTTGCATTCCCAATACAAATGCCACAATCTGAAAAAAATGAAAATATTTAAAGAATTTAGAGAATTTGTTCTATCAGATAAAAAAATCTATGCATTGGACTGTATCACTTCTGTGGGGAAGTTAAGTGTTCTTATACGCTCTCAAATAACCTTTGGAAAAACAACATAGTCAATAGCAATAGTTTACTTATGATATTAATATTACCTTCAAATCTCCACAGATCCTCCAGTTATGTTGGTCGTATACGAGAGTATCCAGTAAAATTTTCATGTTATTGTAGCTCTCAGTAAGTTGTACGGAATGTGCTACAGGGACTGATGCAACCCTGTTCCCAATGTTGAGAAGTACTGCTTTCAAACTTCGTTTAGACGAGTCTATAAATAGCCTCCATTCTGATGCGTTATATGGCAGGCCCAAGGATTCGATTAGCCCCTCAACATTGCAGCAGTACACCAAGGAAGAGGTATTTTCGTGCACTGCAAAAAACTTGCGGAATTCTTCCTCTCGTTTCCTATACCAGGAGAATGTTGTTCCCGGAGCCAGCAAGTTGTCCTCTCGAAGTCGTGAGCCCAAGATCTCGGCAGCTAATTTGGAAAGTCCTAAATCCCTGGTAAGATCATTAAGTTTGGCCTGGTTGAGAGGCCTCGGCTCATTTGAAGCGGTATTTTGAGGTATATACGACTGGGACTGGTCATTGGCATTGGTCATTGATTCATCATCAGAATCATCGAAGTCCAGGGTTTGAGGTGGGTCGGGTATTGGAATTCCAGGACCATGGGTACAGGTCTCATAGCAGAAGGAATGTCAGGGTATACAACAATGTGTTATTCTTCTTGTTAACTCCTGAAAATAGAAACACAGAAACATGGATATAAAACTTGCATATGAAATAGAAGAAGCATTCAGACAGTGGCGGCTCGTGAGGGAAGGCTGCGGTCTGTAAGATATGAAATAGGTCGATGGAGTCTGTATATTTTCTTTCTTTTCATTCATATTGTCCCTTCGGGGACAATATGAATGAAAAAGAAAGAAAAATACAATCATTGTATATGTAAATGTAACTTGTATAACAATATGTATGTGTAAATGTATTTATATATGTATGTGTAAATGTATTTTCTATAAATATGTATATGTAAATGTATGATTACCATTATGGTGAATATTATGCTATATATGGTGAATATTACATTATGGTGAATATTATGTCGTTTCATACGAGGATTTCAAAATATTTAAGAAAAATAAATTTATAAGCCCACCTTGGAGGTTTGTCATGCAGAAATAGCAATCTGTCACTGATCCTTTCCTTCTCTCCAAATCATGGGAATTCCAAAAGGCAAAGATTTCGCTCTGCCTTTGCTCCATCTTCTCAAATTTTCAATGCACGTCTTGCAGCACATATGAGGGGCGAAATTTTTGTCCTGGTCCCCTAGCTTAATTCCAAAGTATGCTCTATACATTGTCTTCACAAATTTAGTGATTTGGGACTGGTTATTTGGCATGGTAACCGTCCCACATATGTAGCAGAATCTATTGGGATCATTTTTACACGCTCTATTCATTATGAAATATTTTATCTATATGCCTGAAAAGTAAAAAAAGATATTATACAAGTGAAACAAGTGATGATAGATGTTACTGTTCCAATTCCGCTTTGACAAAATCATGAAAAATTCTATTTTACTTATGAGGCCATAGCTGGATAACCTGAGCTGATTGAGAAAAACGGATTGCAGATTCGAAATCAGCAGGAAAAAACTATAAGAATCACTTACAAAACCCTTGACAGCAAAATTGATGCATACCAGTGTAATCAATAATGGATCCTAATATTGATGAAGTTGGAGAGAAAAGTGAGGGTGTTAAAAGGGGTTACTTTTGTGGTCAATGCAAGAACAAATATTCAAAGAAGCAAAACTGGGAGGAACATTTAAATTCCAAAAAAAAAATTTGTTACAATACAAGAGGTCCCAGAGTTTGGGCCCATAGCTTAGATATTGCAGTAAAGAAATACCAGGATGAAGTGCAGCAAAGAGATACGGCAAAGCAGTCATTTAGTTTGTTCACAAAATGTGCTAGTGCTAGACCTCAAAAAAATGAACCAACTTCATCAACTGCTAATCTAGAAAATGAAACTTTTTCACTAGATGTTTCACAGACTGAAGAAAGTGCTTCTCCTCCACCTAAGAAACAAAAGGTAAGTGAGGAATCTGCGCATCAGACTAACAAAACTGCTTTAGAGGAATTTGAAAATTCCCAAATCCAGAAGACATTGAATGCAATTTTGCGCCTAACAAAAGAAACTCACCAAGCTGTTGTGGTTAATAAAGAGAAGAGTCAAAATATGCCTTCAAGTTCAAGTGTTGCATCCAAATCTAATAAAGCAAAAAGCAACAAATTTGACATTTCCATAGCCCATTTAAGCAAGTGTAAATCAATACAAGAAATCCTGAACAATGATTTGATCAAATCTACATTCAAATTGGTGGAAAAGAAGGATCTAGGGCATGCTGATGATTCATTTTCAGTACCAAGTGATATAATGGAAAACATTGCAAATAGTGACACTAATATGCCTGATGTAGATATAGCTGTTGAGGATGAAGATGATGATAATCAAGCAAGATATTGATGATGCTTCTGATGATAAAATGTTTACATTATATTGCATAGCTTGCACAGACCCCAAAGCATGTGCTTCAGACAAACATTCTAACATAAAAGGTTACTTCAATGTTAAAGATTTAACCTATGTATGCAAACAAGGAGAAAATCAAGAGAGATGGTTTAGAAATCTGAAAACCCACCTGAAGAGACATTTAATTAAACTTCAGCATCATCAAAGAGCTGCTGTTTATGAAGTGATGAAAACATCTCGGAACACTACTAAACGCATAGAAGACTTATGTGGCAACATCTTATACTACATAATGAAAAACAAACACTGCATGGGCTCTATATCCAGTACTTCTAGCTGTATTACATAGGTCAGGTTGTGAGGTTGGAAATTTGAATCATAGCACACATGCGTGCGAGACAATTTGTGAGCTATTAGATAATCAACTTAAAGAACAAACTGTAAAGTGGTTCTTAGAACAAACTTCAGTAACAATAACAGCTGACATTGGAACAATTTTGGGATTAAGCATGCTAGTTGTATTAGTTATGAGTGAAGAAGATAAGACTGTAAAACTTGCTGGGAAAATTTAGTACGCAGCAAATCAGGAGTTTATTTGGCCAATGAAATTTTTGATGTGTTGAAGTCTCTAATCACTTGAAACTATCTGAAGAAGCAATTAAGTCCAAGGTATCTGGAATGGTTGGAGATGGGGCTTTTTGTAAGGACAACGAGCCATTTAAAAATGAAATGAAAAAGTTGTTTGGAGAAAATTTCAAATTTCGATGGGACTTAATGCATCTTGTGAACAGAGCCCACGTTGATGCATTGAAGAAAATTTGTAAACTAAGTGAGCTTTTAGACTTTATTCAGAATCACTCTTCAAATCTGAGATCAGGCCTTGACTATACCAATATGGTTCTTGACAATATCATTGGTTTTAAGAGACCAAAACTCAAATCTGATACTCGCATGGTTAATTACAAATTTGATCAATTTGACAGATTTGTGGAAAATTGTTTTTTTTGATCATCCACAAGAGAAAGAAATTAGTGCCAAGTTCTATGTATTGATTTCCTATGTAACAAAGATTATGTTGCAAGTAGCTCAAAAAACCACAGTTAGTGCAGAATTTGTAGAAAATATATTTTATAAAGAAGGAGGGAAAACTGTTATGTTAATAGTGATGGAAACAATTTCCAAATTAGCTAATGGAGGAAATGCAAATGATGTAGTTTCTGAATTTAAGCACGATACCACAGGGCAGCAAAAGGAACTAACAGCTGAGGATTACATCCTAAATGAAGTTTACAAATACATCAAGAAACATTCTGATTACTACTAGGTTGCTGAAGTTGCTAGACCATCCAAAACCAGATATGAAAGTAGTTTTACAAAAGACTCGGTGATAAATTGGCTGACAGAATATATAGAACAGCTGTGGAAAGGAATCAGAGAGAGATTAAAGCATTTTGATAAAGATGGATCAACTGCCTGGAGTGAAGCACCAGCTGAAGGGACATTCTCCATTCTTGGTTACATTGTTGAACACAAAGGATCCATTAAGCCATCTCATTTGACTAAGCTGTGCAGAATTGTGAAGGAGGGTCCAGCTCCAGGCACTAGATCTGCTGTAATGATCACACAGAAAGCCATTGATCAGTGGCCAAGCATACATGGCGGTAAATTCACAACAAATGCCTACATGCAAGGTCTAACATCGTCCACTGTTGCTGCTGCAATAAATAAATAAACTTAAGGTGAGTTATAAACTGTACATTATTGTATTATTATGTTTAGCTAAAACAATTTGTAATTGGTATGTCGTCAATTCAATAGTTTACTATCATTAACCTATCTAGTGGTGTAAGGGGAAAAAAGTAAATTCAGAGCTGTGCTCCAGTAAATTTTTTCAAATCTGGAGTCATGCGCGGCCACTGAATGACTTGAATTTGGTCAAAACCTTGGCTGAATTTGCCCCATATGACGCCACAATAGTTGACAAAGCATGTGTGGCACTCGGTAGACACACTTGGTACCTAACTGAGGAGTTGGCCCCACTGGCTTTGTTCTCGTCCCAAGTACAAGAAAGGACAAAAGAGGAGATGAGGAAGGCCCTTCTTTGCCATGAAGGCACTGAAGTTACTAAGAGAGTAGGGCTCAATCATGGGGGCTATGGAAAGCCATATCTTCCCCCTGTCCCAGAAAGTGGCACTGCCCTGGTGGACCTAATTGGGCCTGACTCAAGCCGGTTCTTCACCATTTTAGGCATGCCCTATCAGTTTCTCCACAGTCCAGCCAGTGAATGGGTGGATCATGATGACTACCTGAACATGAAACGGGTTGTGGACAAGCTTCAGGTCATCAATGAGGCTGCAGAGCATGGTGTAAAACTTTGCCATGACTTTCTTAATGTTGCCAGGGATGAGGAGCGCTTTCAAGAAGTCCTTCAAGTAGTTGAAAATGACAGAATCTGCATTCCTAATCAGCGCAAACGATCATCTGTTTCCGAACAGAAATCATGGTTTCTTGCTCTAGAGAAATAATACCTTGTGAATATATGATAAAACCCCTTAATGTACCATGAGAGAATAAGAATGATTAACTTTTTTGTGTTAGTGATAACAGCTTTTAATTAAGACAGGCAAATGATTTGTGTTAATATCCCTTATGATGGTTGTGTAATCTCATATATAGGCGCGTATGCCGTATAAGCAAAATCGCTATTTTTCAAATTGCTGGTGCTCACTCGAATATGCATGAATCTTCAAAAAATTGCATGTGGGTATTTTTTATGTCAATATGCAACACCAAAATTTTGAACAGCATTGTAGGACAAAGTTGGGGCAACTTTTACACCTTATATATATATATATATATATATATATATATATATATATATATATATATATATATATATATGTATATATATACCCGCAAGGGGGTTCTAAGCTCGTGCTCTTGAGTGCTCTTTGTGCTCGTTTGTACGTGCTTGTTCCTGGAGGTTTCACGTGCGCCCTCCCGGCCCTAGCACCCAAGGATGATGGGGCTCGACCCTGCAGTCCTTGTCATCCTTGGTCTTTTTCCACTTCGACTGTCCCCTCCACCCTTTCTTTTTCCTCTGTCTTTCCTCTCCCTTTTTCTTTGTTTTTCCGCTGAGATATGCCCTTTTAAATAGAGGCGAATCGGTTCTTCCTGAACTTAAAAAAAAAAAAATATATATTTTATTTATTTATTTATTTATTTATTTATTTATTTATTTATTTATTTTATTTATTTTATTTTTATTTTATTTTTATTTTATTTAGTGTATTTGTAGTTGGGGGTGGTATGACATCATGGGTAAATATGTAGCAAATAGCCCCACCTTGACTTTGGTATGGAAATTAGTTATTAGGGTCTGTTTTCATGTGCTTTCCTCAGAAATGCCACTCATTTGCCCTGCATTTAATTGAAAGTATGAAAAAAAGTTTGTTTTTTTGTCATTTTATATTCAAGTAAACACAGGGCAAATGAGTAGCATTTCTGAATAAAGCACATGAAAACACGCCCAAATAACTAAATTTTACTATTATTATTGCTGACCTAATCTAACCTAACCTAACCTAAATGAAGAGATTTTGAAAAAAAATAAAAAATCGTTAAACTAAAAAATATCATGACTTAACCTAACCAGTTGTCAAGGGCATTCAGTGGACCTAACTGGGCATTCAGTGGACCTAACCAATCATCATACTACTGATTGTTAACATCAAAAATTATGAACTCGAGGTGGGGCTATTTTGCAGCACTAACTGTAGGTATTGCTCATAGTAGGATTGGGAAAAATGTTTTTGGAGGAAAATGCTTATGAAAGCTAGATTAACACTTGCTGGAATGCGTGACTTTGCTAGCCATGTGCCCTCAAAGAGAGATATTGACAGGGCTGTGGAGTTGGTGATAAAATTTGCCAACTCCAACTCCGACTCCAAACATTTTAACACTCCGACTCCAGAAATCTGACTTGTATAATTACGACTCCGACAGAATGTTAAGGCCAAATTGATTACGATTAGCTTTATTAGGCTAATGGAGATTCATAAACAAGGCATTTCGTCACCACCACATGACTCATCAGGTTACTTAGTGGCTGTAACTATGCCTTAATGGCTTTTTTTCTCTTTATTCAAAAATTACGATAAATCCCAAAATACAAACTGATTGAAACTTAAACAAAATAAGATTATTATTGGTTTAGCAAATTAATAAGATGTTTTTGTATTATTATAAACATCCGTAACAAAATGTACTAACCTAAACTGAATTTGTTCTTAAAAAAGGATCGCTTCCATTAAATCTTCTTTCAGTGATGCTTATCAAAATTATCAAATTGAAATCTAAAAATCTGAAAAAGATTTAGGGTTGCTAGTACAAAATTTTTAAATTTCTTTCTTATTAATTATGTTAATTAATTAATTATAATCCTTATTAATTATAAGCAACTATTTATATATTATTTATATATTTATATGTTATATATTATAATGTTATAATGTTTCAGACCAACAAAGACCCTAGGATCCACTCATGGCTGGTCTACCTAACTGTGTTCGTGTATTGTGTATGTCCTCCGTGGTGGCGGAGGGGACCTACAATTTTACGTGGGTTCCGAACCACCAGAACATAAGAAATTTATGTAAAAACTGCCGGTAAATTGGCAACGACCAATTTTTATGAAACTAAATAATTATCAATTTAAAACTAATTAATTATCGATTTAAAACTAAAGATAGAATCTCTGATCCAGAGGATCAAGTCATAATAGACTACTATCCACAAATATGTTACACTCTATATCTATTTATAAAGGACATGCAAATATATCGGATCCAAAGAATCCAGTCAATTTCATTACGGTATCCATCAAGTCACGGTCCATATCGATAGCGGACCAAGTCAAAATTTACAATCATATACATTACAATATATACACTTACGAGAAAAAGAGAGGTGTGGCTGTAAAGACTGTACAGTAATGTAGAAATGTGTGTGCACCCATTTTGGGTCTCCCATTTAAAGGTGTTTGTGGGGCAAGTGAAGATCATGAGTTTTCAATACCTCACAGTACTATGGGGGGCACCGCTCGGCAGAGGAATCTCTTTAAATGGGGTGTGTAAGGACAGAGAGTATCCCCTAACCCAAGACGCTGCCTCGCTATATCCCACAACACTTGTGTTGAGCTGTGGGATCTATCCCCAGAAAGCCTTAATTTTACTACCTTAAACTATACCCTTTCTATCAACATATGCGTCTAATCGATTTTTAAACATGTTTATAGATGTGCTACTAATTACTTCTACCGGCAAACTATTCCAGCTATTTACTATTCTACGCGTAAAAAAGTTTTTCGCAACTGCTGTCTCGAACCTTCTACTTGTCAACTTACACCCGTTATTTCTAGTCCTATTATATTGAGATATTTCGAAAAAGCTATCTCTATCTACGTCATCGAACCCATTCATAATTTTGAAAACCTGGATTAGATCACCCCTTAACCTCCTGGTCTCGAGTGTTGTCAATGATGGAGGTTTGGTTTGGTTTGGTTTAATTTAATTTCCATAAATTATGCATTCATGGGATTCGTTTTTGCATCAGAAATGCATTTCTGGTAGTCTGAGGTTGTGCAAATGCCATAAAACTGAAATCATGCATAACATAGTTTTGGGGCATTTATGCAACCTCAGAATTATCAGAAATGTGTGTGTGATGCAAAAATGAATCTATGAGTGCATAATTTATGGAAATTGAACAGTTTGGAGTTATTCTAAACATTCACCAAAGACAATTAAAAGATTGTGGGACTTAATCTACCTGTAATAATATGACATGTATTGAAAAATATGAGTGGACTCTGCAGTCTGGGTTTCAGATTTGGTGGAGTTGCTTTTTAGATTAGTAGAAATATTAGATGGGAAATTTGTCACTTTCTCTCTTTTCTGTAGGAATTGGAGTTGCTTTGTACCTCTTTTTTTAGAATCTATGAATCACTTCTACCAAATTTCTCATACTAGAGCAAGTAAAATTATTGGTGGTGGGGTTGTGGGGTGCAGGGTGGGTGTTTTCTTCAGTAAATATTCAGTTTAGCAGCCACCTCATTTTTGGGGAAAGTTGAAACCATGCCCATGAATCCTAATTGGCTGAAAGTAGTTGTTGGGCAATATTGCTAATCAGTCTTGTACTACCACCTATCCTAATGTAGCTCTGCATAATTGGACACAAGATTTACCGTACTCAACTCTGCTACTCCCATTATCCCTACTGTCCATGATTGTACCTACTTGTGCTTCCCCTGCATTGCCCTCCATTTTGGTTTCCATGCTTGGTCCTAGCTCAATGTTGGGACAAGAGTTTTTAACATAGTCATAGTCTGGACTTGTATTAGACCTATATTAGTTTGTAAATAGGCTTCATTGAGATTTGCCTTATAGGGGTAAACTTCTACCCAGGTTTAAAGTTGTATATCAAGATGAGTGAGATTTCTTTAGTTTTAAAATTTTAACTCCTTAACGAATTTGCCAAAGTAAAATTGGACAGAAATTTCCACAAAAATGGTTGGTTAAGGGATTAAGAGTGTACCGTATTCTTTTGGAGTATAAATACAACGTATGGAATGTTAAGAAATGTAGACCCTTGATTCTAATTAAGCCTAGGCCTTTTAAAAGTGTTTTGACTTTATGCTGGGACTAGGTAGTTCAAGCTTTGGTCATTGTTATAACCTTGGTTTTACTTCTGCCCAAATTGTTCATTCTGATGAAGGTCAAGCTCGTCACTCCACCTTAGACCTACAGTTTAATGTGGAATTTGAACCATGCTGCTGGCAGCATGAGCAGCATCTTAACCACTAGGCTACCCAGGGCACCCATTTATCTACCAACCAAATTTTATCGCATGGAAGGATGAACAGGTGGGTTTTGCTGAGCACCACCTGCCATCACTGGGTCTCAATCCCAGAGCAGATAGATTCATAGTCAGCAACACTAACCACTACACCACCAGGTGCCATTATAAGAATGTAGTAAAAAAAAAAAATTTTCTTTCAGGAAGATCTAAGTAAATCAACCAGTACACAACATGGCGTCCTCTTTGTCTCAGCAGCTCAAGAAACTAGCAACACCACAGACAGGCATTTTAGACCATAAGAAAAAGAAGTCGTCAGTTTTGTTTTCAGCCTCAGAGGCTGCCAGCCACACGAGGGAGACTTTTTATCAAATAGGTACTTTAATTAAACATGCGTAGTTCAGTTGAAGTTAATTGGCTAATTAATGGTGTGTGTTTAAAAATAGAATTTGAATAAATCGTTTTGTTGCTTTTACAAGCTGCTATTAGATTGCATGGGTTTAAAGATATGACTATGTGGATATATTAAATGTTGAGAAAATGCTCATGTTTATTGCAGAGCTATTTCCAAATAGAACTTCTAAGTGAAATTTACAGGGAGCGTGACTTTGGACACAGTCATGAATTTATTTCTTTAGATAGTAGCTACCTTAATATTACTGAAGTTGCTAAAACAAACCAAATCAAATTTGAAAGTGAATTCAATATGATACCTTTAACCAGTATGTATAGTAGTTATAGACTAGCAAAAGGGTGGTGCTATGCGCCAATTTTGCTAGATCTGCGGTGCTTTGGCTGAATTGTGGGCCTACAGCATACTTTATTTTGAACATCAGTAGCCCTTTATCTGGATATCATTCCTATTCCTCTCACCTTGGGCCTCAGTAATTGGGGTGCCTGCGGCCTTCCAGTTACTGGCAAACCAATTATTCATTCAATAAAACTACAGAAAAGAACGCAGCCATGAAAATCTAAAGCTTCACAAATCTTAATACAATGAGCTCGGATTTGAAGCCTAAGGTTTTCATGACTGCGTTCATTTCTGTAGTTTTATGGCCCGCCAAATCATAGTTTTCATTGTATCGAGTGCATCAATAATATTGTTATAGTGTTCCATTAGTTGTAATAAGCATGATCTTCCTGACCGGAATCGATGTTGGTTATCATTTTTTTTTTCTGAGTTTCCCTATTAACCCCACTCCTCCCCCATTACCCTACCCCCTCCCCACCCCTCTCCCCATTTACCCAACCAATTTTTTTTCTGTTTCCCCATTAACCCCTCCCCCTCCCCCAATACCCCCTCCCCCATTTACCCCCACCCTTCCCCCAATACCCCCTCCCCCATTACCCCCAAGGGGGGAAGGGGGCTGGCACCTTGCAAAGGATTTACTTTAATTTTTTTTGGTTACATATATATATATCGCATCTATTTTCTGAGTTTCCCGTTAACCCCACCCCCTCCCCCATTACCCCACCCCTCCCCCATTTTGTGCCAAAATTATGATTAAAAATGAAGAAATGGGAAGGATTTATGTTAGGGAATTTTTTTTTAGCGTGGGCACTGCACAAAAAAAAGACGCATCGAATGGTGAAAACCGCATTGTTCTACACCAATTGTAGCGACCTGTAACTGTTTGTGACAGTTGATTAATTATAAAAGCCATCTGCAGGATTATAAAAGTTAAAATATGGTATTGACAGATTCTGAAATGTAGGGTTCAGTAGACAAGTAATAATTACCCTACCATATATTGGGGTGTATAAGTCAGTATTTTAAGCTTAAAATTATGCCGCTAAAGTAGGGAGTCGACTTATAGGCCCAGTCTAAAAAATTAACCTTCCACTTTCCACTCTAGCTCGTATTTAAAGACAGGTCTACCTGTAATAGGTCCTCAGTCCTGCATTAACTTGCTTTTGGTTAACATCTGAATTGGATCCATACAGTGGCGTACTAAGGGGGGTGCGAGGGGGGTGGTCTGCCCCGGGTGACAGCCAGGAGGGGGGTGCCATCGGGAGACTTGAAATACCAGTACAAGTTTTCAAACCAAATGAAAAATTTGCTAAAGTAAGAAAAAAAATTAAAAAATGTTCAAACTATTACAACAGCTTAATGTTAATTTCCAGTATAAAATAAATTTTTATTTTTATTGGCAATACAAAATTTACAAATGAAAAATTAAATATTTTATAAAAATTACATTGAAAGGCGAATGTTTGTTGACGTTTTAGCCATCAGTTTGTTGAGCATAGCCAGCTGGCTGCAACTGACATTCCAAGTCTTGTTCACTTGACACTGTGACTCCGCATACATGAGGTATGTTTCATTAAATAATTATGATAAAGCATAAAGTGCTGGTGTTTATAACAATATCAATGTACTTAACCAGTGTCCAGTAATTTTTGACAATGTGGTATCATAGTGATGTTTAAATGTTTGTAAATGCATCGTAAATGCATGCATGTTTGTAAATGCATCGTCGTGATGTTATAATACCCGGTAAATGCATTGTGGAGAGGGCCATTCATTATGCAACTACAAAGTGTGAGGAAATGGACATTTCTATGGAGAGAAGAGGGAGAGTAAAGCTCCGAAAAATGATGCCAGGAGAGATGGTAAAGGAAGCTGGTCTCACATTGCCAGAGGAAGTAAAAAGGGCTATGTTTGAATGTCTTGATCGCTTTCATCAAGAATTGGAGAATCGTTCTAAGGCAATGGATCAAATTCTGTCAATCTTTGCTGTTATTCAGCCAAATGCTTTGGTTGTTGCAACAGAAGAACAACTTCGGAAGTATATTCCAAATTTGACTCAGATTTTCGATGAATTCTCTGAAGAAAATATCTGTGTCGAAAATGGACGACTTTGGAGGCATTTGGAAGCTGCTAAAATCAGCGTTGAAGAGGCAAAGAAATGGACAGCATTGCAATTTCTGGAGTTTATTGTGAAATGGAATTTTTGTGAATCTTTGCCAAGCTTGTCACTGTGTTTGAGATTCTTTTTGACTGTCTGTGTCTCTATTGCTTCATGTGAAAGAAGTTTTTCCAAATTGAAATTGATAAAAAATTTCTTTTGCTTGACCATGAGTCAGACAAGATTGACAAATCTGGCTTTACTTTCAATTGAACTTGAATATGCAAAGGTGAATTTTGATGAGGTTATTGATCAATTTGCAGAAATTAAGGCTCAAAAGCAGAGACTGTGAATCCTCTCTATTTACCTTTGAAGAATAGGCTGAGTGTTGAGACTGGATTTCCTGTGTGTTTTGTATAAAATAAAATGCAGTATTACCTGTTCACTGAATTTTTGGTGCTTTCCTGTTAATGGGAATACCCAACCACCCGCCACCAAACTGTTTATGTATTTTTGCTCTCATCATTTTCGTTTAAACTAACGAAAATATCACAACTTAACCTAACCAATCATCAAGGGCGTTCAGTTGACCTAACTGGGCATTCAGTTGACCTAACTGGGCGTTCAGTTGACCTAACTGGGCATTCAGTTGACCTAACTGGGCGTTCAGTTGACCTAACTGGGCATTCAGTTGACCTAACTGGGCGTTCAGTTGACCTAACTGGGCGTTCAGTTGACCTAACTGGGCGTTCAGTTGACCTAACTGGGCGTTCAGTTGATCTAACTGGGCGTTCAGTTGACCTAACTGGTTAATATAACAGAAAATGCCCAGTTAGGTCAACTGTATGCCTTTGATAATTGGTTAGGTTAAGTTGTGATATTTTTGTTAGTTTAAACGAAAATAACGAGAGCAAAAATACATCATAAACAGTTTGGTAGTCCTGATAATACGTAAATACCAAATTTATTAATCATTTAAATGAAATTAGTTAATATGTAAGTGATAATCAGTTAGTAAGGGGCCAAAATATCTTTGTCATCTAAAATCGCAGAAAAAACGTCACTGCTTTTGGTACGTTGTTGCCACATGAATTCTGCAAGATACGAGTCTAGATGATGATGGGTGGTTGGGTATTCCCATTAACAGGAAAGCACCGAATTTTTTATGTCCTGCATTTTTCTTATTTCCAATTTGTTTATGACAGTACTGTACTGTTTAAAAATCTACTTGCAAACATATATTTTTCTGTGTGTTTAAATTTCAAAATTATTTTTGGGGTGCCAAAGGAAGGATCCGCCCCGAGTGCCAAATACTTTAGGTCCATCCCTGGATCCATATGATGAAGCACTTGCAAATGTATCTCAGGATATATATATAATGAACTTATGATGTCAGATGATGATTATAATGATGATTATGAAGGATTTGGTAACTAATTTTTACAAGGATTTTACAGAGTTTTACTTTTTTATGTTGGTAAGTTGGTGGTTGACTTAAACACCCAGAATAGGCTAGAATCTAAATCTGAAATTGAAAGTTAGGGGATTGACTAATCCGGACTGTAGACTTATACCCCCAATATATGGTATTTACCTGTCCTAGATTAGTGTGCTGTATAATGTTCAGCAGTGGTAGATTCAAGGGAGGGGCTGATGTAACCTCACTGCAGTGGGAGTGTGTGTTTGGAGAAAAAAAAAGTATATACTAGGGATCAATCCCCAAACCTGGCAAAGACCCCCCTTGACCCCACTAATTATAGACCAATCACTTTAACATGCTGTTCCTGTAAAATCTTCGAGAAAATGATCACCACACGACTCTCCTTTCTTCTTGAAAGCAATGACTCCCTCCTGGCTACCCAGTCTGGCTTCAGATAGTTTCGCTCCATTACAGACCCCCTTCTGCTTCTCAGCTGAGATATTCAGAATGCCTTCAATAGGGGACAGTTTGTCCTGTGCACTTTCTTTGACATCCAGAAGGCCTATGACACCACCCATCAATGTATAAGATTTTCTTAGTGAGCTCCAAAACTTGGGTTTCATTAGAGCCCTGCCGACCTTATTTATTTTATCACTTCCCATAAGTCATTAAGGGTTAAGTTCTCATGTTGCCAAATTTTCAATGCAGAAAATAAATTATGAATGTTACCAAAATATGACAAACTACCGTAATAAACCCTAGCTGGACATCAGTATCAATATTGGTTATTGGCCGATACTGTTTTTTAATTATCAGTATCGGTACATCCCTAGTGTATATATAATATATATATATTATTATATATATATTATATATATGTATATAGGATGAATTTCACAATTAAACACATGAAATGAATGAATGCTGCAAACCCACAAAGAAAAAGAAAAACAATTCCAAGGGCTTTCGTGTATTCAGAGCTACACCTCATGACCTTGTTGGATGTTCCTTGTGTTGGTCTCTCTCCACACAAAGGTCAAGCTGGTGGGCCCCGCATCTAGACCTGGCTTTGTGGAAGAGCGAGTTGCTTTCTTGCACTCTCCACCACACATAGCCAGGTACACCTGGCTCATTTGATACCATCCTGAGCCAAGCATTTAGTCTTCTCTTGAAGACTTCAACTTTGACCCCTATAACATTTCTGAGGTCCTTTGGAATATATATATATATATACACTTCCCGGAGATCAGTGAAGTTAAATGACATTGGGTCTGGGTAGTAGTTGGATGAGAGACCGCCCTCCACGCCCAGATTATGTAGCAACCTGTGGTTCAGATCCCACATAAAGTTGTAGGTCCCCTCCGTCATATGACCTTAGATGTTGCGAAGGAGGTTAAACAACCCCAATAAAAAATTTATATATATATATATATATATATATATATATATATATATATATATATATATATATGGGATTGAACTCAGAATGGTGTCATATATATATGTTGGGGTAAATGTGATAAATTGGTAATTATGCATAATTACTGGTAAATATGCATAATTGAAAATATCATGACTTAACCTAACCAATTGTCAAGGGCGTACAGTTGACCTAACCTTGAATGCCCTGTTAGGTCAATTGAATTGAATGCCTTGAATGCCCGGTTAGGTCAACTGTACACCCTTGACAATTGGTTAGGTTAAGTCATGATATTTTCAATTATGCATAATTACCAATTTATCACATTTACCCCCAACATATATATATATATATATATATATAATATATATATATTATATATATATATATATGATACACACAGACCGTGCATGGAACAAGGAACTCTTCTGGGATAATTAAATCCACTATAGTCTGAATATAATGGTAAATGACAAATACCATAGTTTTTCTTTTTCATGCAAGCCCGATGTGGGCAACGGGTCTCTCGCAAAGAGGTCCCATAAATATAGCTTCCCTCACCAGCTATCTGCAAAGCAGACAGGATCCAGCTTTGGGACATGGATCTAGGGTTTAAAGCAGCCTAGCCCCACTACATTTAGGACCTCAATATAAGTAAAAGACTCGTTGCATTCACGTTGGATTGAGTAAATCAAAGAGAAAGGGGTAACTATTATATTTTTAGCCAAAACCAAAACTTAAACCTCAACTGGCAAAATTGAGCGTCCACTTTTCAAGGCACATAACATTAGGCCTGTTCAAAAATCAACTTTTTCTTATTTTCATAGGTTTCTGTACATTTTCCCATGCTTTTTGACCTGAAAAAGCCGAAAATCACAACTATTTTGACCTAGGATGTTGGGAAGCATTGCCGCATGGAGCTTTAAATTTTCTGCCTTGAAATCGGCCAAAGCGCCAATTCCGGGGTCCCTTGAATTATGTTTTGCACTTTAACTTTTGATCTAAACAAGATAGAGCAACAAATTAGGTATCAAATGAAAGAGCATAAAATTAATAAATAATAATAATAATAATAATAAATAATAATTAATAATAATAATAATAATAATAATTATCTATCATTTTTCAGGAAACAACAGAAACTCAATCAGAATCTAGAAAACCATCTACAAGTTACAACTTCACAATGGCATTAAGCAAGGAGCTGAGGGAGCTCCGTGGGCGCACAGTTGATATCTCAGAACCGCCACGTACTGTCCACAGGCAGGTGTCAACTGGGCCATCTACCAGATCTCTCACTGAAACTTTCCTGGTTGGATACCCTTCAGCTTTTATCAGTGGTTCCCAGCTTCCCACCAACAGACAGGCGTTCCAGTATTTCCTTAATCTTCAGAATTTACCGGAAAATGCAGGGAGGCCCATGGTTCAAGACCTTGCATATGAAACAGTTGAATCTATCATCCCATTCTGGCAGATGGCTAGGATCAAGACAATGACCAAGTACAACGCAATGAAGCTCTTCATGAAACTACATGAGAAACATCGTGCTCTGGTGAAAAGCAAAGGAAGAGCAAGTAACCCTGGAGGAAAAAGAGGAGCATTTGTGCTGGAATTAGACAGCCTGTTCGATATAGGAGCTCCAGATGCAATCCAGGAAATACAGAACAACAGACTGTTATCCAGAGAGAAGAAAGATGAGGATATCAAGAACAAGGTAAAACTAATTACTTTGAACGTTACAAAAAGTTTTAAGTTTTACTCCATTGCGATATTTAGCATGTACTTAACAATTACTGTCTTAACATGTTGTACTATTTTACAGCTGCAGCAGAACAAGAGGCAGTTGTTCATGTGGATGACATTACCTGGGGTGACTCAACTGACAACGACGCTAACACAGAGGACATGGATTACCATCAGCCTCGTCCTGGATGTTCTCACCATCAAGACACTGTGACTAGTGTGACTTTGACGTTTTCAAGGAAGGTCATGGAATGTGATGTCATCTGCAATACAGCTGATCATCTTGGTTTATCAGACAATCAAGTTACTGCCATGGTTTCTGCCACCTTGAAAGCTGGAGGGGCTGATCTGGATAACTTCGTCATCTCAACCTCAACAACACGTCGCAACAGAATGCTGTCCAGGTATAATATCACCCAGAGTCACATGTCCAAGTTTTGTGAAAACCCCCCACAGTACGCTGCCTTACACTGGGATGGAAAGTTGCTCAAAGATGTCTTGGGCAGTGAACCTGGAAGTACCTCAGAGACTTTAGCTGTGCTCATGACTCCAGATTTGAAAAAATTTACTGGAGCACAGCTCTGAATTTACTTTTTTTCCCCTTACACCACTAGATAGGTTAATGATAGTAAACTCTTGAATTGACGACATACCAATTACAAATTGTTTTAGCTAAACATAATGATACAATAATGTACAGTTTATAACTCACCTTAAGTTTATTTATTCATTGCAGCAGCAACAGTGGACGATGTTAGACCTTGCATGTAGGCATTTGTTGTGAATTTACCGCCATGTATGCTTGGCCACTGATCAATGGCTTTCTGTGTGATCATTACAGCAGATCTAGTGCCTGGAGCTGGACCCTCCTTCACAATTCTGCACAGCTTAGTCAAATGAGATGGCTTAATGGATCCTTTGTGTTCAACAATGTAACCAAGAATGGAGAATGTCCCTTCAGCTGGTGCTTCACTCCAGGCAGTTGATCCATCTTTATCAAAATGCTTTAATCTCTCTGTGATTCCTTTACAGCTGTTCTATATATTCTGTCAGCCAATTTTCACTGAGTCTTTTGTAAAACTACTTTCAGATCTGGTTCTGGATGGTCTAGCAACTTCAGCAACCTGGTAGTAATCAGAACGTTTCTTGATGTATTTGTAAACTTCATTTAGGATGTAATCCTCAGCTGTTAGTTCCTTTTGCTGCCCTGTGGTATCGTGCTTAAATTCAGAAACTACACCATTTGCATTTCCTCCATTAGCTAATTTGGAAATTGTTTCCATCACTCTTAACATAACAGTTTTCCCTCCTTCTTTATAAAATATATTTTCTACAAATTCTGCACTAACTGGTTTTTTGAGCTACTTGCAACATAATCTTTGTTACATAGGAAATCAATACATAGAACTTGGCACTAATTTCTTTCTCTTGTGGATGATCAAAAAACACAATTTTCCACAAATCTGTCAAATTGATCAAATTCGTAATTAACCATGCGAGTATCAGATTTGAGTTTTGGTCTCTTAAAACCAATGATATTGTCAAGAACCATATTGGTATAGTCAAGGCCTGATCTCAGATTTGAAGTGTGATTCTGAATAAAGTCTAAAAGCTCACTTAGTTTACAAATTTTCTTCAATACCTTGGATTTAATTGCTTCTTCAGATAGTTTCAAGTGATTAGGAGACTTCAACACATCAAAAATTTCATTGGCCAAATAAACTCCTGATTTGCTGCGTATTAAATTTATCCCAGCAAGTTTTACAGTCTTATCTTCTTCACTCATAACTAATACAACTAGCATGCTTAATCCCAAAATTGTTCCAATGTCAGCTGTTATTGTTACTGAAGTTTGTTCTAAGAACCACTTTACAGTTTGTTCTTTAAGTTGATTATCTAATAGCTCACAAATTGTCTCGCACGCATGTGTGCTATGATTCAAATTTCCAACCTCACAACCTGACCTATGTAATACAGCTAGAAGTACTGGATATAGAGCCCATGCAGTGTTTGTTTTCATTATGTAGTATAAGATGTTGCCACATAAGTCTTCTATGCGTTTAGTAGTGTTCCGAGAAGATGTTTTCATCACTTCATAAACAGCAGCTCTTTGATGATGCTGAAGTTTAATTAAATGTCTCTTCAGGTGGGTTTTCAGATTTCTAAACCATCTCTCTTGATTTTCTCCTTGTTTGCATACATAGGTTAAATCTTTAACATTGAAGTAACCTTTTATGTTAGAATGTTTGTCTGAAGCACATGCTTTGGGGGTCTGTGCAAGCTATGCAATATAATGTAAACATTTTATCATCAGAAGCATCATCAATATCTTCTTGATTATCATCATCTTCATCCTCAACAGCTATATCTACATCAGGCATATTAGTGTCACTATTTGCAATGTTTTCCATTATATCACTTGGTACTGAAAATGAATCATCAGCATGCCCTAGATCCTTCTTTTCCACCAATTTGAATGTAGATTTGATCAAATCATTGTTCAGGATTTCTTGTATTGATTTACACTTGCTTAAATGGGCTATGGAAATGTCAAATTTGTTGCTTTTTGCTTTATTAGATTTGGATGCAACACTTGAACTTGAAGGCATATTTTGACTCTTCTCTTTATTAACCACAACAGCTTGGTGAGTTTCTTTGTTAGGCGCAAAATTGCATTCAATGTCTTCTGGATTTGGGAATTTTCAAATTCCTCTAAAGCAGTTTTGTTAGTCAGATGCGCAGATTCCTCACTTACCTTTTGTTCTTAGGTGGAGGAGAAGCACTTTCTTCAGTCTGTGAAACATCTAGTGAAAAGTTTCATTTTCTAGATTAGCAGTTGATGAAGTTGGTTCATTTTTCTGAGGTCTAGCACTAGCACATTTTGTGAACAAACTAAATGACTGCTTTGCCGTATCTCTTTGCTGCACTTCATCCTGGTATTTCTTTACTGCAATATCTAAGCTGTGGGCCCAAACTCTGGGGCCTCTTGTATTGTAACAAATATTTTTTTTGGAATTAAAATGTTCCTCCCAGTTTTGCTTCTTTGAATATTTGTTCTTGCATTGACCACAAAAGTAACCCCTTTTAACACCCTCACTTTTCTCTCCAACTTCATCAATATTAGTATCCATTATTGATTATTGACTACCTGAAAAAATACAAAATAAGTAAAAGTTAGTAAATATAGTATGGTAAAAGTGAGTAAAAGTAAGTAAATATAGTACAATGAAAGTAAGTAAAAGTAAGTGCTTTAAACTTAGTAAAAGTAAGGAAGAGTAAGTAAAAGTAGGTAATAAAAGTAGGTAAGTTAAAGTAAGTAAAAGTAAGTTTAAACTTAACTAAACTTTTCAATTCTAGAGTCATGGTGGATTACTTAAAACCGCACAAGTAATTATCTGGCCAATTTATCAAACCTGGCCGGAATCAATGGAACATAGTCCAATCCTGATAATTTTATATTAAAAAAATATACGTTTTAATAAAATTTTAATTATCAAAACATTGAAGCTTAACAAAAAATAAAAATAATTGTTAAATATGGAATTACCAACTAAACTTAAAATAACTAAATTTGTAATTTAAAAAAATTGGTTTGTACAAGAACGTATACGCAAAAAAATTGCATAACGTCTAGCGGATGAACAAAACCCAAACCCAAATTTACTTTTTCTCATGGTCAAATTTACTGGAGCAATGCTCCCAAGATCCCAGGAATCTGGAGTCATGGCTGTGCTAGTGTCTGGTCCACCTTCATACACTGAAGGAAAGTTATTGGGAGTACCTGTCATCGACAATTCTTCTGGCACAGCTCAGGCTGAGGCTTCAATGGATTTACTGGAGACATGGAACTTACGGATAATGTTACTGCCCTTGTTTTTGACACTACATCCAGTAACAGTGGAGTTCACAGAGGAGCTGCCAAACTGCTAGAGAAAATGCTGAACAAAAAGGTGTTTTATCTGGCCTGTCGACATCACATCCTGGAAATCCTAGTAGGAGCAGTTTGGGAAGCTGAAGGGGCCAGATAATCCCTGGTTTGAGCATCTGAAGGATGTTTGGATGGACTTGTCCAAGGAAAATCCAAAGATGCTGGCTATCAACAGCAAATGGCTGAAGGAAAAGAAGAAGAACAGTGAAGAAATACTCCAAGACATTCTAACAGCAGAAAGGCTTCCAAGAGCTGACTACAGGGAAATGGCTGAACTGACAGTCATTGTTCTTGGAGGAACGCCGCCTCGAGGTATTCACTGGAGTCGACCAGGCGCCATTCATCAGGCCAGATGGATGGCCAGAAACCTGTACTCCATGAAAATGCTGATGTTTGCAGATCAATTTGAGTACGACGAAGACACTGTATCAAAGCTGGAAAGACTCAACACCTTCCTTGCGCTGTTCTACACTCCTGTATGGATGATGTCAATGTCTGCTGCAGATGCTCCCGTGAATGATCTAAGTCTAATCCAGACATGTTGAAGTACAAGAAAACTGACCCAGAGCTTGCTGATGCAGTACTTAATAAGATGGAAAACCACAAATGGTACCTGACGCGGGAAGTCGTGCCATTTGCCCTGTTCAGCAGTAGATTGAGTGACACATTGAAGCACGACATTGCTGCCCAGTTACATGCCACTGAGAAGCCAGACAGCTTCAGAACAGGAAAGCCTCTATTCCAGAGAGTCACAGCTAAGACCACCCTGGTTGATCTCATTGGCCCAGAATCACATTTCCTGCTGGACACACTGAACATTGGATCCGAGTGGCTTCTGGAACCTGTCACGTTTTGGCCACAGAATGAGGACTACAGAAAAGCGTTGGACTATGTTAAGAATCTGAAAGCGGTGAATGACATTGCTGAAAGACATTGCTGAACGTGGTGTCAAGATGATGAGTGACTTTGCAAATGTCATAACAACAGATGCCAAGCAAAGGGACTATCTCCTTCAAGCTGTGGAGTTCAACAGACGCCGCTTTGACACTTCAAGAAACAAACTCTCAACAACTGACTGTGTAAATGTCATTATGAAATTAATCATCATGTAATGCTTTCACTTCTTGATCGATTAGACTTGTGACAAAATGTTAATCTCAAATTTGTGTCATGAATAAGGCGCCTTGTCTGCCTTGAGTGTGAGAAAACGAATTTTGTGATATTTCTGAAATCTTTGTATGTACCAATGTGCCATTTCTTGTTCCAAGACTATCATAATTGTATAAGTTAGAAAGAGGATTAAAAACACTAATTTGGTGCCTATTTTGTTGCTCTATCTTGTTTAGATAAAAAGTTATAGTGCAAAACATGATTCAAGGGACCCCGGAACTGGTGCTTTTGGCCGATTTCAAGGCAGAAAACTTAAAGCTCCATGCGGCAATGCTTCCCAACAACCTAGGTCAAAATGGTTGTGATTTTCGGCCTTTTCAGGTCAAAAAGCATGGGAAAAAGTACAGAAACCTATGAAAATAAGAAAAAGTTGATTTTTGAAGAGGGCTAACATAACATGTCTGTTTCATAGCAGATAGCTGGTGAGGGAAGCTATATTTATGGGACCTCTTTGCGAGAGACCTGTTTGCCCACATCGGGCTTGCATCATGAAAAAGAAAAACTATGGTATTTGTCATTTACCATTACTTATTTGGACTATAGTGGATTTAATTATCCCAGAAGAGTTCCTTGTTCCAATGTTCCATGGACGGTCTGTGTGTATCATAAAAAAACTCAGGGAACCATTCTGAGTTCATTCCCATATATTATATATATATATAATTTTTTTTTTTTTTTTTTTTTTCAGAAAGCTTATATTCTAGGGTCTAGGTAAAATGAGAGTAGCCTTGCCATGAACAAAATGTGGTAAGTTATTAGTTCAAGTCGTGGTCATAATTTAGGAAACACAGGCCTATAATTGAAAAAAGTAGTCTAAATGGCCAATGCTTTTGTCAAGTTTTTTAACACTATATTTATTTGGTTAATTAATAGTAGGCCTATCAGTGCAAAAGCTTAATTTAGGTGCCTAACTGTAATCTATTATTATTTTGATCACTTTTTCATTCTTTTGCAGGTGTTTCTGGATTCACTGAGCTTGCTGAAGTAAATGATGATTTTACTAAATTCAAAGATAACCTTTTTGGACAAAAAACAAAAGAATTCCAGCGAACTATTCAAACCAAAGATATTAATGAAAAGCTTGATAAAATACTAGAAAACTTTTTATTACTGCTTTCCCCATACCTTCAAAAACAAGCAGCACTCAAGGCATTAGAATGGTTAATACACAGGTAAAGTTACTGCAAATACATAAATGTCAGTCATCAATCACCAGTAGCCAAATTCAGCACATTAATAAAGATCTCAAAAGCAGCTTATCACCTTAAAATACCAATTGATTGGACTTAATATACAGATTTAATACTTATTTAATACTTATTTAATATTGATATCTATAACCTGGATTTGGTACTAATCAGCTGTTAATAAAGTATGAAATTTGTATGTGTACCTACTGGAATAATTAATGTGGGTGTAAAGGTTCTGTCAGTTTCAAATGAACTGTTTTTAGGAGTCTGTTGGGATTTTTTGTCTTTTTAATAGCATGCAAACCAGTGATATGAATATATTCAGAATGGTGTTTATTTCCTGGATTCATGAGCAACATAGAAATAATAAAATTCCAGAATACAGATGTAGTTCAGAGACGCCCATAATTACTAACCTCGCCTAACCTTAACCCAAGTTGACATATTACTAAGCTATCATCATCTACTTCTGAATTGTATCTGGATTCTGGAATTTTGTCAAACTAATTATTAGTGTCATTTAAAAAGATTAAACTTTTGCAGAAAGAGCTGTTGGTGTCTGGTGGTACATAAAGCCCATCAGGTTAAAACAGTGGTGGGCTACTGTTGTAACACAGGGTGATGAAAATGTTAAACACCAATCAGAAATCTGTATTTTGATTTTCAGTGGTTATGCAAAGCTGCTAAATTTTTATTTTATTTAGGAGTTAAATTGTACCTCATTTTAAGGTCGATAGCGATAAGGTAATTTCAGCCTGTTATTTGCTATTAATTTTCAATTCAAAATGGCAGGCTTCCCTAACAGGTTTGAAGGGTGTGTTTGAGAGAGATTAAAAAGAAGAAAATTCTTTATCATAAATGTTAAACTTAAGTATTAAGTCCGACATTTAAAGAAATTTGTAAATCAACAGTAGTCTCTATAATTTTAACTTTGGCAGTGATCAGCATCTATTTTTTAATTGATAAAGAGTAGATTACCATGTAAACAGTAGTGTGGCTGGTAGGATTAATTACTGATTAGTTGTTGTTTAATTGTCGCATCCCTTGTGGAAGTTGACTTTGTCACTTTTGTATATAAATACTTAAATTACCAGTTTACTTACGCCATTATATATAAATTCCTTTTGAACTATATAGATGCCTTGAATATTCATCAGAGAGCTTTTTTACCAAATTTGTGCAATCTTTACACAATTTGAAATTGCTATATATCTAATCTTTCCACACCAATTATAGATTTCTCATCAATGAAATGAATGTAAATTCGCTTATGATGTGTATCTTCCCATATTATGAGACCATCTTATTTATTCGCATCTTGCAACTGGTTGACATTCGGAGTGAACAGAGCCCTTGGAAATGGCTCAACCGCTCTCAGCTTAAAGGGAGACCCATTCCAAAGCAAACTGTGTTCTTACATTGGGCGTCAGACCAGTGGTTTCGGAATTTTGTTGCTAAATATTTTCGCAAAATGATGAAGGTAACTTTATTTAATGTTTTTAGTTTATTCAAATTAGTAGCTACTTCATTCAGTTCACTGTTAGTTACGTCGTCATTGTTGTATATAGTATGCTGGTAGGCCAATTAGGCAAGTAAAAGAGCAAAGTCTATAGAGTAATGTTATTAGCACTCTTCATTATTATTACAGATATCTAAACCTTAAACGTATGGTCATTTCAGCGCTTAATCCTAACCTCAATCTATTTTTCGAGGAAAAAGAAAGATTTTAACAATAGTCACATACAGGGTTCTCGCAAATTGAAAAGTCAGTGAAATGTCAGTGAAAATTTAGCAACTCTACATGTCAGTGAAAAGAAATTGAAAGTTAAATCAAATGTATAGAATGTATATGTAGCAAAGTGGTGCAATGGTCACTGTGTAATTAGGAATTTTATTATTTATGTTTAGCATATAAGAGTATGCTAAGTGGTATAAATGAATTCCAGTTGTCTACCATATACCAAATGACACTGTAAAAATACTCTCACTAATTTTTTGTGCTATTCCATGGTCAGTTTCTTGTTACTTTTTATGCCACGTTTATACGAATTCTCTGTTTATTCGCACATTTACTAATTACGTCCTCCTACCTTCTACGTGGTCTTCCTCGACTTTTCACACGCGCAAACTCGCTGTTGTAAATCATCTTCAGTTTTATCGATATCCATTCCGCGTATATGATTATACGAATATAGTATACTTTCCTCTATTCAAATTTCACAATTTTCAGATTCACAAGAATGAACAAAATTTACAAATAGCAACGTCTCTCTTAATTTCAACGCAGATCGGTGGACTAGCAAGTGCTGAAGAGGCGAGTAATTGACTATAACATTTTGTTGTAATAAACAAAATTGTTATAATTTGGTGCAAGAGTTATTGCGTCACTGTTTGAAAGATTATTTGGAACTTATCGTATTTGTTTTTAAAGTTTACATAAAATTATTCACAATTTTATCATTACTTTTAAAGTTTAGTTTTGAAGCGGGTTAATGTTACCTGATGCTCTACTTTTTGAAGAAATAAAAATGTAGACCTAAGTCGAAACTTATAGTCTGACGGTTATCAGCTTTGAATACAAAATATGTTTTATAAAATTGTTCATAAAAGGGTCGAGATTTTTAATTACATTTGTTATATAAAAATAAGAGTTTAGACTATGCTCTTGATAATTCAGACCTAAAATTCAGACCTTAGTTTTTATCCAAAAATATCTTCGATTTCCGAAATCAAAATTTTTTTTCTTAATCTTATTTTAGTTTAAAAAAAGTCTTGGTCAAAAGGAATCTTTTAGGCTAAAGAATACTACTTAACGTGTCAATAGTCTGCGAGAAAGTTTTTCTCAGATGTCAAAATAAACTACTATTTTCGTTGTTCAGATAACAGAAAATCACTTGTCTTCAGTTTGTCAAACGTTGCAGCTGTGCCTTTCCTCTGATAAAAACGACGTTCTCTCAGGAATGTTTTTGATGATAAGTCAGCTCTCCATTTCCGTAAATCTTTCCCGAGAACTTTTGGAGGAAATCATTCAGAAGGTCATAAAGGTAGGCGATGGAGTTACGCAACAAGTTTATTCGGTTTAATTAATATAGGCATTCACTACACTTAAATACGTGAAGGAATAGGCCTATCCTTTTTGAGTTATTAGTTTTATATTATGAGGTATTCACTCAGAACTTGTAGGAAGATTAATCACATCTCCCTTGCCTAAAGCATCGCTTGGAACTAGACAGCTCTGAGCTGCTAATATAAATTTCTTTGTCTTCAATTTTCGCTGACTTTACAAAGTCCCCAGACGACTAATTTTTGTGTTTTCATTATTTCTTCTCTTGAAGTAATTTTCACGAGTCAGCGACGGAAAATTTTGATACGAAATAATACGTTTTTCTTGTTATGTGGACCCAATTGGATTCTATGTATGGCAATTATTTTAATTCCCAATAGGCTATGTCGCCAATCCCAAGGCAGTTTTTTAGTTATTTAATTCAATAAATTAAATTTATATTTAATTAAGAAATAAAGGTACCACATAAGCACACCGGACAAAAAATTAGTCACCCCTCTCAGAATGTACCTAATAACGTGTGACGGCGCCTCTGGCCTTGATAACCGCACGAATCCGGCGAGGCAGAGACTCTACGAGGTTGTGCATGTACTGAACATCGATTTGCTGCCACTCGTTCATCAGCCGGTCCCGAAGTTCCGCCAGAGTCCGTGGGTGTCCATTCCTGCGCTTCACTTTCTGTTTCCAGCCTGAACAACACCTTCGACGCATTCAGGATTAAAGGCTTCATTGGACCTGCGATGTACTCGTCGCCTCCCATCATTGGAGAACAAACAAAAACGGTACTCATCGGACCAAATTACACGTTTCCAATCTGCCGCAGTCCGGTTTTTGTGCCTCTGAGCCCATTTATAACGTGCCAATTTGTGACTTGCTGTTAACAGCGGCCTCTTCCGTGGTACCCTGCTCCAGATGTCCATCGCATGCAGTTCTCGTCGCAATGTCCGTTCGGAAATTGGTCGCTGGAGAACCTCATTGGTTTCTTGGAGCAATTGTTCTCTGGTTTGAAAACGATTTGCAGTTACTAGACGAGAAACATGGCGGCGGCCCCTATTGTCGAGAATTGTTTTCCGGCCACAGTTACGCCGTCGATTGTCAGTTGATTGCGAACTACACCACTCTTTGTAAACTCGCTGGACAGTACGCGTTGACACACCAACAAATTGGGCTACTTCAGACATTTTGTGTCCGTGGGTTCTGCCAAACACGATGGCTCCTTTTTGCCACTGAGTAACGTCTGCCTCACGACCCATTTTGCAGACTATATCCAACACACACTTTGTTCTTCACCACCTCACGAAACAGATCTGATCCTGTGTGCTACGTCACCGCTACTTGTCACTTACCAATGCTACATCAGCGCCCTCTGTGTGACCTTGAACTTCCTACTATCGGTGCTATTAGGGGTGACTAATTTTTTGTCCGGTGTGCTTACGATACCATATTGTAAGTGTGTATAGTTTTTCCATAATGTTCTTTTTCCTTTAAATGGAAGTGATTTCAGTTGTCAAAAATTTAAAAAGCTGCATTTTGGGATTAATTTTATCTATTGTACCCTATTATGTAAATTTGTTATTTGAGGGAAGTACTTTGATAAATTTTCAATTTTAATTCAATTTTTTTATTTATTACAGATCTCGAATTCAGCAATGATTGAACACAGCGCTGTTTGCCTATTAACAATCTTTTACCATCAACGTATAAAAGAATTCTCACCTTCTGTTTTAACAGCTTTGGAAGGTAATGAAGCATTGATGGAGCAAATTTGTAAGTTGTCATTGAACAAACCAGTTTCTCCATTTCTCTCTCCATTCGCGAAGGACAAAGTCAAGTAGGTACCTTAATCCTCATTTCGCTTCTTATTTGAGTCTAGCAATGAATGACATTGTAATAGGTAGCATCCGGAAACCCTATTTACTTACAAGGAGGAGAGCGGGCGAAATCTGAGGGTCAGCTGAACTTGATCAATCACTCCAACCATGGCAGCGGGGGGAGTTGAACTCTGGCCCTTCGGAGTCCGAGCTTAATCTCCAACCAGCAGAGCCACAGAGCTCTTGTTTAATTTGTACGAAGCTAATATTTTTAATTGGGTTTAACCCTCAAACACTATCGTAGGGTCAGGGAGGACCCCGATCAGTTTAATTTCATACGACTGAAAAATAACGATAGCGAAAACGAGTGACTTCTCAATTTAAATGTTATTGTCTAATGTTTACCACTTATACTTGGAAACCGTTGAAGCTTTTTAATAAAAAAATAGTTTAGTGTGAAGTAATTTATTTATTTATTTTCTTTAGATCAATTCTGTCAGATGAGAGCATTAATGAAGAAAATAAAAAGAAGAAACTGAATCATCTCATTGACTTAATTCAGGCGATGCCTTTATCTCCTCAGGAAGCATCAAAGATTATAAGGTTTGTTCACATGACACAATATATATACACAAATCTTAAGTGCTTCTTATATCCCACCTGTACCACGGTCTTTCGATGCATATTTAGGGACTCCTTCAAAGCATTTCTTATACCCTATCTCGATATACAATATACTGATAACTGTAGGACAACTGAAAAACAAATCTAATATTTATAAAGAATTTGCTACAATAATTGCCACCTCTTCTTTCCAATCTCTCCAACCAAAATGGAACCATTCTTAATTACTTTAAAAACACAAGGCTCTGTTCAGTATACAAATCAGGTGATAAATTCTCCTCCTTCAACTATAAAACTATTAATTCTCTCAACCCTCGGGTATAAAAAAAATGCGCATTATGTACGCTCTTGGGGGAATTCTTTGATTGGGAAGTGCTGGCCAGCTGGATGTGCCTCTGGACCAGTGCTCCCTCATCTAAGTAGTTTACTGTTCATTCTGCCCTTTACTGCGTAACTGGGTACACGAGATAAGTGTACGCATGGTGGTGTGAATGAACTCTGAAGCTATTCTTGTCATTAGCTATACTTTTTTACTTTTCTATAAATCTTTTTTCACAACTAACTTCTGTCAGCAGTGTTTGGCGGAGGAGGGGGAGAGCCTTGGCTGTTCTATACCTTACTATTACTGCTATTCCTGCGTAAAAGCTTTAAGTGTCTATAAGGGAAGCGTGGTATAAGTTTTCAGTATTGTTTATTTCCATTTACTTTTTTATTTTTTCTACTTTCTTGGGCTAGCCGAGAGTAGATCTTAGGGTCTTTATTAGCATGTAACTCTAACTATTTGAGAAACTAGTGTGCAACCAAATATCAAAACCAGAGATAAATTATGAACATTAATTTGGCGTTTTCATTATGAGAAGTAGGAACAAACCTCAATATTTACCGTAATCTACTTAATCAAAGTTTTTGACACAATGCCACATGACGCTAATAAAAAAACCTTGTCCATTATGGATTTAGAGGCCTCCCATTAAAATGGTTTCGTTCATACCTTATTGATAGGACCCAATTTGTATATATCAGGTCATCCCATAAGTAATGTCGTTTTTTACGATAGATTAAGTTTAAACTAGTCCTACTCGGTTTAAGCATAAATTTTCCGAAGGTTATATCTAAGAGGAGATCTATCGTGTTTCGCTACATACTTTACAGACCTTGACCAGTGAAGACGTGTGTTTTGCTTTGTGAACCCCTCATAAACATGGCGGTATCAAGAGAGCATATCAGGTATATAATGCTTTACGAGTTCAAAAAAAGGGAATAGTGCTACTGAAGCAACGCGAAACATTCAGGACGTTTATGGGAACGATATTCTGCATGTGAGGAAATGTCAAAGATGGTTTCAAAAGTTTAGGAATAGTGACTGCTGTTTGACAGATGCAGCACTCTCTGGACGCCCTGCTGAGTTTGATGATGACCTGCTGTTAGCCGCACTTGAAGAAGACTGTTCAACAACTGTCGAAGAATTGGCCCAGAAACTCAATTCATCCCCGTCCACCATCCATCGACATTTGCAACAACTCGGGAAAGTGCCTAAGTTAGGAAAATGGGTGCCACATGAATTGTCGGTCGACAATCTGAGGGTGCGGGTAAACATTAGCACAGCTCTTCATTCCTGTGAACTTCAAGATCCGTTTTTGCACCGTTTAGTGACTGGTGATGAAAAGTGGATACTGTACCAGAATGTTAAGCGCCGTCGACAGTGGGTTTGTGCCGGAGAACCAGCGACACCACAGCCAAAACCAAATCTTCACCCTCGGAAGGTGTTGCTTAGTGTTTGGTGGGATAAAGGTGGTGTAATACATTTTGAAACCTTACCACACAACCAAACATTCGCCGCTGAAGTCTACTGTCAATAACTGGATCGATTGAACACTGCACTAAAAGAAAAGAGGCCTTCTTTGGTTAATCGGAAAGGAATCGTGTTCCACCACGACAACGCACGTCCTCATACCGCTCGGATCACTTCTGCAAAAATTGAGGAGCTTAGGTGGGAAAAACTTCCACATCCTCCATATTCTCCAGACCTTGCACCTTCAGATTATCATCTGTTCAGGAGTCTGCAAAACTATCTTGACGAGAAACAGTATACTTCTTTAGATGACCTGCACACCAGTCTTTGTACGTTTTTTGCCTCAAAACCGCCTGAATTTTATAAACATGGCATTGAAAAGCTTGTAGGACGTTGGCAGAGTGTCATTGATTCCGATGGAAAATATATACTAGATTAAAAAGTTTCAGTTGTTTTTTTTGTCCTTCAAATTCCGATCTAAAAAACGACATTACTTACGGGATGACCTGATAGATTAGTACATGAATGGCATCAATTATTCCGAAATAAAGCGCGTTTGATTTAAGCTTAATTACGAAGAGACTTCATATTTTAAAAGTACAAGTCTAGTTTTCCTGTCAGATCTTTAATAAAAACTTAAATTCTTTTAAAGGTCTTTCTTCCGTGGCATTTCGGAGTGTGAAGTTCATCTGAAAGCCTTCAAAAATCCAATAAAGTTTGTCGATATGTTGAAAAAACTCGAGGTGAGCCACCCAGAAGGCTTTGATAAAGCCAGTACCAAAATAATGAAAGCCCATTCCACTGCTTCAGATGATATTGCATTTGCACAACAGGTGAGTTTTGCATTAAATAAGACTCGTATGATTTTGATTTTAATTTGAGGGTAATATTTAATTCTTCAGACTCAAGACTAAAGGTTGTAGATCCAATATTACTAACAAAACTGGGAAGAGGGCTTCCTGATTCCAAATATTTCTCAAATGAAACTTTGTGTTAGAACTAGGATCAAACCTCCTCCCATCATTTACTTCCTCATATTTATTGATTTGCGTTCATATATTCTCATTTATTCAAGAAGTTATATAACTACAAGTTTACAATGGCAATACATTTTAAATTTAGGAAAATTTTACTGAGGTGTATATATATACACACTAAGGTGTATATATATACACACTAAGGTGTATATATATACACAAAGGTGGGCACGCGGGCCTGAAAAAGGACCGACGGTCCCGGTCCTTGCCTCAAACTGGACCGACGGTACCGGTCCTTTCTGAAGATAGGACCTAGGAACGACTCGGTCCTCGGTCCTTATATATAATATAAGTGAAAAATTTGATTAAAATAAAAAATTGCCGGGATTGCCGGGTTCAGTTCTTCCGCTAGGAGCTCCAGTTGCTTGACTTGAAGTTGAAGCACTAACATCAGTAGATTCTTCGTCTCCTCCAGGTGTTGAAACAAGTTTCAGTTCAGTCTCAGTCTCTCTGAGTCTTCTGGAGGAAACGATCCATCATCTTTAGAACTTCAAATAATCACTAAACACACTAAAATCACTAAAAAAGACCGTCCGGAATTGCTTAAAAATGGACCGTCGCTCCTCATTTCGGTCCTCACTGAGAAAAGGACCGACTTTCCCGCTCACGGTCCTTAAAAAGGACCGAGTTCCTGGAATTCGGTCTTGCCCACCTTTGTATATACACACACACACACACTAAGGTGTATATATATATATATACACACACACAGGTGTATATATATATATACACACACACACTAAGGTGTATATATATACACCACGTATATATATATATATATATATACACACACACTAAGGTGTGTATGTATATTATATATATATATATATATATATTATATATATATACACACACTAAGGTGTATATATATATATATATATATATACACACACACACACTAAGGTGTATATATACACACACACTAAGGTGTATATATACACACACACTAAGGTGTATATATACACACACACACTAAGGTGTGTGTATGTACACGCGCGCACACAGGTGTGTATACACACACTAAGGTGTGTATATATACACACACGCACACTAAGGTGTATATATATACACACACACACTAAGGTGCGTATACACACACACACACACTAAGGTGTGTACACACACACACACACACTAAGGTGTGTGTGTATATACACACACACACTAAGGTGTGTGTGTATATACACACACACTAAGGTGTGTATATATATACACACTAAGGTGTGTGTGTATATATACACACACTAAGGTGTGTATATACACACACACTAAGGTGTGTATATACACACACACACACACTAAGGTGTGTATATACACACACACTAAGGTGTGTATACACACACACACACACTAAGGTGTGTATACACACACACACACACTAAGGTGTGTGTATACACACACACACACTAAGGTGTGTATATACACACACACACTAAGGTGTATATACACACACACACACTAAGGTGTGTGTATACACACACACTAAGGTGTGTGTATATACACACACTAAGGTGTGTGTATACACACACACTAAGGTGTGTGTATACACACACCTAAGGTGTGTGTATATACACACGCTAAGGTGTGTGTATATACACACGCTAAGGTGTGTGTATATATACACACACACTAAGGTGTATATACATACACACACCACACACACACTAAGGTGTGTATACACACACTAAGGTGTGTGTACACACACACACTAAGGTGTGTATACACACACTAAGGTGTGTACACACACACACTAAGGTGTGTGTATACACACACACTAAGGTGTGTATACACACACACACTAAGGTGCGTATACACACACTAAGGTGCGTATACACACACACTAAGGTGTGTGTATACACAACACACACACACTAAGGTGTGTATACACACACTAAGGTGTGTACACACACACACACTAAGGTGTGTATACACACACACACACTAAGGTGTGTATACACACACACTAAGGTGTGTATACACACACACACTAAGGTGTGTGTATACACACACACACTAAAGTGTGTGTATACACACACACACACTAAGGTGTGTATACACACACACTAAGGTGTGTGTATACACACACACACACTAAGGTGTGTGTATACACACACACACACTAAGGTGTGTGTATACACACACACCACTAAGGTGTGTGTATACACACACACACTAAGGTGTGTGTATACACATACACACTAAGGTGTGTGTATACACACACACACTAAGGTGTGTGTATACACACATGCACTAAGGTGTGTGTATACACACACACTAAGGTGTGTGTATACACACACACACACTAAGGTGTGTGTATACACACACACTAAGGTGTGTGTATACACACACACACACACTAAGGTGTGTGTATACACACACCACACACTAAGGTGTGTGTATACACACACACACACTAAGGTGTGTGTATACACACACACTAAGGTGTGTGTATACACACACTAAGGTGTGTATACACACACACACACACACACACTAAGGTGTGTGTATACACACACACACTAAGGTGTGTGTATACACACACACTAAGGTGTGTATACACACACACACTAAGGTGTGTATACACACACACACTAAGGTGTGTATACACACACACACTAAGGTGTGTATACACACACACACTAAGGTGTGTATACACACACACTAAGGTGTGTATATATATTATATACACACACACACTAAGGTGTGTGTATATATATATACACACACACACTAAGGTGTGTATATATATATACACACACTAAGGTGTGTATATATATACACACACACACTAAGGTGTGTATATATATACACACACACACTAAGGTGTGTATATATATACACACACACACTAAGGTGTGTATATATATACACACACACTAAGGTGTGTATATATAACACACACTAAGGTGTGTATATTTACACACACTAAGGTGTGTGTATATTTACACACACACACTAAGGTGTGTATATATACACACACACACTAAGGTGTGTATATATACACACACTAAGGTGTGTATATATACACACACACTAAGGTGTGTATATATACACACACACTAAGGTGTGTATATATACACACACACACATACACACTAAGGTGTGTGTATATACACACACACACACTAAGGTGTGTGTATATATACACACACTAAGGTGTGTGTATACACACACACTAAGGTGTGTGTATACACACACACTAAGGTGTGTATACACACACAGACACTAAGGTGTGTATACACACATACACACTAAGGTGTGTATACACACACACACACTAAGGTGTGTATACACACACACACAGTAAGGTGTGTATACACACACACACACTAAGGTGTGTATACACACACACACACACTAAGGTGTGTATACACACACACACACTAAGGTGTGTATACACACACACACACACTAAGGTGTGTATACACACACACACACTAAGGTGTGTATACACACACACACACACACACTAAGGTGTGTATACACACACACACACACACACTAAGGTGTGTATACACACACACACACACTAAGGTGTGTATACACACACACACTAAGGTGTGTATACACACACACTAAGGTGTGTATACACACACACTAAGGTGTGTGTATACACACACACTAAGGTGTGTATACACACACACACACACTAAGGTGTGTATACACACACACACACACACTAAGGTGTGTATACACACACACACACAGGTGTGTATACACACACACACACACTAAGGTGTGTATACACACACACACTAAGGTGTGTATACACACACACACACACTAAGGTGTGTGTATATACACACACACACACTAAGGTGTGTGTATACACACACACACACTAAGGTGTGTGTGTATACACACACACTAAGGTGTGTGTATACACACTAAGGTGTGTATACACACTAAGGTGTGTATACACACACACACTAAGGTGTGTATACACACACACACACACTAAGGTGTGTATACACACACACACACACACACACTAAGGTGTGTATACACACACACACACACACACTAAGGTGTGTATACACACACACACACACACACACTAAGGTGTGTATACACACACACACACACACACTAAGGTGTGTATACACACACACACACACACACTAAAGACTGATATAATTGCGATAAATGAATCGTGGCTTAGCACTGAAACTCGTGACTTTGTAGGGGAGTATCAAATTAAAGGTTATAGACTTTTTGTTAAGAACAGAATAGGTAGGCGAGGAGGCGGTGTTATGTTGTATATCAAAGATAATATAGCGAACGTTATAGAAGTAAAGCACACAATTCCAGAACCGATAGATTCGACTATAGCAGAACTTAAATTGAATGATTTCAAACTTGTTGTTGCGGTTATATATAGGCCCCCTAATCAAACAGCTGATACGGACGAAGCGTTATATCGTGAACTAAAGAGAATAATCGGTAGTGAGTAGGCTTTAGTTATGGGTGACTTTAATTGCGCTAACGTAAATTACGATACAATGCAAGGAGACGTGGAAGGTAATCGTTTAGTTAATTTTCTCAAGGATAGCTTTCTTATTCAAAAGGTTGGGGAACCTACGAGGCTGGACAGTATTTTAGATTTAGTAATAACTACAGATGATAGGCTAATTACTGATCTTCAAGTAATAGAACCGTTAAGCAATAGCGATCACAATATGGTAGAGTTTGTCCTTTCAGTAAGTCACTCGAAACCAGCTAACTCGACTAAAATTCCTAACTTCCAGCACGCAGACTTTAGTAAATTTCGAAATAAATTGTCACATGTCAATTGGGAAAACGTAATGGGGAATTCCAACGCAAAACTAATGTGGGAATCGTTCGAAACTGTATTTAGGACTATAAATGAGGAATGTGTACCGTACAAAATTAAGCGTGCGAAAGTAAACAATAAGCCCTTGTGGTTTACTTCTAGAGTAGGAGACATTATAAAGAGTAGAGATAGGGCTTATAGGCTACATAAGTGCGATAAAGACAATTTGTGGTTACGAAACAACTACATATCTCTAAGGCGTGAAGCGAAAAGTGTAATAAAAAAGTCCAAGCGCGAATTTGAAATCTCCATAGCTCGTGACGGTAAAGAAAACCCCAAGCGATTCTTTCAATATGTCAATAATAGAAATCCAGTAAAAAGCATCTTGGGGCCTTTGAAAAATGTAAACGGAGATCTAGTTTCTGAAAACACGGAAATGGTTACCTTGCTAAACGAATTTTTTACGTCAGTTTTTACTATAGAAGATGTAACAAATATCCCTACGGTCATAGACATAATACCTTTTGATAATGGTAATATTTTGGATAATATAGTGGTTAGTGAAGGGGAAGTAATGCGCTATATTGATAAAATGAAAACGCGTAAATCACCGGTTCCCGATTCCATATATCCCATACAACTAAAAGCATTAAAAGATAGCATTGTTGTGCCGCTAACAAAGATTTTTAATGCGTCTATATCTGAGAGGTGCGTACCAGATAATTTCAAGTTAGCAAACGTAACACCTATCTTTAAGAAAGGCGATAAAGGTGCGGCGGGAAATTATAGGCCAATCAGTTTAACGTCTGTTGTAGGTAAGCTACTGCAATCAATAATTAGGGATCGTATAGTCGAACACTTAGAATTCCATAAACTAGGTAGAAATACGCAGCACGGATTTAGGCGAAACAAATCTTGCTTAACTAATCTCTTAGAATTTTTCCAAAGCGTGGTTGACGTTTACGATAGACATCGGGTGGTTGATGTAGTGTATTTAGATTTTCAAAAAGTGTTTGACACCGTGCCGCTCAAAAGATTCATTGAAAAAACAGGCTCATGGAATCGGGGGTGTAGTAATAAATTGGCTAGAAGAGTGGTTGCGAGGTAGGAAACAGAGGGTGGTCGTTGATGGAGCGGAGTCGTGTTGGGCTAATGTAGCGAGTGGCATACCTCAGGGTTCTGTATTGGGCCCCTTACTTTTTCTTATATATATTAACGATTTAGATGTCGGCCTAGTCAGTACAGTTTCAAAGTTTGCGGATGACACGAAGCTGGGTGGTAGGGCGATTAATGACGAAGATAGAGGTAAAATCCAGGAAGATCTGAATAAAATCGTTGATTGGTCAGTCACATGGCAAATGAGATTTAACGTTGATAAGTGCAAAATTTTGCATATAGGTTCGTGTAACGGTAATTTTGCGTATAGTATGTCAGGGAAAGATTTAACAAGCGTCAGAGCTGGGCAGTATTTAAATACATTTGTATTTAAATACGTATTTAAATACATTTGTGTATTTAGAACTGTATTTATAAATACATTGTTTTTCATGTATTTAAATATAGTATTTAAATACTTTAATGAGTATTTAAATACAATGTATTTAAATACTCAAAATATAAAAATGTAAATACTTTTACTGGTTTAATACACGTTCTGTACTAGCACAGTACGACGCGTCGACAGTGCAGTACAGCATGGTTCATGTTTCAACATGTCAGTTCAATCACTTGTGTGCCACTCTTAGTCGAAAGCGGTTGATTTCTTTATCGTGTGCGTGTCATGGCTTCAACAAGCAAATCCGGTGAATCAAACAGTGATATATCTGCAGATAACAATTTAGTGCACCCTCTGTTTGATGGAAAATATTTTAAAATTAAATCTAAAGACGGTAATAAGGTAAAGTGCACTAAAGTAGAAATTTATCAAAACATGAATTAGTGAATGCATATGTTAAAATTTGTATGTATTTAAAATGTATTTACAAATGTATTTAAATACAATTGATGTATTTTGTATTTAGTATCTAAATACATTCGTAAAATGTATTTAGTATTTAGTATTTAAATACATTTCTCCCATGTATTTAGTATTTAGTATTTAAATACATTCAATGTATTTATTGCCCAGCTCTGACAAGCGTAGAGCAGGAAAAAGATTTAGGAGTTAGTTACTGGTGATTTAAAAGTAGCGAAACAAAGTACAGCAGCGGTCAATAAGGCGAACAAAGTGCTAGGTTTTATAGCTTGAAATTTTGAGTACAAATCGCGCGATATTATAGTTCCACTTTATAAATCATTAGTTAGACCCCATTTGGAGTACGCGGTCCAATTTTGGAATCCGCATATGCGCAAAGATATAGACAAAATCGAAAGAGTTTAAAGACGAGCAACTAAGATGATTCCGTCGCTTAGGTCAGTCGTACGAGGATAGGCTTAAAGAGTTAAAATTGACAACACTCGAGACTAGGAGGCTAAGGGGTGATCTAATCCAGGTTTTCAAAATTATGAATGGGTTCGATAACGTAGATAGAGATAGTTTTTTCGAAATATCTCAATATAATAGGACTAGAAATAACGGGTGTAAGTTGACAAGTAGAAGGTTCGAGACAGCAGTTGCCAAAAACTTTTTTACGCATAGAATAGTAAATAGCTGGAATAGTTTGCCGGTAGAAGTAATTAGTAGCACTTCTATAAACATGTTTAGAAGTCGATTAGACAAATATGTTGATAGAAAGGGTATAGTTTAAGGTAGTAAAATTAAGGCTTTGTGGTGATAGATCCCACAGCTCAACACAAGTGTTGTGGGATATAGGGAGGCAGCATCTTGGGTTAGGGGATACTCTCTGTCCTTACACACCCCATTTAGAGAGATTCCTCTGCCGAGCCATGCCCCCCCCATAGTACTGAGAGGTATTGAAAAACTCATGATCTTCACTTGCCCCACAAACACCTTTAAATGGGAGACAAGAAATGGGTGCACACACATTTCTACATTACTGTAGTCTTTACAGCCACACCTACCACCTTTCCTCCTAAGTGTATATGGTTGTAAATTTTGACTTGGTCTGCAATCGATATGGACCGTGACTTATTTTTGGTTGGCAAGGTACTAGTATTGATGGATACCGTAATGAAATTGACTGGATTCTTTGGATCTGATATATTTGCATGTCAGTTATAAATAAATATAGAGTGTAACATATTTGTGGATAGTAGTCTATTATGACTTGATCCTCTGGATCCAGAGATTCTATCTTTAGTTTTAAATCGATAATTAATTAGTTTTAAATCGATAAGTAATTAATTTTAAATTGATAATTATTTAGTTTTGCAAAATTGGTCGTTGCCAATGTACAGGAAGTTGTTGCATAAATTTATTATGTTCTTGTGGTTCGGAACCCACGTAAAATTGTAGGTCCCCTCTGCCACCACGGAGGACATACACAATACACAATTACGAACACAGTTAGGTAGACCAGCCATGAGTGGATCCTAGGGTCTTTGTTGGTCTGAAACATTATAACATAACATTATATATATATATATATATATATATATATATATATATATATATATATATATATTATATACTAAGGTGTATATATATATACACACTAATGTGTATATATATATATATAGGGTGCCACTTATTTGGGGTGTTTTTCATTTTTTGGGAATTTCTATCAGGACGGGCGCATTTCTGGTGTCATTCCGTCTAAAAACATTGTGTGTAAAATATTTTTGAAATAAAATAATAATTAGAACTGCCTCAACGAGGTCAAAGTTTTACTTTTTGTCGAAAAGTACTCATGGCGTTCTGTTATCATGTCAGTTTTCGTTTCGATAGCTGCTGTAGTTTCTGAGTTGAAAAATGATAACAGACAGACAGATGGACGGTCAGAGTCGTTGGTTTAGTCTTCCGCACTGGTGTACAGAAGACTAAAATGAGGTATTATACAGGGTGTAACACGAGTTTATCCAAATATTGATACAGGCGAAAGAACATGTTATTCTAAGTAGAAAATGGGTTGGGACGAGTTTTGCCAACACTAACAGTGTTTCATTCTCTTTTTCAGTGAGTTCTGAAACGACGTGATGGCTTCGGCAACAAGATCTAAAACAGCAGTCTATCTCCTGGGGACCGTGGACCACAGCATCACAGGAAGCATGCTGCCTACGGGAAAGCAGGCGCTTCAGTACTTTTTCCACCTTCACCTTGACGTCAAGAAGCCGATCAAGGAAGCAGCCGCTGAGACAGTGACCGCAGTCAAGGAATTCTGGGAGCGGTCCCGTATTCCTACGCAGAAAGACCAACGCGCGAGGGACAAGGTTCTCCGAATGTACGAGAAGTGGCGGGCTCTGAACAAGAACTCGAAACGGCGCACTGTGACCCAAATCAGGAACGAGGCCGAGTTCCTCTCATCCCTTGACCGCCTCTTCGACATCGCACACGAACAGGCGATGTCGATGATCACAATCGAAGAGGACAGGGAGTTCCTGACGGGACAAAGGGCCGAGGTGCGGCGCGGCCGCATCTCCTCCACACGTGACATGACGCTGCACACTGAGGAGGAGCGTGCGAGGAGACAGGAAGCGGAAAGGAGCCGCCGGCAAGATGATGAAAGGGCGAACAGAGAGAGCCGAGAAGAACTCGTCGAACTGGCATCGAGCTCCAGCTCAGGTGCAAGCAGCCCGACTCGGTCACCGACACGGCGTCGTCGCCGAGAAGAAGAGGAAGAGCTCTCTCTCCCGGGCCCGTCCACGTCGAATGCAGAAGCATCTACGACCCCTTTACCACCCAAGCGATTCCGCGCGTCGAAAAAGATGATCACCCCTGATCTCTCCGCAGCGATGGATCGGACGAAACTTACCGACCGAGAAGGTGTTTTTTTGCTGTCGGCGGCTGCGAGGAGCTTGGGCCACGACCCTGAGGAGCTGGTCTTGAACCGCGAATCCTCCCGCCGCGACCGAGCAAAGTTCCGTGCTATGGCAGCAGCGGAAATGAAGGCAGCCTTCCATCCTACTGTGCCGCTGACCGTTCACTGGGACGGGAAAATCGTACCAGCGGCTGACGGAGGCCCTGCTGAAGATCGCCTTCCAGTTCTGGTGTCTGGGGAGAACGTCGACAAGCTTCTGGCTGTGCCCAGCCTCCCCGACGGCACCGGCCGCGCCATGGCGGAAGCCGTCCTCTCTGCCCTCGAGGATTGGGACATCAAGGGACGGATCTGTGCCCTCTCTTTTGACACCACCGCCTGAAACACAGGACTCTCAGGAGGAGCTTGCTATATCATTGAGCAGAAACTCGAGAAGACAGTGCTTCATTTGGCTTGCCGCCACCACATCCACGAACTGGTGTGCGAGAAGGCATTCACGGCGTGCCTAGGTCCCTCTACTGGTCCTGACATCCTCCTGTTCAAACGATTCGCCGCCCAGTGGGACTTCATCGATCAAACCAAAGCGAAGCCCTTCGAGGATGGAACCATGCCGCAGCACCTGAAGGACGCCCGCGACGACCTGCTGATCGAATTCAGCCGCCTCCTCGACGGTCAACATCCACGTGATGACTACAGGGAACTTCTGGAGCTCTCTGTAATTGTGCTGGGCGGTCCGAACAAGCGGGGTGCCCGGTTCGCTCGTCCCGGCGCCTTCCATCGCGCGCGCTGGATGGCAAAAGTCATCTATGCCATCAAACTGTTCCTGTTCCGGGAACAGTTTCAGATGTCGTCAGGCGAAGCGGCTGGAATCTGGCGATTCACCATCTTCGCCGTGTCCATCTACGTGACGGCCTGGTACAAAGCGCCGCTCCCGGCAACGGCCCCAGCCGCGGACCTCGCGCTGCTCAAGGCCCTCGTCTATTATCCGGACTCAGCGGTGGCCAAGGCGACGGCGACAGTCTTCGCCAGGCACCTATGGTACTTGAGCGAGCGCCTCGTCACCCTGGCCATCTTCGACGAGGGTATCGACTTGGCGACAAAGCGGGAGATGATTAAAGCGATGGAAGAAGAGGAAGGATCGGAGGATCCCCCGCGGCGTATCAATGTGGACCTGTCCACCGCCTCAATCACCAACAATACATTGGCCAAGTTCACAACGACTACATCAAAGGAGTTCTTCAAGGTTCTGGACATCAGCACCGCCTTCCTGCTCAAGGATCCGGAGGAGTGGCGGACGGACCCAGCCTTCATCGCCGCATCCCGCCGAGTCCAGGCCCTTCAAGTTGTCAATGACTTCGCGGAGCGCGGGGTGGCGTTGATGCAGTCTTTCAACCTGGCCCTTACCAAGAGTGAAGACCAAAGGCAGTTCCTCTTACAAGTGGTCGAGAAGCACCGCTGTGACTTCCCAACCGCCCGCAAGTCCACCGTGACCTCTGCAAAGTAGGCAACAATGAGAGGGAGATGGGCGCCCATGATACCCCCCCCCCCTTGAGGGGCTAATACTCGAGTTGAGGGGGACCTAGAGTTGAAAGTATGAAGTCCAGTTATATGTTTTAGGTCAAGATTAGTAGCTTGAACAAACTAGAAGTGATATTTTATTTGCTAGAGGCATAGAACATCATGATCTAAAATTTCTACTTTTCGAGAAAATATACAAACTTTGACCGTATTGAGGCAGTTCTAAATATTGTTTTATTTCAAAAATATTTTACACACGATATTTTTTGACAAAATGGAACCAGAAACGCGCCCGTCCCGATAAAAATTCAAACTTTCGAAAATAAGTGTCACCCTAATAAATATATATATATATATATATATATATATATATATATATATATATATTATATTATATATATTATATATATATATATATATATATATATATATATATTATTATATATTTATATATATATTATATTAGTGATGTAGGTCACATCCACATCCGCGGAACATCCGCACATTTTCTCGCGTCCGCATCCGCACTTTGGACTGCGGATGTCGTGCGGATGTGGACCGTTGAAATAAAACGTCATTAATAAGCGGAAATTATCAAATTCTACTATATTAATTAATAGAACTAGTTCATTGTGCGCAAAAGTGATGCAAGCGACAAGACGAGAGGCTGTTCTTGTATGAAGTTACTCTCTTGCAACCTACTTAGATCCACGTTACAAAGCTAAGTTATTTTCACCTAGTACATTAGAACGAGTTAAATCATCACTTGGCAAAGCAGTTGAAGAGCTTCAATCTCTTGAATCTGTCGCTTCGCCACCCACCAAAAGAATAAAAGTTTCAGTGACAGAACCAACACCTTCAACAAGCAAATCTATCACAGAATCTGTCTCTCAGTTTCTTGAGTCAAGCAGCAATGACGAGACCTACGCGATGTCAAAAGATGTAGTAAAAATGATCGAGAGCTATCACCAAGAAAAATGCCTGGCTGCATGTGACAATCCTATTAGTTGGTGGAAAAATACGCAGAATATCTATCCATACTTGAGTAAACTTGCAAGGAAACATTTAGCCTGCCCTCCAACAAACGTACCAAGCGAGAGATTATTTAGCAGCTGGATTAATATATGATGAAAAGAGAAACAGACTGGCAGCAGAAAAGGCAGAAAAGTTAATGTTCCTTAAGCATAACCTTCCTATAATTAAGTTTGAACATTAAACGATGAACATCTTAGTTTACTTTATTTTAATTACTCATTTATAAATATGCCTAATAAAACTTTAAACTTAATATAAATAGTTATCAAGCTAATTAAAGATCTCTTTCTATAAGGGTGGAAGTTGGGGAAAGAGGTCGGTGGGGTGCATTTGAGTTGGGTTCACGTCCCGCATCCTGGTAACACAATTATGGTTTCTAATTGTGGCTGAAACTCAACAAAATATAACAAATTTATTTGCAGACGAATTCACTAATTGATTTCTATATTAGTTAGATGCTTGATATTATTTTATATGTTCAGTGAAAAGTACAGCAATTATTGTACAATTAATCAATTATACTACATTATAGCTACAGCTCTCTCTATATAATAACTTATTATATACGTTAAACACAACAAATCTCGAATATATCCTAAAAAATAACGAAAATGTAGACATCCGCATCCGCGGATGTTGAAATCAAACATCCTCATCCGCATCCGCATCCGCATCCGCGGATGTGAAAAAAATGACATCAGCTACATCACTAATATATATACTAAGGTGTGTGTGTGTGTGTGTGTGTATATATATATATATATATATATATATATATATATTATATATATATATATACTAGGTTGTATATATATACACACACTAAGGTGTATATATATATATATATATATACATATACTAAGGTGTGTATATATATATATATATAGTATATACTAAGGTGTGTATATATATATATAATATATATATATATATATATATTATATATATATATATATATATATATATATATATATATATAATGTTTCAGACCAACAAAGACCCTAGGATCCACTCATGGCTGGTCTACCTAACTGTATGTCCTCCGTGGTGGTGGAGGGGACCTACAATTTTACGTGGGTTCCGAACCACAAGAACATAAGAAACTTATTTAAAAACTGCGGGTAAATTGGCAACGACCAATTTTTACGAAACTAAATAATTATCAATTTAAAAATAATTAATTATCGGTTTAAAACTAAAGATAGAATCTCTCGGTCCAGAGGAGCAAGTCATAATAGACTACCATCCACAAATATGTTACACTCTATATCTATTTATAACGGACATGCAAATATATCAGATCCAAAGAATCCAGTCAATTTCATTACGGTATCCATCAAGTCACGGTCCATATCGATTGCGGACCAAGTCAAAATTTACAACCATATACATTATCAATTTAACAATAATTAATTATCGATTTAAAACTAAAGATAGAATCTCTCGATCCAGAGGATCAAGTCATGATAGACTACTATCTACAAATATGTTACACTCTATATCTATTATATAAAGGACATGCAAATATATCAGATCCAAAGAATCCAGTCAATTTCATTATGGTATCCATTAAGTCACGGTTCATATCGATTGCGGACCAAGTCAAATTTACAACCATATACATTACAATATATACACTTACGAGGAAAAGTGTAGGTGTGGCTGTAAAGACTGTACAGTAATGTAGAAATGTGTGTGCACCATTATGGGTCTCCCATTTAAAGGTGTTTGTGGGGCAAGTGAAGATCATGAGTTTTTCAATACCTCACAGTACTATGGGGGGCACCGCTCGGCAGAGGAATCTCTTTAAATGGGGTGTGTAAGGACAGAGAGTATCCCCTAACCCAAGACGCTGCTTCCCTATATCCCACAACACTTGTGCTGAGCTGTGGGATCTATCCCCACAAAGCCTTAATTTTACTACCTTAAACTATACCCTTTCTATCAACATGCGCGTCCAATCGATTCTTAAACATGTTTATAGACGTGCTACTAATTACTTCTACCGGCAAACTATATGGTTATATATATATAGTATATATATAACCATATATATACACTAAGGTGTGTGTGTGTATATATATATATATATATATATATATATATATATATATATATATATACTAAGGTGTGTATATATATATATATACTAAGGTGTGTGTGTATATATATATATATATATATATATATATATATATATATAATATATATATATATATATATATATATACACACCTTAGTATATATATATATATATATATTATATATATATATATATATATATATATATATATATATATATATATATATATATATCTCAGACACCTTACGAATGCTAAATGTCATCCACGTGCAGTTGACACAGCTCGAAACCCCCGAGCCAAATCGCTACCGGGCAAGAAGCTACCAATACAAGTAGGAGGAAATGGATCTCTTTCGGAGGATCATAGAGCAACGAATCAAGCGATATCGAAGGAAAACGAACTTGAAATGCACAAGGGGCAACGAAAAACAGAGAACATAAAAATTGTCCTGGCTAATATTCAAGGAATAAGACCAAACCAATCACTCAATAAGGTTTCGTACCTGAAAGGATTTATGGAGAAACAAGGGCGGACATCGCATGCCTCTCAGAAACTCATCTTAAAGATTGCCAAGGAAATTGTGAAAACTGCGAACATTGTATTGATAAGAAAGAGATAAATATAGAGGGCTTCAACTTACTAAGAGCGGATAGAACGACGAGACGGAAAGGTGGCTGTGCTATATGTGTACAGGAAGGTCATATGACAGAGACGATAATAAGTAAATCAAACAGCTATGTGGAACTCCTAGCAGTGAAAATAGAAAAACTAAACTTGATAGTAATAGTCATCTATAGACCTCCAAGCACCCTAACCAAAAAATTCTCCGAGGCCATTGATGACATTAGAAAGCTAATAAAGGCCATAAACCCTCCATCCCCCAATATAATGATCTGCGGAGACTTTAACTTTCCATTTATAAAATACAAAAAGGTGAATAGGAATATATATATTCACCAGGACAAGGGGGGCACAAGAGAAGATCTGGAACAAGCAAAAATGTTGATGGCTCTCACAAACGAGTTTATGCTGACACAGGAGATAACAGAAAATACCAGAAAAAATAACTGCCTGGATCTGGTATTCACGAATAACACGAACTTGATTGCTGATATAAAAATAACCCCAACCATTATCTCAGACCACAACTTAATCGAGATATCAACAAATATGATGGCAGCACTAGAAGACAATACACATATTGTGGAAAGTAGTAAATTCGGGGCCTTTAACTTAAACTCGAAGACTATAAATTGGGAAGCAATCAGATCGCACATGGCCCAAATAGAATGGAGAACAATTTTCAAGAATAAAACAACTGAAGAAATGCTAACAACTTTGGAGGAAAAAATGCTGAGAATTTTAGAAAAATATGCTCCCAAATCACAGCCAAAAGGAAAGAGGAGCTGGCAGAAAGGCAAAAGAGAAGACTATTCCACAAAAGAAAGAGAGTGGAGGCGAAGTTAGGAAACTGCGGAGATAATGGCAGGAAAATAATAAAAGAAAAACTGGAGGGTATCGATAGGGAAATACAAGCCCTGATTAAGGACCATACAGAGAGGGAAGAGGAAAAGGCGGTAGAAGCAATAAAGGAAAATCCAAAATACTTCTATAGCTATGCAAAAAGGAAAACAAAAACGCGCGCCGCTATTGGGCCCTTAAGGACGGGAAATAATGAACTAACCGACGATCCAAAAGAAATATCTGATACATTGAGAGCTCAATATGAATCAGTTTTCAGTACCCCAAAAAGTGACAAAGCGATACCTGACATAAATGCATTCTTTGAAGAGGAATTGCAAGGAGAGTATATAACAGACTTTGAGTTTACACCAGAAGATGTAGCGAGAGCTATAGAACAAATGAAACTACATTCAGCTGCAGGTCTGGACAATTGGAACGCATTATTGATTAAAAACTGTAAAAATGAAATAGCTACACCTTTATACTGGATATGGAGAAGATCCCTAGACACGGGGGAAATACCGAGCATCTTGAAAAGAGCAAACATTGTCCCTATATACTGGGTGATCCAGATAAATGGGACCCATAAAAAAAAAGCCAAATATCCTTAATATTTAATTCCTTTCATAAAAACTATATATCATTCGAAAGAGTAGAGTTACAAGTTTATTTTGAAATATTTATTTTTTAAAAATGACTCGTTTCAAATGTGCTCCATTAGTTGCCAAGCATTCCAGTGTTCTCGCTTGTAAGTTCTGCATCACTTTTGCAAGAGTGTGCCGTGGTATGGCCTGTATCTCATTTGTGATGGCGGCCTTCAATTCTTGCAAGGTCGTTGGGTTATTTCTGTAGACGCTACTCTTTAAATATCCCCAGAGATAATAATCTAAGGGAGAAAAATCCGGAGACCTTGCGGGCCATTCAACGTCTCCAAATCTTGAGATTAACTCGCCTGGAAACGTTTGACGCAAAACTGCCATGCAGTTCCTCGTGGTATGGCAGGTAGCTCCATCTTGTTGGAACCAGTGGTTTTCTAGACAAAGATCTTTTAATTTAGGAATAAGGAAATCAGTCAACATTTTTTTGTAGCGATCACCATTTACAGTGACCGTGTTTCCGGTGGAATCCTCGAAAAAGTATGGCCCTATGATCTGAGATGCAGTAAGACCACACCAAACAGTTATACGCTGACTATGCAACGGGACTTCGGTAATATTCAATGGATTTTCTGTTGCCCAGAAATGACAATTTTGTTTGTTTACAGTTCCATTCAAGTGAAAATGGGCTGAGAAGCACGTCTGATGCTTATGTTAGGATTATCCTGTACAATTTCATGAGTTCTGTTAATGATCTCGTCTATCCTTGCAGTGCGCACTCTTCCAGTTGGTTTTCTTTTTCCAATGCTGCCAGTTAGGGAAAAATTTCTGACACACCGATGGATTACTTTCTTAGAAGGTGATTTTGACATCTGAAAATTTGTCTTGAAAGATCTTTGAGCTGAAACTACACTTCTTCCATGCTCATAATATTGCTCAGTTATGAAACGCAGCTGTTCCACAGTCCATGCAGTCATCTTGAAGGGTTAGTTTTAACTAACACTTTTATTTTGTTTTGTATCTTATCTTGTCTTGTATTGTCAAAACCTATACAATCCTGTACAAACTTGTAACTATCCTCTTTCGAATGATGCGTATGATTTTATAAAAGGACTTATACTTTAAGAGTTACAGGGGTTTCTTTTGGGTCCCATTTCTCTGGATCACCCTTTATAAAGGAGGGGACAGATCTCAAGCAAAGAACTATAGACCAGTGTCATTGACGTCCCACCTCACCAAAGTATTTGAAAGAATAGTTAGAGAAAAAATTTATGATTTCCTGGAGACACGGGAAAGATTCAACGAAAATCAGCATGGATTTCGATCAGGTAGATCATGCCTATCACAACTAATAGAGCACTACAACAATATCCTAGATGCATTGGAAGGCAATGACAACTACGATGTTATATACACAGATTTTGCTAAAGCTTTCGATAAATGTGACCATGGTATAATAGCACATAAGATTAAAGACATGGGAATAACAGGCAAAGTGGGAAAATGGATCTACAACTTCCTTAGTGATCGTCTGCAGGTCGTCAAAATTCAAGGTATATCATCATCAGAATCGGAAGTACGCAGCTCAGTACCACAAGGGACAGTACTGGCCCCACTCCTGTTCATTATCATGCTAACAGACATAGACAGCGGAGTAAACAGCAATAGTATAGTAACATCCTTTGCAGACAATACAAAGATCAGCAGAAAAATCAGCGATGTACATGACGTGGAGGCCTTGCAGAGGGACACGAACAAAATATACAAATGGTCAGAAGACAGCAACATGTCATTCAACGCCGAGAAATTTCAGCTCTTGAGATATGGTAGAAAAGAAGAACTTAAACAGACTGCATATTATGCTCCAGATAGACAGGAAATTCAGAGAAGCATGAAAGCGATTGATCTCGGGATAATAATGACAGATGATGCGAAATTCGAAACACAAAATCAGATAGCGATAAATAAAGCAAAAAGAGTCGCCGGACAGGTTCTAAGAACGTTCAAGAGAAGGGACAGGACAGTAATGATTCCCTGCTAAAAACACTGATTATACCAAAACTTGAATACTGCTCAGTTTTGACGTCCCCATATAAAAAGGAAGAAACTAATAAACTAGAAGAAATGCAAAGGCATTTCACAGCCAAGATTGATGGCTGCAAAGAACTCAACTACTGGGAAAGACTACGTAAACTAAATCTGTACTCACTGGAAAGAAGAAGAGAGAGGTACATCATAACCTACATATGGAAAATGATCGAAAAACTGGTACCAAACCTAAAACTAAACCCAATTACCATTCAAACAACACTGGAAAATAGGAAAGGCAGAATGTGTAGTGTTCCCAAATTAAAAGCACGACAAGGGACCTCCTCAACCCCGAAGGAAAATAGCTTGGTTGTCAGGGGGCCAAGACTTTTCAACCAGCTTCCTAAGGACTTCAGAAACGTAACGGGGGTCAAAGTTGAAGTCTTCAAGAAAATACTGGATGCCTGGCTCAGGACAGTACCAGATGAGCCTGGCGTGCCTGGCTATGTACGGTGGAGAGCGCAAGAAAGCAACTCGCTCCTCCACCAGGCCAGACCTAGAGGCGGAGCCACCAGCTTGACCTCCGTGTGAAGAGAGACCAACACACGAAACAACCTAAGGTTCATAAGGTAAGGTATATATATATATATATATATATATACAGGGTGTTTGAAAATTTTCTGTACAAATTGTAATGGGGGATAGGCAACACCAAGACAAACCCTTTTCGTCTATAAGTGTATGTCCGCTGACGTCACCATTCGGCGCGAGAGGGCGCCGCTGCAATTGGCTAAAAGGTGAAGTGGGCTAGACTCGCGCTTGCCGCGGGCATTCTTAAATCGGACGTAGTACGCGTAACATGCAGCGCTTCACGACTGCTGAGATGGCTGACATGCATATGGTGTATGGGGCTGCCAATGGAAACGGAAGAGCTGCTGTGAGGTTGTACCGACAGCGCTTCCCAAACAGACGTGTGCCAAACCACCAAACGTTTGCGCATTTGCATCGGCGACTGCGAGAAACTGGAACATTCCATGCAAACATGCATGACACTGGTCGGGAGAGAAACGTGCGCACTCCTGACATGGAAGAAGAAATCCTACGGCGATTTGAGGACAATCCAAGCGCAAGCACGCGAGGTGTTGCACGTATCCTCGGTGTGAACCACGACCTGGTCTGGAGAGTGTTGCACGAGCAGCAGTTACATCCGTTTCATCGTCAGAGAGTCCAGGCATTACAACCTCGGGATTACCCTCTTCGTGTGGAATTCGCACGCTGGTTTCTGCAGCAGACAGCGGTGCAGCCTAATTTTCCGGCTTATGTGCTGTTCTCAGATGAGGCCTGTTTCACACGTGAGGGTGTGTTTAACATGCACAATTCTCACGTGTGGGCGCACGCAAATCCACATGCTACGCGGGTTTGTAATGCCTGGACTCTCAGACGATGAAACGGATATAACTGCTGCTCGTGCAACACTCTCCAGACCAGGTCGTGGTTCACACCGAGGATACGTGCAACACCTCGCGTGCTTGCGCTGACATATATACACTGTATGTCAGGGAAAGATTTAACAAGCGTAGAGCAGGAAAAAGATTTAGGAGTTATAGTCACTGGTGATTTAAAAGTAGCGAAACAAAGTACAGCGGCGGTCAATAAGGCGAACAAAGTGTTAGGTTTTATAGCTCGAAATTTTGAGTACAAATCGCGCGATATTATAGTTCCTCTTTATAAATCATTAGTTAGACCCCATTTGGAGTACGTGGTCCAATTTTGGAATCCGCATATGCGCAAAGATATAGACAAAATCGAAAGAGTTCAAAGATGAGCAACTAAGATGATTCCGTCTCTTAGGTCAAAGTCGTACGAGTATAGGCTTAGAGTTAAAATTGACTACACTCGAGACTAGGAGGTTAAGGGGTGATCTAATCCAGGTTTTCAAAATTATGAATGGGTTTGATAACGTAGATAGAGATAGCTTTTTCGAAATATCTCAATATAATAGGACTAGAAATAACGGGTGTAAGTTGACAAGTAGAAGGTTCGAGACAGAAGTTGCGAAAAACTTTTTTACGCATAGAATAGTAAATAGCTGGAATAGTTTGCCGGTAGAAGTAATTAGTAGCACGTCTATAAACATGTTTAAGAATCGATTGGACGCGCATGTTGATAGAAAGGGTATAGTTTAAGGTAGTAAAATTAAGGCTTTGTGGGGATAGATCCCACAGCTCAACACAAGTGTTGTGGGATATAGGGAGGCAGCGTCTTGGGTTAGGGGATACTCTCTGTCCTTACACACCCCATTTAAAGAGATTCCTCTGCCGAGCGGTGCCCCCCATAGTACTGTGAGGTATTGAAAAACTCATGATCTTCACTTGCCCCACAAACACCTTTAAATGGGAGACCCATAATGGGTGCACACACATTTCTACATTACTGTACAGTCTTTACAGCCACACCTACACTTTTCCTCGTATGTGTATATTTGTAATGTATATGGTTGTAAATTTGACTTGGTCCGCAATCGATATGAACCGTGACTTGATGGATACCATAATGAAATTGACTGGATTCTTTGGATCTGATATATTTGCATGTCCGTTATAAATAGATATAGAATGTAACATATTTGTGGATAGTAGTCTATTATGACTTGCTCCTCTGGATCGAGAGATTCTATCTTTAGTTTTAAATCGATAATTAATTATTTTTAAATTGATAATGTATATGGTTGTAAATTTTGACTTGGTCCGCAATCGATATGGACCGTGACTTGATGGATACCGTAATGAAATTGACTGGATTCTTTGGATCTGATATATTTGCATGTCCGTTATAAATAGATATAGAATGTAACATATTTGTTGATAGTAGTCTATTATGACTTGCTCCTCTGGACCGAGAGACTATCTTTAGTTTTAAACCGATAATTAAATATTTTTAAATTGATAATTATTTAGTTTCGTAAAAATTGGTCGTTGCCAATTTACCCGCAGTTTTTAAATAAGTTTCTTATGTTCTTGTGGTTCGGAACCCACGTAAAATTGTAGGTCCCCTCCGCCACCACGGAGGACATACACAATACACGATTACGAACACAGTTAGGTAGACCAGCCATGAGTGGATCCTAGGGTCTTTGTTGGTCTGAAACATTATAACATTATAACAAATCTTATGTGGTTATAAAAACGAACCAATAAATATTTAATTGACGAAAATAATTTTGAAAATTATTTAGGGATGAAAATTGCGAAGCAAAGCCTTAGGCCTTTGAAATATCTTTTTTGCAAGAAGCATCTCTGATATACGATATTTTAATGTAGTTAATGTATGTTAACACAGTTGGTAGCTCTAGTTTAGGTTTGTATATATTATGAGAGTCTCTATCGAATGATTTGGGTACAAAATATCGCAAAAATAACTTTACAAGAATTTGAATTAGAACTCCTGACTGAATGTAGATTAAATTTTGTCGGCTGTCTTTAGAAGCGTGCTTTATTTAACTTGAATAACTTTTGTGAGAAATTGACAAAATTTAAACACAGTCTCTCTCTTTATTCTATAGACGAAAATTGAAAAACATTGTTGATCCTTGTCACTAGTATGTGAAGGAAGGGAATGGGACTTGAGCTTCACTTTCCTTCGGGAAAGCATATTTATTATTAGTACAGGTTAAAAATTGGTACGTCTGGTTAGAGGACTCAAACTCTGAACGTGTGATGAACATAGCATTTATTTACTGTGAGTTTGAATTCGGATGGGCAATATCTCGGCCAATTCCTTTCATGGTAACAGAGAAAGGCGTTGGCTATGGCAACGCCACCCATTTTCCCAGTAAAGTGAACCGTTGAACGTGCATTTGGTATTAGTTAGGGGCAATTTTAGTCGGCGATTAAATTCTTATCCAATTCTGCAGTGGTACTATAGGATTGGATGAGACTAAAGTTTGTTGATATTAATAAAGTATCATGTTTGTTGTTGCTTTGGTCTTCGTTATATATAAACTCCACAGCTTATTTTTATTACACATTACAAATTATTATAGGTACTATAAATGCAAATTTTCACTTACCTTTGATGGATTACCAATTTTAATGAATTATTGATTGTTCGCTCACTTTAAAGGATTTTGTTAAAATGTACTGCTATAAATGTCCACTGATATGACTTCCTGTGAGTATTTCTTTTCACTTACCATTTAATTAATACGAATGTTAATCTAATATGACCACGTGTTGTACAGATAATAAAGGCTTTCAACAAGAAATGGGTTTTAAATGTGAAGTCTCCTAAAGTTAATAAAAAGTTGAGAGGAGCCAAGAAAGTACCTGACGAAGAAGAGCAATGGCTAGAGTGTTTGAAGCCCTGGAAGACCTCCGCATCTTCTCGTGCTTTTCTGGAGAAAGTCTGCAGTACCATCAATCTTCCTGGGGAGAAGAAAACTTTCCCGTTCTGGCAAATAACTGGCAGGGTAAATAGAGTTCAGATTGATAGGATGATACTTTAGAAAAATGCTGCTAATTCAAATGGTCATTGACATTCAAATGGTTGTTGTTGCATTAATTTTCATATATGTGTTTACTTTGTACAGTACATATTTCAGTTAAGGTATTTATGAATACAAATTAGAAGAATTAAGGTATTTATGAATACAAATTAGAAGAGATAGAATGGTAGTTAACATTGTACTTCAACTGCAGGATGAATTTAGTTCATCAGTGAAGATGTTGATTAAGCTTGTGAAAGTTCTCGTCGCCCATCAGATCCAAAATGACAACTCCAAGACGTACGAAATGCTTCTAAAACAAATATTCATTGTATGTATTGAATTTAATAACCTTTATTGGTAAAATAAATAACTACAATTTTTGTTTTTTGTTTTAACATAAATAATTGTGAAGTTGGACTATTTATTTAATTTAATTTGGCCCTAAAGTATGCTTCACTGGGATCTTAATTAAAAATAATAGGGTAATGTACATTTAATCCTAGATTTTTATTAGTATTCCATTATGAATCGAGATTTCAACTTTACTTTAAACGAATTTACATTATTTTGCATATCAGCATTTGAATCATTTCATAGTTTGTTCAATGAGAATGGGCAATTTTTGAGATGAAGACAGTCTAAATTGGGAAATAACATGCTTTGATCTATTTCTGGTCTGATACGAGTGGATTACTTGATGAGTTACAAAATATTTATTTACCAATTGAAAGTTGATGATTTTGTTCTTACACTCGTAAATAAAATTAAAATGTGCCACTTTGATTACATCTTTGAGCTTTTAGTAGTTTTAGGTTTTTAAATAATGCACTAGAATGATCAAGGAAATCAGCATCAGATAATAATCTTATTGCTCGCTTTTGGATGACAAAGATACTGTTTAGAGCAGTGATGTACAAACCCTGGCCCGCGGGCCAAATGTGTCCCCCACGGGTCTTTTCAGTGGCCCCACGGGTCTTTTCAATTCAATGAAAAAGTTAGAATCTAAAAGTGACCCAATTTATGACTTAGATGGAAAGTAAGTAGGCTAATACATTTAGTTATTTTCTTCGCTTGGCCCTCACATCAAAAAAGTTTGTGCACCACTGGTTTAGAGCGTTGTTAGCGGAGTTTCCCCAAACAAGGGTGCAGTACGTTATACAAGGAAAAACAAGAGTATGATACAGAATTAATAAAACCTGTTTAGAGACTACATTTCTAAGTTTAAACATTATAGCAATACTCCTTGAAATCTTTTTTGAGATATAATTTACATGATCACTGTACTGCAAATTCTTGTCTAGTATTACACCAAGAAATTTTGTTGCAGTACACACCTTTACAGCTGTTTCATCAACATTTAGTTCATAAAGATGCACTTTTCGTTTATTAGTAAAAATCATGGAATTTGTTTTACTGGTATTTAGGAAGTGCCAAGTCAAGGTCCAGGGTTTTCGAGATGCCTAGAGACTGCATTTGAAAGACTGGGGGTCGTAGACAGGGGGAAAGATGGATTGAGGAATATTGTTCCAGAGATGACCGGTTGGGTAGATGAAAGATTGAAAATACCGATTAACCCTTGCGTTAGAAAGTTTGAAAGTTCCGTTTTAGCCTTTTATGCACTTGTACATCAAATTCTCATTTAAGTTTAAAATGAGGAATTGTGTTTACTATTACTTATAAAATATGAAATAGCTAATACTAATTTTATTCCTAGGAAAAACTTGGTAAAACAAAGGTTCAGATATACTTCTTGTCCATGATTTGGGGATGGAATTTGGAAGCAGGAGACGTTGGTATCGACCGGTGTTTGAAGGTAGACTGACTTTATTATAGTTTTGGGATATAAGTTATGAGGTAGAAGTAGAGGTCGTGGTTTGTGGGATATTTATTGATATTTTGGGTCATTAGGTTTTGGATAATTTTCATATTTTGGGTAAACGAGTCTCATCAGTACCAATCATGCTCTTTAAAAAAAAAAAATTGGAGTTATGTTTATAGCTTAAAAGTCCTTTTGGGTTGCCTCATCCCAATTTTCTTTTTTTTTTAAATTTCCTCGTGTCTATTTGGTGTTAAGGATAAATGACTGAATAAGGTTAAAGAAGAAAAATAGGTAAATATTCGTTTTAGCACACATCGGTGTTTTTCGACGAAAACATTTTTCTGGTAAATTTTTAGTCGTTTTGCACGAATCTGACATCCGTTTCCTGTGCAAATGTGTAGTTTTTGAGATATCTTCACTTGAAGATATCGCAAAAACTACGCGTTTGCGCAGAAAACGGATATTAGATTCGTGCAAAACTACTAAAAATTGACCAGAAAAATATTTTCATCTTTCCCTAATGAATAACCTAACCTATTACTCCGTGATTCCTAAAGACTCCCAGAGCTTTTTTGTCTTCACAGCCGATATGGCGGGTCAGCTCCTCAAAATCAAGATCACAGGAAGGGCACAACATATCGCGAATACCTATCTCTGATAACTAAATGAGGCGCGAAAAAATAAAAAAATGGTGAAATCATTAAATAAAAAGTAGATATTTTCAAGCGAAGATATCTGAAAAAATACACGTTTGCACAGGAAACGGATGTCAGATTCGTGCAAAACGACAAAAAATTGATCAGGAAAATGTTTTAATTGAAAAACTGATGTGTGCTAAAACAAATATTACCCAAAAATATTTATTTTGTAGAATTAAATTTTTTTCATCCTGCACGTTTTCAATTTTGATGCCAATTTTCTTTTGCTGTGGAACGTGATTACTGATTAGTGAAAAAAAAAAAAATGAAATTAATAGAATGCTTACAGTATATATTAGGGAACTTTTCCTTTCTTTTGCAATTTACACCAATCAGTACAGAATGTTTAGCTGAGATTGAATGCCTGCTTACATTTGAAACGTGTTCTGAAATTTATAAATGTATTCTAATAATTTTGCAGCTTTGGGCATTGAATTTGACTTCAGCTCTTTTAACATCGTCAGAACCTGGTTCGAGTTCGCTTTCTTGGGTGCTCGACGCGAAGGAACCGCTGATTGCTTCTCTGATCATTCCCATTTGTGAAGGAGAGTTTCTCTGCGCAGCCGCTTTCAGAGTTCTTGAGGCAATGAGATCCATTGTTGGAGGGCGACTCAGGGCAAATAATCTGTGTGTACTCATTGAAGAGCTCATTCAAAAGAAAGAAGAAATATCCATGGATGTGAGGTAAGTTTCGTACTTAATGATTATTTATAGTAAATGAAAGAAGGAACAACGTAGAATGATTTTAAAATGCGCTCAAGATAAGTAGATATCTAATTTTTAACTTGAAATAGAAACTATTGTGCAGAATACTTGCATTTTCTCCAGATCACTGCGTAATTTAGGCCGGGTCGAAATTTTTGATTTCTTAGGTACATAGTGTGAGGTGGTTCAATCAATCATAGTAACACCCTGGTAAAATATTTTTGAATTCTGAGGACCCCTACCCCCCCTACCGGTTTCAGTTTTTTCAGAAAATTCATAAAATTAGAGATAATTTGTGATTTACTTCGAAATTTTTTTATTGTTGCCAAAGTTCGCTTACAAAACGGTTATATTTATTTTTTAATGAAAAAAAATTAAAAAAATACAAAAATGCATGAAAAAAAAATTTAATACATAAATGTTTAGCTGTTATTGGTAGAAATTTAGAAGAGAGAGAAATTCAATAAAATTTTTGACCTAAAACTAATGTTTTTTTTTATTCCTTCCATTGACCTTTCCACTCAAAAGTAGGCAGTTCTTTTCTAGACTAAAGTATTTAAAATAAATTTATGCCGATTAATATAACCAATTCTTTCCTGGCTAGATTTAGTTACTAAGTTCACACCCCGTTCAACGCTTTGGCTGTGACATGGAAAATCTAGTATTTCTAGAGGTTTAGTTCTAATCTGAAGCAATTGCTCATTCTGAAGTTTTGGCTAAATTTTCATAGGTATATCTATTTTGAAAGTTTTCTATTAATTCTAAGTCTTCTTCATAATCTAAGTCCTCTCTGTCTTGAAAATCGACATCTTCATTTTCATTATCATCTTCTCTCACTTCTGATGATGCAAATTCCCTTGCTTCTCTTAATTTTTCTTTTGATTTCTTTTCCCTTTCCTGTGCTTTTTGGATTTTTCCCAACTTTCTCAAATTACTTGAAGTAGTTTTTTTATCAATTTTTCCTAACTGGTTTTTTCTTTCTTTTTGACCAATTAAAAACTTCCCATTCTATAATAGGTATTTTATGTTCACACCTACAAAGTTTTCTATCCCTTATGCCTTTATCATAACAGTGGCATGGAGATATGTCAAACATCTCGTCATGTTTCTTTAATTTTTCATATTTTTCATTTCTTTTTATCATAGGGCATTTAGTTAACTTATCAGCATCTATAAGTCTAAGAACTCTAACATAAATTCCCTTTGTATCAATTGTTGGGAAAGAAAATTTTTGCCAAATTTCTTTTATATCTTGAACAACTACGTTATAGCAATAATTTTTACTTATTTTACCCTGTGCTTTAGATTCTTCCTCTCTAACAATAAAATGGAAGTGCCTTACAACATCAGCTTTTGATGGCGTCATGGCAGATGAAAATTTTGCTGGATATCCGAAGGCTGCATTGTGGCTTCTTTTTCTAGTAGCCATAATTTAATTTAATAAGATTTTAACTATATTTTATTTATTACTGATATTTTAAAATTAAATAACATTTTAATACAAATTTTTAACATTCTAGGTACCTAAATAGGAATCTGGAGAGAAAAAACAAAAATGTAATATTAGGTCTTATATCCGGTGCTATGAGTCAGCACCGGATTTAAGACCCTACCCCGTACCCCCCGATCGCAAAAAAAGTTGGTGAATGGTCTATTCTGATGTAATTCGTGCCGGGGAACTCGATTTTGGCCATCTGAAAGGAAAAAAATTAATATTTAGGGTCGATTTTTACGATTTTCGGTTTTTGGCCTATTTCCCATACAAATTCGTATGTAAAAAAGTGAATATCGGTAGGGGGGTTAGCGAAGGTCCCACAGCCTTGATTTTTGGTGTGGATACTACTATTACAAAATGATCAACCTCATAATATGTACCTAAGCAAAATCTTGACCTTGACCCCTTTTCGACCCGGCCTACTGCGTATCCAGCAGGATCGAAAATCTTCTTGCAGGATTTGTATACTTTATTAAAAACGTACAACTGAATACTGTGCATTATTTTCTTAGTTACTTGCCTGCGACTGTGTCATCATTGGTTGCTGCAAAAAAAGGCCTGGGATGGAAAATGGTGGAAAACTTGTTCGCTTGCGTCACTGAACCAAATGTTCCTCTTCATATCAAGAGTTCTGTATTATATGCGCTCTCTGAAGTTCATAATGCCGTGAGTTTTATTGAATTATCTTGTGTGTATGTACAGTATATACACTCGTATATCGACTGTGTACCTTAACTAATCAATTTATGTCCTGTACTAAATATGGAGGATAACACGCTACTTCGAAATAATAATAATAATAATAGTCACTACAAAATTATCATATGCCAATTTACTTAGGTGTAGTAGTATAGCATCATATTAACAATGAATTTGTAAATATGTCAGAAACTGTTAACACTAAAACCATAAGTTATTATTTTTCACAGGAACTATTTTCCCAATTGATTCCGATCGGAAATAGTTTGCTTGATGAAGTAAAATTGTCCGAAGGAGAGATGTTGAATTGCGCTTCATCATCGTGTCTGTATTACATCCTTCTGAGATTTTCCTCCGATGACGCGATGTTCCTAAAGATCAAAGGGGGCTGGGACTTGTTTCAAAGGAGCTTAGAAATCTCTGATCCTCTGTTGCAGGTTACGGGGCAAAGATTATCACCTCAGGAACTGGTACTTACGAATATCTCTAATCGTTCATTCGTAGAATAAAAGTTTTAGATACCGAGTTCATATCATAATTTCACTTGTGAAATCATTTACCAGGTGTCCCCCAAAAATGTTCCTATATCTAAATAAATGTTCTAAACTCAAAGAAAGGACAAACGCAATGAATACTTAAAAAGCAGGAGTTCATTAACCTTAATTAAACATGTTCAATGTAATCGCCATTTTTTTCTAACACAATATTCAACCGTGCACGAATGTTTAACGTAATTTTTGGAAATAGCTCAGCTGGGACTTTCGTGTTTAGGTTAAGTGTCTTAGGCTTGATAGAATAGATCCTGTCCTTTATGTAACTCCACAAAAAGAGGTCAGATGAGTATGGAAGCCATTCCACTGGCTCATGAAGGGAGATTAGTCGCTCGGAAAAATGCTTCCTCAAAAAATTGCGAGTTTCACAAACAATGTGTGGAGGTGCTCCATCCTGCTGAAGACTTGCTTTCCTTAAAGAGTATCTAGCCTAGTAAGGCCTTCTATGGTCTTACTTAATCTATTGGTAATGGAATCGTTTTTTCCTAATTTCTACGAAATTAGGAAAAGTTATTACTTTAAGTATGAAATGGTGAAAGAACATTTTAATATACAATATTTATTAGTTAGTAAGTATTGAAAGATTAGGAATGTATAGGTGTAACTCCAATAATAAAATATACATCCATTATAAAGTAACAGGCAAATAGAAACGGACATTTTTTTGGGACGTCCTATATACCAAAACCATAATGAAATTATGATTCTGATTTAAATAATTTTGCATTTGAGAATATTGATAGAATAAGTAAAATGAAATTAATTACAAACTACTTTAAGGTTGTGAACTACAAGTTGCTTCAAGGACTTTGCAACTCTTACAGAAAGCTGGAAGTTTTGGAAGTTTTGATTTCGAGAATTGTCAGAACAAAGAACTCGAATGAAGCTTCAAAGTTGAGCAAAGAATTGAAGAAGATAAGTTTAGAAGCTTCACAAATAATCGCAATATGGAACAAATATGATTTAGTTCCGAATGTGAAGTCTGTCAAAGAAGCAAGAGCTAAAAGACTCAAAATGTGAGTGTCACTTAATACGCTATAAAGGTGTAGTAATAATAGAGAAAATAAGCAAATCTTAATAATTGAAAGGTGATAAGTGAAAATTCATAAGTACATTCAGATTTTATTAAAATCGAAACTATAACTTAACCCGTGCAGCTGTTTTCCGCAAGAAATGTGATTTCGTATTTCGTATGAGGTGATTTCATCGTTAAAACATATCACTGATGCATTCTTTTTAATTTTATTTTTAAGGGAAACCATTATTTTATTAGTAGTATACTAGTACATTGGTTTAAAAAGGAAAATATATTCGAGTGTTTCGGGATATCTTGAAATATTAACTAAATTCAGTGTCTACTTTGCAATTTTTTAGTTTGGTACGTGTTTGGGTGTCAGAGCATAGGTCCATTTATAATCAATTTTTTTTTCTTTTAATTTTAGTACTTAGTACAGTATTTTGATCTTTAAAATAATTTCCTAAAAATTATTCCCAGACTAAAAGAGAGAAAATCTGAGAGTAACTCGGAGAGTTGGCATAAGTTAGAACTGCTAATCGAGTTGATTGGCGTTATGGCCGAACTGAAGCATCCCTGGTTACTGATTGGACCTATTTGCGATCATCTTCAGGTGCTTATGAAACTGGAATCGTCTTTCGCTGATACACTCCAGCAGCAGATGCTTTCTGTTTGTTATCATTTGCTGAAGTTATCCAGCAACCAACTTGATAAAGAAGGTTAGTAGAAAACTGTAATCCTGTGCGTAGTTTGTTTGTAGATTGTTGAATAATAAAAAATGTTGTATTTTGATAATGGAAAAATTTAAATTTACTCTTGTTTTCATTCAGAGTTTGTTAAACGCTGCAAACTGAATGTTGCCGTGATCGTTCAGTGTATTCGAAGCTCTGTTAATCCTGACACCCACAGAAGGTCTCTCCTCATTTTATCTCTTGCCTCTAACTACTTTCCAGTGAGTTTAACACTTTTATATAATGAAAACAAAAAGGTTCGAATCAAGTGGAAGAAGGAAAAATTCCTTTATGTATATATAATATTGAAAGTAAAGCCCTCACGGGTATACATAGCAGTTAACTCCAACATTATTATTATTATTATTATTACTGCATATTAATTTTTAAAATAAGTTCACAGTGTTAACTTACTTTAATTTACATGTTTCCAATCTCCTTCTAGGAGCAAGTGTTGCATAACATCATGGCAATCTTCACATTTATGGGGACTTCCCTTCTCAGAAGGGATGATTCCTATTCTTTTCACGTTATTCATCTTACCATTAGCTCAATCGTGCCCACGCTTATCCAGGCAAGTTTTATATTTTTCCCTCTCAGATTATTAATAAATAGTTCTTTCATAATGGTATGGTCCTCGTATTTGTACTCAGTATGGACTTTAAACTTAACTATATTGAAGTAAAAGCGTAGTCTAATCGCGCATAGTTTGTTAGAGGTGTGGCATACCATAGTCGTGAATATTAAAATAGATAAAATCGGAACAACATTGAATCTAATGTTCAATAACTTGTTCATTGTTGTTAATACTGTTAACCATTTTCAAATTGCCATGAAATGTTTACCGTTTTATATGGTGGTGTAGTGGTTAGCGTCGCTGACTACGAATCCATCGGCCCCGGGATCGAGACTCGGTGACGGCAGCCAGCGCTCAGCAAAACCCAGCTGTTCATCCTTCCACGTAATAAAGAAAGTGGTTGGTAGATAAATGGGTACCCTGGGTGTCCTAGTGGTTAAGACGCTGGATTACTGGTGGGGTGTGTTTCGGGTTGCACGTTAAACTGTAGGTCTAAGGTGGAGTGAAAAGCTTGACCTTCGTCAGAATGAGCAATTCGGGCGGAAGCAAATCAAAGGTATATATATATATATATCTCTCAAAGATAAGTTTCGTTAACATTTAAAACCTGATTTGATGAACAAATTATAAAGTAAATTATACCCCCTTAAAATATTTCACAGGCGGAAAGTTCTGATCCTAAATTGCTGTTGAAGAAGTTGTCTCAGGTGACTCAAGTGTTTGTAGATGCTCTTCCTGATTTGGCTGAACACAGACGGCTTCCTTTGTTTAAACAGTTGGCCACCACCCTAGGCGTCAGCCAGTATTTATGGCTTGTAATGGTTCTCATAGGTAAGGGTACTTACATATTTTCATTCCTTTTCCGTCCAACTCCCTAATGCGAGGTTTAATTAGTATTCTCAATCTTTCATCTACTCAATCGGTCAACTTTGGAACAATCTTCCTCAATCCATCTTTCCCCTTGTCTCTGACCTACAATCTTTCAAACGCAGTGTGTCCAGACATCTCGAAAACCTTGGACCTTGATTTTGGCTCTCTTCTTCCTGCGGGGGGAGGGGGGCGGAGTTGCGGGCGTTCACCCTTGGTCCCTCCTTTCTGCATACGAAAAACTTAATTTTTTTTTTTTTAACTCTATGAAACGCAAATTCTCAACCTTTTTGATATAGTGGCTTTCATTGTTTTGTTTTATTGTAGTAAGTTTAATTTTATTAATAATGTGGTTAAAAGAAAAACCTTGCCACGTGTCGGTTGTTCCGAAAATGTACTACTAATTTATTTGATAATACTTTGGTACTTTGACACTGATTGGGATATAGGCAGATTTGAAACAGATGGAGGTGGGAAGGATGTTGTCGTAAGTGAGTATTCCAAACCGAGAGTGAAAAGAAATAAAGCTATAAATTTATGTCTGACATTTCGTTTAATTTCTCCGTTCCTAGCCGATGCTTATGTAGCGCACGGTACAACGTCCGAGGAAGTTTCTTCACAGGAAGACGAACCGCGGCGCCTGCCTCGTAACATCCACTTCGCCCTCGTCCTCTACAGCCAATTTTCAATCATTGATCAGTTGAAGGCTTCGTGCGAATTAGTAGATTTCATCTGTAGTTTACCCGAGGATAAAGGTAGGAATGTTTTGAATGTTGAGAACCGAGCCTTTATTTGTAGTTGTAATATTTCATAAACGATATTCTTTAATTTTTGTAATTTATTGTCATAACCAAATTTTACCTTGAGAAAAAGTACCTTTCATCAGGCATTAAATTGCTAATAAATTTGTCCTTATTTCTTGAGAATTTAGATATAGAACTAATGATGGTTTGTAAATAGTTTTAATTTAGTGTTGCTTTCAAGATGTTCCTCTTTACATTTCTTCCCCTTCTTAAGAATGAAGCTTTTATACGGAAATATCCCGTTATTTAGTATTAATGCTACTTATTGTTAATCAACAGAAACTTCTAAAGGCAGCCAGTCGTCGAAGGAGTTGAAGAACCGTAATCCATCTACTTTAGTAATTAACATTGAGACGCGAACTTCCAGGCAATTAAGACAACTCAAGTACACTTGTGTTGGTCTTCTCGTTCATTTGCTGTCATCTGAAAAATTTGTTGGTCAAGTGAGTCATTTTACCTTTTTGAAGTTTCATTAACAGAAATTTACAATGCAGCAGGATTTATTTTTATGGTACTTAATTTCAGATTAAAATGTATAGGTTTTAGCTTGATAAAAAGTGAATATATATTGTGTTAGACGTTTGTTGCCGAGATGTACGATGGTAATATCAGGTCATCCCATAAGTAATGTCGTTTTTTACGATAGATTAAGTTTAAACTAGTCCTACTCGGTTTAAACATAAATTTTCCGAAGGTTATATCTAAGAGGAGATCTATCGTGTTTCGCTACATACTTTACAGACCGTGACCAGTGAAAACGTGTGTTTTGCTTTATGTGAACCCCTCATAAACATGGCGGTATCAGAAGAGCATATCAGGCATATAATGCTTTACGAGTTCAAAAAAGGGAATAGTGCTACTGAAGTAACGCGAAACATTCAGGACGTTTATGACAACGATATTCTGCATGTGAGGAAATGTCAAAGATAGTTTTAGGAATGGTGACTGCTGTTTGACAGATGCAGCACTCTCTGGACGCCCTGCTGAGTTTGATGATGACCTGCTGTTAGCCGCACTTGAAGAAGACTGTTCAACAACTGTCAAAGAATTGGCCCAGAAACTCGATTCATCCCCGTCCACCATCCATCGACATTTGCAACAACTCGGGAAAGTGCCTAAGTTAGGAAAATGGGTGCCACATGAATTGTCGGTCGACAATCTGAGGGTGCGTGTAAACATTAGCACAGCTCTTCATTCCCGTGAACTCCAAGATCCGTTTTTGCACCGTTTAGTGACTGGTGATGAAAAGTGGATACTGTACCAGAATGTTAAGCGCCGTCGACAGGGGGTTTGTGCCGGAGAACCAGCGACACCACAGCCAAATCCAAATCTTCACCCTCGGAAGGTGTTGCTTAGTGTTTGGTGGGATAAAGGTGGTGTAATACACTTTGAAACCTTACCACACAACCAAACAATCACCGCTCAAGTCTACTGTCAACAACTGGATCGATTGAACACTGCACTAAAAGAAAAGAGACCTTTGGTTAATCGAAAAGGAATCGTGTTCCACCACAACAACGCACGTCCTCATACCGCTCGGATCACTTCTGCAGAAATTGAGGAGCTTGGGTGGGAAAAACTTCCACATCCTCCATATTCTCCAGATCTTGCGCCTTCAGATTATTATCTCTTCAGGAGTCTGCGAAACTATCTTGACGAGAAACAGTATACTTCTTTAGATGACCTGCACACCAGTCTTTGTACGTTTTTTGCCTCAAAACCGCCTGAATTTTATAAACATGGCATTGAAAAGCTTGTAGGACGTTGGCAGAGTGTCATTGATTCCGATGAAAAATATATACTAGATTAAAAAGTTTCATTTGAGTTTTTTTTTGTCCTTCAAATTCTCATCTAAAAAACATTACTTATGGGATGACCTGATATTTTTACCCGAAACATTTTAAAACTATATATTAAAAAATTAAAGAACTAAAAGAAATCCAGTAAAATATTCAACAAAATTAAAATACCTTTTGACTTTGAAGGTATATGAATCATCAAATCTTTACTCTGAATTGGAATTGGAAGAACTGAAAAGTTTATACAAAATTCTACTTGAGAAGACATTACATTACTTGAAATTGGTCAGTCGTCAAGAGCAACTACAGAAAGGAAATCAAAGCGGTAGGTTTCTGGTTTTCATAGGTTTGAGTGAATTTGTGGAGAACAAAATTTATATACTGTAAATCTCCAGTATCGTGCGTGCGATATTGGTAAATTTAAAAGACCTTGTGTGTAGGATTTTATTTTCAATATTCTTTGGGTAGGTCGTTTCTGGTCAGCGATGCAGAGGAAGTTGATGGATCTTGTTGACGCCGTAAATTCTTTGTTACCTCCACTGCTTCTTATAGAAGTAATTTCAAATTTACTCGGCTCTAGCTCCGGTTTGATTCGATGCAGAGCAATGGAGATACTCGCCTCTAAATTGCAACCCGATGTTAAGTTTTTTAAGTAAGTACCTCTTGTTTACGACTAACATATATTCATTTACTTTGTGGAGCAGTTAATCGCACCAAACCAGGTTTTCTTTTGTTTACGATCGGAAAGGACGTTACGATAATTTTCTTCTCAGGAATGAAGAAATTAAGAATCTGTTGCACTTTATTGATCCTCTGAGAAAGGTTGCAATGAATGTGAAAGAGCAAGAAAGTAACCGCCAGACAGCATTTTTCACTCTACAGTTATTGGTCAAGAGATTAAATTCTCTTGTTGATTCAGAATTGATTTTGCCCATCTTGGAATCATCATCATCTCTGATAAAGCGAGGAGGTAAGTTGCGGATTTTCTCTGTTCATTTAAGAGATACAGTATATTGAAAATATTTTGCAGCTAATTAAATGTTCTTTGCAGATCCTTCCACGAAAGTTATAACGCAAGCAATTTTAGTTGTTGCTGAAACGGTTCATGTTTTGAAGGTCTTCTCTTTGGTACACTTAGACAAACTTGTTCCCGCTCTTCTCTCCATTTTGAACAATTCGGTGAAGGAGGAGATGTTTAACTTGGATAATTTAATAATAGCAACTGCAGCTGCTCTTCAGAGGGTAATGAGTCTTCCTTATTTTGCGCGGGTGTCAGTGTTGTTTTTTAATTGTTGCCTTACTTTTAAATATTAATTTTTCGATTTTTTACATTTTAAAGGTTGTTGAAAATGTACCGCGTTTACTTCCAAGTAAAGATTTGGAAGCGCTGTTCATGGTTAGTTGTCAATTGATTTCGAAGCAAGAGGAAGAGGGTCAGAAAGACTCTAGATTGACGAGCAGATTAACGAGCACCCTCGAACAGTTGGTTCATACAGTGGAAATGAGGATTTTAATACCTGTTCTTACTAAGGTTTGGCGATTTATTATCTGTTTGTCATTCGTTAAAACTGTTATCCAGTTGCTTTTCTTTATTAAGTCGTAATTTTTGTGAACCTGTTGAAGGTGGAAATTAAATGTTAAATTTTACATCGCATCGCCGTTGTCATAAACTTTTACCAAGAATTGTGTTAAATATTTCGTCTACCATTAACTTAATACACTATGCACTGTTAGTGCGTTCTTGGAATTCGAATTTGAATGTCAATTATTTTTGTTTTTAGTTTAGTTGAATTCTGAATTTATCTATCTCGTGAGTGTCGTAAAATACGTTTGTACGGGGACTCTAGGGGTGGAGTTACATCCTCGCCTCCATGTTAGTAATAGGGCTGGAGTCCCATCTCTGGAAAAACACTTACGAATAGCCACAGGAGGCTCAGGCTTGGGCAGCACGTCCCCCAACGCTGCCCTCGGAAGGTTTTACGGATTCGTATGGCAGTATCAGAGGTATAAATAAGAATGCAAAGAAGGGTACAAGTGGCCAAGATTTGTCGGGACCGACATTTGACTGACTTGGTTTGTGCGAAAGCTTAGAAAGATTTGTAGTGTGGTGTGGAGTGGGAAGGAATGAAAGATGCGAAATCAGGTATGGAGGGAGGAGTTGGGGAAACGGGTGTTGATTTGCGAATGAAAGATGAGTGGCATGAACATATAAGAGAGTATAAATGTGTTAATAACGGATATCTATAGGATAAGTTTAAGAGAGTGAAAGTACCACTGATTGCAGCATATGCTCCATGTGATGATAGATGTATAAAAGAGAAGGGTAAGTTCTGGAATATGCCAATTAAGGGATGTGGTTGGAGACTTAGGGATTGCATATAGCGATTGTAAGGAATGATCTAAATGGGAAAGTGGAAGTTAACCCTGAACCTGGAGTGATTTGAAAGTATGGTGTGCACGGAATAAATGACAGTGCTGATAGAATAAAAAATGTGTGTGTGTGTTACGAATACATACATCCAGTACAAGGAAATCCATAAGTACACATGGTAAAAAGAGGTGAAAGTGGAGAGAAGTCTGATAGATTGCGTTTGTGAGTAAAAAATGTGTACCAATTTCTGGATAATCATTTGTTGATGATGCATGGACTTTAAACAGAAATGTTATTGCCTGGAGGAAAAGTCAATACTCCAACCTATCTTACACTATAACTATAACATGGCCATATCAAAATCATATGATTGAAAGTTTTTAAAGTATTCCACGTTTGTGAACTAACTTTACTCCATTCCCTAAATTTAGAATAATGCATGAATAAAATACATAGTCGTTCTAGCATTACCACCAAAACTACAGTAACATTTATTCTGTCATTGGTTTTCAAAAAATAAAAGTATTACTATGACAACACTAAGAGGGGGAGGGGGGGGAGGAGGAGAGGGAGGGAGTGAGGGTGGGGGACTGGGATTTAAGAGGGACTGCGTTGTCACATCTTGGAGAGGGTGGAGCGGAATTATTGCAGGCGACTGCACATGTTAGTGCTTCAACTGAAAGTCGTAATTTTCTAAACAATTTTTTTTCAACTAGAGGAAGCTGTCGCTAAAAGGCTTATTAATTTGTATGTAAAATGTAATTACAGTTCTCATTTACCTTTTACATAATGTGTGAATGGCTATTTAGTGAAATTATAATAATATAATCTAAAGTAAAACTTCAAGGAATAATGAGTGTTAGTTTTCTTTGTAAAATTATATACCTTATGAAACATCATATTGAAGTTATTATATTTGGTAAATGCTCTCTCTTTTCAGACTTACAATGAAATGTCTGCAGTAAGTTTATTCTCTTTGCCGTCGCTGATGTCGGTCATAGAGTCTTTGATTGGATCTGTGAAAATATCTCAACTCATCATGTTTAAGCCCTCTCTGATTGCTTTGTTCACAAAAGCTCTCGAACTCAGGAGTTTAAAGGTTAATAATTTTTTTATGCAGGAAGGAGGCGCCAAGGGCGAACGCCCGCAAAAACGCCACCCCAATAGAGGAAGAGAGAGAAAATCAAGGTTCAAGGTTTTCGAGATGCCTGGTTACTGCGTTTGAAAGATTGGAGGCCATAGACGGGGAGTTGGGGGGGTGGGGTGGAAATGGATTGAGGAAGATTGTTCCAGAGTTGACCGGTTGAGTAAATGAAAGATTGAAAATACCGATTAACCCTTGCGTTAGAGAGTTGGACAGAAAAAAGGAATGTGTCGAAAGTCTGGTGCTGCGTGCTCTCCTTTAAGAAGGAGGCATGCAATTAGAGAGTTTAGAAGAGCAGTGTCCTTTATAATAGCGATAGTAAAAAGAGAGAGGGATTGATGAGACGAAAAGCCTTTGATTCCATTCAGTTAAGTAGAGCTGAATTAGTTGAGCCACCCACACATAACGAGCGTATTCCATTCGGGTGCGGACAAGACCCCCCCCCTGTACAGAGACAGCAACCGAGTTGGGGTGAGGAAACTGCGAAGCCAGTACAGCACGTCTAACCTCTTAGAAGCTGTTGTAAAAAGAGCGTATAAGTGATCTTTCCAGGAAAGATCACGAGAAAAGGAAACGCCAAGAATGTTAAGAGAAGAGGAAGGATGAGTTGTGTACTGTTGAAGGTAAGGGGATAGTTGTGTGGAAGACTGTAGCGAGTAGACAGATGAAGAAACTGTGTTTTTGAAGCATTGAAAGCAACAAGGTTTTTCTCTGCCCCAATCAGATATAGTAGAACAATCAGAGGTCAAGTGGATCATAGCCATCCTACGCGGAACATAGAGTGACTGTTGAGAGGGACACTTTGTGAAGCGGGTAGAGAAGTGAACGGTGGAATCATCGCATAGTTATGGATAGGATAGGAAGTGTGACTTAATAGACCATTGATAAATAAAAGGAAAAAAAGTGGGTGACAGGACAGAGCCCTGAGGAACACCACTATAAATAGCTTTGGGAGAACTGGCCATCTACAACTGCAGTTATACATCGGTCAAAGAGGAAATCAGAGATGAAGGTACAAATAGAAGAATAGAAACCGAATGAGGGCAGTTTTGAAATTAAATACTTGAGCCAGACTACAGGAAAAACTTTTGACATGTCTAACGCAGCAGAAAAGGTTTCACCGAAACCCAGAAAGGAAGATGACCAAGAGTCAGAGAGATATGCAAGATCGCCAATAGAACGTCCCTTGCGGAACACATACTGACGATCTAAAAGAAGATCGTAAGAGGAGAGGTGTTTAAGAATCTTCCTATTAAGGATAGATTAAAAAATTTTAGAAAGGCAAGAAATCAACGCAATGGGACGATAGTTGGAGGATTGAGAGCGGTCACCCTTCTTTGGGACACGCTGAATGGAAGCGAACTTCCAGCAGGAAGGAAAAGTACCAAATGAAAAACAAAGACGAAAAAGTTTGTCTATGCAGGGTATCAGCACAGCACAGTTCTTGAGAACAACTGGAGGGACAGCATCAGGACCGTACGCCTTCTTAGAGTTCAGCCCAGATGGCAGAAAAAATGACAGTTGCTACGTTATAAAATATTTTAAGTGCATTACAACTGAATCCTCCAAAGCCACAATATGTTGATAAGTGTAATTTGACTAAGGCTTCATTACTATACCGTCTAAAGATATAGTTCACATATGCAAGTACTTATCAGATAATGATGAATTTTATATATTCATAACATTTTAGAAAGGCTTATCATCGTTATTTCTACTTATTAATTCAATAAAACAAAGTCCAAGTAGTTGTATTCATTTCAACTCAAGCAGTGATTGATTTAATGGAAATTTGTTTTCTAGCACGCTGATGATGTAGAGACAGTGGAACATACTGAAGGTTGCGTAATTTCAGCCCTGACGAGGTTTCTCTTGAAGTTGAACGAAGACGACAATGCTCGTATATTTTCGTCACTTTTAAACTGGGCTTGGGACCAAATGGATGAAAATCCCACTAGACTCATCACATTTTTCAGGTATTGAATTGGGTTAATTTCTATTACGTCCTATACAGTGTAAACGTTTCTGCATGTCTTCAGAAGTGCATCCATTCTCAATTTCACTCGACGGTTTACAGCAATAATTTTAAATATCTTCAAGATTTTATCGCAATATGGAAACTAAGAAAATTTCTTGGGTAACTTCCTTTGAATATAAAGTTGAAACCTTCATAATGCAGTCTACATTAAACCATAAAGAAATACTCCCAAGACCTGTAATTTCGGTTATCATTATTGTGAAATGTAATCCATTCAACTATCTTCTAAACCCTTGGTATTTGTTCTGTATCAAACAAATTTTAGTAGCAGTTGACATCATTCAAACATTGTACGGGACACATTAACTCGACCATCTTACTGACGAAGATCACAGATGGAAAGTTTGTGCGTCTTAATATCACTAGATTAAACGCCACTTACTCTGGCTTTTATCCCCTATTTGAATGACACCTCTATACCGAGGGACATAGTTAACATTAAAGTATGAATAAACACCGGAAGGTTACACCAATCAATTAACGTAGATTTAAGTGAAGGAACATTAAACTAAATTCCACTCACGCACGGTTTTTTTTTTTTTCAGATTTGCCGACCATCATGTGGGTAGTTTAAAGGTTCTGTTTATAAAAGCAAAACTTGCCAAGAATGTGTTCGATTATGCTGCTCAAGTTTTGGAAAGAAATAATAATCTGTTACACGAACATACCGTAAGTGGTTTAATTACATTTTAACCTCCGCAATCTGACATGCGTATCGCACAGTATTGAACAGAGAGAAAGTTCAAGCCTTCCTAAACAAACATTTAAATTACTTACTAATCGTAAGGACAACAAACTGAATGTTTGAGTTTTCATGTGCATTTCGAAAGTCAATGAAGTTGGTTTTGGTGGTGATCGCACGCGCGCACCTAGTTTTTTTTTTTTTTTTTTAGCAATATTTAATTGTGGAGGTAGAAATGGAGTGTACTTGAATGGCTGTAGAAAATCTGATAGAAAGCGTGGAGGATTAGTTACGTATCGATTGTTTGTAGGAAAGCTGCAATTCTGCTACTGTAGAAACTAAGGTTGAGGAATGAGTACAAGAATAATGGTTATATTTAAGCCTTTCAAACATAGTTGAAAGTTTGTGTGAATGTGATGGAATGATGACGACGTGCAATTGGTTGATGGTGAAAAAGCTTCTCAAAGAGACATTTACATGGAATTAAGAAACCATTTAAAATAAAAAGAAAGTGTGATTATACACAGAAGATTTTGAAAGCGTGTATAATAATTGCTTTAGCTGGAGAGAAGGGTCGACAAACTTGACCTTCGTGAAATGAGGAATCATTGCACCGAACATTTGAAAAGGAAAGTCAGTTTTGTTGACTGTACGGTAAGTTTTGTGTGGAGTTTGGTATTAGGCTAATATTGAGTTCATCATAGTGTTTTAATTTGTATGCTAATGAATTTATGCCGGACGAATAAACGAAAATGTGAATAGTAGTAGTTGCTATTGCAATTCTAGTACGTTTATGTAAGTGCTGAAGAGTTACAGATCAAAACATTTTCTCTTGATGTGTTGATGAAACGAATGTGAAAGTATGATTCTTGTAATATAGATAGGGTGAATTTAGAAGTGTTTGAAGTTAGAAACATTGCAGCAAGTTCATTTAGTTTTAGCAAAGATATATAAGATTTGAAAGGTTTGTTTAGTTATTTTCCTTCAAATTGAGAGCATTTGACGTGAATATTTTGAAGAACCTTATTGAACCTGAGGATTGACGGAAAGAAAAATGGACCACTTCAAGGACGACGAAAGAAATTTGTAAATGTTAGACGGTAGATACAGGGGTTACACAAAATAATATGAACACCCGCCGATTTCACCGGTTATCTTTACGGACTGCTCAGACACAAAGTAAACGGTCAAATGACTGGCAAACCTATTTAAATGCGTAACAGAGTGTATACGTCGTTATAACCCTCACGTTATTTTTACAGATCTGAGTGAATTATGAATTAGCAGTTATGAAAGACCTGTCAGACTTCCAAAGGGGGCAAATTGTCGGAGCGCGGATGGCTGGTGCATCGGTGACGAAAACCGCTCAGATGTTCAATGTATCCAGAGGAACTGTCTCTATGGTCATGTCTGCATACCAAAACCATGGAAAGACAAGCACCGACAAATGCAATAGTGGACCGCCGGGTGCTAAAGCGCATTGTGACAAAGAACCATAAGACCACAGCTCCAAAAGTGACTGCAGAGCTTAACCAGCATCTTGCAAGCCCGGTATCGACCAGAACTGTACGTCGCGAGCTCCATGGAGCTGGATACCATGGGAGGGCTGCAATTGCCAACCCCTTCCTTTCGCACATCAACACTGAGCGGCGCAGAAAATGGTGTAATGACCATAAGAATTGGTCAATGGACCGGTGGAAGAATGTAGTCTACTCCGACGAATCCTCCTTTACGCTATTTCCGTGTTCCGGTCGAGTTTACGTCTGGAGACAGCCTAAAGATGCTTATGACCCCCAACCGTTAAGCATGGAGGCGGATCTGTGATGGTTTGGGCAGCAATATCGTGGAATACTCTTGGCCCAGCTGTAGTACTGCATGGTAGGGTTAACGCCCAGGTCTATCTGTCAATATTGGCTGACCAGGTCCATCCCATGGTCCAAACGCTGTTTCCCAATGGCGGCGCCGTCTTCCAGGATGATAATGCACCAATCCACACCGCTGGGGTCGTTAAAAACTGGTTTGAAGAGCATGTTAGTGAAGTAGAACGCTTGGATTGGCCTCCACAATCCCCGGATCTTAACATTATCGAACATCTGTGGTGTCAGTTGGAGCAGCAGGTCAGAAGCCGATTCCCACCGCCGGCGTCTTTGGAGGAACTGGGGCAGGATTCCTCTAGCCACTGTCCAAAAGCTGTATGAATCAATTCCCCGACGCATTGCAGCTGTTATTGCCGCTAAAGGAGGACCAACTCCATATTAAGAATAAAAACCGCCATTTATCAAGGTGTTCATATTTTGTCCAACCCCTGTATATGATGATGATGAAGAATACCCATATACTTGAAGATTACGTCATACTTATTCACATGTTCATCAGTCGCAATTGGAATTGAATGAAAGTGGCTCATTGAAAAAAAAAACTATTCTCACCTAACCTGTTATTAGAATACTTTCTAGTTTAGTTTTCATGATTGGTGTGTATGTTGCAAGGGGATTGAATCTCTCCCATGGAAGTGAGGTTGGCCTTCTTCATACTTAGTATGAAATGCTTTTGAACTTAAAAATTTGTCAGTTTAAGAGGAAAAATAACCATCCTATTACCACTTTCGAGTATTTTAAATTTAAGTGCAGATAGCTAATTTTGGAGTTGTGTAAACTGTGTTTTCTCAAGGGTTTAAGTTTCTATCCTGTCGGATCATACTGTAATTATATTCGAGATTTTATGTATAAGCGATGCTGTTTGTATCCGAAATTCTTTTGATTTCAGATATTTGGAAGTGGAATGGAAGCTGAGAATAAGGCTTCACAGTTACTGAAATATGTTTTAGAAATGTTAACTAAAATATTCAGTTATGATTCGGTTCAGTTCACTACTGAGGAAAACTTCAATCTCATAGTGGAACCACTGACTAATCAGGTAAAAATTAATATGCTAAATTGAGGAAATATTTTGGAAATTTTCAATTTCATGGCGTGGAAATCAGTAATTAAAACGATCCTTTTTTTCTTCAGATTGAAAATACATTAGGCAGCGACGATGATTATAAAGCGAGGATTTCTGATCATTTGAAAACTTGCATAATTAGATTCACGAAAGCTGTAGGAGACGATTCCTTATGGAAAGAACTTAATCGTCAGATTCTCTTAAGGGTCCGAACTGATAATGATTCAAAGGTAAAAAATTCCTTGATTGTCAAAACCACTTCTCTTTTCAATCTCATCACCCAATGGAAATTAAGAATTGGTCTGGTATTCATCTGTAGAATATTTTGCTACAAGGAATGCTGCTGTTATTGTTGAGCTTTAATGAATGAGTTTAGGAGAGAATGTATATAGTGTAAAGTAATTTTGCACTTTCCTTAAAGTCATTGGAGCATTTTTTCACGATTGTTCCGTTCTGCAGGTAATATTAGCTGGTTTGGAGATATTTGAAGGCCTAGTGGAAGCTTTGGGAGAAGACTACCTGCAACCTTTGTTAGCAGATACCATTCCCTACATAACCGAAGTTTTAGAAAGCTTCGACGTCGATATTGAAAAGAAAACTAGAGAAATTTTTAATAAGATGGAAGCTATTCTCGGAGATAGTCTTCGAGCTTATTTGGATACATGATATAAATAAACTTTCATGGTCCTGCATTAGACTAATTATCCATAAACTTTTACATAATAGGAATGTCTTAAAAAGCCACCAGAGAATTATTTTATTTGGGGGTCTTTACACGTCAAATCTAAATCGTAATTAGCGTAACAAACAAATGGATTGCTCAATCTTTTATGATGTTTAATGGGAAATAAGCATCTTTTTAATTTCAACAATTTTTCAGCCATTTCTTCCATGACGGCTCCAGTGCATATTATAATCCTTGCGTCCGGTTTGGCTAAATACTTAACAGTTATCGCTGTTTTCGTCAAGCAGTCGTCGGATAAGTAAGGGGGATCGGCGAAAATGACTGAAAACCTTTCTCTCAAATCTTTTGGAATGCCTAATGGACTCCTAAAATCGTAAAACACAAAATCCTCCTTGTAAACCGCAAATCTCGTATCATATTCAAATAATTTCTCTGAAAAAGGAAACACTTTGATATTAAGTAAACCAATAAAATTATCACAATATGTATAGTTTGGTAAAGGTTCGCTAGGAAAATGTCAAAACGACATTAAAAAAAAAAATTTTCCATCACCAAAAAGAATATTAGCAACTTTTTTGAAAACTATATATTGGAAATGTGACAATTTAAGTCTAAACCATTGTATTTATCGGCCCAACGACATCTGATCGACTTGACGTAAAATAGCAAGTTAATCTAACCCACGGTAAGTTGGGTTGGGTTGGGTTGTTAGAACGTTTATGACACGTCTCGTCGACCAGACGGGGTATATATAGGTCCGAATTTATTTTGTAAACTTTTCAAAACTTATAATTACAATACAGATATTGAATTCAAACCACTTCATTTTATTATAAAATGTCAACTGATGAGAACTATAAGCAGTCTATTTAAAATGATTTATAAATCTAAGGTTGGTAAATTTTGCAAATAACCCAATGGATTTAGTAAAAAAAAAAAAAAAAATATGCTTACGGACCAATCAATTACTTCCCACTTCATGCCATCCCTGTCATCAATATTGGCAGTCTGCAATTAAAAGTGAAGAGAGAGAGCCAACCTAATAGCCTAATCCAGCGTTCCCCGGACATTTTTTTTATCAAACGCCCCCTTCAAACTGAAGTCAATCCTTCACATCCCCTTTATTTCAACTTCAGATGGCATTCATGAACGAGTGTAATTCATTAGTAGTAGCTACATACAATCAGTGAGAGGTAGTATTAAAAAGAAACTTTACATTTACTGGCATGTTTTCCAATTTTTACATTCAAAATAAAAAAGTAAATTCGTGTGACCTGAACTCAATTCTAATACGTAAGTAAATAAGTTCAGTGTCTTACTCGATATTTTTTCATCTAAAGTTTTCAAACTTCTATAAAGAGTCGGACATGAAACACAAGCTATTTCCTCATCACTGTTTAATAATCTCAAGCATTCTTTAGCCAAAGTTTCTGAAGTCTCCTCAGTGTACCAAAACTGACTCATATTCTGAAATATAATGAAGAGTAAAAAAAACACACACCATGCATTATTAGAACAAATTGTTGGCTCTAATTCCCAATTATTAATCCTCAGATGTAAAGTTTAATATATCAGCAACGGACAATAATGTTTAATTAAATAAAATATTTTGACAATATATGAGACCGAGGGAGAATGGTAATTCATAATTTACTCAACATGGGTATGATCGTCTACTGGTCAAGTACGTTATTTCGTGTGTGTGTGTGTTTCAAACCTGGGACCCCCTGTGTTGGAGTCATCGCGAGCGTTACCACCACAATATGATGGGATAAAAGTTAACACAACCAGCCAGCTGAAACTAGAGGTGGAGAGAGTACCTCAGTACTCGAGTACGTGTTTTTGTTGTACTCGTACTCGAAGTAATCTTAAATTGCCGTAATCGTATTTGCACTCAAACTAATTTTAAATATGAAGATCTGTCCTAGACTCCCAGTGGGTCAGTGTACCATGAAAGCAACAATTTACAACTTTAATTTCAATATGGTTTATATTCTGATTTATTTACTATATTTTTATGTAATACTTTACATTTATAATATTAATAACTAAGTGGGAACTTTTGTAGTGAAAAACCTCAGTGAAGAACATGTCTTGTTTTTTACTGAATAGGTAGGTAAAGAAAATTTACAGTATACTGCGATATATATGTAACAGTAAATACATTTTTTCCCTTTTCAATGCAATGCGTTCATATGATCTAATAAGCTTTGCTCATGCAAGCAGCCAAGCACCAGTTAAAGTTTGAAACCACACACTTACACGTGTACTCGTACTCGTACTCAAGCACTAAAAAGGTGTAATTGTACTCGTCCAACTCCAAAATTTTGGTACTCTTTCCACCTCTAGCCAGAACTCTCATTTCTCCTCTCAAACACACGCTTCTCCCTCTATTCCTCATTACACACTGTTTTCAAATCTAAAAAAAGGCATCTTTAAGACATTGGGAGACCTTGATTTCGGCTATCTCCTTTTTCCTTCTATGGAGGCATTTCTGCGGGTGTTTGCTCTTGGCTCCTTGCATAAAAAAAACCCACTCCAACTCATGAGGAACTAGGTTTGAATCCTGGTGCAGGTAATTTTGCATTAAGCCCTATACAAAAAACACACATACTCACGCGTGTTACTCAACTTACTTTGCTATTGATGCAAGAACATATAAAAAATTGAAAGATGGTGGCTTAGGGTAGTTGTGATAGGAAGTTAAAAATGGAGAACAGTACCAGGCACAAAATTATACTTAAATTTAATTAAGTTACTCACCCAATCTTCTTCAAAAGAATCAGGAATTTTTCCTTCTGTAATTTCTTGCAGTTTTAATTCTCTTTCTTCCTGCTCTTGATAGAAATCCATCAGTGCTTTCATTGTGTCCACAGATAGTTGGGGATGATCTGTATCATTCTCTGCTACTGATTTATTTTCAACTGTATCTGCCATTGTTAAGCTAGTTTGTTCTTGGTGAGGTTCTGAAAATGTGTGTAGCCTTTATTATTATAATAAAAATAAGGAAATTAAGAAAAAGTAAACATTCGATAAAAACAAGCATGATAATCACACCTCAAACCAGGTCAGTTTATTCATCTATAGATCAACTGATATTGCTGGTTGTGGGAGCTACTAGTCTCCTTAATTTGAAATTGCATTATGTAGCTATGGATAACATGAAGCCATTTGGGCTTATTGATGTTATCTAAGTCAGATAAAATGGTCTAAGCCAGTGGTTCCCAAACTGTGTTCCGCGGAACCCTGGGGTTCCACGGAGGCTTAACAAGGGTTCCGTGACACGTTTTCCAATCAGTCTAATCAGGTCTTAATGTTAAGGTCTAATTAAGGTCCTAATATTTATACATAATTTTACCTTGTGGCTCTTTGTTAAATAATATTTTATATTCTTATTCTGACTTAAAATGGCACCATCGTGGATTTGGGATCACTAAATATTTTTCGCTAAAATTAAAATCTGCTAAGTATATGTAAATAAATTTTCGCTACTCGGCAACTGCAAAAGTGTAATTTGGCAGATTTTAATTTTAATGATTTTATAAAAGACTAGTTCTATTAGTACTGTTTTAAAATAAATATCATAAATTCTGCCATAGTATTTAAAATTTGTCATATTATTTATGACAAATTTTAATATATATATTTTACTCGTGAGAATTTAACTGTAATTAATTTTGAGCAATATGTTTTCGCTAAAATTAAAATTTTCTAAGTTGCCAGTTGATTTGATGTGCACTTTCGTAATTAATTATGAACCAATCAGTATAACTATAGCCATTGGCGTGGTGCACTGTCAAGTTAATTTCTGATAGGCTTTATTTACTTAAGTGTTTTCAGTGTAAAAACTTGTATTGTGTTCATCACTAAAATCTGTAAGTTTTGGTTGCTCAATAAATATTTTACAGCTCTAAGTCTAATATATATATATATATATATATATATATATATATATATATATATATATATATATATATATGTATGTATGTATGTATGTATGTATGTATGGAGTTGGGGTTCCGCGAGATAAAAACAAGTCTGTAAGGGTTCCGACAGTTAGTAAAGTTTGGGAACCACTGGTCTAAGCAGTGATTCTCAGTAGTTGTGTACCAATTAATCAGCATTGGCAGAATCTGCCATTTTTTGGCTGATTCTTTGAAATGTTAAAATTTATATTAGAAAGCAAAATCAATATTTTAGAAAACTGAACATACAAGAAACATTATTTATGATCATTTATACTCATTTCAAAATGTAATTGTATAACATATATTTCACATTCATGAAAAAGGTAAAGCTTAATAAGTTATGTTACCCATAAATTTACATTTTCTCTAACTAGCTAATCTATGATGGCTACCTGGTATATATATACATATACATAAAACTTTGATATACTGTACCTAACCAATCATCAAGAGGTGTACAGTTGACCTAACCAGGCATTCAATTATTACGGCACTTCAAAACCTAAAACAAATTGTTAACAAATTTAAAATTAAGAAATTTTATTTATTTTATTATTAATGTAAATGTAGAGGATTAGAGAAATTTTTTAAAAACAATACAAAGCTCACAAAAACCATCTATATGTGCACAGGACTGCTGGCTAAATAGCCTGGGAGACTATTTAGCCAGTGCTAGTCAAATAGCACATCTACATCTAATGCATATAACATTGCTTTATTATTGATTTTGATGAGTATATTATTATTATTATTTTGTCCTGATGTGGTCCAATGAGGTCTGATGTGGTAATTAGTCATACCAAAAAACATGAAAATTGAAAGTTTCAAAGTTTCACATTAGTTTAGTAAAATTTATGAAGGGAATCGATTTTTTTAAAATATTGGCAAAGAATTGGCATTGGCATCTGCTAAATTTTGGAATTGTACATCACTAGTTCTCACTTTTTTTGGCGAGGGCCAACACTACATCTAACAGCAAGTAGTATATGCTATGTATATATAGGTGGAGCCACCAGCTTGACCTTTGTGTGAAGAGAGACCAGTGCACAATTGCACATAACTGCTACAAGGTTATGAAGTATATATAATTACAGTATATACCTATATTAGGGTGGCTTTATTTTTGAACTTTCAATTTTTTATTGGGGCACCTGGGGATTTGTAAAGATTAGTAAAAAACTGATCTAGATCAAATTTTGCAAAATACATTCAAATTTAGAGGTTGCTACCAAAATTTCAAAATTTTATCCTCTACCATGTTTCAACTCGCTCAAACTTACTCTCTCCATTGAAGTGGGATTAATTTTGGTTCATTTAATTTATTTCTGGGATGGATTAATAAATACTTAATAACTTACTCGCACTTCTCTCTTTTCAGATAAGCAAACTTTTTGTACATTAACCCTTTAACACCGAACGTTTTTGTAGGGTTAAGTCTAAATGCATGTATTTGAAACACTAAGTATTCGACTCAGTCGGCGTTAGAGGGTTAAGATAATGTAAGAAATCTTTTTTTTTGGTATAAAAAGGTTAAGAATTTAAAAAAGTAAATTTAAATTAGATAATAATTATTTTTTATTGAGGAAACAATAGAGGAGGGATTTAGAATTTAGGAAGCCTTCATTAAAATGGTAAGCTAAAACAGAGTCTTTCAAAGTTTTTGAAGCCATGGAACCTATATTAAAAAAAAAAAATTCACAGAACATTGACCAACAGGTAAAATTTTAATGATATAAGGCAAGATAATAAAACACAATTTAGCAAAGATCTTTATAAAACATCATCATATATTTGTATAATATGCCTTGTGAAAGCTAACACACAATTACACTGCATTTAATAACATTACTGTGATCATAACTTCCGTGAACTGAGAAAACTAAACCAAAAAACATAGAAAAACTCACCAAATCAATCAGACTAGTGCTTGTGGTCAAACTGGTCATCAGCTGTGCTTTGTTTACAAAATAGGCTCCTGTTTCTTACTGTGGATGCAAGATGGCAACACTTGTTCTGGATATCTCATTGTTTGAATTAAAATTCTCTCTCTCACCCACTCTCTATTTGCCTACGCCTTTCAAAACACAATCACTGAATTGGCAGAATATATATCGTAAATTCATCCATGCCAGTTGATATTATTTTATCTTACCCCTCTCTCCTTCTCAGTCTCTCATGACATGCCTGACGGAACCCCATCAAGTTCTTGTGGAACACAGTTTGAAAACCTATGAGCTAAAATATATTTTCTAATATCATTTGAATTCAAAAAAATAAAATGAAGAGGCCCAACTAGGGTAGAGGTACCCAAAGCTCTGTTAGGATTACCTGTGCACTCGCCTTTCAAGAAGGGTAAATTCATTAATTTATTTTTTTTTGGGGGGGGAACTAGCTACAGTGATCCCCCAACCAGCATGAATTCAGAGATAGGATAGGGACATTTCACTATCCTTTTTTCAATCTGCACAAGCTAAGATTCAAAGATAGATCAGCATGAATTTTTTAAAGTTGTGGTAAATACTAAAAAATTACTTAACACTTTTTCGCATATGCAGTATGATACGTACGATACTTACACAGTACATACATACAAACAATACTTTAGCATTTGCAGCTAGCAGTAACATGCAGTAACCACATCTCTTGTATGACTGGCTAGTTTATATCGAGTTATCTTTCTCATGTTCCTCTGGATTATTACATTAATTTTATAGTGATGTTTTTGAAATTTGTTTTTTATAAGTTTTTACTATTTATACTTCTTGTTATATATTATTTTACATGCATTATTATTATTATTACTAGTACAGTTCCCGTTGCTTCACTGATGGTTAGACAGGCTAAACTACAGAAAAGAACGCAGCCGTAAAAATTTTGAGCTTCACATTGTGTCAACATTTCTGAATCTGGTATCTCCCAAAACCTCCTCACCCCCATTCATGCAACTTGGGGGCTAACCCCCTCCCCCATTACCCCCACCCTTCCCCCATTACTGCCTGGGATAAATTTCACAAACAGACAGGCTAAACTACAGAAAAGAACAGTCATGAAAATCTTGAGCTTCACATTGCCACCCATAATACAATTTCCGAATTTTTTCTCTCAATTTCTGAAAGTGTGATGGACGGACGGACAGACAGACAGACACACAGCTCTCTTATTATAGTATAGATTATTATTATACATTTATTGTACAATGATTTAAAAGCTTTTATTCAGACAAAAATTACTTCATACATAATTCTTTAAACTTTTAGCCCCCTAACCCCATTTATATTATGGGGGTAGAGTTCCATCCTGCAGGTTGGATCAGTGTACATAAAATTTTTCTGAAGTACATATTTAGTTATTTGATGTAATGGAATTAAAGCAATTATTTCTTTTACCTTCCAGCTTTTGGATTCTCTGCTTTACTATGTCAATCCTTTTTTTTTTTTCTGTTCAAAGGTCCAAAATCAGTACATCTGTGTATCATGGCTAGTTCTAAACAGACTCAGAAAGCCAAGAATATTTGGCTTGTAAGCCCTCACCAAGCCCAGTTCATTGGCATGAAGCTTCTGTCCAAAAGAGAAGTGATGGCCTTTTTTTTTACCATCTGACTGAGACAGTTCATTGAAGTGCCTCCTCCATCATGAATGCAGTTCTGGAGGTGTGGGACAGAATTAAGACAAAGTCGAGAAACTCTCTGATGAGTGGAAAGAACAAGAACACAAAAAAATGAGGCAAAATGGTTGGACACCCTGAAACTTGGGAGGAGAGTTTCAAAGAGAACCTGGATTATCTCTCTGATCTTGCCTGGATGCCAAGTACTGGAGAGAGAGGACATCTGGGCAAAATGGGAGCAGTGAACACCACTTTGGCCAGAAAGAGGAGGAAGAGGAAGAAGTACAGCAATGTCGTCTCAGAAAAAAGATGGAGATGGGATACTGACCCTGACCAGCTCATCCAGTACTGATGGGATTGCAAAGACTTCACTGTTCCTGTTCCTCCATATCTAGGTCACCTGTGTCTAGTGATGTGAGTCGTTTTTTATTGTGTCGTTTTTTTTGTTTAAAACGAAGATAGTGTTTTTTTTGTTTTTTATTGTTTTAAACTTATTCCATATTTTTCTTCCTTTAATCTAATAAGTATATTAGTATTACCTATAATTTACTATACTACCATGCTTATACGGTTATACCTAGTATATATAGTCATCTTTTAGAAAAACTGAACCACACAAAAAGTATATACAGTAATAGAAAGGAAAAACAAACCCTCATTTTTTATATGTATATATATTTTTTAACTAGAACATAAAACATTCTTCCTCGTTTCAAACTATACATAATTGTGATTGGCAAGAGTACCAGTATATACAGGGTGTCCGAGAATTATCTGTACAATTTTTGGCTGTTATTAAAAGTCAACCATGAAGTGTAGAAATTCCAGTGTTGTCCCATTTTACAGAGAATCTCAAGTTTTTTCTGATACCAAGTTTTGACAAGTTTTTTAAAAATTCCAGTGTGTCCGAACATTATCTGTACAATTTCATCTTTTAATAAAATTCTTGATAACACACGTAAAATTCTTAAAGATTATTTAGAATCTGTATTTTCAAAGGTTTCTTTTATTAAAGTAACGTTGTTACAAACATTCGATATGTGCACGATTAGTGATTCGCAAAACATCCAATCAATACTCCAAATGTTGCCATTTACGCTGCAGCATATCCACATCAATTCACTCAATAGCAGCTGTGATTCTTGCTTTTAAATCATCAATGTCTGTCACCTGCGTACATTTCTAAAAAACTTGTCAAAACGTGGTATCAGAAAAAACTTGAGATTCTCTGTAAAATGGGACAACACTGGAATTTCTACACTTCATGGTTGACTTTTAATAGCCAAAAATTGTACAGATAATTCTCGGACACCCTGTATATTCCAGATAGAAAAAAAAATATTCACCTTTTTTGAATCTTTTTGTTAACCTAATGTTGTTTAACCTTCATTTCCATGGAAGAATCATCACTAGATTGGGTAGAGCATATATGCTAGTTTCAATATCACAGGTACTGGTATAATATACATAATAAAAAATACATAATACTGGTATAAAACAATATATATAATTGTGATTGGCAAGAATACCAGTGTGCATATATATATATATATATATATATATCCCCGCAAGGGGGTTCTAAGCTCGTGCTCTTGAGTGCTCTTTGTGCTTGTTCCTGGAGGTTTCACGTGCGCCCTCCCGGCCCTAGCACCCAAGGATGATGGGGCTCGACCCTGCAGTCCTTGGTCTTTTTCCACTTTGACTGTCCCCTCCACCCTTTCTTTTTCCTCTGTCTTTCCTCTCACTTTTTCTTTGTTTTTCCGCTGAGATATGCCCTTTTAAATAGAGGCGAATCGGTTCTTCCTGAACTTAAAAAAAAAAATATATATATATATATATACATTTAGGATAAAAACGAAGACGTAGAGCAAGAAAGTCATTATATTTGGCTGCAGCCGACGTTTCGGGCAACTCTACCCATTTTCAAGGCCTAATAAAATAAAAGGCTAAAATTAATGCATGACAAAAAAAAAAATAAAAAAATTATACGAATGTCAAAAACAAACTAATTCATAGCACAGAATAAAACCACTTAAAGAATAAAAATTAAAAAGCGTAAAACAAGCATAAGCCAAAAACAAATTAAAAATTATATACATGACAAATAACACATGATAAAAGTAAAACTTTAAAACTAAAAACATTCAAACAAATTAGTTAAAAATTAGTTAAAAACTTCACTAATAAAAAGTTAAATGAAAAAACGCAAAAGTGCACGAAAACATACCATGCTCACTTGACATCCTCAAACAACTGAGGCGAAAAGGAGACAGGGTCAAGGGGAAAACAGAAAAATTTAGTTGGTAGGCATTCTAATTAATATAAAGGGGGTAACAGCTGGAATCAATATTTAAGCTGGAATTCAGAAATTTAATGCACAAAGATTCATAAATACGGAGAGAGGACGGACATTTTAATGATTTAAGAATTTTAAAGTTATTAACGGAAATATCAACTTTACACTTAACAGAATGATTTCTAATGGCAGACTGTTCCTTTTTAGATAAAACTTTCCCTGTCCTATGGCTAATACCCATATGGGAGCAAAATCTTGCCTGCAAAGAACGAACTGTGCTGCCAACGTAGTTCCCCTGGGAACACCCAGGGCAGGTAAACAAATAAACGACAGAACAGTTCATCGCAGGGGGGATTTTGTCCTTACAACGGAAAAAACATTCAAGGGTATTATTATTCACAAAAGCAACCTTAAAATCAGTGTGAAAATAAAATTTCCTCACCACACTCAACAATTGCTTTTTCACAACAGTGTTAAATTGGTAGAGGTCAGGTAAAACAAGATATTTACAATTCTTAGGAACATCATACGTTGGGATAAGTTTGGGGGAATAAACATTATTAAGTAATTTACCAATAATACCTTGTACAAGAACCCGTGGAAAACCATTTTTAAAGAAAAAATCAGTAAGAATTCAAACTCATTATGAAGCAGAGCAAAGTTTGAGCAAATATTATAAGCTCTATGCACTAAAGTGCGAATCGAACTTAGTTTGTAATTAAAATCGCAAAAACTATAAAAATTAAAACCTAAACCCGTAAAAGTAGGCTTCCGGTATGTAGAAGTTAAAACAGTTGAGCCTGATTTGGAAACCAAAACATCAAGGAAAGGAATAGAACCTTGAACTTCCTTTTCCTGCGTAAATATAATATTCTTATGAAGTGTGTTCAAAAAATTTAAAAACTGAACTGATTGATTATCCGTTTGGAATAAAGCAAACGTGTCATCAACATAACGTCTGTACAAATTCGGCTTAAGGTGAGGGGGGCACTCACAGAAGGCCCTTTCCTCAAGATGAGACATGAAAATATTCGCAAAAACGGGACCCAAGGGGCTCCCCATCCCCACTCCATCCAACTGACGGTAAACTACCCCTTGAAAACTAAAAAAGTTATCCTTGACAGCCAAATTCAGAAGCTGCTCAAACTGTGCTCTGCCAAAGCCGTGAAAAAGTGAGTCCGGCTGTGGAAAAGCTTTATTTAAAATAATTGTAATGGTCTCATCCAAGGGGACATTTGTAAAGAGGGAAGATACATCAAAACTTGTCATAAACAAAGAATTCATATTAAACTTCTTAATTTCCGACACAAAAGAAAAACTATCCTTAACACTGTACAAGTTCACAGTAAATGATGATAACAATGGGACAAGAAATTTGGCAAGTTTGTAATTAGCCAAAGGATAAGACGCTAAAATTGGGCGCAATGGAACACCGACTTTATGAACCTTAGGCAGACCATACATAAGGCCCAAATAAGAGCCTGAAACGTACAATTCATCATAAGTGGAGGAGTTAATAACACAATCATGTTTAAGCTTAAGCAAAACACGGTTAACCTTGTCTTCCAATCGCTGAATAATTTTAGAAACCTGTTCATCTACCTTAACAAATTTTAATGAATCAGAAAGAATATCAAGCATTTTTTTAATATAATCAGTTTTATTCATAACCACAACACCGCTACCCTTATCTGGTTTAGTAATAACAATAGATTCATTTACACCCAAGCTTTTTAAAATTTCACGGTCCTCCTTATGCAGAAAAATTGTAGAAAACTTAAAAGCTTTAATTTTAAAAAACAATTCATGGGACAATTGGGAAATATGTTAAGGATAGTTTTTCTTTTGTGTCGGAAATTAAGAAGTTTAATATGAATTCTTTGTTTATGACAAGTTTTGATGTATCTTCCCTCTTTACAAATGTCCCCTTGGATGAGACCATTACAATTATTTTAAATAAAGCTTTTCCACAGCCGGACTCACTTTTTCACGGCTTTGGCAGAGCACAGTTTGAGCAGCTTCTGAATTTGGCTGTCAAGGATAACTTTTTTAGTTTTCAAGGGGTAGTTTACCGTCAGTTGGATGGAGTGGGGATGGGGAGCCCCTTGGGTCCCGTTTTTGCGAATATTTTCATGTCTCATCTTGAGGAAAGGGCCTTCTGTGAGTGCCCCCCTCACCTTAAGCCGAATTTGTACAGACGTTATGTTGATGACACGTTTGCTTTATTCCAAACGGATAATCAATCAGTTCAGTTTTTAAATTTTTTGAACACACTTCATAAGAATATTATATTTACGCAGGAAAAGGAAGTTCAAGGTTCTATTCCTTTCCTTGATGTTTTGGTTTCCAAATCAGGCTCAACTGTTTTAACTTCTACATACCGGAAGCCTACTTTTACGGGTTTAGGTTTTAATTTTTATAGTTTTTGCGATTTTAATTACAAACTAAGTTCGATTCGCACTTTAGTGCATAGAGCTTATAATATTTGCTCAAACTTTGCTCTGCTTCATAATGAGTTTGAATTCCTTACTGATTTTTTCTTTAAAAATGGTTTTCCACGGGTTCTTGTACAAGGTATTATTGGTAAATTACTTAATAATGTTTATTCCCCCAAACTTATCCCAACGTATGATGTTCCTAAGAATTGTAAATATCTTGTTTTACCTGACCTCTACCAATTTAACACTGTTGTGAAAAAGCAATTGTTGAGTGTGGTGAGGAAATTTTATTTTCACACTGATTTTAAGGTTGCTTTTGTGAATAATAATACCCTTGAATGTTTTTTCCGTTGTAAGGACAAAATCCCCCCTGCGATGAACTGTTCTGTCGTTTATTTGTTTACCTGCCCTGGGTGTTCCCAGGGGAACTACGTTGGCAGCACAGTTCGTTCTTTGCAGGCAAGATTTTGCTCCCATATGGGTATTAGCCATAGGACAGGGAAAGTTTTATCTAAAAAGGAACAGTCTGCCATTAGAAATCATTCTGTTAAGTGTAAAGTTGATATTTCCGTTAATAACTTTAAAATTCTTAAATCATTAAAATGTCCGTCCTCTCTCCGTATTTATGAATCTTTGTGCATTAAATTTCTGAATTCCAGCTTAAATATTGATTCCAGCTGTTACCCCCTTTATATTAATTAGAATGCCTACCAACTAAATTTTTCTGTTTTCCCCTTGACCCTGTCTCCTTTTCGCCTCAGTTGTTTGAGGATGTCAAGTGAGCATGGTATGTTTTCGTGCACTTTTGCGTTTTTTCATTTAACTTTTTATTAGTGAAGTTTTTAACTAATTTTTAACTAATTTGTTTGAATGTTTTTAGTTTTAAAGTTTTACTTTTATCATGTGTTATTTGTCATGTATATAATTTTTAATTTGTTTTTGGCTTATGCTTGTTTTACGCTTTTTAATTTTTATTCTTTAAGTGGTTTTATTCTGTGCTATGAATTAGTTTGTTTTTGACATTCGTATAATTTTTTTTATTTTTTTTTTGTCATGCATTAATTTTAGCCTTTTATTTTATTAGGCCTTGAAAATGGGTAGAGTTGCCCGAAACGTCGGCTGCAGCCAAATATAATGACTTTCTTGCTCTACGTCTTCGTTTTTATCCTAAATGTAAAATTACGTCTCCTTAGGAGGGATCCTATTTCATATATATATATATATATATATATATATTTATTCCAAATAGAAAAATAAAAAAAATAAAAATATTCATCTCTTTCTTTAACCTTTGTGTTAACCTAATGCTGTTTAACTTTCATTATCTGATTCTATTTCCATTGAAGAATCATTATCACTAGATTGATTAAAGCAAATAGTTTCAATATCACAGGTACTGGTATTTATTGCAGATTTGGATGTTGACAAAGCCAATGTAGCACCATGCTTTACTTCACTTTCTTGGAATTTTGCATTTTGGGATATAAATATTAAATACTAGCTTTGCTGCTCTGTCTGTGCTTAATCAGTTTCTTTTGGCTGTATGGATATTACTGTATGTGCTAAATGATCTCGGAGGTAATGAAAGGGCGAAATAGAGGTGTATGAGTTTGTGTAGGTATATATGTGAGTATGCATGCGTATGTATCTGGAATTCTGGATGTATGCGTGTGTATGGGGTATACAATAGATATAAATATGTATATATAAGTATTTATGTATATATTGGTATATATGTATATGGGTGTATGTGTATGTATATATATGGATGGTCTCAGGGAGAAAATATGTCATCACAGGTCTAAAGGATAGTTAAGTGGGAGATTCAAAATCCGAGGCATGGATGGGAGAGTCCTGGAAAGGTTGGACAATGGGCAGTCAGCTCCCAGCCAGTGTTCTCGCAAGTTTAACGGATCTCAAGATACAAGACTTTCAGTGCAAGAAAGAGGCCAGTTTTTTCTGTAAATAGGCTGAAAAGGACATTCTATACTGGTACCATATGGCCTATTTTATTATTTATTTATTTATTTTTATAATATATATCATTGCAAAAGTATACCTTATAATTAAATTGGCAATATCTATATTAATTATTAAAAAAAACAAAAAAAAACGACAAAAAAAACGACATGGACACAAAAAAAATGTTTTTTTAACATCACTACCTGTGTCACAACTTGCATCAGGACATCAGCTAGGCCAGACATCTTACTCTTCATGCAAATTCAGGATAAGTGGGGATTCCTGGACAAAGATAAGTTCCAAACTTCTACTTCAGTTTCCAGGATTCCTGGACAAAGATAAGTTCCAAACTTCTACTTCAGTTTCCAGTCTTGAATATCTGTGATGAAATTCTTGCATTCATTGAAGAAATGCTCTGGACTCAGTAACCCAGGTATGACCATGGAGTTGGTGATTATTAATCTCAGAGTTCAGTTTATGGCTCCAGGAGTGATGCATCATGCTAGGTGGATGGTGGAATCCATCTACACTCTCAAGGTCTTCATGTTCCAAGACCAGTTTAATCTCATGATTAGAGAGAAGGGTGCAATGTGAAGATTTTGCATATTCATGTCCACCATTTACATCAAAGCATGGTACTGAGTCCCCCTCTTAGTGACCACTCCAAAGAATGACCTAAAACTCCTCCAGGCTCTTCAAGCCTACAAGACCTCAGATCCACAGGTGGCAAATGCCACACTGAAAAAGCTCATTTGCCACCTTTGGTATTTATCTGAGGAGGCCTTCTTTGACAATGCTGTGTCTGTGGAGACAACCACAGGAATGAAGATTGGCAGAACAGATCAACAATTAAGGAAAAGGACTTGGAGACAAAGATCAAAGCACTGGAGAACTTCATCACAAACAACAGCCTCCAATTTTTTGAAACCATGGACTCCTTCCTCTCCAAGAATCTAAGCAAATGGGAACAAGACAAAGAGTTCTTGAAGGGGAAAGAAACATGCAAGTAGCTCAGGGTCATCAATGATATTGCAGAATGCAGTGTGGCCCTCATGGAAGAATTCAAATGGCTTCACACCACAGATGAGGACTAAAATTAGTACCTTCCTTTAGTGGTTTAGGGGTATAGGAAGACATTTCCTGATGCACAAAAGAGCACCAACATGAAAGCTATAGGAGCGAGTGTTCTTTGATCTTGTAATATGGGAATATAATAATAGCTTTGAGCAATTTATTTTCCCCAAGGTTCTACACTAAGTTTGTACATTTTTGTTTTTTCTCTTCCTTTCTCATTGAATGTTTCAGATATATTTGCATCATGCATGCAGCTCTGTTTCTTTTGGTAGCTTGCTGTATGTATGATGATGTACAACACATATCACAGGGGGGAGAAACTTCAAGGGCTGGTAGAAACCCCTTCCTTTCAAATTTTGTGTACTTTAGTTCTTAATCAATCCTCATAAAAGTATAGGGTTCCCCAAATTAAATTATTATTTTTGATTTTCACCCCCTGAATAAGGGCCACTATTATTATTATTATACTGTACTTCAGATAAGTGGCTACTTATAATATTTCAGTAAATTTTGCTACTTTACATACAAATATACAGTATTTGTAGTATAGATTATAGAAGCTTCCTCATTAATTTGACCAATGAAATGGTTTCATGTTAGAAAATTCTGTTTGTTTTTCTTTGAAATTGCAATATGTGCCAGTGGTATGAACCTCAAAAGGCTGCAGGAAAAAAAGGGTTAGGGTCACTTGCAGCAGTCTGAGTATCGCTGGTCTAAAGCTACACTATGATAGAATTCTGCTAAACATCATTTCATGTCAGCTATCACCAAACCATGAAAGCAACTAAATTTTTTTTTAAATCTAAGGTGCTGCAGCTATTTACTACATCATATGCCAAGTCATTCCAAGAATCTACTACTACATGACCAAAAAAAAGTATTTTTGTAAATCCAGCCTACTAGAATGTTCTCTAATTTTCTTATTATGCCCTTCAGTTCTTCTGTCAAGAAAATGAGTTAACTGAAATTTGGCCTAAAGTATTCTATCAGACTGATATTTAGTCATTTTGGCCCAAGGACCAACTTGGCCTAATGCATACCATCTGGGCAAAATTCCAGAATCCAGATGCAGTTCAAGAGTGTTCATAACTTAATAATACATTAAGTTCGGTTAAGTTAGTAATTATGGACTCTGTCTCTAGAACTGCATCTGGATTCTAAAATTTTACCACCATCTGGTGGCCCATAAAAGATAATATTTGAGCTTTCATTTCTGGAGTATGATAGGGCAATAGAAAGATGTGGGACTATATTCATAAGTTGATGAAAAAAGAAAAGCTCATCAAGGGCTATGGTGCTGTATGATGATAATGGCATCAAATTGGATAATAAGGAAGCAGGGATTGCACTTACAGATTTCTGGAGGTGTGTTTACCAAAATCAATATAATAATATGAAAGAAGTCTGGAATGAAGAGGATAGAAAGGAATAACTGGAAAAATACAATAAGATTAGTCCATTCTGTAATGTGGTAGAAAACATAAGAACAAGGAAAGACCTAAAAGAACATATGGACATGGCCTTCAAGATAGTAAATATAGAGGAATGTGACGACTCAATAAAAATTAGTTATGAAAGGAAGGCTCCTCAAATCTTGAGAGACCATTTAGATATGGCATATGGAGTTTCAGAAGAAATTATGCCAATGATAAACCCAGATATTGGAGAAGAAAAAATAATAAATTGCCTAAAGAGACTGAAAAATAAGAAATCAGCAGGACCTGATAAACTCAAACCAGAATTGTATAAGGTATTGGTGGGTAGTAATTTAGTAAAGCAGGCATAGGGAAGTTAAAAGCAGGGATGGGGAGTCGGCCAAAAACAACCGACTCCCGACTCCGGAGTCGGTATTTTTAAAAACCGACTCCCGACTCTTTCCTTATCATGCTGATCTACAACCTTATAAATATTGGGATGTTTGTTTCGTAGATGGCGTTTCAAGTTTGAGGCTCTAGTTGGAGCATTAGCATGTTTCCCAGTGTAAGCACTAATTTTTGCATTACACTCTTTACCATCCTTTTCTACTTGACAAATAAAAATACTTTCATCCTCATTTAGCTTAAAATATTGAAAGACTGCTGATTTTCTACTAGGCCCACAACTCATTACTAATAGGGGCTAATTAAATTAATAATTAATATATTGCTAATTTTTATATGGTACCTAGTATCCTAAAATAGAAATATGAAATTCATTTGCTAAGATTTACCAGAACAATAAATCAAATGTGGAAATGTGAATCTAGAATTAGTTCAGGAAGATATTTATTTAGGGCAGAGTAGTATTCTGGTAAATTGTTGGCATATAGAAATTGAATCAAAGAGTCGGGAGTCGGTCATTTTTACCGACTCCCGACTCTTCAAAAAAGCCCCAACTCCCGACTCCGACTCCCCACCTCTGGTTAAAAGAGTGTTATAATAATGAGTGGGCAAATACCAGATGAATGGAGAGTCTCGGAAACAAAGATGATACCAAAGAAAGAGAAGCCTACGGCTAAAGAGCTGCAACCAATAGCACTAACAAATTATTCATCTAAAATTTTTGAGTATAATAAGGGATAAAATAGAAAAGCATATAAAAAGTAATAATGAATTGAGGGAGAGAGAATCAGGTTTTACACCAGAAGGCAGAATAGAAGATAATATTTTGATTCTACAATATTGTATAGAGCATGACTCCAGATTCCTGGGATCTTGGGAGCATTGCTCCAGTAAATTTGACCATGAGAAAAAGTAAATTTGGGTTTGGGTTTTGTTCATCCGCTAGACATTATGCAATTTTTTGCGTATACATTCTTGTACAAACCAATTTTTTAAATTACAAATTTAGTTATTTTAAGTTTAGTGGTAATTCCATACTTAACAATTATTTTTTTTTTGTTAAGCTTCAATGTTTTGATAATTAAAATTTTATTAAAACGTATATTTTTTTAAATATAAAATTATCAGGATTGGACTATGTTCCATGATCTTAGCCAGGTTTGATAAATTGGCCAGATAATTACTTGTGCGGTTTTAAGTAATCCACCATGACTCTAGAATTGAAAAGTTTAGTTAAGTTTAAACTTACTTTTACTTACTTTAACTTACCTACTTTTACTTACTCTTCCTTACTTTTACTAAGTTTAAAGCACTTACTTTTACTTACTTTCATTGTACTATATTTACTTACTTTTACTCACTTTTACATACTATATTTACTAACTTTTACTTATTTTGTATTTTTTCAGGTAGTCAATAATCAATAATGGATCCTAATATTGATGAAGTTGGAGAGAAAAGTGAGGGTGTTAAAAGGGGTTACTTTTGTGGTCAATGCAAGAACAAATATTCAAAGAAGCAAAACTGGGAGGAACATTTTAATTCCAAAAAAAATATTTGTTACAATACAAGAGGTCCCAGAGTTTGGGCCCACAGCTTAGATATTGCAGTAAAGAAATACCAGGATGAAGTGCAGCAAAGAGATACGGCAAAGCAGTCATTTAGTTTGTTCACAAAATGTGCTAGTGCTAGACCTCAGAAAAATGAACCAACTTCATCAACTGCTAATCTAGAAAATGAAACTTTTTCACTAGATGTTTCACAGACTGAAGAAAGTGCTTCTCCTCCACCTAAGAAACAAAAGGTAAGTGAGGAATCTGCGCATCAGACTAACAAAACTGCTTTAGAGGAATTTGAAAATTCCCAAATCCAGAAGACATTGAATGCAATTTTGCGCCTAACAAAAGAAACTCACCAAGCTGTTGTGGTTAATAAAGAGAAGAGTCAAAATATGTCTTCAAGTTCAAGTGTTGCATCCAAATCTAATAAAGCAAAAAGCAACAAATTTGACATTTCCATAGCCCATTTAAGCAAGTGTAAATCAATACAAGAAATCCTGAACAATGATTTGATCAAATCTACATTCAAATTGGTGGAAAAGAAGGATCTAGGGCATGCTGATGATTCATTTTCAGTACCAAGTGATATAATGGAAAACATTGCAAATAGTGACACTAATATGCCTGATGTAGATATAGCTGTTGAGGATGAAGATGATGATAATCAAGAAGATATTGATGATGCTTCTGATGATAAAATGTTTACATTATATTGCATAGCTTGCACAGACCCCAAAGCATGTGCTTCAGACAAACATTCTAACAAAAGGTTACTTCAATGTTAAAGATTTAACCTATGTATGCAAACAAGGAGAAAATCAAGAGAGATGGTTTAGAATCTGAAAACCCACCTGAAGAGACATTTAATTAAACTTCAGCATCATCAAAGAGCTGCTGTTTATGAAGTGATGAAAACATCTTCTCGGAACACTACTAAACGCATAGAAGACTTATGTGGCAACATCTTATACTACATAATGAAAACAAACACTGCATTGGCTCTATATCCAGTACTTCTAGCTGTATTACATAGGTCAGGTTGTGAGGTTGGAAATTTGAATCATAGCACACATGCGTGCGAGACAATTTGTGAGCTATTAGATAATCAACTTAAAGAACAAACTGTAAAGTGGTTCTTAGAACAAACTTCAGTAACAATAACAGCTGACATTGGAACAATTTTGGATTAAGCATGCTAGTTGTATTAGTTATGAGTGAAGAAGATAAGACTGTAAAACTTGCTGGGATAAATTTAGTACGCAGCAAATCAGGAGTTTATTTGGCCAATGAAATTTTTGATGTGTTGAAGTCTCCTAATCACTTGAAACTATCTGAAGAAGCAATTAAATCCAAGGTATCTGGAATGGTTGGAGATGGGGCTTTTTGTAAGGACAACGAGCCATTTAAAACGAAATGAAAAAGTTGTTTGGAGAAAATTTCAAATTTCAATGGGACTTAATGCATCTTGTGAACAGAGCCCATGTTGATGCATTGAAGAAAATTTGTAAACTAAGTTAGCTTTTAGACTTTATTCAGAATCACTCTTCAAATCTGAGATCAGGCCTTGACTATACCAATATGGTTCTTGACAATATCATTGGTTTTAAGAGACCAAAACTCAAATCTGATACTCGCATGGTTAATTACAAATCTGATCAATTTGACAGATTTGTGGAAAATTGTGTGTTTTTTGATCATCCACAAGAGAAAGAAATTAGTGCCAAGTTCTATATATTGATTTCCTATGTAACAAAGATTATGTTGCAAGTAGCTCAAAAAACCACAGTTAGTGCAGAATTTGTAGAAAATATATTTTATAAAGGAGGGAAAACTGTTACGTTAAGAGTGATAAACAATTTCCAAATTAGCTAATGGAGGAAATGCAAATGATGTAGTTTCTGAATTTAAGCACGATACCACAGGGCAGCAAAAGGAACTAACAGCTGAGGATTACATCCTAAATGAAGTTTACAAATACATCAAGAAACGTTCTGATTACTACCAGGTTGCTGAAGTTGCTCGACCATCCAGACCAGATCTGAAAGTAGTTTTACAAAGACTCAGTGATAAATTGGCTGACAGAATATATAGAACAGCTGTGGAAAGGAACCACAGAGAGATTAAAGCATTTTGATAAAGATGGATCAACTGCCTGGAGTGAAGCACCAGCTGAAGGGACATTCTCCATTCTTGGTTACATTGTTGAACACAAAGGATCCATTAAGCCATCTCATTTGACTAAGCCATCTCATTTGACTAAGCTGTGCAGAATTGTGAAGGAGGGTCCAGCTCCAGGCACTAGATCTGCTGTAATGATCACACAGAAAGCCATTGATCAGTGGCCAAGCATACATGGTGGTAAATTCACAACAAATGCCTACATGCAAGGTCTAACATCATCCACTGTTGCTGCTGCAATGAATAAATAAACTTAAGGTGAGTTATAAACTGTACATTATTGTATTATTATGTTTAGCTAAAAACAAATTTGTAAATGGTATGTCGTCAATTCAAGAGTTTACTATCATTAACCTATCTAGTGGTGTAAGGGGAAAAAAAGTAAATTCAGAGCTGTGCTCCAGTAAATTTTTTCAAATCTGGAGTCATGGTATAGAGCATAGCTTTACAAATAGAAAACCATTGGTTCTTGTTTCCATAGACTTCAGTAAAGCATTTAACTCCGTGAATAGAGGAAAGATGATAGAATCATTAATGAGATACAAGGTTCAGCCTGTGTTGATAGATATCATAGTTAGTGTGCACACTGGAGGTAGAACTAGGATAAGGATTGATGAAGACCAGTACTATGAAATCTCTGTAACTAGTGGTTTCAGGCAAGGCTGCACAGGTTCTACTCTTTTGTTTAAATTGGTGACATATATGATATTAATGAAGGTGGAAGAGAAAGATAATGGACTCAGTAATTTGATAAATATAAACACAATCTTTTTTGCCAATGATGGTTTGCAGATGAGACATTCAATACCAGAAGCAATAAAAAATTTAAGGATTATATTACAGACAAGTGATGAATGTTGTTTGCAAATAAATAGGGAGAAAAGAAAAGTAATTATATTTAATATGAAGGAGCAACCAGATAGTATTGAGGGAATACAGGTAACAACAGATAGTATAGTATACTTAGGACTGCATATTGCCAACAGGAGAAATTGTTTTAGCAAACAAAGAAGCATAATGATACAAAAGGCACAAAAACTGGCAAACTTAAACATGATAACTGAGGAGCTGCAATAAGATATTGATTAGGAAATCATATTGGAAACACGTAGCACTGCCATCTATAATCTTTAGTAAAGAATGGGTAGAAGTGGTTAGGGCCAGATATGTAATGAGTGTTGGTGAGTTGATCAGGTGAAGAGAGGTCTGGGAGTCTGTAATTATTAGGACATTACAAGTATTACTTGTGGATACCAAAAAATATAATGCCTGTTGGATGGCAAATAACTCTGCTGCCTGTATACTATGACAGGGATAATTTCCAGGAAAAACACCTATTATGATTTGAGACAAAAACATGGCCCAGGCACATCTAACTTAGATCCATCAGTATAAATATACAAGTAATCTGGATACTTCTCTTCCAAGTACACTGTGAAACACTGCACAATCACTTCTTTTGGGGATAGGAGCTTCATATGAAAATGGGAGAGACAGACAGGTTCGTACCAGATTCAATCTCCAAGGTGGGAAAGAAGGGAACACTGGAACTGTAAAATATTTAAATTGTAATTGATATTTACTAAGTTGTCCAGTAGCTCTAAAGAAGAAAGGTGGCTTATTTGCCACAGTCCAGTCCACTGCAAGGATCAAAGGATAATCCACCTTGAACGACTCTTACTCACCCTGTAGGGCAATAATAGTAGATGGGTGAGCACCCAAAATGAGGCGCATACCAGAATTATGCAGGGCTTCCAGTTTCTTCAAGGTGAAAGAGGCTGAATGATAAACATCGGCATACTTTATTTTACCCAAGATAAATAAATGATAGGTAAAATGTGAGAAATGTGGATTGATCTGCACCCCCATCTATGAGAGGCAACAGATTTATTTATTTATTTATTTAATTTCTGTTTAAGGTGCTGCAACCCTGCTGGATTATTGGCACCAAGACTAAAAAAGAAATGAAAAAAGACTTCTACCACTTCAGTTGTAGGCAAAAACCCTTAATCACCCCATCCCAAAGAAATGCACATCCAGTGGCACTTTCTGATTTAGATCCATCAGTATATACAGGTAAGTATCCTCTTTGTAAGTTTCTACTCCTTCCAGAAAACTTCTTTGGAGCACATATGCAAAAGCCAATTTTTTGTTGGTGGTATGAATAGAAAAGCCAAAACTCACTGTTACAGGGTGATAAATTAAATATGAACCTTGCTGAGATGCTAGCAAATCAAAAGTTAAACCCACTTGAATAAAATCCTTGATCCAGCCACTAAAAGGTATTGGGTATGGGCATAGTCTATAAAATTGAAAATTATAAAATCTATTAATACATGTTTCAGTTGGATGTGAATCAAAACTTAACATTTTAGTAGCATACCTAGCACCTAATAGTTTCCTTCTATAATGCAAGGGCATAATGTTTGCTTCAGCTTCTAAATAATCAACTCTTGTGCATTTGAGAGCTCCCAAAGCCAGTCTAATACATTTATACTGCATTCTATCTAGCTTCAGTAAATTGGTTTTAGAACAGGTATGGTACAAAAAACATCCATAGTCTAATTTACTACGTACCAAGGATTTATACAACATCAACAAATTTGATCTACTTAAACCCCAAACTGAATTAGAAAAAAATTTTGGTGCTTTCCTGTTAACAGCTGTTAACAGGAATACCCAACCACCCACCACCAAACTGTTTGTTATGTATTTTTGCTCTCATCATTTTCGTTTAAACTAACGAAAATATCATAACTTAACCTAACCAATCATCAAGGGCATTCAATTGACCTAACCAGGTATTGAATTAACCTAACAGGTTAATGTAATGGAAAATGCCCAGTTAGGTCAACTTAATGCCCAGTTAGGTCAACTGTACACCTTTGATAATTAGTTAGGTTAATTTGTGATATTTTTGTTAGTTTAAACAAAAATGACGAGAGCAAAAATACATAATAAACAGTTTGGTAGTCCCGATAATATGTAAGTACTGAATTTATTAATCATTTAAATGAAATTAGTTAATATGTAAGCGATAATCAGTTAGTAGGGGGCCAAAATGTCTATGTCATCTAAAATCGCAGAAAAAAACGTCGCTGCTTTCGGTACATTGTCACCACATGAATTCCACAAGATACGAGTCCAGATGATGGCAGGTGGTTGGGTCTTCTCGTTAACAGGAAAGCACCAAAATTTTAATATAGAAATAGCTTTCACACAAGCTTCCTCCAGGTACTGAATATGCTTAGACCAAGTCAAACCCTGATCCAAAACTATTCCCAGATATCTATAACTTGAAATATACTGAACAGGATTTCCTGATAAATATAATGTTAAATCATCATTTCTCCATGGTTTCTTTGAGAAAATCATATATTTTGATTTGGAAGATGAAAATTTTAAGCCACATTCCTTTGACCATTCACTAATATGATTTAGGACACCTTGCATCACATATGTCAGAAAATTCACATCATCCCCAACCATCCACAAGGCACAGTCATCAGCATACATGGAATAGCTGACAGTCATCAATTCCTTCAAATAAATCATTAATCATCAAGGAAAATAGGGTGGGACTTAGGATACTTCCCTGTGGGAGGCCAATTTCAACATTAAAGTTATTTGAAATGTGATTTCCAGCTAAAACTCTAATATGGCAGTTAGAAATAAAATTTTGGATAAATCTTGGGAGATGTCCTTTTAACCTAGATTCAGTGGCGGTCCTAGCTTACATGACGCCCTGGGCGAACCTCACCTTCAGCACCCCCCCCCCCTGTTCGCCAACACACACACATTCGAATCCCCCCAAAATAAAGGACAGACATAACTCTTTCACAAAATAACTTTTTATTGGACTAATTGTTGGAACTTCAGAACCAAAACAAAGACTCAAATTTCTGAATTTTACAAATCCTTCATCACGTAAATAGAATAACTCACTTAAGAGAATGTAATTATGATACTATGAACAGGAAAAATACAAATTAAATTGCACAACTGCCATAAATAAACTAGAGAATCAAATTTCTAAATTGTACAAATGCTCTATCACATAAATAGAATAAGACACTTAAGAGAGGGTAATTATTATGCTACACTTTGAACAAGAAACAAAATAAATTGCACCACAGCACAACTGCCATCTAAAGTCTGACTCTTCTTACTTTCCTTGATGCAAAGTCATGAATTAAATCATCATATGAAATCTGCTCAGCAATTGTATGATTTATACTGATGATGGCCAGACCGGTAAGGCATTCCTGTGACATAGTTGACCTCAGGTAGGATTTGATGAGCTTCAGCTTTGAAAAGCTCCTCTCTGCTTCAGCAACAGTGACTGGAAGAGTAAGACCAATTCTGAGAGCAGTCCACAAATTTGTATATATTTCAGAGAGCTCCCTTTCATGGATAAATGTCAGCAGTTCAAGCAAGGATATGGTATTTGATGGCAAGTCAGGCAAGTTCTTCAGCTCCTGTGCAAGCTCTCTACCATCCAAGTCAGATTGTCCCTTAAAGTGTAGTGTAGTACTAAGGTTCACACATTGTTCTGTCAGCTCCTCAAATGTGAGATTTTGGAAATGTGTCAGCACTCCAAACTTCTCTCCCACAATTTCCAACGTGGAAAATCTTTCCTGAATGGCTGATGTTGCAGCATCAACCACTGCATTGAAAAATGTCACCTCCAGCTTCTTCAAAGCATCAATCAAGGGCTCATCAGATGCTTCATAGGAGAAGTGCCGCTTTGTGGACCTCAGCCGTTTTTGTTTTAACACAGCCTCCACATTTATTTCTTTATTTATTTATTCTTATTTTTATTTTTATTTTTTTTGCAGGCGCTCATGCCACCCCTCCACAAATGCCGCCCTGTGCAGCTGCCCATATTGCCCATATGAGGAACCGCCACTGCCTAGATTTATAAAGTTTTTGAAGTAAACCATGATGCCAGACAGTATCATAAGCCTTTTCATTATCAAGGAACGCAGTCAAGACATATTCATTTCTCAAAAAGGACTCCCTTATATCATTTTCTAATCCAACAAGGCTATCTATTGTTGAAAATCTATGCCTGAACCCACTCTGAAACTGCGACAAAACATTCTTTTCTTCTAAAAATTTTGTAAGTCTAAAAGTACCATTTTCTCCATAGCTCTACACAGACAGCTTGTTAATGCTATAGGCCTAAAAGATGCAGGGTCAGTTGAAGGTCTACCTGGCTTATACAGAGGGATTAAAATACTCTCTCTCCAGCAATCTGGGAAGACATCTCGTAACCATAAAAAATGATAAAACTTTAGTAAAATTTCTTTATTTTGTGGAGTCATATAAGATAGAAAAGGATAAACATTATTATTTCTACCAGGAGCTGTTAGTTTAGTATTCTTAAGAATTCTTTCCAGTTCATATATGGTAAATGGAGAGTTGTAATTAGTACGGTATCACTTGATTCAAAATGAATAGGGATAAACTCAGATTCCACCATATGATAGACAAAAGGTTCAATATAAAAGGAGAGGCTACTGGTGTTTGCAAAACTGCTGCCTAAAATCTGGGCAGTGTCAACTGGATCAGCATATAAAAACACCTGACTTTAAAACCAAATAACCCCTAGATCCCCTATTGGCACTAAAATGCTGTATTTTATTCCAAACCCCACTCATTGTGGAATGTGATGATATAGACTGTACAAAATCCCTTCTTGAGTTCCTCTTAGATAGTCTGACAACCCTATGAGCCAATGCTTTTGCTTTTTGATAGATGACCAATGTATGGAAAACTGATGAGTGGGTAGTTGGGAGGTAACGAAAATGGTTCACTGAGTAGGTAGGTAGTTAATCTAACAATTATTAAATTCCTTTTATGTCAATAACTGGGTGGATGAAACCAATTGGTTGCTCACCAGAGTTATTCTCCACACTAGTATTTATATACTGTGTAACAAGAGCATGCTCGGTAATAGATATACATTACCGATCAACCAACCAAAAAAAGACCAAGGAGACGCTGGTGGAAAAAGCCCCGCAAAAAGGAGAACAAAGGAGAACGAAAATGAGGAACGGGGCGACAGGACGCTGTTGCGGTGGGGTTATCCAATAAACCAATGAAGTTCCGAGTCAATGTGAACCACCCGACAACATTTTTATTTCATGCAATTATTGTCTACCGGTACGGGGAGAAGACTTACTTCAAAACCAAACACCCAAAGGCGGCTCGTTGGCTGAGGGAGGACGGGCTTCTAAGAATCCCTGATGCGGTAAACCTTCCCGGAGTCTCGTTGATCCCGACGCGACCCTCCAGGCGTGACCTCGTTATCCTCAGAACAGAGAAACAATGCGATTAGTTAAGTGTCCCAATGCCCACCGGACTGACCCAACCTCAGGACCTCCCAATATTCCACAAAAAAGGAAACAAAAATGCTCACCACATTCCCGATGACAATGCCGTAGCCAATCAAACTGTAACCTCAACGGGTTGGAAAAACACACTAGAGGAAAAACCATGGACAAATTTTATTGATGGGAAAGGGGAGGTTACATTCTATACAACACATGAAAGGGAGGAAAAAGTTAGAGAAGCGGGGGTTAGGCAGGGTGAAGCAAAGACATTAGGGTAAGTGGGCAGACAAGCAATAAGGTATATCGTTCACAAATGTACACGCAGTGTCAATCGCAAGAGCACAATTTTATATATATGTTAACACATGGTCACAGACAACTGGACTTCGGCAAAGCAAGTGATCTATCTTCGCATTACAATGGTCAAGAGAGGCTCCTTTGGGTTACAATCAAGATGAATCAAGAAACAATGATGAGTTGCTTCCTGATTCCTTATCTTGAAACTTAAATGTCCTTCTTTTAGTTGTTTTTGTTCGCATACAATAATTATACCCTAAATATCCCTGACTAGGCTAAATGGAAAGGAGGGCAAGGTGTTATTGATACCTGGCCTTAACTGATGTGCAGGTGCCACCACTTAAACTTTCAGAAGGTTCTGGGATGATTGTTCGAGTTCAAGGAGTCAAACGCACTAGATGAATGTCATTTAATTCCTGTCTTTCTTAACTTCTAGCTTCAGCAACCGACATTACACGTATACCCAGTCGCACTGTGCACTTTGTTGGCCTGTTCAGATTTGGCAAGCCTACCCATTTCAGGACTTCTTAAACAAAAACCCCTTTTTGTGGTTTGTTTTATCTTTTTAGAACATTAAGCCACAATTCTGACGTTAGATTCTACGGGGCTAGATTTTATGGGGGTTATGGCATTCAAACCTGTATGGGAGAGAAAGGATGAAGGTTAAAACACACAACTACCATGATTTGTTAATCAGTGGTCCCTACTACAACGCAACTAGAGAAGGGACGAGAACAGACACCGAAGAAAGATCCCCACCAGCAAGTACGCTCTCGACAATTATACAGGAAGGAGAAAAGAGACACTCTAATAACTAGCAGTAAGTGACTAATTGTGTTTTTAACCCAGCAAGTTAAACTCATTAAATTAAGCTGGGTCAGACAACTTAGGCCTACATTGTGGCCTAAGACCCAGCATCAACTCATAGCTTAACAAAGGTAAAGGTAGATTGCCCTAACCTAGTTTGGTGAGGAATCCTACTGTGGACCTCAATTTATCTGCCCGCTCTGGACCATTTCCGGAATCTCTAGGCTGACCCCTCTAGGCTAGACTTGACCTACTCTATAGTTAGACTGGAGAAATAAGGGGTGGGTTAATTGTGGACCAATTCATACAGAGCATTTTTCATACTGGTGGTCCGTGTGTGGGGAATTTACAAACCTTAACCTTACTTAACAAAAATTGCAGAATTAGGCTAAATGGTCTAGCCTAACCTAAGCCTAACCTAATCAAGCCTAATTAGGTCTATAACCTAGGGCCTAACTAGGAAACATTTACATTTAAGGAGTCTCATTCTCTTACAAGCTTAGACCTGAGTGACACATAAGTACTTGGGGGGGATTAAACCAAATTTAAAACTTGACTGTTTTGTCTGTGCTCTCTCTTCTCTGGTAATTTCTTCTTGTCCTCTATTTCATTACGATCCCCAGTTAAACAATTTTGACTTAAACATGGACAGTGCGGGATTGAAAAAGTTAAAAAAGAAAAGGGGGGCAAAGTTGGGAGCTGTTACAAAGGCTGTGAACACTTTTAACAATATTACACAACCAGGTAAGGAAGATTTAGAGTGTGTAATTCTTAAATTGGAAACTAAAAAGAAGGAAATAATAGCCATTGATGAGAGTATTTCAGAGTTAGTTGAATCCGAAATGGCTGAAGAACAATTGATAGACCTTTACGCTGATAATGATGATCAGGTAATCTCAATTGAACAGCAAATAAGGAGACTACGGTCTCGTTTGACTGACTTAACACCAAATAAACCTAATTCTGATTTTAATCAAAGTAGAGCTAACCTTCAACAAAATTTAAGTGGCATGCTAAATCCTGAGTCACAAGAATTGAGGGCTCAGTTACCCATTTTGTTAGTACCAACATTTGAAGGGGACACGGTACAATTCCCATCTTTCATTGACAAATTTGAGAGTTTAATAGGTAATAAACCCTATATTTCAACTGTTGAAAAGTTTAGCTACTTAACTAGTTTCCTTAAAGGCCCAGCCTATAACCTGATAGCCTATTTACCAGCCATAGGGAATTCATATGAAGTAGCTATTGATCTCTTAAAACGTAATTACATTAATAAAGATGAGATTGTATATGAATTATCTCAACAAATTTTTGATTTTGCACCCATAAAAGATAACCATAGTGATATGGAAAATTTTTATACAAAATTAGAAGCTATTATAGGACAACTGGTTAGCAATGAGATAGATATTAAAGCTTCATCTTGGATTATACAAGGCATAGTTCTTAGGTGCCTTCCTTTGAGGGTTAAAGATATTTTAATTCTAAAGACGGGAGAAAATTATCCTAATCTTGAAAGTATCAGAAAACACTTTCCCAATATCCTAACTAATTACAAATTGAGAGATTTTCCAACACAAAATAAGACCCAGACTATGGATAAACCAAAGACTGTTCCCAGAGACCAGCTAGCTACAGCCAAACAGACAAAACTTGATACTGTAGAATCAAATGTGACCAACTATAATACACGAACACCTACATTACAGAACTTTAATGTAACTGCTGCCTCAACTTACACACTACATTGCAAATTTTGTACAAGTAATGAACACAGTAGTACTGGGTGTGACAAATATTCAGACTTTAACCAAAGAGCTAAAAGATGTGAACAGTTGAACCTATGTAAAAAGTGTACTGGCCAGGGACATTATAAGAAAGACTGTAAATCTAGGTTAAGATTCAAGTGTAAGTTTTGTAAAAGTTTACGACATGTCTCATCAATGTGTGATTCACCAAAGTGTCCAAACAATAGTACTCAAACTCAAAAGATACCTCCACCAAACAAAGGTAATCAAGAAAATGCCACTTTCATGGGACAGTGTTTGCTCAAACAACGTAACAAGAAACACTGAGATTCTTTTACCAACTATTACTTTGGACTTAGTGAATAGTGAGGGTAGCACCACTCCAGTGAGATGTCTTATAGACTGTTGTTCTCAACAAACATTTGTTTCGCAAAATGTAGTTAATAAATTGGGTTTGACACCAAACCCGAATGAACAAAACCTCAATATTGCATCCTTTGTTAAGGATGACTCTGACAAAAATAGCTATAAGATAATTGACCTGGAACTACATTTAGAAAATAAATTAGAGAAAATTGAAGCAGTTATTATTTCTAAAGTAGGACAAAACAAACTGGTTATACCCAAACTAGAACAAACCATAAATCATTTGGGAAAACACTACAAAATAGCTGATAGACATATCACAAACAACACAGTAGCTAACATTGAAATGTTAATGGGGGCAGATTATATTAATCTTATTCATAAGGGCATAGTAGAGATAGGTAATGGTATAGCTATTCAGACTCCATCAGGGGATAGCCCCTTTGGGTGACCTATCCAAATACAACCTAGACCTAAACCAAAATAGTTCATGACCAACAAATACTATGTGCCTCAACTCAGTCCTACATAACACCTGTAAGAATAGCAACACTTTGAATAATATTATCTCAACTGAGAACATTAATTCATCATTATCAAATGAAACTTTGGATGAGGCAATTCAAACTTTATGGTTGCTAGAATCTGTGGGTATACATGACACAAATCAAACTTCAGAAGATCAGTTAATGGTAGAAAGATTTGAAGACACCATTCAGTGCAAAGACAATAGTTATTTTATTGAGTTACCTTGGAAAATAAATTGTCCAACTTTAAGAGATAATCTCAAAGTAGCTAAAGGACATTTATATAAAGTAATGAAAAAACTCAAACAAGATAATAATATTCAAACATATAATGATGTCTTCAAAGAACAGCTACAGAAAGGCTTCATTGAAGAAGTAACAAATAACCCTTTTAAAAAAGATGGTTGTCATTATTTAACCCACAGGGGGGTTTATCGACAAGATGCCCCAACAACAAAACTCAGAGTAGTATATAACTGTAGCCTCAAAGACAGTGATAAACACAGTTTGAATGATTGCCTGATTGAGGGTCCTAATCTCATTTCTGACCTTGTGAAGATCTTACAGAGGTTCAGGTTAGATAAATATGCCGTACAAAGTGACATTTCAAAGGCATTTTTGAGAATAAATCTTAAAAATGAATATGATAAGAACCAACTTAGGTTCTTATGGTTCAAGGATCCATTTGATTTGAATAAAGGGTTCATAACCTATAGATTTAATGTTGTGTTGTTTGGAGCCAATTGCTCACCTAGCCTATTAGCATTGACAATTAGACATCATTTAAACCAGTTTAATAACTCTTTAACATTGAACTTCCTTAAGGAACATTTTTACGTAGACAATCTAATAGGCTCAACAACAACAAAATCTGAAGTCTATGAACACTCAAAACATTATGCAACAAGGTAACTTTGAACTTAGAGTGGATTTCAAATGATGAGGATTTAAACAAAAAGATTTTAAAGGATAATAATGGTCTTACTGAGCCATCAGACAGAGTTAAAACTTTAGGTATGAACTGGTATTTGGATGCAACTTCTAACAGTCATGATTCAATCTGTACTAAAGGTTTTAAACTTGATGAGGAAGCAAATACTAAAAGACAAATATTATCAGAGGCTTCCAAAATTTTTGATCCTATGGGTCTATTCCTGCCTTCAACAATAAAATCAAAGATTCTCCTCCAAGAAATTTGGAGGACAAATGTTGGGTGGGATGATCCAATAACAAATGAAAATCAAAAATCTTGGAAGAAGTTAGCTACTGATTTAACAAAAGTGCAGAACATTAAAATTCAAAGGTGCTGTGGGTTTAGGGATAAGCCCCAGAGACTTCATGTGTTTGCTGATGCAAGCACACAAGCTTATGGGTGCTGTGCGTATCTTGTAAGTCCTACAGAAAGTCATCTAATTTATGCAAAAGGGAAAGTTGCACCTCTCAAACCTACCCGAACCATACCTCAATTGGAACTATTGGCTGCTGCATTAGCCATTAAAACCATTTCATTGCTTAAGGATGCTTACCATGATGTGAACATAACATATCCACATCTGGCTTGACAGTCAGATTTGTCTTGCCTGGATACGGAATGATAGCATTAATAGTAAGAATATCTTTGTAAGAAATAGGCTAAAAGAAATAGCTGAAGCTAATGAAAGCCTACAAGTAAACTTTCACTATGTTCCAACTAAACAAAATCCAGCAGACTTTCTGACCAGAGGTTTATCCTACAAGTTGTTGAAGTCAAACAAAACTTGGTTTATGGGACCTAAGTGGCTCTGTAATACAGACCAATGGCCTGTGGAACAAGTTAACTTGACATTAAATTTAATCTTTTCAAATGAAAAGGTTGAACCAATCACTAATTATGAACGTTATTCTGACTTCAGTAAACTTGTCAGGGTCACAGCCTATGTACTGTTTGAGGTTTGCTCACAACTGTTTAACTACAATTAACAAACAGCTAAATAAAAACAATCATAATTATACAGAAGTTGCAACCAAATACTGGATAGGCCATGCACAACAAAAAGAGTACAATAAAGAGTTAGAATTCTTGACTAATGGGAAACAAACAAAAGAACCTGTACCATCAGTAGTTCTGGATCTAAATTTGTTCAGAGATGAGGAAGGCCTTCTAAGGTGTAAAGGGAGATTAGACAAATCAAAACTGTCATACAAAAGCAAACATCCAATCCTTTTACCTAGATTTAGCTATTTGACCACATTAATCATCAGACAAACACACAATGATGTACATCATATGGGGGTACCACAGACACGAACTACATTAAGAAAAACTTATTGGATACCTAAGGGAAGAATCACTGTTAAAACAGTCCTGAGTGAGTGTGTCACATGTAGGCGTATTCATGCTAGGCCCTATAGGAAACCAAATCCTCCTGCTTTGCCAGAGGAGAGTGTTACTCTCAACAGACCCTTTGAGACTGTAGGCATTGACTATAGAGGAGCATTGACTGTAGGGGTGGGTGACACTGAACAAAAAATGTACATTGTACTGTTTACATGTGCTGCCTCACGAGCTGTTTATTTGGATGTTGTGGAGGACCTTACAGCAGAATCTTTTGTTGCTGTCTTTAAAAGATTCTGTGCACGACATTCAGTACCCAAGACAGTTTGGACTGACAATGCTACATATTTCAAGGCTGGTGAACAAGTCATCCACGACTTGTTAAGCGATGAACTCACACAATTATATATACAAAATTCAAACAAAGTGGAAGTATATTCCGGTTGCCTCTCCTTGGTATGGTTCTATCTGTCTGGGAGAGGAATATACAAACAGTAAAGAATTGCTTGAAGAAAGCAATTGGCAAAAAACAGATACACTTATTTGAGTTGCTCACTCTCCTGGCTGAGATTGAGAACATCATTAACAATAGACCACTCACTTATGTGAGTGACAACATTAATGACCCGGAACCATTAACTCCAAATCATTTGATTCGGGGAGAACAAGTTAGTCTCCTGCTGGACTACAATATAGACTCTTCAGAAGACCCAAACTGGACTCAACGACATGATGAGCTCCAGACTAAGTTACAACATTTAACTAGAGTTAAAGCTCATTTCATTAAACAGTGGAAAACTGAGTACTTGATGGGTCTAAGGGAGAGACATAAACAAATGACTAAGAAGGATTGGTCTGACACAATTAAGGTAGGGGACCTTGTTCTCATACATGACAGTACTCCAAGACAATACTGGCCTCTGGCTAGAGTTTCAGAACTCAGACCAGGGGCAGACGGGGTAACAAAAGTAGGGTCATTCTCTGTCAGATCAACCAGTGCCTAACACCCTCATCTCTCAGATTTTGCTGAAATTTGGTTTATAGGGAGTTTGTGGGCCCTGAATCCATTTCTGAAATTATAAGGTCAATCCGACCAACGGTTCAAGAGATATGACCTCAGGAAATTTGAGGTCACTTGCGAGGTCACTAACATTTGGCGACCCATAACTTGGGTAATAATGGTCACAATTATATAAAAGTATATATATTTAGAATCAGAAAACGACAAGGAATCCAAATATGCAAGTTTTAGAACTCTAGGTTGAAAAATAAAAAAGTTACACTGTAACCAAAATTTGAGGTCACGATTTGACCTCTGGGGTATCAAATGAGAATTTTTTTTTTAAATGTAAAAAATGAAGGCATAGGCATTGGCTATTAGAATCAGCAAAAAAAGTTTGTTTATGTTAGTATTTTTCATGTAACTAACATATAAGTGAACACCATATTCATAAGTTGTGCGTCAATTCTACCTATTTTTTCACACTTAAGCTCATAATTTGACCTATAGAAATTAAAATTACATTTTTTTATAGATATAAAAACAAAGGCAAAAAATGTAAAATTGTATTTCACTGCTAATCTACACTGGCAATAATATAGTGAAAGGGGAAGACCTACTTAGAGGATTCATGTGCTAGCCTAATACAATTTTTGCATGCTCGATGCTCTCATCAATTTCTTTTTGTGGAAAAATGTATTGAATTCTGCTGCCTCCTCTTAGGGTAGGACAACTCATTACAGTTAATATATGATGTCCTGGCACTGCACATGAATCCTTGTTTGATGGATAATAATATGCACTTGATCCTGATGACCCAGAGGGATGTAGAAAGTTCACAGTGAAATCATCAAACTCTTCACAATATTCCTCCACAATTCCATACCAAACTTGCATGTCATAAATGCAGCCAACATACTCTCCTGGTTTGACACATTTTAGGTTACCAAGCATTGCAGGTTCATTAGTAAAATGACTTTTCCTTATTCTTTTCTTTTCTCCAATGCCACTTGAAATGGGATACACCATCAGTTCTTCCTTGTTTAGGGGAACAAATCTATGATATTTCTGAGTTCCAGGAATAGCCCTACTATCCTTGAATCGATGTTCCAACCGTTCTTCTGCATCTTTCAAATCAGCTGTAGTTACAAAGAAAAAATTTATCTTCTTGCTCAAGTTTTCTTCACAAAACTGAAACATGTGTTCTGTGGTGTAAGAATTTGCCTCTCTGAAGTTCTCTGCAAACTGGCACGAGCAGTAGCTCTTTTCACTGTTCCTCCAATCCCATCACATGCATTTTTGCCATGGGATGTAGCAAAGAAGTGCCATTCACAAGACAGACCAAAATCCTCTTCATGGTAACAGAGATTTGTGAAGTTGTATCTGTTCTTATATTGGCCAGCACATCCATCTGAGAAATAGTGCACCTTCTTCAATTGTGGGCATCTGAATTTAACATATGTCATAAGCTTCAATATGAATGAGTAAACCATTATAGTGTTGTGTTTTAATGATGCAGATAAGAAACAGACACTAAAATGGCTAAGTTCCTGGTCTGTAGATGATCTATAATAGATGACAAAAGGGTGAACTGTACACTGTGAATTGTCCCAGTGAAACCCTTGTGCAGCATCCTGGACAATGAAAGAATAATTCTCAGAGAAATCACCTACTATAACTACCTCGCTCTGAGGTGGTAGTGTTTCTTTCAACTGCTTGAAGTACTGTGATTGTTGCTGAGCAACAAAGTGATGACGAACCATGCGGGATATTTTCATGCTTAGGGATGATAAGTATTCATGAAGTGGCTCCACCTTATCAACCATTGTACAACGGTCAACAGTCACCCATTGCTTGTAAGATATTTCATTTGGAGCTGATTTCACACTGTCAAGTAACTCAAGAAAATCCAGGACACCCTCTTCTCTTGGGCAATCATTGCAAAGTTGCATCATGCAAGTCTCTCTTTCTGTACTGCAGACACTGTAATCTATAAGATCCTTGTATGAAAGACCTCTTTCTCCCAATGCAGCCAGCTGCAATTTTGGATTTTGATGGTATGTGCAGACACAGACAGAATGAGTCCCACCACTACCGGCAAGCACACAATATGATGGCCGTAATTTTGCAAATGTGGAAAATCCTATTTTGGGATTCTTTTCATCATTTTTATATAGTTCAAACATCTCTCTTAAATTCCCGAGGACCAATCGTTTTTGCACCTTCATTGCACCTTCAGCACTGATAACTTTCACGCAATCCTTTTGGCCAGGACACATACGACTAACCTCTTCTGACTCATAGAATCTTCTAACTATATCTTTGTGTTCTTCAGATATCACTTTTCCTTTGCTCATTAGTGGAATCTTCGGAAGGATTCCATGTTCTGATTTAAGTGAACGGCTTCTTTTCACCATGTATTGTAGTTTGAAAGAAACTAGCTGTTTTTTCAATTGTGTATGGTGAGAGTGTCAATATTTGTAGTTTGTGGTGGTGACATTTGCTCTCCAGGAATGACTGTTTCAATTCATTCATTAATTTGTCTAGATGTTTTTCAGATTTAGTTTCAGGTTTTGAAGTATCACTTACCTCCTCGGTAATTTGAACACCATAACTGAGTTCTAGCCTCTCCTTCAGGTGTTTCTGAGCAGATGATAGCTTACCACGAGCCTTGCGCTTTTTCTGGCTTAATGACAGCCCTTCTGAAAAGAACAGAAAAAAAGGTTTCACACACCTGAATATTAGTAATTAAATATTAATTATAGTACCTTAAATGCTATATAATTGGCTATATAGTAGATCAAACAGACCTTGTAGTAAAGTATAAGTTATTATATTAATTTATTACTTACTTTTTTTAACTGGTGTTTGGTCCAGAAATGCTAGAACTGGTTCAACTGAAGTTGAAGGATTTTCCTTTATCAAGCAATCACTGTCATTGTCCAGATCTTGAATTGAAGAGATGTTACTCAAGCCACTGATAGTAGATGATTCATTTGAATCCTGCTCAGACTCGTTGTTTTCAGTGGTACTAAGTATAGTGGGGTTTTTCATTATCAGTGTCCAGCAGTTCACACACAACAATGAGTCTTTTTTCACTCTTCCAGCACATTTTTCAACAAGTACATCAGTCACTTTTCTAAGATTGATTGTTATGCGTTTCTTGTGTTTTTGAATAGGGTCCTGGCAGTATTTCAAGTGCCAAACCATTGTATTTTGATCTGTAAAGATATAGGATTTACAATTAGGTAATATATATTTTTTAGAAAATATATAGCTATACACACTTAATATTTTAGGCCTTGATAGTCTCTGAGGCTCATTAAAACACCATACCCACCAGCCACCCACAGTGCTGGCTGGAACTGTACTAACCTGTAGACAAGGAATTTTGCAACTATCTGTGTTGATTCTGCACTTAGACAAGTAGCAACATGTTTCAACAGGTTTGTTTAGGCTACATGTGAGCTTAGTCTTCCCCTTTCACTATTATAACTATTATTGCCAGTGTAGATTAGCAGTGAAATACAATTTTTATTAAATTCTTGGAGCTTGAGGTCAAATTGATAGCTAAGATATAAAAATTCCTTGAAATGACAAGCAATTTATAAATATGGTGTTCACTTATAATTTAGTTACATGAAAAGTACCAACATAAACAAACTTTTTATGATTGTTTCTATTAGTCAAGAACTCTGACTTTGTTTTTTATATCTATAAAAAATGTAATTTTAATTTCTATAGGTCAAATTATGAGCTTAAGTGTGAAAAAATAGGTAGAATTGACGCACAACTTATGAATATGGTGTTCACTTATATGTTAGTTACATGAAAAATACTAATATAAACAAACTTTTTTTTGCTGATTCTAATAGCCAATGCCTATGCTTTCATTTTTTACATTTAAAAAAAAAATTCTCATTTGATACCCCAGAGGTCAAAATCGTGACCTCAAATTTTGGTTACAGTGTAACATTTTTATTTTTCAACCTAGAGTTCTAAAACTTGCATATTTGGATTCCTTGTTGTTTTCTGATTCTAAATATATATACTTTTATATAATTATGACAATTATTACCCAAGTTATGGCTCGCCAAATGTTAGTAACCTCGCGAGTGACCTCAAATTGCCCGAGGTCATATCTCTTGAACCGTTGGTCGGATTGACCTTATAATTTCAGAAATGGATTCAGGGCTCACAAACTCCCTATAAACCAAATTTCAGCAAAATATGAGAGATGAGGGTGTTAATTTCAATTTTTTTTGGTTGATCTGACAGAGAATGACCCAGTAGTCAAATTAAGGACTTCAACGGGTGACACAACAAGAGACATTTCTCTTTTGTACCCTTTAGAGTCTGGACCCAAAACAATGGACTTTGGAGAACCTTCTCCACTGACAGTAACAACTGGAGACACTGAACTTCCAGTAACTATTCCTTTGACAGTAGGAGTGGTAACGCATCCTACTACAACATTGACAGACACAAGACCTCAGCGACAAACAGCATTAAAGGCGTGACTATTTTTACAACAAAAAATAGATGCTGGGGAATTGTAATTTTATCTTCTAACTTTCATTTTTTCTTTTCTTATGGTAAAGACCATAGACAGTTTCATCCTATGGATGTATATTTTCTCTTCTAATTAAATGCTACACCTTCTCCATGAGAAGGTGAGGATAGGCACTGTTAATCACATTAACAGGCATTTACAGTCAAATAGTTAGCTAGTCTACACTCTTGTATGGGATTACCAACAAAAAGTCTAAATGCTCTCTTTTTAACTCTAAGAGCTTCAGCACAGGTATCATTCCACCAGTATTCACTATATTTAAAGTCTACTGTTGATGAAGAGTGAGGAATATATTTAGATGCACAAGCAATGAGCAAGTTTGTAATATTACAACAATTTTCATCAGCACTTCTACAAAAATCAACTGGAGGAAGAGAGAAATTGGCTTCAAAAGTTAATAAAGAACTACCAATCTTCCATTTTGGCCTCTTAAAAACCAACAATGCCTCAAAAGTGTCAAGAATAATAGGGAAATGATCACTGTCATATAAGTCTGGTAACACAGTCCAAGATAGTTGCTGAAATAAACCAGAAGAGGCAACTGTTAAGTTAATGCTTGAAAAGTATCCCCTAAATTCAGCACAATAAGTTGGGACTGGAGAGTTCAAAACATATAAATCTAGATCAGTAAACAGTTCTGCCAGTAAGTTACCCTTAATACAACTATTATGTGAACCCCAGGAGACATGATGGCTATTGAAATCTCCCATCAGTAGGACTGGTTATGGCACTTTCAAGAGGACACACTCAAATTCCTTTCTTGTAAGATTCAGATGTGGAGGTAGATAAATGGAACAGACAGTAAAAGACACTGACCTAAGGTGAATTCTGGCTGCCACAATCTCAAAATCCAAACAAATTTCAACAGGAGAAAAAGGGATGGAATTGTGTATCCCTAGAAGGACACCACCACCCTGCCTAGTCCTATCTTTACAAACACAAGTATATCCCTTCAATCCAATAGTAGCATCCTGACAAAGATAAGTTTCTTGCAAAGCAAGGGTAGTAGGTTTATGATCACTTATCAAGGTCTGAAGGAATGGATATCTTTTATGAAAGCCCCTCAAATTCCACTGACATAACTTAACAAACATGATGAATAAAAGTGGTAAAAAGAAATTAATTTCCAAAGAGAATCCTAAAACCATCCCTACTATCTATTTGACTCTTTGGTATACCTTGTTTCCCAAGCATGAGGGCCAATTTGGTAACAATTGCCTTAGGTTGAAGATTCAATTCGGAAAGTTTCTTGTATTCATTAATTATATCCCAAATAGAAAAGTTTGGGATGTCATTGGATGAGCTGAGTAAACTCTATAGAAGAAATGGTAGTGTTAGAAGAAGCATTACTTGTTGTAGCCTTGAAAGAAGCATTACTTGTTGTAGCCTTGAAAGATGCATTACTGGCTGGATGTAATTCACACCGAGTTCCAACTGACAGATATGTAAGAGATTTAGACAAATTCTGGGTACCCACTTGAGCATAAGACGCAGAGGAGATCTGAGGAGATAACTGAGAAAAGTACTTACATCTAGCTTCAGGAAAAGACAAATTATCATCAATTTTGATATGAATAATCTCTCTCTCTCTGATCCAATGGGGACACTGTCGAGAATTAACAAAATGAGAAGCTTTACAATTAATACAAGAAACATCTCTATCAGGTAATACACAGGTCTCTTTATCATGATCTTGTCCACATTTAAGACATCTGTTACTATATGTGCAGGTTCTTGTCCCATGTCCATACCTCCAACACTTAAAACAAAGTAAAGGATTAGGGTAATATTGCTTAACATCATATGCTAAATATCCACAGAATAGTTTACTAGGAAGAGTAGTCCTACCAAAAGTACATACTAAAAGAGAAGTAGGAATCTTCTTTCCACTTTTATTTAATCATTTTACACCAAGAACAGAATTGGTAGAAGACTTTAATTCAGTCAAAATTTCCTCAGTTGATAAATTGAGGAGTTCCAGGGCAAAAATAATACCCTGAATCTTATTCAAATTATAAGCAATCTTAACCTCAACTTCATAAAGACCATTTATAATTGATTTAGTATCCAAGAGAGCTGAGACTGTCTCGAGTTGATGGTATTCATGAGTAATGAGCCAGACCTACAATAGGTAAAGTGACCATATTTTTAGGAGCAAAAAGCGGGACATGTTTCTATTTTTGGAGTTATAGCTAAAATGACTATTTTCAGGAGCCAAAAGCAGGACACCTCTCTACATCATATACATAATATATATATTATTACTTCACTACTTGTATTTTTCTCTTGAGTATATAATTATGAAAAAAATTAACTCAACTGAGAATGGCTTATATCTATGACATACCAATACACAATATTATCGTACTGGCTTTTCAATTCCCGTACTTTTCAGTAGATGAAATCTTCTGAAGTAACTCCGGAGTTGGTTGTTGCCAATGTACAGGCAGTTTTTACACAGTGGAGCCACCTCGATGAGCCGAAGTGGCCCCTAGTATGCCCACTATAAAAATTTCTTATGTTCTTAACAGAGTGTAGAACTCCATACAGGTTTGATTGAAGTTTATTTTAGTTAAAAGTAAAGCTTTTAGAGTTGAGACTTTCAGTTGCGCTTTCTCAGATGTCCATGTCTTATTCATTTGAGAGAAAGCACATTCAGTCAAAGCATTAGTTCCTGGAAGACATAGTATGAACTGAACTAATGCTGACATTCATTGATGATTGACATCTCTGGCCTTGAAATGAGTGAATACTTCCACCCAGCACTGGTCTGTTGATAATTTAGATGCATTCCACTCTGCTATTTTCTCATCACTAATGTACTTTGCAAAACACGTGAACTCATCAAATAATTCAGTATCAAATTTGGGGTCAAATAGTGGTTTTTCAGCAGCAAAATCCATTTTCTCAATAACTGACCACTTTGGAACTTGTTTTAATAAAGCCCACTGCATACACTCAATGTTTGGCAAGTGACCGACCACTGATCCAAGTACTTAACACATATGTCATAAAACTCAACTAATATTTTCTTTACAGATAAGGAATCATTAGAATCAATCAACCCATCTTGTTCAAGTTTGTTTACAAGACTCCTGACTGAGAGTGGCACAAACACTATCTTTCTTTGATTGCAAATTATCCTTCAGATCAGAAATTGCATTCATCACTTCCACAACTGATATATGTTCACCCTCAATCTTTAAAACCACTTGGTGAAAGGTGGCTGCTTGACAGTGCACAAAGTTGAGCCAGATCTCTGATTGTTTTCAAAAAAGTTTTTCAGTATCACTGGACACTTGCTTTGGCTCAGAAAGTATGATCTTAGCCCAGGAAACAACGTGAGTATTCTTTCAACTGCAGGCATTAATGCCAACCACCTTGTTTTACTATATCCCAGTAACTGTTTATATTCAATGTCCACAAAATCACAAAACTCTTTCAGCTCTTCTACTCGAACAGTATAGATATAGAAATATGAATGGGTAATTCTACGAGAAATAGACAAATGAAGTACACGGTAACCTCTTCAAAATTCATGAAACTTGGTGTGAGGGTTGGTTTAGGTCCAAGTTACAAATTTCTGAATTTTTTTGAAAATTGGTCAAGTTGGTCAAATTTTATGGCTTGACCAAATTTTGGTCAAATGAAAAAAACAATAATTTTCAAACGTAAATATCTCGGCTCCTAATTGTGGTAGTGTAGTAAGTATTAAATGATAAAATATGTAAAATTAACTGGAGTTTCTAAATATGTATCATTTTTTTAGGGTAACAAAAATAAAATGATTTTTTGGAAAATTTTTTTTTTTTTTTTTTTTTTTGCAGCAAAGATATCATTTTTTGAAAAAAAAGACCAGGAATAAAAAATGTTTATTTGATGTATGTACACCATAATAAGTAATAAAAAGTCAGCTTATCAACGATTATTATGAAAAAAAAATGACAACAAAAATCCTCCAATTTTAACAATTTTTTGCTTTTTTTCCAGATTTTCAGTATATACCTAATTTTCTAGTATACGTAAATTTACCTAACCCTTAAAATGCCTCAAAACACAAAATTTTGTTGCGATCCTATGAAAAAACACTCAAGAAGAATTTTCTGTAACATCAAAAAAGTAAACTCTGCCATGGCAGCTGCAAGCTATGGAATTTTGGAAGAAAATCAATTACTATGTCACAATTAAAAAGAAGCCAATTGTATTAGAACATGTTCAACGTTCATCCAGAGAGCCGGAACCTGCACCAATACCTGAGCCAGACATACTTAACGAATGTATGGAGTGAAGCAGTAGCGATTCCACGAATCCACCACCATTGGAAGAATTTGTAGTTCAAGACAGGCAATTCAATAAAGATTTGCTCAGCGACAATATTTTACCTTTATTTGATGAAAGCCCTATTAAAACAGGTAATAAAACAATAGAGACTCCGTTCAGGACATTTGTTTCTTAATGCCAAATTCGTAGTTTTCTGTTTTTAAATATTAGCATCAGCACTTGAATACATATATACAAAATATTCGATATTTGATTATTTCACGCAACCTAAATTTATGAATTTGTTTTACAGCTGGATTGAAGCCGGGACAAAAACAGATAAAGGCTTCTACGAAATTCAGATCGACAATGGAAAAGGTTAAATGAAGTTTTGAAGCTGCTTATTGGGCTCCTATTGACTATTCTGAAGCTGGTCCGTCCAAAAAAAGTTGTTTGGAAGATGATTTAGAGGCAAGACTACTTTTCAGACAGTTATTGAAATTTGACATTTTAAATTAAATTTAATACAGTCATCTTAGTACAGGCGTCCCCCGTTATACGATTGGGATACGTCCCTAAAAACCCCATTGTATATCGAACTGAAGGCCTTATGGGAAAAATAGGGATACATTCCCAAACATTCTGGAAGACCCCCAAAATTTGCAGATTCCACTATTATTTTGCTATATATTTTACTGTTATGTACAAAAAGTGTACAGATAACGGCAGATAATGACGACACATTCTCGCCAGCTGCCAGGATCTTGTTGGAATTCTTGATCACTGTCGACACAGTGGACTGAGCCAGTCCAAGAATCTTCGCTATCGAATTAGCCCCTTGTCCATTCTTGTGATGCTTGACAATGTCAAGCTTAACCTCCAAGCTCAAACTCTTGCGAGGCTTCTTAGCAATACCCGAAGCACCAGCACTTGGCCTTTTCTGAGACATGCTTTCAAGTTGGAGATCGTTAACGCGAAATAAGGCAATCGTAAATCGAAAGATGGGGGTACTTTTTTAAAATCATTAACGCGGGAAATCGTAAACCGAACGATCGTATAACGGGGGATGCCTGTATATACTAAATTAAGTTTTATCTGTTTACATTTTTATAATTGGACAATATAATACATATACATATATTTTATGAAAAGTTTAATTAAAAATATACTAAACTTAATGTCAAATACACTTTATTTCAGGTATCAAAAGGTTATGGAAGAATTAAAGGAGAAATTTCAAGCAAGTAACGATCGCAATCTTAGGTTAAAAATACTATCATTGTATCCCTATCCCATTGAAAAAACTGCTGACTTCTTTGGAGCAACAAAGTATATGGTGTGTAAGAGCCGCAATCTTCAAAAACAGTTTGGGATTCTTCCTAACATTCCAAACATGACGAAAGGGAAAGTCGTCACAGCTGAAATGAAAAAAAAATCATTTGGGAGTTTTATGAAAATGACGAATATAGTAGGATGTGCCCAGGAATCAAAGATTATAAGTTTGCAATAAATGAAGAGGGTGAAAAAATAAAAAAACAAAAAAGACTGGTATTGTGTAACTTGAAAGAGTTATATGCTGAATATGCAAGAAATGATGAAAATCCCAAAATAGGCTTTAGTACCTTTGCTCATCTTCGACTGTCGTGGTGCGTGCTTGTGGGACAAAGCGGAACTCAGTGTCTGCGTATGTACGCATCACCAAAATCCGAAACTACAAATATCAGCGTTAGGCATTAAAGATTTAGACTACAAAAAATTAGTGTCTTTGTCTGCGGCATGGACAATGAAGATTGTATGATGCACCGATGCAAAAGATGCCCACGAGAGGTCGGAATAAAAAATTATTTGGAAAGTTTGGACTTCATGGCGATGGAAGAGAGAAAATATAAACAATGGGTGTCCGTCAATCACTGTATGTTAAAAGATATCACCGAAACTCCAGAGGAATACGTGGAATTGCTCACCAAAAAAATTGCACAACTGACAAGACACCACTTCACGAATAAATGTCAGTCGAGTTACTTCAAAAATCTAAAAGAAACTCTGCCTGAAAATGAAGGTGTTTTGGTGGGTGATTTCGCGGAAAACTTTTCATTCATCGTACAAGATTGTGCCCAGGGGTTTCATTGGGAGAATTCGCACATGTACAGTGCACCCATTCGTTTATTATTCCAAAAACAATGCAGGAAAACTAATTTGCAAAAGTTACTGCTTTGTTTCAAACCGTCACAGGCATGATACAATTCTGGTTCATAGTTTTCTCAAAAAATTAATCCTGTGCATCCAACAACAAATTCAAACCTAACTAAAATTCCATTATTTCACAGATGGATGCGTGGCTCAGTATAAGAATAAAACAAATTTTCTAATTTATGCCATCATTTCGAAGACTTCAAAATTCATGCTGAGTGGAATTTTTTCACGACATCCCACGGGAAGAATGCCTGCGATGGTATTGGCGGAACGGTAAAAAGAGCAGTCACCAGAGAAAGCTTACGACGGCCTCTCAACCATCAAATCTTAACAGCTGAGGACTTCTACAATTTCTGCTCTCAAGAATTCCTAACCGCTATTGACTTTTTTTACGTCTCTGAAGCAGAAGTTGTAGATGTAGAGCTTTCTTTGCAAAAACGTCTGAGTGAACCTATTACTTCTATCAAAGGTACTCAACAATTACATCACTTCGTCCCAATTTCCAAGAATTCATTGAAGGTTTATCCACTCTCTCAGAGTGCACAGTCAGTCGAAATAAGAGAGCTCATTAGAGTTTCTGCTTCGGATCAAGAACATAATACTGTCTCTCAACGCGAAATTGAAACAGGCTCTTTTGTGGGTTGTATGTATGAAAATAAACTATGGCTCGGATTAGTCCAGTCCTTTGACTGTGAATATGATGATTTTCTGATATAAAATTCTCCATCCTTCGGGCGTATGTCCCTCATACATTTTTCCTGCGCAAGATGTGTTTGTCACGTCCAACAGAAAATATATTTGGGAGTATTGAAGCAAGTTTACGTGGAGGAACAACAATAATACATTTTTCCGCTTCAAGAATTAAATAACTTTTCAAAGATAAAATAAATTCTATCGAATGTATACTATTTAAGATTATCTATATAATATTTCTAAAATTTTTATCTAAGATTTGTGTATCTACTTAATAATTATAATAATCTTTTCAAATTTTTTTTTCTTATTATTATATTATTAGTGTCTAAAATTTGGATTCACTGGATGAGAATACTGTCTCTTAATTCATTCTCAAAGACTTGTGTATGTGTAGTATTAGGAAGAGTATTTTATACTCTGATAAGCGCTTTATAAATTAAACATTATTATTGTCAATATATTCTGTCCCTAAATATAAGAGAGGTTATGTATGTACATTGTACATATATTTTAAAAGATTTTTTCTCCTTTGGTTTATCTACATGTATTTTTTATATGATTTGAAAATTGTCTTTTTTTGGACCAACAAGTCTGTAATAAATCTTTGTCGTCTGAAAAAAAAATTTATTACTTAATTTCAAACTCAGTTTTGAGCCTTATAATAAACTATAAGCTGACTTTTTATTACTTATTATGGTGTACATACATCAAATAAACATTTTTTATTCTTGGTCTTTTTTTCGAAAAATGATATCTTCGCTGCCAAATTGCAAAAAAAAAAAAAAAGACAATTTTTCCAAAAAATCATAATTTTATTTTTGTTACCCTAAAAAAATGATACATATTTAGAAACTAGTTAATTTTACATATTTTATCATTTAAGACTTATTACGCTACCACAATTAGCAGCTAAGATATTTATGTTTGAAAATTGTTGGTTTTTTCATTTGACCAAAATTTGGTCAAGCCATAAAATTTGACCAACTTGACCAATTTTCAAGAAAATTCAGATTTGTTGTAATTTGGACCAAAACCAACCCTCACACCAAGTTTCAGGAATTTTGGAGATGGTGGAGTGTACATTTGGCACTTTCATTTGTCTATTTGTCCTGGAATTACCCGAATATATTTTTACAACCACTGTTTCCACATCAATTGGCAGACAGTCACTGGCAGACTGAACAGCATTATGTACAATATGTGCAAAACAACCAATCCCAATTAGTTCTCTACCAATGTAGTCATTTAGCTTCCTGAAAATGTTATTCACTCCTTTTCTTGCAGCACTACCAAAATTACAGTTAGTGTTATCACCACAGAAAGCAACTAATTTTCTGTCCAGGTCATGCTCTTCAATAATATCAGTTAAATATTTCACCACAATATCTGAGGTTTCTCCAGGCTTAGATTTAAAGTCAATAAGCTTCACTTGAGCACCTTCATATAGCTGAAAGAAGCGAATTAAAACAGGAAACAGCTTGATATTTCCATGGTTGCTTGCATCAGTTAGCAATGTTATGCAATGAGCATCCTTTAATTGTTTTTTTAATTCTGTTTCAGCATATGGTGCAAATACATTTGAAACAATCGCTTCACACTTTGTTCTGGCACATGAAAATTTTGGTTCAAAACACGTTTTCAAAATTTTTATTGCACAATCAGTAGATCTGAAGTTTTGATTTTCCCTGACTGTATGGTAAGCCCACAAACCCTCAGCAGCAGCTACTTCTAAATCCTTATTACTAGGCGTCACACTTAAAATAATCACTCACTATCTTACTAGATGAAGCACGGATATCAACCGATTTGTGTCTTTTTGAGCCAAGATGCTTAATATCATTAATCTCACCATGTCCAATGCTGAAGTCACTTCTACATTTCTCACACCGTACATCACTTTGTTATTGTTTTTGTAATAAATGGATATTTAGACTGCAGATGGGCATTAAATGTACACTTCCTTTTAGTTTTAGACATTTTGTGTTGTCAAACTAGGCCTATGACCTTACGTACGATACAATTAATAACTTTCCTTATCCTTCAAACAAAAAAGTTTAACCTAGCTGCAAAAGAAAAAAAAAGGATGCAGGGATAAAAATTAATTAAGGTTATTAATTAAGCAAACATAAAAACACAAAAGCGTTACACTACAATGCAACTTTACACAGCTGGCCACTAATGAAACACTGAAACGCTAGTTGGGAATCATGGTACTGCCGCACGGCAACATGTATCATACCAGTTCAGTTTGCAAGTTAGTATTTAGCAGTGGTGGGCACTGTTAACCAAAAAGTTAACTTCGATAATGATAATTAATCCATTAACCCCAATTTTTAACTTCGATAACGATAATCCATTAACCCCAATTTTTAACTCTGATAATGATAATCCATTAATGATAACTATTTCTTTACTAACATTTGAAAAAAGCTTTAAAACCCATAGAAAATGTTTATTTATGCAAAATCCAACAATAAATAGGTATTTAACTATTTTTATCAAGTTTTGCAAATTTTTTGCTTAATCCTTACGCTACTCCCATCCTCATATGATGCTCAGGAAGTTTGTCGGAAGAATGCTCCCAGCATCATATGATGATCGTGTTATTTTTTTTATGTTTTCGCACAAAATCCCAATAAAAATAAATGATTTTACATTTTAGTACTAATGATGACTCAGATATATTCATAAACCATCCGCAACAAACATACACACACATGCATGCATGTATACACATGTACACATAAACAAGCAAGTATTATACTTACATTTGAGTTTTGAAGAATGTACATTTTATTTGTCCTCTTGAAAAATAACTCCTTATAAAATAATTGTCCTTTTGGAAAATAATTGTTCATAAAATAAATGTTCTTTTGATAAATCTACACTTTCCATTATACTTATTTACAACATTGTTTTACACTTTTACTGAATTTAGTATTTAATAGTTGGTACGGATGTGGTAGAGAACAAAGCACTCAAGGCACAATGCAACTTTGCATTCTGGACACCAAGTAGAAACTTTCCTAACATGTTTTTCTCTCTGTGTTGTATGTCTGCATACATGACATTGTCGTTGACCTACAGGTCGAGATGGTGTTGGCGGAACTTGTTCCAAGTGATGCCTTTTAATGTAATTAGCTGAGAAAAGTCTGTCAGGAGCATTTGGTCTCACACTTTGTCTTCCAGGATGTGGGGATGTTATTTGAGCAAACTTCGTGAGTAGTTGAGAGACTAATGTAAGATTGAATTCTCTCATGGAAATCTGCTTTTTCGTAGTTTTTTTGTAGAGTACAAAGGAATTGTAAAGAGAAATATCCAGAAGATGAAAGAACACCTTCTTATACCACTTCACAGTTTTCCTAACGCATTCTACGCTGCTAATCTGCATATCAGATTTGTCCACCAGACGCATATTTTTGTTATAGTCCACAACAACATCTGGTTTGAATTTTATTTCATTTGTTTGACGATCAACCTTTCCTGAGTCAATCATTCTTCCAATGTGAATTGTTGTTAGCAAATGCACATCTCTTTTATCAGTCCATTTTAGTGCTAATAAAGGTTTTGATTCCATCAGATGGCATTCTCCTTTTCTACTTGGGGGAAACTTGGGCATGTTTTTTCCATTTATCTTTACAGTTCCACATGATCCTGTTTTATTTACATGCAGATATTTGCATAGTGATGGGTTCGTATACCAGTTGTCAGTATACAGAATGTGGCCTTTATTCAAATATTTAGCTAAAAGTGTCTTTACAATTGCCCCAGAATGTCCTAGTGGATCATTTGCAGGATAATCTATGTCTGATCCAGTGTAAATGATGAAATCCAAGACAAATCCAGTTTCACAATCGCAAAGGATAAAAAATTTCACTCCAAATCTATGACGCTTGGAGGGTATGTATTGTTGAAAAAGTACCCTCCCTCTGAAAAGTAAGAGAGATTCATCAATAACTAATTTTTGTCCTGGATTGTAAATATTTGAAAACTTTGACCTCATATGAGTTATACAGTGTCTGATTTTTACAAGACGATCATTTGGCTGATTTGGAGGAATTGAATTGTCTGTGAAATGCAGAAATCTCATGAGTAATAAATATCGATCTCTTGACATATACTTGCGAAAGGAAGGTGTTTCAGTCAAGGAGTCTGAACCCCAGTAATCCTGCAGTCTATGTTTATTTATGTGTGGCATGAGTATTGTTAGAGCAAAAAAGATGTACAGTTCATCATTTTTTGTATCATGCCATCGTTGCATCCTGGAAGATTGAGATGGGCCTAATCTTCTTTTCTCATATTGATAAAACTCATTTGTTTGTTCCACTATATTTTGCATCATAACATTGTCAAAGAAATACTCAAAAAAATTTATTTCTGAACTTGCTTCATTTAGATTGCAACCTTGTTGAAGTCCTACATTTTCTTGAAAGCAATATCTGTTAGACTGGCAATGTTGCACACTTTGCCATGAAAATGATCTATTACTACTTGCTGTAATATCATCTCCATTGTCACTTATATCAGTTTCACTATAATCACTTTCACACTCACTGCTTCCAGAGCTTATTGCCTCTAATGCAGCTCTCGTTTGTTCATAACTTTCCAGTCTTTGTCTTTTAGCTGCCATAGTGCACGTTTCATTCCCCCACTTTCTATACAAGACTGAACATAAATGCTTGAAAATGTGTAAATTTTCATAAGATTCTACTCAACCATATTCCCAAATTACCCACTGAATTCTGTTTCATTTGTAAGAGAAAACATTTATTTATTAAGGGAAACAAAAATAATTTAACAAAATGGTGCTTGACTTGACTTATTTTACTTTAACAAAAGGTAAATTTCCTGACTGTTTTGCGCACAGGCGGAAAGTACACAGTCAGGAGTTGCGCATCCGAAGGGTTAAGGGAACTGACAAATCTTTGCTATTCAAAAAAATATAAGACACATGCTCAATAGGAATATTAGGTCCAGGACTATTGGTAGCAGGTCTAGCAGGAGATGTAGGACAATTCAAGGGTTGAGTAAGAGTAGATGGTTCCTGAGTATCTAATCTTTGAGTAACTTCATTGGAACTTTTCTTGCAAAAAGAAGTGATAGCATGGTCAGTTTGCTTAATGATCTTACTCAAATCCATCAAGTCATCACTGCGAGCTGACTCAAGGGTCTTAGAATCATCCACCCGTAATCTTTTAGTACTTTTAGAAGTTACTCCTTTACTCATGATTGGATTTAGGAAAATAAATATAACCTATACTCTAGGGCAGGGCTTCTCAAACGTTTTTCACTTGCGACCCCTTTGGATCAGACAAATTTTTTCGCGACCCTTCACTCAATGTCATAAAAGCAATAAGTACTAACACTGTATATTTATGAAAAAAAAATAATATTTTCAAATGTTTCTGCGACCCCCGATAATATTTATGCGACCCCTAGTTTGAGAAGCGTGGCTCTAGGGCACACTAAAAAAAAACAAAAGCATTTCATAAATTCAAAAGAACTAAAAAATGGCACAGACTCTGAAATATATAAAAGTAAAAGAAGCATTTGCAAGAAAGCAATCAGAGATAGCAAATGAGACCTGGAAAACAGCCTAGCCAAGAATTTAAAAAACAATCCTAAGAAGTTTTTCAGTCACTTCAATTTGAAAAGTAGAGTGAAAAAGAAAATTGGCCCCCTCCATATAGATAAAACTATAGATGATGATGAAATAACTGAAGAACTAAACAAATACTTCTCATCAGTATTCACAAATGAAAAGTTAAATAATATTCCTGATCTTATACTACCAGGACAAGATAGAGAAATAAATGAATTAAGGGTAACAAAACTAGATATCCTAAAAGCAATAGATAAATTAAAAATAGAAAAATCTCCAGGGCCAGATGAAATGCATCCAATAGTCATAAAAGCTGCCAAAAAGAATATAGCACAGGCACTAGAAATTATTTTTAATAAATCATTGATATGTACTGAAATTCCAGAGGATTGGAAGAAAGCAAATGTGGCTCCAATCTTTAAAAAAGGAAATAGAAACTTGGCAAAAAACTACAGACCCATCAGCCTCACCTCCATTATTTGCAAATTACTCGAAAGTATCATTAGAGGTAAAGTTACTGAGTTCCTTGAAGACTGCAACCTTATAAATGATAGCCAGCATGGCTTTTGAAATGGAAGGTCCTGTCTAACCAACTTGATTGAATTTTATGATGGAGTCCTATTGCATTTGGACAATAAAGAGCCAATAGATATAGTATACTTAGACTTTGCAAAGCATTTGATACTGTTCCTCATACAAGATTGTTGGTAAAAGTTAGAGCCTATGGTATAAGAGGTCATACAGCTGACTGGATAGAAGAATGGCTGAGAAACAGAAAACAGAGTTTTCATCTAAATGGAAATAAGTCTATTTGGAGACCCATATTGAGCGGAGTCCCACAGGGGTCTGTGCTGGGACCTCTGTTTTTTGTTGTCTATATAAATGATCTAGAGAATGGCCTATCATGTAAAACCTCAAAATTTGCTGATGATACAAAATTAGGCCATAATGTTAAGTCAGTAGCAGGAGCAATGACAATACAAAAAGACTGAGTAACAGCCTGGGCAGATAAGTGGGAGATGATGAAACTCAATGTTGATAAGTGGGAGATGGTGAAACTCAGTGTTGATACATGGGAGATGGTGAAACTCAGTGTTGATACATGGGAGATGGTGAAACTCAGTGTTGATACGTGGGAGATGGTGAAATTTAATGTTGATAAGTGCAAGGTTATGCATATTGGGCCAAAAATCCAGAATTTGAATACAATATGAATGGAATTTGGATTAAAAATGATGATGAAGAGAAAGACTTGGGTGTCACTGTGACTAATGAACTTAAACCCTCAAATCACTGTATGGTAATCAGAAATAAAGCAAATGCTAGACTCAATCTCATGCAGACACACATTGAATATAAGTCACACAATATTATAAAGCAACTATACATTTCATATGTGAGACCCCTCCTCGAATACTATATTCAATTTAATAGTCTCTATTTGATACAAGATATTGAAAAACTGGAAAAAGTACAGAAATGAGCAACAAGAATGATCCCATCTTTAAGACAATTGACATATAAGGAAAGACTGGTGTATCTAAACATGTTCTCATTAAAAAGGTGGTGGTTAAGGGGTGATATGATAGAGGTGTATAAAATGATAAAAGGGTTGGATAAGATAGATTTTGAGTCTCTTTTCATTAAAGATCACAATAACCAGACTAGAGGTCATAGTATGAAATTATTTAAGCCAAGATATAGAACAAATTTAAGAAAACATCGTTTTACAAACAGAGTAATTAAGTTTGGAACAGTCTGACAGAAGAAGTGGTGACTTCAGATACACTTGATTCTTTCAAAAGAAGGTTGGATAGTTTGATGTCTGCAAGGGACATCTGGTGATAGTGTTTAAGCCCATTTTTATTACATGAATGGTACTAGTTTATTTCATATATATTATGTGCATTTAGGTGATAGATCCCACAGTTCAACACAAGTGTTGTGGGATATAGGGTGGCAGCATCTTGGGTTAGGGGATACTCTCTGTCCGTACACACCCCATTTAAAGAGTTTCCTCTGCTGAGCGGTGTCCTCCACAGTACTGTGAGGTATTGAAAAACTCATGATCTTCACTTGCCCCACAAACACCTTTAAATGGGAGACCCAAAATGGGTGCACACGCACACACATTTCTACATTATTGTACAGTCTTTACAGCCACACCTACACTTTTCCTCTTAAGTATATATATTGTAATGTATATGGTTGTAATTGTGACTTGGTCCGCAATTGATATGGACTATGACTTATTTTTGGTTGGCAAGGTACTGGTATTGATGGGTATCGTAATGAAATTTACTGGATTCTTTGGATCTGATATATTTGCATGTCAGTTATAAATAGATATAGAATGTAACATATTTGTGGATAGTAGCCTATTATATGACTCTGATCCTCTGGATCCAGAGATTCTATCTTTAGTTTTAAATTGATAATTATTTAGTTTTGTAAAAATTAGGGTAATTATTCATTTTTTGACCCACTCTCTTTTTATAATGAGAGCAAACTTTTCTGGTCAATTTTGAGGTGTTCTGCACGAATCTGCCATCCGTTTCCTGTGCAAATGCGTAGTTTTCGAGATATCATCATCTTGAAAACTACACATTTGCACAGGAAACGGATGGCAGTTTCGTGCAAAACACCTCAAAATTAACCAGAAAAGTTTGCACTCGTCATTTTCATTTAAACTAACGAATTTAAACAAAAATATCAAGACTTAACCTAACCAATCATCAAGGGTGTACAGTTGACCTAACTGGTGTCATGTACTGAACTGTCCGCAAAACATTAGGACCGATCAATTTGTGATATGATCTTTACAGGGGCTCTGCCCCCGTACCCCCAAGACCTAAATTATACAAATGATAATGTAATAACATGTGCCAACCTTGCATGGGTAGTCCACTAAATTTCGCGTGCCCTTAAACTGAAATGACATTTATTTTTGGGATTTTTTTTACGGCACCTAAAGACCTTCTGGTCTTTTCTTAAAATACAAGCACTATTGCATTTAGGGTAGGTCACGGATGTCTTAATTATTCTGTGATTGAAAAAAGGGTCTAAACTCTTGTCTTCATCGAGGGCAATATGGCGGATCACATCTTCAAAATCAAATATGCATAACTGACACGTCATACTTCTAGTCATAAAAAAACCAAACTGAACAGACAAACCATTGCTAAAAATGATTTACTTGTAAAACAGGACAAATTGAATTCCGCAGAAGTAGCCAGAATCACCAAAAATAAGAAATATTCACCAAATAGTCGATACTAGCAAAAGGTCGGCGCTACGCACCGATTTTTCTAGATCTGCGGTACTTCGGCTGAATTGTGGGCCTATGGCGTATTTTATTTTGAACATTAGTAGCCCTTTATCTGTATATCATTCCTATTCCTCTCACCTTGGGCCTCAGTAATTGGGGTGCCTGCGGCCTTCCAGTTACTGGCAAACCAATTATTCATTCAATAAAACTACAGAAAAGAACGCAGCCATGAAAATCTAAAGCTTCACAAATCTTAATACAATGAGCTTGGATTTGAAGCCTAAGATTTTCATGACTGCATTCATTTCTATAGTTTTATTGACCAAATAACTGAACCGACAGTAATTGGGGGCCCTACGGCCCGCCAAATCATAGTTTCGAGTGCATCAATAATTATTATAGTGTTCCATTAGTTGTGATAAGCATGATCTTCCTGACCAGAATCGATGTTGGTTATCATTTTTTTTTCTGAGTTTCCCCATTAACCCCACCCCCTCCCCCATTACCCCACCCCTCTCCCCCATTTACCCCCAAGGGGGAAGGGGGCTGGCACCTTGCAAAGGATTTACTTTAATTTTTTTTTGGTTACATATATATATTGCATCTATTTTTCTGAGTTTCCCCATTAACCCCACCCCTCCCCCATTTTGTGCCAAAATTATGATTAAAAATGAAGAAATGGGAAGGATTTATGTTAGGGAATTTTTTTTTAGCATGGGCACTGCACAAAGGAAACACAGATGGTGCTCAAGCGCTTTCGTCTAATGACATCCTCAGGAACACTGAAGTACATAAAGAATTACAGCCTATATATAGGTTACAGAAAGATAAAAAAAAAAAATATATATATATATATATATTTTTTATTTTTTTAGTTCAGGAAGAACCGATTCGCCTCTATTTAAAGGGCATATCTCAGCGGAAAAACAAAGAAAAAGTGAGAGGAAAGACAGAGGAAAAAGAAAGGGTGGAGGGGACAGTCGAAGTGGAAAAAGACCAAGGATGACAAGGACTGCAGGGTCGAGCCCTATCATCCTTGGGTGCTAGGGCCGGGAGGGCGCACGTGAAACCCCCAGGAACAAGCACGTACAAACGAGCACAAAGAGCACGAGCTTAGAACCCCCTTGCGGGGATATATATATATATATATATATATACATATATATACACAATAAATGGAGAAACGAAATTAAAGGATTGTGGAAGGGGTCACACAAATTTATAAGGAAAAACTATCGATTTTTAGCACAAGATTGAGATTTGTTTCCAAACAATGTTATAGATAAAAAACAAAAAAAAAATAAAAATAAAAATAAAAATATATATATACAAATTTATACTGGAAATCTGCCCAAGTTTTAGCACTCTGCTCTTTTTGTATATAAAAATTGAACAATTATTGATTTTTAGCACAAGATTAAAAGATTTGTTTCCAAACAATGTTATAGATAAAAAAATATATATATATATATACAAATTTATACTGGAAATCTGCCCGGGTTTTAGCACTCTGCCCTATTTTTTTGTATATAAAAATTGAAAAATAAAAGTTATTAGGGTGGCATACAAATTTTACCAAAGATTTAGCGTTCTACCTTTCTTATCTAAATCTGTTCTGAAGGAATTCAAAACAACAGGATCGAGTTGAAAAAGACCTTTGCTTATGTTGAAGTTATTTGTTAGTTGGATAATGGCAGACTCAAGAATATTTCTATTAACAATGTTGCTAGAGTGGAATAAAACAAGCATTATTCCAATCAATACAGTGGGATAACTCTGACAAATGGACAAAAAGGGCACTGGACAATTGTCCTGTTCTAACAGAATATTGATGCTGTTTTATACGTGTGTGCAAATCCTTTCCCGTCTGACCTATGTAAAAGGAATCACATTGTTTACAACCAATTTTATAGGCCATTTTTTCTTCAATGTTTCTCCGCGCCCTTAGGATCACCAGTCCGGAATACATCAATGCTGAATTAGAAAAAATCAACGGTATTGGAAGTGATCTGTGTTATCCATCTGCATTTATGGAATCTTGTCTCAACAAGGCAAAACGAACTTTCTATCACGTCAATAATAACACTCGTACTTTGTCAAAAAATATTTTAGTACTTCCATTTTTCCCAGGCTTTTTAGGCATTGCTAATATATTTAAACTTTTGGATATTAATGTAGTATTTTCATAACAATATTGTGAAAAATATCATAGTAAAAAATAGCCCTACCAATAATTTAGGCATTATCTATAAAATTGGTTGTAAACAATGTGATTCCTTTTACATAGGTCAGACGGGAAAGGATTTGCACACACGTATAAAACAGCATCAATATTCCGTTAGAACAGGACAATTGTCCAGTGCCCTTTTTGTCCATTTGTCAGTTATCCCACTGTATTGATTGGAATAATGCTTCAGTTTTATTCCACTCTAGCAACATTGTTAATAGAAATATTCCTGAGTCTGCCATTATCCAACTAACAAATAACTTCAACATAAGCAAAGGTCTTTTTCAACTCGATCCTGTTGTTTTGAATTCCTTCAGAACAGATTTAGATAAGAAAGGTAGAATGCTAAATCTTTGGTAAAATTTGTATGCCACCCTAATAACTTTTATTTTTCAATTTTTATATACAAAAAAATAGGGCAGAGTACTAAAACCCGGGCAGATTTCCAGTATAAATTTATATATATATATATTTTTTTTTATCTATAACATTGTTTGGAAACAAATCTTTTAATCTTGTGCTAAAAATCGATAATTGTTCAATTTTTATATACAAAAAGAGCAGAGTGCTAAAACTTGGGCAATTTCCAGTATAAATTTATATATATACTATATTTTTTATTTTTTTGGGGTAATTATATAGAAAACGGCGCAACCCGAAGTATGATGTAAAAAACATTTTATTAGGTCAATTTCAATGTGCTGAAGCCAAATCTGTTAACCATTTGGTGTGCAAATGCTTCAAAATAAGAGTAAATATTATTTATATTTTACTCTTATTTTGAAGCATTTGCCTAAAAAATGGCTAACAAGCACATGAAAACTAACCTAACCTAAGAGTAAAATAATCAAATCAACTTACCTTTAACTATTTTAAATATTTTGCTAGATATTTATTTTTACATAACGTCCCTAGTGATCAGAGACTTCATTTTTTCCTCAAAGCTGCGGCAAAGTTGTATCCTCCCAATGTTTAAGTTAAAGGTAAGTTGATTTGATTATTTTACTCTTAGGTTAGGTTAGGTTAGTTTTCATGTGCTTGTTAGCCATTTTTTAGGCAAATGCTTCAAAATAAGAGTAAAATATAAATAATATTTACTCTTATTTTGAAGCATTTGCACACCAAATGGTTAACAGATTTGGCTTCAGCACATTGAAATTGACCTAATAAAATGTTTTTTACATCATACTTCGGGTTGCGCCATTTTCTATATAATTACCTTTTTTTGTTTTTTATCTATAACATTGTTTGGAAACAAATCTTAATCTTGTGCTAAAAATTGATAGTTTTTCCTTATAAATTTGTGTGCCCCCTTCCACAATCCTTTAATTTCGTTTCTCCATTTATTGTATATATATATTTTTTTTTCTCTTTCTGTAACCTATATATAGGCTGTAATTCTTTATGTACTTCAGTGTTCCTGAGGATGTCATTAGACGAAAGCGCTTGAGCACCATCTGTGTTTCTTTTCCTTCGTGGTTTTATTCATCATCAAATATTTTTCGTGTGTTACTTTCGTGAAATAATTTTCATATATATATATTATATATAAAAGGGTAAATGTACAATATTACACCCGTCTCCCTTTCGAGGTGAAATTTATGTTTTTCCTATGGTTTTTGATGTTTTCAACGAATCTGACCTTCAAAACCGTCGGAAATGACTCGTTTTTGAGATAACCCCCTCCCCCCAGCCGGCAATCGAAAATGAGTCATTTCCGACAGTTTTGAAGGTCAGATTCGTTTAAAACACATCAAAAACCATAAGAAAAACAAATTTCACCTTCAAAATTGACCTAACCTAACCTAAATCACTTATAGTCTTGTAGGCAGCCCAGGAATCACTATAAATCACAGAGCCAGACCTAATGTACTTCTGAATGAGTGGAATGAGTATTCCATTCCGGTACGAAAGTAATTCAAATTTGAAATGGATGAAGCGCAGTGATTGGGCAGACATGTAACGAACACACAAATGAACACACAACGAATGTACAAACAAACAAACGAACGTACGAACACACTAGATACACACCAAAAAAATATTTATATCTCGAAAACAAAGCATTTGCGATGGAAAAGCTATAGAAGGAAAGTGTCTTAGAATTAAAAAATCTACTTAATGAATATATAATAATTGCTGGACGTTAGACGGGTGTAATAGTAGAATAATACCTAAAAAAGGCTTCATTTCTGAAATAGTATATTAGATATATATATTGAAAAAACACCAAAAATAGGAAATATATTTTACTAAAAAAATACATTTTATACAAATTTGCACAAGATAATATATATATTTTCTTATTAAGTTTTGATTGGTTATTCAATATATATTGCTGTTATAGCTGGGTGTGACTGGGTCAAAAAACGAATAATAACCAAAATTGGTTGTTGCCAATGTACAGGTAGTTTTTACATAGTGGAGCCACTTCGATGGGCCGAAGTGGCCCCTAGTGTGCCCACTATAAAAATTTCTTATGTTCACTAAGGCCAAGCCTAGCCCAGTGAGATGGGCTAGGCCACAGTCGTTACCAAAAACAATCCCTAGACAAAGCCTCTGCCTTGTCAAGCTCTTTTAACAAACAAGTATAAGAAACACTGGAGTGATCTTATACCAGTTAAAAACAATTCCAAAACACAGGCTTAATCTCAACTGCAGTCCTGGAGAAATTTTTCAAGACCACATCCCTGGTTTCAGTAATAAAGAATTTGAACCTTTTGTTAACAAGCAATTCGAGGCACGTCCAACTACCGCAAAGACTCACCTACTGTTTCAGGCAACAGAATGAGTTTAGACGTTTCGTGCAAGAAGTCACCACGTAGTTAATTTAACAAGACCAAGTCACTCTGGAGCTGTCAAGGACCATTCTCAAAAACTGGAAGGATATGACCATAGGTATCAGCCTAGATCCGTCCATTCTAAATAGCGCCATTCTCTTAAGACAATAAAACGTGTGAAAAAGGCAACATGTTTTGCTACAAGCAGAACAGTGGATATACAGCCTGTCCAACAAGTTACAGTTTACAACCTCTATATTCTGATATGCGATGCGATGAAATGTTGGAAGCCTAAGCCTTTTCAACGGCGCCTCCTGATGTCTTCATCCTCTGTGCTGTGCTCTAACTATTTGATATCGTATTTTCCAGAATTTATATCATCTGTTTTTTGTGGTCTATATTTTCCTTCCCAAAGATAAACCCCCCAATAATCTCCTCTTTGTCTGTCTTAAACGGCTGTTGTAATTCGATGGCTTTTACTCTCTCCTCCCTGTATGCACTACAGTCCAACAAGAAATGCTCCAGGTCTTCTTTTTCGTATGCACACCTGGGGCATTTGGTGTCCCCTCCCATGATCAACTTGCAGTTAGTGTTGCCTCAGTCTTATATAATGGAGATTGCAGTCGGCGAACCAAATTTTAGTACAAGTGATTGACTTTCTCTAAAAACTTAGTGCCGCGACCTGTTCCGCTAACAATTTTGAAAATTAGTGGCGCCAACAGTATCGCTAATAACATTCAAGCAGCATATCTTATAGAGTACAATTATTCCGAGCAGAAACTGAGCCGACGTGTCTTTTTTGCAAAACAAGTTTTTTTGGCCTTTTCTAAAAACAACACTATGTGAGGGTTTTCATTTGGGTTTGTAGCTGGTTCCTTCTTGGTGCTACTTGTATTTGCCGGGAAGAATGAAGGATACGAGAGGCAGGCTATCTCTTTTAGGGTATCTCTTTTAGGGTATCTCTTCTAGGGGCCTCTCGTGTCCTCTTCTCTCCCTGTCGTTTGGGAGGTTAGCATCTTGAAGGAAAAGCCGGTCGTTTTCAGAGTTTATTGAGTTCTTGGTTGGCTGGGGTTATTTTACAGATTTTGTTATTTTATATACAGCTGAATTAAATAAATATATATATATAAATTTATGTACAATACTTATTTATAAAGATTATATATGATTCTTAAAATTACACAGTGATAAAATATATACAATTTGGTACGCGCAAAATTGGTTTGTCGGTAACTAATATAAAAATAATATAAATGCGGAAAATTAACTGCGCGGCCCCACAGGTTAACAAATAACACAAAAGTTGAGCTATGTGCAACCCCCTGTACCCAGTGGCGGATTATCATTGATGCTCTTAAAGCTGAAGCCTCAGGCTCCCATGCTTGAGGGGCCCCCAATCAACTGAGTTTTGATGATATAATTCAAGATTTCGCAAATTTCTTTGATTAAATATGACAGAGTACATAAACTGACAAATTCCCTGTTTTATTTTATGTTTTATAGGCCCGAAAGTAAAGTTTGTTTAATACTGTTTGGTTTTGGCAAACAGCAAAATACAGTGTGTGAAGGTTTTTTAAGTTTGTTTCTCAATTAGCCTGAGCATCCAGCACCGTACATATAATTCGTGTAAATGTACTATGCCCCCATATTCTTCATTGCCCCGGGGCCCCGAGGTGTCTTAATCCGTCTCTGCCTGTACTCCTCGCACATAGTCCCGCTTTTTTCTCCACTCTTCTAGCTGAGATTTCACAATAAGCTTTGAACCTATTCTGAACATCATTTTAAGATATGTTAAAAATAAGTTAGATCTTATTTGCCCTTATTTAAATCAAATGGATATTTTCTTTATTTATGGCTACTTTTTTGTTTTATGCAGGGTTGCCAAATTGGTCACTTTATGGCCAAATTTCACAAATGTGCAAAAAAGTCTGGCAACCCTAATTTTTTAAGTACGTTTTGCTAAAAAATATATTTTATTTTTGTTTCAGATTATTGATTAAGTGAAATTATTATTAATTATTGGTTATTGATTCAAACTATTGGTTTTTAAGTTAAATTATTGATAATTAAGTCAAATTAATCATGACAACAAGAAAAAAGTCGTCAAATGCAGCCTTTGGACATCCTTCCGAGTTTCCAGCAGCTATGACACCAACAAAAGCAGATGTTGTGAGGCTCTACAACTTTGTGCGACGACGAAAAGAGGCTGAATCAAATAAATCGATTACTTTTAATGAATGTTGTAACATAGTCACAATAGACGTTGAAACCATATGGAGAAGGTTCTCTCCCCCTCCAATAAGTACTCGTGGAATCTTTCAGAAAGTTGTTAGAGTGACAGAAGCAGCCTCAAAGTTGAACAAGGTTCCTATAAACCGAAGAGATGAGAGATTTGAACAAAAGGTTTCCGAGTATGATGCTATGTTTGATGGATGTACCTGTGATTGCTACGATAAAGAGAGTGATAGAAATGCCTGCCGGTGCAAGGATAAAATAACAATTGCTGAGTGGGATTCTTTTGTAGAACAAAAGCAAAGATTAAACTAACTGAGGCCAATTGATAGAAAAGCTGCTTTGATGAGGAAAAGGTCTATTGCTAGAGCTCAAAAAGAATACGAACGCCGAACAAGATCACAAGCAGAATTGACTGAAGCTATCAGAGTTGTCCGGAGAGCATGGAGGTAGAGACCGACCAAGAGGATGAAGACTTCGTGCCTGATATAGAGTTAATAGAGAATGAGCAGAACAGATATACCTATGAAGAGTTGGCAGTGACCGCAGATCGTTACAGAGTGAGTTGCAGGGCAGCAGCAGCAATTGTTAATGCTGCTTTAAAAGATATGGAAATCCTGGATCAGGGCAACGTGATTGATAGAAAGAAGCTGGAAAGGGAAAGAGCACGAGTAGGTAAAAAATTGAGTACCAGGGTTAAATCGGAGAATATAGGAATAGAATGCATTGGCTTTGATGGGAAAAGAGATGACACATTATCCAGGGCAGGCAAGGTCAAAGAAGAGCACTACGTCATTGTTAATGAGCCTGGAAATATCTATATAGATCATATAACACCTGATCATGGAAATGCTCGTTGTGTAGCAGAAGAGCTGATTACTGTAATAGTGGATTCAGAAAGTTCAGACACTCTTAAAGCTTTACTATGTGATGGCACTGCTGTGAACACTGGAAAAATCGGTGGAGTAATAAAGCTTTTTGAAATCTATATGAATAGGTCTGTTCAGTGCTGGTATGCCTTCTGTTAGAAAATCTAGAAGAGGAAGAACCATTGTTGTCCCAAGGCGATACGATGACTAAGCTGATTGATGCAGCATTGCTTGTATATATATTAAGTTAAGGTGTATATATATCCATCTCATAATTGTAAGGTTAGTGAAAAATTAAATTAATTTAGAACTAGCATTTTTGAGCTCTTGTGGCATCGTTGTTTGGTCACATTGTTGGCATCATTTTGGGATGCTGCGCGTTCTTTCTACTCGTTTGTGGAAGGTCGTACGTAAAGGTGTGGTTTGATAGAGAGCTCTCTTGCAATTCCGTTTGGTTGTTTAGATACATGATTGTTGCATCGTGCAATAGTCCAGGTTGCGTTGTTGTTGCAAGGTTCATAAAGAAGACCACAAATAGTACCCTTTTGTTTACCTTTTAAGTTCATGTAATTTAAGGTCTAAGGTAGGCCCGCATCGAGTCAGCAACCCTGAGGTTACCCTGAGGTAGGACCTAATAGGATCTCAAATCCGTAAGTTTTAATTTAGCTTAACTTGGGCTTTAGGTAGAACTTGCCCTTTAGAATTTGGCCGTTCACGGCTCAGCTGGGATTTCGAACCCGACAAATAAATAAAATAACATGGTCCTTCGAACCGGATTTCTACCCCAAGACTGAGTCAGTGACCATTTTTCGGCAAAGTTCTGATTGTGCAAATTGTATCCCAAGTTAGGCCTAGACGGGTTGAGTATTATTGAGTTAAGGTCCCAGGGTAAAAAGTTTGGTCACCCAATTGCGAAACTTGGCCAGTCGTCTGTCGTTTTTTGGCCTACTTTTTTTCCGGTTTGGTTAATTTTGGGTTATTATTGAGTTAAGGTCCCAGGGTAAAAAGTTTGGTCGCCCAATTGCGAAACTTGGCCAGTCGTCTGTCGTTTTTTGGCCTATTTTTTTCCGGTTTGGTTAAATTTGGGTTATTATTGAATTAAGGTCCCAGGGTAAAGTTTGGTCGCCCAATTGCGAAACTTGGCCAGTCGTCGGTCGTTTTTTGGCCTATATTTTTTCTGGTTTGGTTAATTTTGGGTCATTATTGAATTAAGGTCCTGGGGTGGAAAATTTGGTATTCCATACTGGTGTTTGGTTAGTACCCCACTCAGCAATTCAGTTTATTTGAAAGTAAAATTTGCGTTTGATCAGTTTGGTTAAGTATTTCTGCCAATTCAGCTCATTTGGTATTGAGCCCAAGGGTTGTTTACATTGAAGATGAGTGCATCTGAATTGAACAAATTTATAAAAAGGAGAAGTGCCTACAAAGGTCTAATTACAAAGGTCATTGCCACTATAGATTCTGCCATAGAGCAAGAGGATTTACGCTTAGTGACTGCGAAGCTTGCCATATTAGAAACTAAAAAGGTTGCTCTAAGTGAGGTAAATGTTAAAATTGAGGCTCTTATAGAAGAGGATGAAATAGAAAATAACATAATTTACTTTGAAGAGATTATTGATGATATGACTAACGTAGGCCTCCGAGCAAAAGAGTTTAGCAGCTCAGTACAGTTAGAGACCAGGTCTAATAATGAAACACAACACTCAACAAATGATGCTTGTGAAGTTAAGGTTAACAGATCTGTAGTTCAATTACCGAGGCTTGTACTCAAAACATTTTCTGGGAGTATTCAGGAATGGCAAGGATGGGCAGACAGTTTTCAATCAGCAGTTCATTCTAGTCAAGTGTTAAGTGCCGTGGAGAAGTTTAATTATTTGCGGTCCCTCTTGGAAGGGGAGGCAGCAAAGACTATAGCAGGATTAGCATTAACAGAGGCTAATTATAATGTGGCTTGGGATATATTAAAAGAAACGGTTTGGTAAGCCAGAGATCTTAATTAAAAGCCACCTCCGTGCACTTTTAACTATACCTCCTGTTAATAATCCTAATAGTGTCAAGGAGTTACGGCAGTTATATGATGAATTTGAAATTAGAACTAGGTCTCTGGACAACTTGGGTGTAGGAATGGAAAAGTATGGTATAATGTTGGTTCCTACACTGGAGTCTAAATTGCCTAGCTCAATTTTGCTTGAATTAAGTAGGGGACACTCTGCAGAACATGTATACATCCCCCTTCAGCAGATGTTAAGTCTTTTAGGCACAGAATTAGCAAGACGAGAGGGAGTTGAGTTTGCACAGTGGGATGGTAAACAAGAGGACAAAGGCAGGCACAGCACCAAAGTTTCCACAAAAAGGAATAGCCCAGGTACAGTGTCAGCTCTACATGCCTCCTCTGAGAATAAATTAAAGGGAATCAAGGAATGTATATTTTGCGAAGGCAACCACAAGTCATATAAATGTGAGGTGGCTGAGGCCTTACCCTTTGAGGAGAGAAAGGACAGGGTAACTAAGTCCACAGTATGTTTTAAATGTTTTTTGAAAGGTCATAGAGCAAAGTTTTGTAAGTTTAAAATTTGTGCAAAAAATGTCATGGTAGGCATCAGCCATTATTGTGTGAAAACACTCTTAGTAGGCCTACCCCAGAAGTAGAGACATCAGTGGCACATGCCACTGCTATGCAAGGGAGTAAAAGTAAAGGGGGATTATTGCAAACAACTGCAGCCTTATTAATTGGGAATGAGGGAGAAGCTACTGTAAGAGTGTTGTTTGATAGTGGTAGCCAGTGTAGTTTTATTAAGACCAGAATTTCCAGAAAATTGAAGTTTAAAGAACTTAAGAGGGAAAATTTAAGAATTTCTGGGTTTGGGGGTTCCGTTCAAAACCGAACCAAATTTAAGAAGGTAGAAGTTCTGGTTAAAGGGTTGTTACCGCAAAGTCCCACTATCAAGGTCCAAGCTGTAGAGATTGAGGAACTTTGTGCTCCAGTCACTACTTGTTTAGATATGGCATGTGTCCAAGAATTGCAAGTTAAAGGAATTAATTGTTGCAAGGTTCATAAAGAAGACCACAAATAGTACCCTTTTGTTTACCTTTTAAGTTCATGTAATTTAAGGTCTAAGGTAGGCCCGCATCGAGTCAGCAACCCTGAGGTTACCCTGAGGTAGGACCTAATAGGATCTCAAATCCGTAAGTTTTAATTTAGCTTAACTTGGGCTTTAGGTAGAACTTGCCCTTTAGAATTTGGCCGTTCACGGCTCAGCTGGGATTTCGAACCCGACAAATAAATAAAATAACACCTTCTTCATATGAACGAACTACCATTCAAGCACGTCTACGAGGCAATAGATGGAAAAACAATAGGCCCAAGTACTTTCTAGGGTTCAATTGGAAATAAATTGAAAACTGATTTAACAAAAGTGGGAGTGGTTGCTTTTTCTCCTGTTAAAGGAAACACTCATGAAATTCCATCTGATGTTAATGCTTTAAGCAGTGACTAAAAGTATCTCTACAATATGTGCCTAGCTGTTCAATCTGGAAATGTCTCCAAAGATCTCGCAGAAAGATCTCCTGGTACAGTTCATCATACTCATTGGCTAACTAGAGCAAATAGAATTCTTAGACTCTATGTGTCAACACCAAATCCAACCCAAGATCTCAAAGATCTAGTAGAAGTTATTATGCTATCTTATGCTCCAGGATGGTTTTGGGTAAGTCACATCCACTGGCATCTGACGGATCATCTAACGTTTGGTACTTATGGTATCTGTTGCGCGACTTGAAGGAGAAGTACAGATTTATCTTGGAACCGGTTTTCAGAATAACTCATACTTTGCGAACCCCGAAAATATTCTACTATCGATGATAACAGACTCAAAAAGAGAAGTCAGAGAGGTTGCAATCCAGAGAATCATTCTATCAAGAACTACATTTTCTGGATCAAGAAACTTTGACCTACCTCGAACTCTTAGTTTTGATTCTTCAGACTACAGTGAAATGATTGATTGGCAGAAAGAGGTAATTTATCCGCCTCCACTTCTGAGAAACCTTAGCAATAAGGAACTTTCGCTAGCAAGACAAGAACCACTGAAAGTACCAGCCTTTCCTTGTCACAGCCAAGGAGTAGAAAGCGCTGTCAATCTCGTCACGAATGCATCTGATGTCCGAATTGGCTACGAAAATCGCCAAAAATATATTCTTAACCTACTGCAATCACGGCAAAGATTGCCTAAATGTGAATGGAAAGAACAGTGGAATAAATAAACATACAGTGTTACTTTAAAAATAACTTAAGTTTATGCATCGTGCAAAAGAGCACTTCATTAGGTAATGTTTTTTTCTTTTTTCTTGTAGAAGACAAGTTCTGTTGTTTAATTTCTCAAAAATGTTATGTAATTCATTAATTTGTTCCTTATTTTTGATCAGTCTTTCTCATATGTGATCAGTCTTTCTCATATGTGATCAGTCTTTCCTTGTGAACAGACGTGTTTTATCGAGTGTCCAGTGTTATCAATTGAATAAGTGGTTTTCGTTGAAGTGTTTTAAAAAAAAAATAGAGTTCGGTGCATTTATAACTAAATTACTTTGTGCTACTAATCATTCATTAACAAATATATTTCATTTATTGACGTAATTCAGTACTATATTATTTGATCAAACCAAGGCTACTGCACGTGGCTTGCCTTGTTTGTTTTTCAAATCTATCAGAAAACGTGGAGACATAAGGTTCATTTTTCCTTCCTTCGAGAGGTCAGGTAGAGTGTGGTCACACACCGTGTGAAGAAAAGGAAAAAAGTCGGGTCGAATCGCGGACAGATAAGTGTTATAAATACTCTTCTTTTACAGATCTTTTGTCGGTAGCTTAATTCTATATTCATTTAGTATAAATTTGTGTTACAAGAACCTGTTTCTGCGTTTCAAAAACGCGGTAGACCTACGTTGTAATTTATTAATGTCCAAACGCTCGGTTTTTTTTTTGTTGTTGTTGTTGTTTAACTAATTAAAAGCATGGCACCCTCGTCAAGTACTTGCAGTCGCTGTGAAGGGAAATTTGCCGCATACGCGTTTACAATGGCTAATAATAATGAACAGTTAGTTTGCAGGTGATGCTCAAACTTGGAAGTGTTGAGGAACGAGTTAGAACGTGAGAGGGAGGCCAGAGTAAGGCTTGAAGAAAGGGTGATGCTCCTGACGGCAAAATTAGAATCCCTTGAGCCTCCAGTTACGACCCCTCCTGCCTCAGTTTCTACTAATAATATAAATAGTATTAATAGCCCTCTCTCTCCTAGTTTCCAACCCTTCGTTCGAGTGCGTAATGGAGCCCCATTGAGAAAACCTAAGACATGTCTACCAGCAGTGGTGGGCACCGTTAACCAAAAAGTTAACTTCGTTAACCGCTAATCCGTTAACCAAAAAGTTAACTTCGTTAACCGTTAATCCGTTAATTCGTTAAACATGTAACGGAAGTTACCGATAAACCGTTAACGTTAACTTTTATTATAAAAAAAAATGAAAAACACAATATATATATAATTTAATTTTCCCTCTTCTTCTCGTTCTCCATTTTGTCCATGAGGTGCATGTTGCCCTTCATGAAAATTAGCATATCAAAGTTTTCATCAGACAGGGATGATCTTTTGGCCCTCAGGATGTCCTTGCCCATAGAGAACAAACGCTCCACTGCAGCACTGGAGGGGATGGCTGTGTTGAACTTGATGAACAAGTCCACCAACACTTGCTCACCCAAGAAGGCAGCATCTGTCAGCAAGTCCTTGGAGTTGGTCTCCAGCCAGGTCTTGACCAAGTTCTGGGCCTTGCCCTTGAGTGACCTGTGGCTTCTGCTGCTCTCTTTTGTCTGGATGACAGCACTGAAGAAGTCCTCCTCCTCCTCCTCCTCGTTGTTGCTGCCTCCACTGTTGCTGCCCACTTCGTTGGACTGCTGCTTCATGGCCTCCTCGACTGTACCCTCCATGCTTTTCCTCACCCTGGCGACCTTGGTGTTGTCATACTTGTCCAACCAGATGAGGTGAAAACGCTCCCATTGTAAGACATCAATTGACTTAATTTATGTCATCAAAGTGACATGAGAATTGGAATCTTACCTGATCAGTTTTAGGTCTTGAAATGTATCAAGGAGACTACTAATAAGGTACTCACAGACATATTATAAATATACATGACTTACTTGACAACGATTATTTTTAAATATTCACTAGCACAAACATGTTGCGCAAGAGACAGACTGCAAATGAAACGAATGTAGTTATTTGTTGTAATTGTTACATATATATTATTGAAAGTGCCTTAAAATGCTCGTGATATTTCTTGAAAGAAGTTGAAACATTCAACTCAAATGGCAAATCTTTCGCCTGATTTACAGTCGACCATGTTTTGCTCAAACCAATGCCATAAATAATTACCATATTTGGTAAGACACAAATTGTGGCGACGGAAACAAATATATCGCCTGATTTTGCACTGCGGAAATGGAAATTCGTTCATCACTATTAACAGTGGCGGATTAATTGCGCACCTGCTCAGCACTGAAAATAATATAAACTTTTAAACGTTTATTTATGAATTTTTTGGGTTAACGGACTTGAGTTAACGGAAGTTAAATGTAACGGAAGTTAATTAGTCCGATAATGATTTTCAAAGTTAACTTAAAAGTTAAATCGTTAACGAAAAAGTTAACTTCGTTAATTAACGATTAACGGATTAACGGTTTGTGCCCAGCTTTGTCTACCAGTAATAACAAACAATAAGTTTTCTGTTTTAGGTTTCGATGATGCTGATGAACCGGAAATACGACTCGTTGGCGATTCCATTGTTCGAGGGCAGCTCGAGGAATTCTGTGGGAGAAACCCTCGTCGTAGGCGCCGTTACTGCTACCCTGGTGCAAGAGTGGAGGATATAGCTAATAGTGTTGACCAATTTACAGACGGTACCTCCGAGGACACAACGTATATTATTCATGTCGGTATTAATAACATTTTAAATTCTAGATCGGAAGAACTGCTGGCTAGGTACAGGGACTTACTAGAGCGATTAAAGGAAAAAACTAATAAGATTGTTTTAACAGGTATACTTCCTCGAATTATCCATCGTAACGATTTCTACAGCAAGGCGACCTATATTAACAATAACCTAAAGTCTCTTTGCCAACAGGAAGGAGTGCATTTTGCGAATTTTTGGAACAGTTTCTACGGCAGGAGGGACTTGTTCCTCGGAGATGGACTTCACCTTAATGACGTTGGAGCTGCGCGTTTGGGAAGACTATTTCATAATACTGTCTCTTCTTTTCAGGCTGCCGTAACTGGAACGGTCCCAGCGTAAATTCCACAAATTTCCCCTGCGCTCGCGAAGGTGTCGCAATTACAAACAATTTGAAGGTTCTATCCTTAAATGCTCGTAGCCTACGAAATAAAAGAAACGAATTTTTTTCTTTAATTGCTTGTAAAGGCTATGATATAATTGCGATAAATGAATCGTGGCTTAGCACTGAAACTCGTGACTTTGTAGGGGAGTATCAAATTAAAGGTTATAGACTTTTTGTTAAAAACAGAATAGGTAGGCGAGGAGGCGGTGTTATGTTGTATATCAAAAATAATATTGCGAACGTTATAGAAGTAAAGCACACAATTCCAGAACCGATGGATTCGACTATAGCAAAACTTAAATTGAACGATTTCAAACTTCTTGTTGCGGTTATATATAGGCCCTCTAATCAAACAGCTGATACGGACGAAGCGTTATATCGTGAACTAAAGAGAATAATAGGTAGTGAGTAGGCTTTAGTTATGGGTGACTTTAATTGCACTAACGTAAATTACGATACAATGTAGGGAGACACGGAAGGTAATCGTTTAGTTAATTTTCTCGAGGATAGCTTTCTTATTCAAAAGGTTGGGGAACCTACGAGGTTGGACAGTATTTTAGATTTAGTAATAACTACGGATGATAGGCTAATTACTGATCTTCAAGTAATAGAACCGTTAAGCAATAGCGATCACAATATGGTAGAGTTTGTCCTCTCAGTAAGTCACTCGAAACCAGCTAACTTGACTAAAATTCCTAACTTCGAGCAGGCAGACTTTAGTAAATTTCAAAATAAATTGTCACAGGTCAATTGGGAAAACGTAATGGGGAACTCCAACGCAAAACTAATGTGGGAATCGTTCGAAACAGTAGTTAGGACTATAAATGAGGAATGTGTACCGTACAAAATTAAGCGTGCGAAAGTAAACAACAAGCCCTTGTGGTTTACTTCTAGAGTATGAGATATTATAAAGAGTAGAGACAGGGCGTATAGGCTACATAAGTGCGATAAAGACAATTTGTGGTTATGAAACAACTACATATCTATAAGGCGTGAAGCGAAAAGTGTAATAAAAAAGTCCAAGCGCGAATTGAAATCTCCATAGCTCGTGACGGTAAAGAAAACCCCAAGCGATTCTTTCAATACGTCAACAACAGAAATCTAGTAAAAAGTGTCTTGGGGCCGTTGAAAAATGTTAACGGAGATCGTTTCTGAAAACAAGGAAATGGCTACCTTGCTAAACGAATTTTTTACGTCAGTTTTTACTATAGAAGATGTAACGAATATCCCTACGGTCATAGACATAATACCTTTTGATGATGGTAATATTTTGGATAATATTGTGGTTAGTGAAGGGAAAGTAATGCGCTATATTGATAAAATGAAAACGCGTAAATCACCGGGACCGGATTCCATATATCCCATACAACTAAAAGAATTAAAAGATAGCATTGTTGTGCTGCTAACAAAGATTTTTAATGCGTCTATTTCTGAGGGGTGCGTACCAGATAATTTCAAGTTAGCAAACGTAACACCTATCTTTAAGAAAGGCGATAAAGGTGCGGCGGGAAATTATAGGCCAATCAGTTTAACGTCTGTTGTAGGTAAGCTACTGGAATCAATAATTAGGGATCGTATGGTCGAACACTTAGAATTGCATAAACTAGGTAGAAATACGCAGCACGGTTTTAGGCGAAACAAATCTTGCTTAACTAATCTTTTAGAATTTTTTCAAAGTGTAGTTGACGTTTACGACAGTCATCGGGCGGTTGATGTAGTGTATTTAGATTTTCAAAAAGCGTTTGACACCGTGCCGCACAAAAGACTCATTGAAAAAACTAAGGCTCATGGAATCAGGGGTGTAGTAATAAATTGGCTAGAAGAGTGGTTGCGAGGTAGGAAACAGAGGGTGATCGTTGATGGAGCCGAGTCGTGTTGGGGTAATGTAGCGAGTGGCGTTCCTCAGGGTTCTGTATTGGGCCCCTTGCTTTTTCTTATATATATTAACGATTTAGATGTCGGCCTAGTCAGTACAGTTTCAAAGTTTGCGGATGACACGAAGCTGGGTAGTAGGGCGATTAATGACGAAGATAGAGGTAAAATCCAGGAAGATCTGAATAAAATCGTTGATTGGTCAGTCACATGGCAAATGAGATTTAACGTTGATAAGTGCAAAATTTTGCATATATGTTCGCGTAACGGTAATTTTGCGTATAGTATGTCAGGGAAAGATTTAAGAAGCGTAGAGCAGGAAAAAGATTTAGGAGTTATAGTCACTGGTGATTTAAAAGTAGCGAAAAAAAGTACAGCAGCGGTCAATAAGGCGAACAGTGTTAGGTTTTATAGCTCGAAATTTTGAGTACAAATCGCGCGATATTATAGTTCCTCTTTATAAATCATTAGTTAGACCCAGTGTTGGGCACTAAAGCGTTAATCCGATAACAGTTAATTAACGAAGTTAACTTTTTTTAAAGGACTATTAACGGAAGTTAATTTCCTTTTATCGTTATCGGACCAGTTAACTTCCGATAACTCGATATTTAGTCTGTTAAAGTCCGTTAACACGTTAACTGCGAGGAGTCATTCACGGAAGATCACCGCTCCGCGAATGAATTCAAACCACCATAACTTCAGTCTGCCAATTCCGTCCTCTGCCGCAGTGGAACGGCTCTTCTCTCTCGGCAAGGACATCCTGAGGCCCAAGAGGTCAAGACGGCAGTTGGGCCTAACTTTGAGAAGTTGATCTTTCTGAAGGGCAACAGCACATTGTGTCATAGTCTTTAATAAATGTGCCTAAAATTTAATTTTACCTTTCAGTTCCCGCCATAATAATTCTCTGGTAAATTAAAATTTAGTTAATGGTTAGTGGTTACAAGGGTTTCAAAACATGTAATCAGTACATTTTTATTAAAAATAAAAAAAAAAGTTATAAGCAAAAAAAGTTGCAAAACTTGATAAAAATACAGTTAAATACCTATTATTGTTGGACTTTGCATAAATAAACATTTTCTATGGGTTTTAAAGCTTTTTTCCTTGATTTTTTTAAATGTTAGTAAAGAAATAGTTATCGTTAACGGATTTTCGTTAACTTCCGTTAACTTTGTAGTAAAATTATCGGATTATCGTTATCGGAGTTAAAAATTGGGGTTAACGGATTATCGTTATCGAAGTTAACTTTTTGGTTAACGGTGCCCACCACTGGTTAGACCCCATTTGGAGTACGCGGTCCAATTTTGGAATCCGCATATGCGCAAAGATATAGACAAAATCGAAAGAGTTCAAAGACGAGCAACTAAGATGATTCCGTCGCTTAGGTCAAAGTCGTACGAGGATAGGCTTAAGGAGTTAAAATTGACTACACTCGAGACTAGGAGGCTAAGGGGTGATCTAATCCAGGTTTTCAAATTTATGAATGGGTTCGATAACATAGATTGAGATAGCTTTTTCGAAATATCTCAATATAATAGGACTAGAAGTAACGGGTGTAAGTTGACAAGTAGAAGGTTCGAGACAGCAGTTGCCAAAAAACTTTTACGCATAGAATAGTAAATAGCTGGAATAGTTTGCCGGTAGAAGTAATTAGTAGCACGTCTATAAACATGTTTAAAAATCGATTAGACGCATATATTGATAGATTGGGTATAGTTTAAGGTAGTAAAATTAAGGCTTTGTGGTGATAGATCCCACAGCTCAACACAAGTGTTGTGGGATATAGGGAGGCAGCATCTTGGGTTAGGGGATACTCTCTGTCCTTACACACCCCATTTAAAGAGATTTCTCTGCCGAGCGGTGCCCCCCATAGTACTGTGAGGTATTGAAAAACTGATGATCTTCACTTGGCCCACAAACACCTTGAAATGGGAGTCCCAAAATGGGTGCACACACATTTCTACATTACTGTACAGTCTTTACAGCCACACCTACACTTTTCCTCCTAAGTATATATATTGTAATGTATATGGTGGTAAATTTTGAGTTGGTCCGCAATCGATATGGACCGTGACTTATTTTTGATGGATACCGTAATGAAATTGACTGGATTCTTTGGATCTGATATATTTGCATGTCGGTTATAAATAGATATAGAGTGTAACATATTTGTGGATAGTAGTCTCTTATGACTTGATCCTCTGGATCCAGAGATTCTATCTTTAGTTTTAAATCGATAATTAATTAGTTTTAAATTGAAAATTATTTAGTTTTGTAAAAATTGGTCGTTGCTAATGTACAGGCAGTTCTTACATAAATTTCTTATGTACTTGTGGTTCGGAACCCACGTAAAATTGTAGGTCCCCTCCGCCACCACGGAGGACATACACAATGCACAATTACGAACACAGGTAGACCAGCCATGAGTGGATCATAGGGTCTTTGCTAGTCTGAAACATTATAACATTTTATATATTCAAAAACGTAAAAATGTAATTTTCTTTGAATTTGAATAAAAAAATAAGAAACATGAGTTTAACACAGCTGAAACAATTTTTATCTGAGATTTTACTGAAAAATGTACATTTTGGCAAATTGAAACTAAAACCGAAAATTTGTGCCGGGGGTAGGAGACTTAGGATACGCGAAATATTTTACTGGGTGACTACTGTGAGCCTGTGACCCATACGAAACCCTCACAATGTGTCACTTTTGAGTACAAAATATCAACCTGCCCTACAGTGAACAGGGCTAACACAATATTTCAAACGTTAACTAAATAGTTTCTGCTATACTCTGTACTTATACGCGGTATGCAAACTAGTGTCTTCAAAGTTCACCCTGTAAATATCAAGCGCAAAACACGTGCATACAAACTATGTGCACCTCTAAATTTATAACCTTCGCCCAGTTTCTAATAAATGTTTGCTGTTCTTTTGTTATATTCCTAGGGTCCTTGTGGGAGTTCTAAACTCCTGTGGCTACGCCAGTATATATATATATATACAGTGGAACCTTGCTTAACGAGTGCCTCGTATAACGAGAAATTCGTATAACGAGCCAAAAGAATGGGGGAAAATTACCTTGCATAACGAGCGACACTTTGCTTAACGAGCAAAATATTTCGTCAAAATTTAAAGCGTAGACAAAAACAAATGTCTCTAGACAGTTTCCTCGTGAAAAAGGATCTAAAAGAAAGTGAAAGTGCCTCTAAAAAATTTAAAGCTAGTGACTGTGAGCTCGTCGAGAATGTTATTGCATTGAACGAAGACGATTCTCCTCCTTCCCCTCAATAACCCTCTCCTCCTCCCCTGTCTCTTCATTTCCTTTGCGTGCGTCAGGAGCACCTCTCTCTTCGTAAGTTATTTATAAATTTCACCGTTACTAATTATTTACATTCTCTTTGGGTTAATTTTATTAATAATCTTTTCATTTCATGCAATAATAATTTAAAAAACGCCTTTAAATATCATTATAAATATTATTTTAAGTATTTTTTAAGCATGGAACGCATTATCATATTTTACATTGATTCCTATGGAAAAAATTGCCTTGCTTAACGAGCATTTTGCATAACGAGCACAATTCGGGAACGAATTATGCTCGTTAAGCAAGGTTCCACTGTATATATATATATATTAGGCATAGTTACAAGGTTAGTCTTTGCAGAGTTTAGGCAGGCCTAGCCTTAACATATATATTAATATGTATTAACATATACACAGGGTTAAGCACATTACTTTCTAAAGTAACGGCGTTACCGCTACCATTACATTGATAAAAAAGTAACGTCGTTATCGCTTCAGTTACTTCTATGAAAAAGTAACGCGTTACCGTTACCGCTACCGCTACCGTTACTTTTAAGGAAAAACTAAAGAGTAAAAAAGCCTTAATAATACCAAATTATTCTCTATATGACAAAAAATCAAAACAACTTAAATAAAAAAAATGGCCTGTCCAAAAAAAACTAATCCTGCAGATTTTTTAGGAGTGCGTTGTTCGATTTCTGGAACACTAGTTTTTTCAAAATTGGGATCTGATAGTCCTCCTCGTTTGGAGGAGCTAACAGCTAATGAACAGCTAATAAATGATACTGGTCAAATGATCAGTTTGAAAGTAATGAGAGCGGGTAACGATTGAAGTCGCTCCAAAAAGTAGTGCCGTTACCATTTTCGTTACATCATCTCGAAAGTAACGGCGTTACCGCTACAGCTACTAAAAAAGTAACGGCGTTACTAGTAACGCCATTACTCCCAACACTGCATACACACACACACACACACACAATATGACTCTAACGCGCCCCGGTGGTGTAGTGGTTAGCGTCTCTGACTACGAATCCATCGGCCCAGGGATCGAGACCCATTGACGGCAGGCGGCGCGCAGCAAAACACAGCTGTTTATCCTTCCACACAATAAAAAAATTGGTTGGTAGGTAAATGGGTACCGTGGGTAGCCCACTGATTAAGACGCTGGGCTGCTGGTGGGGCGTGGTTCGGATTCCACGTTTAACTGTAGGCGTAAGGTGGAGTGACAAGCTTGACCTTCGTCAGAATGAACAATTCGAGCGAAAGCAAGGCCAAGGTTAAGCAAGGCCAAGGTTAACGAAGGTTATATATGTTAATGCTTGTATGTTTTAATATAAGTCATATATGTTTTATTGTTTTATATGTTTTAAGTCGCACTTCCTGTCCAATTCACTCATATGCCGATGATTCCACTCTTTACTTCTCCACCCGCTTCGCAAAGAGTCCCTCTCAACAGTCACTCTATGATTTGCGTAGGACGGCTATGGTACACCTGACCGCTGATTTTTCTGCCATCTCTGACTGGGGCAGAGAAAACCTTGTGGCTTTTAATGGGGAATCAATGCCTCAAAAACTCAGTTCCTCCATCTGTCTACTTGTCACAATCTTCTACACAACTATCCCCTTACCTTCGACAACACACAACTCAATCCTTCCTCTTCTCTTAACATTCTTGGTGTTTCTTCTTCTCGTGATCTTTCCTGAAAAGATCACATGTACTCTCTATCCAAAACAGCTTCTAAGAGGTTAGGTGTGTTCAAGAGCGTAACTAGCTTTCAAAAGTTGGGGGTGGGGGGGACAACTATAATGATGAAAAATCCTGCGATGAATTTCTGTGCTGCTATCCTGTAGGTAATGTGTTTGCGACCAAAAAACGCTCCCAACAGCGGACAGGCTTTGCCCGCGTTAGTTCAGTATTCAGAGGTTTCACTATAATATATATATATATATATATATATATATATATATATATATATATATATATAATTTTCCAAAAAACCTTAGCCCCCCCCCCCCCCCCCATTTGCAGCTTACATGTTTACTTATATCGAAATAGTTTTTAGTGATTATAAAAATATATAAAATTCTTTATTTATTGCAGATTATTAAAATTACTCTAGCTGATAAAGTGATAATATAATGGCTTCTCAATTAATTGGTGATTCGGAGAGGCAACGTGTGATAGATCGCATACGAGCAATAACATTTCGGGAAGCTCGTGATGCTGGAGCCACCTTTATAACACGTTCATGGGTTGCCAAAAAGTTGCGAAGAAGGGAGGACTTCGTCAAAAGAAATTAGAATAAAACTTTGGATGAATGTGAAATGGATACAACCAAATCTGGGCGCCCAAATTTGCCACTCTCTCAGGAAACAAAGGACATCATTGAAAGCGGTACGCGTAAGCGGAAAAACAGCTGTGCTAAACTTTCTAGAGAGATCGAAGTGTTGAGAGGAAAGATCGTTAGTGGTGAGATCATTCGACTGTACCGTCATAGGCAAGGTTTAAAGCCTTGGCATGAACTTCCAAAGCCAAGGAAAAACTCAACTTAACCCTTTATGGTACCATGTTGCATCTATTTAACATTTCAAATACACGCATTTAGACTTAACCCTACAAAAAAGTTGTGCGATAGAGGGTTAACATCGATGACAGAATGTGGTTTGCCCATTATCTTGAAGATTGGGATGTGGATGATTTCATGCATTTAGCTGTCTCCGATGAATTTTTTGTTTACGTAACACGTCGGCTTAACTACCAAAATGATCGAGTGTGGGCCACAACACCAGATGAAATCGATGACAATGAACATTATCGCGAATTATTAAAAAGTCCAGACTGTGTTGGTGTGTTTGTTTTGTTCACTGCAAAGAAGCTCATGTGGGTGCTGAAGCCAAATGGTCAGAGTTGGGATGGACAGTATTTCCGTGATATTATTCTATCCCAGCATGTCATTCCTTTTCTAAGAAACCCAAACAATGTTATGGATGTCGATAAGGTCACACTTCTGCACGATAAGGCCCCCTGCTTTAAGGCATTAGCCACTCAACAGTTGTTGCGGAACCATGAGATCGATTTCTTTGGAAATGAAGAATGGCCAGGAAATTCTCCTGACCTGAACGTCTGTGAACACATTGGATCAGTTATAAAGGACAAGGTTGAATGTCTCTTGTTTCAAGAACCTGCAAGCAAATCGATTTTCGAAGGATACAATGACGCAACGCATTGAAACTGTTTTAGCAAATTTGCGTAACGATCAAGATCTATTCACGTCACTTTTGGCAAGCTACCCAAAGCGAATTCAGGCTGTCTTGGAAGCCAATGGCAGGAACACCAAGTTTTAATTGTTTCTCATTAAATGCAGGATTAAATTCTTTTTTGTAAGGTATGTTTAGTTTTACTGTACCTCTAATGGTTTAGGCCATGGGCCGGGGGGCTAAGGTTTATTGGAGCCCCGTATATATATATATATATATATACAGTACTGGCCAAATTATTAGGAATTTTTTAAAAATTTCATTTTTTGGTATAAAATGTTAAATTAAACCAATTTTAAACGTTGAAAAGTTATTTATTTCTACACAAGAATACATGGTCATTATTTAGCAATAGTTTAGTACTTAGTTTGACCCCCCTTAGCTGCCTTAAGAGCTGCGACACGCTTCGGCATGCCATGAATCAATTTTTTGCATAATTCCTTAATACGTGTAGAGTGAAACCAGACTTGAATAAGTCGCTCTATGAGTTGGTGTTTTGTTGTTATCGGCGTTTCATGGATTACGTCCTTTAAAATACACCATAAACTTTCGATTGGGTTCATGTCTGGAGAATTTCCAGCCCATGGGAGCAACCGAACACTATTTTCATGACACCATTTTTAACCGACTTTGCCGTGTGGCATGGAGCTGAGTCTTGTTGAAAAATCCAACGTCTATTACCATACCATTCCCTTATTTGAGGCAGTAGACGTCTTCTTAGTACTTCTATATACTTGACTTGGTTCATATTCCCCTCAACAATGCTCAAACGACTAGTTCCATGCACAGAAATTGCTCCCCAAACCATGATCTTTTGTGGAAATTTCACCGTTTTCATCAGACACTCAGGCAAAAATTCTTCTCCAGGCCTCCTTCTTACACTTTGAACACGATCGTCAAGCACGGCAATCGTTGACTCATCGGAGAACACCACCTGCAATCAAAGAAAACCCTGTGAAAGAGTCAGTGCATAGCGTATGAAGTACAGCTAAAACGAAGTACAGTATGACTTGCTGCTTTACAGATATTTTTACTGCAGTTTTATCACGTACTGTAAATACACTTCTATGCATACTGTATTTACTGTATTAACATTCTATTTAATGTTAAATATTATTCTTACCTGTTCCCAATCCTCACTAGTCCAGTTAATGTGTTCCTTTGCCCATGCAAAACGTGCCTTCTTCATAGTCTCAGTGAGCCTGGGCTTCTTCCTTGGGCGGTAGGCTTTGAAGCCGTCAGTTAGAAGCCTCCTGTTGACTGTTCTACGACTAATATTGATGCCATCAGCCGCTAGACTACTGGAAATGTTTTTGCAAGTAGCTCTTCTATTTCTAAGAGACAAAATTGCAATCTGTCTATCAGTTCTTGGAGTCGTTACCCTTTTTCTGCCGCATCTTCCAACCCTTTTGGGGCCTACATTTTCTCCAAATACCATTTTTTTCTTAATACGAAGTACTGACTGTGGTGAAACATGGAGTTTGGCAGCGATTTCCTTTTGTTTGAATGTAGAAGAAGTTAATAAAACCTGTATTTGCCCAATTTTCCGTGGACTCAAGTCATTCTTTCGCCCCATTTATGGCAGCTAAGGTGGGTCAAACTAAGTACTAAACTATTGCTAAATAATGACCATGTATTCTTGTGTAGAAATAAATAACTTTTCAACGTTTAAAATTGGTTTAATTTAACATTTATACCAAAAAATGAAATTTTAAAAAAATTCCTAATAATTTGGCCAGTACTGTATATATATATATTATATATATATATATATATATATATATATATATATATACAGGGTGGTTCAAAAATCCCTATCTATTTTGCTGAAAATAATATTTTAATTTTATTTTCTATAGTCCACAGATGATGATCTACAGATCTACAGAAGCTAAGGCTAACAAAGACCCTAAGATCCACTCTATTGGCTGTACAATAACGTGTGATGGTAGTAACACTACGTATCCAAGGAAAGAAGTGCAAAGAAATTCAAGAAAAACTCGAAAGAAGATTCCACAAACCAGGACGTAGAGACAAAGCAATTCGCGAGCTGGTCAATAAATTTAAAAGAACAGGATGTGTTCATGATAAGGCAAGATCTGGAGGTTCAGGTATCTCTCAAGAAAATGTCGAATTGGTAAGAGATACCTTTGAAACAAATCCTAGAATGTCAACTCGCACAGCATCACGTATACTGAGCATACCAAAAACGACTGTTGTAAGGATTTTAAAATCAACATTAAAAAAGAAAAGTTACCATATTCAAGCGCTACATGAGTTACACGAAAAGGATTATCTAAGACGAGCCAATATGTGCACAGAATTGATTGAAAAAATTCATACCAAAAACTTATTAAATCCATAGGCGGATCTAAGGGGGGGGGGGGGGGTCGGCGACGTCTGGACCCTCCCTCAATTTCTTACAAGTGCCCTTTTTTCAAGTTCAGGTGCCCTATTTGAATGATGTGTATGCTTCTCAAAACATAAATAGATCATGGTTATTTTATTTTATTCAAATTTTATTTTGAGTTTTAATCCGTATACATTGTACTTCCAAATTTGTAGTTGTAATGGTTTTCATAGGTGCCATTAGTACTGGTGCAGCCATATCACTATTTTTATCTTGATCTTATCCTGATAATTCTTTTAATCGGCAAGACATTTGTAATTGTTTGAAAATTTTTCTGTGATAACTGTTGTACCCAAATTAGATTTTTATTTTGTATCATATTTGAATGAGACTGATCTAATAAAACAATACCATTGATTTTACATTCGTTCATTGGTGGTCTGTTTTAAGAAATTTTTTTTGGTACTGTGCCCTTTTTATTTTAGGGGGTACCCTTTTATCTTTGGAATCCCCCTTACTGAAATGCCCAGATCTGCCCTTGAAACCACATTCTCTTCAACGATGAGGCGACATTCCACACATGCGGAAAGGTTAATCGACATAATTGCCGTATCTGGGCTAGTGAAAAACCAACCGAGTTCTACAAATGGGAGAGATTCTCCTAAAGTTAATGTCTGGTTTGGTATGACAAGATCGAAGATTTACGAACCTTTTTCTTTGCAGAAGATACAGTAACAGAGCCAATTTATCTTGACATGCTTCAGCAGTTTTTTGAACCCCAGCTTCGTTCAGATGGCATTCTCGACACTTGCCTTTCAACAAGATGGAGCGCCATGTCACTATGCAAACATCGTTCGGGAGTACTTTGATGAGCTCTTACCAAATTGCTGGATTGGACGTGATGGAAATAGGCCATGGGCAGCACGATCTCCGGATTTAACACCATTAGACTTGTTTGCGTGGGGCTTTGGGACTTTATAAAGTCTGAAGTTTACAAAATAAGAGTTACAAACCTGCAGGATCTGCGAACCCACATTGTCGCGACAGTCGCTAAAATAACCCCAGAGATGCTTGAGAATGTGCTCTGCAATGCAATGGACAGATTTGAGATTTGCAGAGACACTGTTGGTGCTCACCTCGAATCTTAGCCCTAGCTATTCTAACTGATTCATCCGATTTCAACTGAGAATACTTCCGTACCTATCAACCTTGCATCAATTGGGCATACACCACATGAAAGAGGAAATCTCTGAGTTTTAAAAGATTACCGCGAGAGGGCTCCAAAGTCACGCCGTGGCCTAGCCTAGCAACAAACAGTCAGTGTGAAAATGGCGTCCGCACAGCAGAAGGCGTTTTGTGTGTTGCAGTTTTCGAGCTGTAAATCGGTAGTCACAGTGCAGCGTGAGTTTCGTCGACGTTACAGACTTCTTCCTTTGGGGGTACGTTAAGGATACTGTGTACGTGCCACCGTTGCCCACATCTTTGGATGAGCTCCGAACTCGCATTGTTACTGCCGTAGAGTCAGTGACAACGGACATGCTGGAGCGAGTATGGGAGGAATTCGACTATCGTGTCGACGTTGCTCGTGTAACTAGGGGAAGTCACATAGAGCATTTATGAGGTGAGAAACAAAATTTGGACAGTTTTTCTTTTGGTTGATGTATGACAAATCACACTGTATTTGTAACATTAAAAAATATTCTCATTTGAAATCAGGTGAATCAGTTTGAATAGCCCTGTACATCTAATTATGTTACTACATTTTTATCCTAAAATACTATTATTTCAGCAAAATAAATGGGGGCTTTCGGACCACCCTGTACTATATATATATATATCGCGTCTTTAAAAACATCATGACACCTCCATACAAAATAAAGAAATGTGGCTTCACATTTTCTATTAATATTTACTAAGAATAGTATCTCAAATAAAGAATAAAGTTTTAAATGTAAAGTGTATCCTTTGTGAATGCACACTTGATATGTCAAAGTTGATATGTCACTTGATATGTCAAAAGTATTAAATAATTTTTTAAATAAATGTACGAAAACTTTTGCATTTTAACTTTTTTTATTTTCCTCAAATTCTTTGATGTTTTACGTTATGTGTTGGAGTTGAATTAATTTTTTTATTTGTTAAGTAAGAATGGTAAACTTTTCATAACTATCGTATGCATGGTACAAAAGATAAGAACGAATATAAATGAAATATTTCTTTGTACAAATACTTATGAATGCCACTATATATATATATATATATATATATAACCTTTGGTTAGCTTCCTCCCGAATTGTTCATTCTGACGAAGGTCAAGCTTTTCACTCCACCTTAGACCTACAGTTTAACGTGGAATCCGAACCACGCCCCACCAGCAGACCAGTGTCTTAACCACTAGGCCACCCAGGGTACTCATTTATCTACCAACTACTTTCTTTATTGTGTGGAAGGATGAACAGCTATGTTTGCTGCGCGCCTGCTGCCTTCACCGGGTCTCGATCCTGGGGCCGATGAATTCGTAGGCAGCGACGCTAACCACTACACGACCCAGGAGCATATATATATATATATATATATATATATATATATATATATTGATAGGTATGATAAGATTATTTGAGCCGTTATGCCTTCACATTAAGAAACTTACACCCATAAATGAGGCAATATTTAAAAAAAAAAAAAAAAAAAAAAATAGAGTTTCAGTTGATGTTGAAAATAATTTTACGAGTTAATGAATAAATTTGGCATTAATTTATTTCTAATAGCAAGGTTTTACGTACTTGAAATGCAAATTATGAAGTTTGAATGATTAGAATTAAATAAACGAGTTGTTTCATACTATTAATTTTAATTAAATACATTTTCAACCGTCCATCGACGACTTCAACGAAATGTTAAAGTTTGAAACGCATTCATAACGCGTGTCTACAAAAATGTTTTGTCTATACAGAGCTTCAATTTGAACCTACAGTGTACAGTGTACTGTTTGCACCAAAATTGTTATAAGATCCACATTATATAGGGATAATGAATTTCATTTAGAGTTAAATTATTATTATTATTATTATATATTATTATTATTATTATTATTTTCGTATAAAAGCTACTTCAACTGAATGTTGATATGAGGAATATGCTTAACAACTATATAAAGTTCGTATGCTACTGTCATCATAGCTAGTTCGATTTGTAACATTGGTTCAGTAACGACTCCCACACTCTGACACGTATAATGCAAATTTTCTTTTGCAAAGAATACATTAATCGTTATCTTATCTAGTGTGATTTGAAAATCTTAAACTAAAATAAAGTAAATAAAAAGCTTTTATCCTTTATTTATTCGAAGTTGTCAGTAAATGAATATAATATATGTATATTCCATGATCATACATGCAGTCAGTACAGATCTGTATATCTACACTATTTGAGAAAGGAAATTCATATCTCGATATTTTTTTTGTGAAAATAAGTATATATCTGTATTTCCTATTGAAAATACAATAGCCAATGTCAATTGCATTCACTATCGAAAATTCAAGAATCAAAATACATTTTGCCGATTTCTGGCAATTTTATATATATATATATATATATATATATATATATATATATTTTTTTTTTCCCGGGTGGTTACCTCATTTTTTCATTTGTTCGTTCTCTCTTCTCATCTTGCGCGGCATGTTCTCCTATACAAGCGTCGTTCTTTACGTTATTTATACTGCGTGTTCTTTGTAGTTCAAATGTATATGTATATATATATATATATATATATATATATATATATATATAGTGGAGCTAGTTTTAGCCGTTTAAGGTGATAATGATTTAATTGTATGCAACGATTGATTTAGGCAATGACTGATTGCTTTATAATGATAGGCTGGGTTAATAATTTATATGTAATACAGTATCACCGATTGGAATGAATGGTTATTTGATTAGATCCACCATACTATTGGAAGTGACCGAAATGGCAGCGAGGTCACCAGCTTGTTTACGCCAAGCAAATTAATATTAAGGTTATGAAAGACACCTTACTTTTGTAGTTTATTATGAAAATAAATCCGTTATTTTATTCACTGTGATATAACAAAGAATTGACAGTAATTAATTGGTAGTTTTACGTTATGCTTATGGCATAGGCTTAGCTAATAAGATGAAATGTTAATAGCTTAATTGACACGTAATAAATAATGTAATACTCATCGATGGTATGTAAATGGCATGCGACAGTAACATTGAATAGGCCTAGTTAATGATATAAAGAATGCACGTGCGTTTGGTACATTGAATGGAAAACATGACACTGATTAAGTAGGCTAAATGATTGCATGGATGCACATAGAATAATTGATGTGGCCTAATAATAATGGATTGAAATGCTTGCACAAATATCATTTATATAAAGGACATTATGTGATGTTAAGTGATTACGTCAAGAGAACATTTATTTAAACACACATTTATATGACTTGAACATAATGACGGATGGTACGCGGAATAAACGGTATTGAATTGACACTTGAATTGGATGATAGGCCTACTGCGTTATTAACGGGAGTCAATGGACGCGTGATTACACACTTTGGGAGTATAGCCTACCGTTCGGCGGTAGGCTAATGTAGGTTTCTGAGGTACTTACGAATATGATGTACTTAGCTTAGGGCGATGTAAAAACTTGAAGACGGGCTGAAGACAGAACCTATTACGCAGATTCGAGCTGTCGTTGTTCGTTAAGCCTCTTGAGATGATGGATGTAGGCTTCGTGGAGACCTGAGGTGATGTTACTTCTCGAGGTGCAGGTGTCGGCCTGGGATGCTGAATATATCTCGAGGAATGTAGAGAAACTTGAAGGCCGACCGGCAAACCGCAGGCCCGAAGTGATTCCGGTTGGGCCTCGTTGGATTGCTTCTGCAGGTGGTCTTTAGATCTTACGTGAAGACAAATTGTAGGCCCTGAAGAAAGTAGCGGCCACGGCCCCTCGGCCAGGGGGCCGGAAAGCGGTTGGTGGACGCGCTGCTCACGTGATGACGTGCGTCCGAGTGTGAGAGTGAGAATGAAAGCAAATGGAAGCTCGCTTTTATACCCTGGTGACGTAGGACTATACCAAATCGTAAGACGCTTGGTCCGCGTGTCCTTTAGTTTACAAAGGCTTCATTCGCGCCTTTCTTGGGAAGACACAGACTTTCCATTGTTTGATTGCCCACGTGTGTTTTCCAAGTTCTTTGATGATAGCGTGGAAGTAAAGTATTTCTGTCGATTTGTTGGTCTATTTCTTGTCGATCCGCTACAAGTAGTTCCCTCTCAGAGACGAAGGAACGATACTGAGAAGAAATACCATTCTGTTGGGAGACCTGATGAGGCCACTCCGAGATTTGACGCTTGGCCTGGTATATCGTGGAATTCCTGACGCAGGAAGGAATGAAGGGTCGTCAGATGCTCGGAAGAGGAACGCTGGTGTATGGGGTGGGGGTTCCGCAGGGGGGTGGGGTTGGGGTACGGCAGGAATGGGGGACAGTGAGGAGCGAACGGAGGAAACGAGAGGGGCGGGGGGACTGTGTTGGTGGTCGAATGCTGTGCCCGTAACTCGTCGCGTGGTGTTCTCGTTGAGGTCGCTCCTGCCGCAGGGGTTGGACTTCGGCAGGAATGTGGAGCAATGAAGAGTGGACGAAGGAAACGAGAGGGGCCGGGGAACTGTCTGAGTTCGAATGCTGTGCCCGTAACTCGTCGTGTGTTGTTGTCGTCGAGGTCGCTCCTGCCGAAGGGAGAAAAAGAAACGTCGTTCAAGTCCACGAGCAGCAGGAATTAATCCACGGAATGATGCAAAGAGACAGTTGATGAAGGCAGGGGATCGCCAACCCTGTGCCTGAAGTGTCTGTTTTGCAGTTTGCTTGTTGCGTGGAGGCATGTGTGCACTCTGCTCGTTGATTGAAGAATGCTTTCTTTTTAGGCCTTCCCGTAGGGAATGGGGAAGGGAAAACCCGTCGTGCTTACGGAAAAAAATTCGCTGATCAATGAGGCGCGTCACCAGATTTATCGCCAAATGATTTACCGTACAACGGCCGAGACGGGACCGTTGAATATTTTGGACGAGGTGGTGACGAAAGAATGCGCCGTTTGAAACGAATTTGGGACTGACTGCAGCGCTGGGGGGGTGGGGGGTGAGTGTTGTCCTGAGGCGTTGGTGTGATTTCGTGAGTCCCTCCACGATCCGTTTGACGGCGGAGCAGGACCCAATGCCAGTGGTGGCTTCTCCAAGGGGTCGCCGCGCCCCTGCCGTCAGGAGGCAGTGAGACTCGACTCAGGGGGACGCACTCGGGAATTTGAAAGTTGCGGTGATTGTGCGACGGCACATGACCGCGAGACAGTCAAGGCATTAAAGTACCGCGCGGAACGAATATCACTGTTTGCAAGTAGGCCTATTTAATTTCACTGAATTTATGAATACCGTACGTACATAGAAATTATTTGATATGGCTGCAGAAAATCACATTGAATTTATGAATACCGTATTTACATAGAAATTATTTAATGTGGCTGCAAAAAAATGAAATGGTCAATAATAGCTAACACAAGGATCGCTGTGAATAAATAACGTAAAATAATCGAGTCACTCCGGGGTTACACCAATTTATAGTGGAGCTAGTTTTAGCCGTTTAAGGTGATAATGATTTAATTGTATGCAACGATTGATTTAGGCAATGACTGATTGCTTTATAATGATAGGCTGGGTTAATAATTTATGATGTAATACAGTATCACCGATTGGAATGAATGGTTATTTGATTAGATCCACCATACTATTGGAAGTGACCGAAATGGCAGCGAGGTCACCAGCTTTGTTTACGCCAAGCAAATTAATATTAAGGTTATGAAAGACACCTTACTTTTGTAGTTTATTATGAAAATAAATCCGTTATTTTATTCACTGTGATATAACAAAGAATTGACAGTAATTAATTGGTAGTTTTACGTTATGCTTATGGCATAGGCTTAGCTAATAAGATGAAATGTTAATAGCTTAATTGACACGTAATAAATAATGTAATACTCATCGATGGTATGTAAATGGCATGCGACATGAACATTGAATAGGCCTAGTTAATGATATAAAGAATGCACGTGCGTTTGGTACATTGAATGGAAAACATGACACTGATTAAGTAGGCTAAATGATTGCATGGATGCACATAGAATAATTGATGTGGCCTAATAATAATGGATTGAAATGCTTGCACAAATATCATTTATATAAAGGACATTATGTGATGTTAAGTGATTACGTCAAGAGAACATTTATTTAAACACACATTTATATGACTTGAACATAATGACGGATGGTACGCGGAATAAACGGTATTGAATTGACACTTGAATTGGATGATAGGCCTACTGCGTTATTAACGGGAGTCAATGGACGCGTGATTACACACTTTGGGAGTATAGCCTACCGTTCGGCGGTAGGCTAATGTAGGTTTCTGAGGTACTTACGAATATGATGTACTTAGCTTAGGGCGATGTAAAAACTTGAAGACGGGCTGAAGACAGAACCTATTACGCAGATTCGAGCTGTCGTTGTTCGTTAAGCCTCTTGAGATGATGGATGTAGGCTTCGTGGAGCCTGAGGTGATGTTACTTCTCGAGGTGCAGGCTGTCGGCCTGGGATGCTGAATATATCTCGAGGAATGTAGAGAAACTTGAAGGCCGACCGGCAAACCGCAGGCCCGAAGTGATTCCGGTTGGGCCTCGTTGGATTGCTTCTGCAGGTGGTCTTTAGATCTTACGTGAAGACAAATTGTAGGCCCTGAAGAAAGTAGCGGCCACGGCCCCTCGGCCAGGGGGCCGGAAAGCGGTTGGTGGACGCGCTGCTCACGTGATGACGTGCGTCCGAGTGTGAGAGTGAGAATGAAAGCAAATGGAAGCTCGCTTTTATACCCTGGTGACGTAGGACTATACCAAATCGTAAGACGCTTGGTCCGCGTGTCCTTTAGTTTACAAAGGCTTCATTCGCGCCTTTCTTGGGAAGACACAGACTTTCCATTGTTTGATTGCCCACGTGTGTTTTCCAAGTTCTTTGATGATAGCGTGGAAGTAAAGTATTTCTGTCGATTTGTTGGTCTATTTCTTGTCGATCCGCTACATATATATATATAGATGGACCTTTTCCGTTCTATGAGTACCTTTGAAATGAAAGAAATTAATATTTTTTTGAACTTATTTTAACTTTTTATTAATAATGAGTACATTTTGAATAGGAGAAATTTAATTTATTTAATTTAACAGCTTTAATGAACATAAATAAGAACAAAAAAATATTTGTCGTTTCTTCAAAAATTTGACGAATCATAATACAATAGTAGATTATAATAGTTACTTGAGAGAGGTGAGTGGCCATTACATTACATTATTATTATTATTGGTCATACCTAACCTAACCTAACAACCTAACCTGACCCGCAAATTTAATTTGGTTGGTGCCCATAGAACGGAAAAGCCCCCATATATATATATAAAACTGATATTCACATTAAACGCGTAAACTTCTTTATTGTGAAATAACAAAAGGGATAAAAGTTAACACAACTTGTTATATATTTAAACAACTGAGAAACCGCGTAACGCTTTCGCGTCCAGAGGCATTTTACGTGTTAACTCTCCCGCACTCGAGGTAATGACCAGAATTACCCGAGAGATTGTTATAAGAAGGAGATTATAGACACCAATTGACCAGGGACCGGGAAAAATGTTAGGCAGCAGATAGGGAGTGCTGGAACTCCCGTTTCTCCTGTCACTGTCCTCTTTAGCTGATCTCTTTTCGTGTCTTATTTATTCTGTGAGCAGTTCAGCATGCTCTCAGTCACACACTTCTCCCTCTATTCTTCACCACACATGCATGCATTTTCCACAGTACACAATCTTTTAATTATTTATTAAAAAAAAAAAAATGTCATCGTGACCTCAGAGACTTTGATTTTGGCTCTCTCCTTCTTATGGTTCTAGGTCATTTGACTCCCGGTCATTTCACTCCGGTCAATTGACTCCCGGTCATTTGACTTCCGGTCATTTAACTTCCGGGCAATTTGACTCCCGGTCATTTCACTCCCATTTTAATAATATGTTGGATATTTTACTTTTAAAAAAAGATTTTACTTTGACTAAATAAAAAAATTATACATTTAAAAAAAAATTAAATTTAATATAAAAAAATTAAAATTAATTTAAAGCAAAAAGTCGTGCAGAATTATACATTTAAAAAAAATTAAATTTAATATAAATTTAATTCCAATAAGTCTTTGATCCATCAGCATTTCTTCTCTGTGCTTCATAAATGTAATTCAAATCGTCTACAAGTTTCTTCCTTCCTCGGTTGCTGTTAATGACGTGCGGCATCGTAGAATGGTATGCGATGAAAACTTTTTGACCTTGGCTTCTGTTGTTAACTATTTAATATTAAGCTTCAGCGCTTAAACCTCACCACTGCCCTGGTGGCTTCTCTTCTGGATTTTTAACTCCTTAAAAAATCAAAATTACATCCGTTAAAACTTTCATTAAAAAATAAACGTAAATTAAATATTCATTTTTTTTACAATATAAATTTTACATAAAAATAGTATTAATTTTATTACGTTATTCAACATTACCAAAAAAATATTGGTACAATAAACTTGATTTTTTATATTTTTAATTTTTAAAGAGGGAGTCAAGTGACCGGGAGTCAAGTGACCGGGAGTCAAGTGACCGGGAGTCAAGTGACCGGGAGTTAATTGACCGGTCACCCCATCTTATATAGAGGTGTGGGGGGCATTTTTGCGGATGCTCACCCTTGGTACTTCCTTCCTACATAAAAAAAAAACATTCATACGATCTGGTGCAATGCTGGAGTTCCATGAATGGAATATTATGTATGAATCCGCACGATTTTTTACCTTCTACTGAAGGAGTGGTCGGTTTGAAACCTGGTGGGGGCGATATATATGTTAGCAGCAATTTGCCAAATCCGGCATTCAGCTTAATGCCAAGGCAATAAGGTGAAAACTAAGAATACATATAATCATAGGTATAATGCTTATTTATATATCTATAATAATAATAAATATAACCAAACATAACATAACCTAAACATTGAAAGTGACCATTGTAACTAATGTTATATGCATTCTTAGCTTAGTTATCTCGGCTCTTGTATGGGTTTATGGGAACAAAACAGTACTCGTTTACTGCAAGTACGAAACTCTTCAATAGCTGAGCATGATCTTCACTCTTTTGTTATAAAAACTCCTCCTTATGACTCCCATTATGATTCCCTACGGTTGTTTTAACGTGTAGTGTTCTCTGAATTCTGTGTCTGTTAAAATATTATTTCTAAGCCTCTCATCTGGTGTTTTGATATTGCTTGCGAGCCGCCGCTTATTTCATAACTATTTTGTTGTAATTCTCTGTTACGAACTGGAATTTAAGGTTATTGAAGTTTATGTTATTTTCTTCACCCTATTTATATATCATTCTTAAGTTTGTTTTCTTTGTTAATGATTACTTTGCATAGTTTGGTATCATCTGTAAACGATGACACTATACTGCCTTCAACAGCTTCGTCTATATCTACAATCATTGTGATAAATAGTAAGGGGGCTAATACTGTTCCTTGTGGAACAGAGCTAATGACTATAATGAATCTCTGGATTTAACTCCATTAACCACTACTCTCTGAAATCTTTGACCTGAAAATTAAAGAGCCAGCGTTCAAGTTTACCCGTAATACCTATAGTATATTCCCTGATTACATTTGTCAAAGACCTTAGCAAGATTGTGTAATATATACTACATATATTCTATCCTTTAGCACAGTTTCTAAAATTCTTTATGATGGTCTAAAAGTTGCAACAAACATGATCTACCCGATCTGAATCCGTGTTGGTAATGGTTAGGGTTATATAAATCCTCTTCTTTCTCAAGTAGAATGCAATTTTATTCGTAACCATTCTTCGAAAGCATTTTATAATGTGTGATTGAACTGCTATTGGTTGGTATTTTTTTGGATGGCTTTGTTTCCCCTGTGTATAGAAGAGCAACATTCGTTAATATGGGGAATGTGAGTTCATGCTATGTATAGTTCGAATGATATCCACCACAGTGATGCTCAATGCCTCTGCTATACATTCTTTACATTTTTTTTAGAAATTTGGCCCAGGAGTCTTAAACGCGCTGTTTGTCTATTCTATCGGCAACGACTGTCGCGGTACACCGAACACTATCTAGGCAAGCACCTTCGTGCCTGACGCCTGGCTCGGGGATGACGCGGGTGTCCTCCCTGGTGAACACTCCCGCAAAGTACTCATTTAGCACATTTAGCACATTAGCACTATTAACATAACTGAAGAACTCCTTAGGGTTTCCCTTGCAGAGGCTTGCCACCCGGAGTTCTTCGTTACGTTTGGCTAGGCTAGCCTAACCTTCGCCTTCACTTCCCTGCACAGGCGGACATACGCCTCAGTGTTCTCATGGGAACAATTGGCCTTCGCCCTCCTATACGCAGCCTTCCTATTTCGGATAGCCGAAGCGATGTCACGACTGAACCACTTAGGCTGCGTTGAAGCAGGGGTGACCGGTTTTGAGGGTATGGCAGCAGACTGCAGCACCACAAACTGGTCCCGGAATGCACTCCACACTCCTTCAATATCGCCGCCCACCTCTAACCCCATCTCACCTACGCTATCCCGGAGGCCAACAGAGTCCGCCCGCCGTAGATTGAGCTTACTGCGCTTCACCCGAAGGACGCAGACACAGAACCTGATCAGACCGTGATCACTCCCGCCCAACGATTCGTCAACAGTAAGGCCAGTGACGGGGTTGTCTTCGGTCGTGAATACTAAGTCTAGAACGCTTTCGCCTCGTGTAGGCCCATTGACCCACTGAATCAGGAAGTTCTCATCAGCAAAGTCAACTAACTTCCTCCCTTCGGCATCAGCAGTCCTGTCTTCCCAGTTTATGCCGCGACAGGTGAAGTCTCCTAAAACTACACACACCCTGTCCCCTACCAGGCTGGGGAGCTCGGTGTACAGGGCTGTATCGTCCTCGAGGAGAGATGCGGAGGTCTGTACACCAAGATTAATCTATAGTTCGTCCCTCCCACGTTCAGATCGACGCCAAGCAGCTCCCGTTCCGATCGGAACTGGCAGTGAACCGGACTCAACGTGTCCCTGACGTATATTAGTACCTCTTCCCCCCCCCCCCCCCGACGGGTGCGGTCCTTGTGAAACATTCTATACCCGGGAATCTCGAACTCCCCAACGTAGTCCCTACGATCAGTATGAATCCAGGACTCGATGATAACAACGATATCCTGGTATTCTGATGCTAAGAACGCCCGTAGCTCGCACTGACACTGATTTTGCACCCCTGCCCCCGAGAGAGAGAGAGAGAGAGAGAGAGAGAGAGAGAGAGAGAGAGAGAGAGAGAGAGTTACAAGGAGTTACAAGGAAAAGAAGTACCTCAAAAGGCCTTGCGGCCCATACCGAGGAGGTACCAATGGCAACGGGTGCCAGGGAAAATTTTGTACACACTCAAATAGTGTGCCAGATTTGGTCTAACCTTTTCTTGAACTGATCCACAGAGGAACTGTTCACAACTTCTGAAGGTAACCTGTTCCATGTGTCGCAGATCTTATACGTAAAGTAATTCCCACACACTAGTCCTAAACCGTTTCAAATCCAACTTCCAACCATTGTTGCGAGTTGGGTTATCATTTAAACTAAACATACTTCTAAAATCGACATCGTTGAACCCGCGTAAGTCGACATCGTTGAACCCTCGTAAGAGAGAGAGAGAGAGAGAGAGAGAGAGAGAGAGAGTTACAAGGACAAGGAGTTAGAAGGACAAGAGGAAGCCTCAAAGACCTTTCGGTCCACTCTGGGAGGTTCCTGTTATTAAAAGTTTATCTTTGTTTCAACTATCCTAATAGTAGTAGAAAACTGGATAGAAAAGTAGAAGGCTCTCTCCCCACCCTCCGCTCCCTCCCTGCAAGAGGCAGGTACGGAAAAAGGTTTATGGAAAACTGATGAGTGGGTAGTTGGGAGGTAACGAAAATGGTTCACTGAGTAGGTAGGTAGTTAATCTAACAATCATTAAATTCCTTTTATGTCAATAACTGGGTGGATGAAACCAATTGTTGCTCACCAGAGTTTTCTCCACACTAGTATTTATATACTGTGTGGGGGGAGTGTGCTCGGTAATGGAGATACATTACCGCTAAACCAACCGAGGAATAAACCAATACAACGCTGGTACAAGAAGCCCCGCGAAGAGGAGAACAAAGGAGAACAAAGAGAAACGAAAACGAAGAACGGGGCGAGAGGACTACCAGCAAAGTGCGCTCTCGAAAACATAACCGGAGAAGGAGACACTCCGATAACAAAAAGTAAGTGACTAATTGAGTTTTTACAACCAAAGTTAATCTCATTAATTAAGCTGGGTCAGACAAGTTAGGCCTACATTGGGCCTAACCCAGCATCAACTCATAGCTTAACAAAGGTGAAGGTAGATTGCCCTAACCTAATTCTTGAGGAATCCTACTGTGACCTCAATTTATCTGCCCGCTCTGGACCATTTCCGGAATCTCTAGGCTGACCCCTCTAGGCTAGACTTGATCTACTCTATAGTATAGACTGGAGATATAAGGGGTGGGTTAATTGTGGACCAATTCATACAGAGCATTTTTCGCATTGGTGGTCCGTGTGTGGGGAATTTACAAACCTTAAGCTTACTTAACAAAATTGCAGATTAGGCTAAATAGTCTAGCCTAAGCCTAACCTGAGCAAGCCTAATTAGGTCTACAACCTAGGGCCTAACTAGGAAACATTTACATTTAAGGAGTCTCATTCTCTTATAAGCTTAGACCTGACTGACATAAGTACTTGGGGGGGATTAAACCAAATTTAAACTTGACTGTTTTGTCTGTGCTCTCTTTTCTCTGGTAATTTCTTCTTGTCCTCTATTTCATTACGATCCCCAGTTAAACAATTTTGACTTAGACATGGACAGTGCAGAATTGAAAAAGTTAAAAAAGAAAAGGGGGCAAAGTTGGGAGCTGTTACAAGGCTGTGAACACTTTTAAAAATATTACACAACCAGTAAGAAAAATATAGAGTGTGTAATTATTAAATTAGAAATTAAAAAGAAGGAAATAATAGCCATTAATGAGAGTATTTCAGAGTTAGTTGAATCCGAAATGGCTGAAGAACAATTGATAGACCTTTACGCTGATGATGATGATCAGGTAAGCTCAATTGAACAGCAAATAAGGGAACTACGGTCTCGGTTGACTGACTTAACACCAAAAAAACCTAATTCTGATTTTAATCAAAGTAGGGCTAACCTTCAACAAAATTTAAGTGGCATGCAAAATCCTGAGTCACAAGAATTGAGGGCTCAGTTACCCATTTTGCAAATACCAACATTTGAAGGGGACACGGTACAATTCCCATCTTTCATTGACAAATTTGAGAATTTAATAGGTAATAAACCTTATATTTCAACTGTTGAAAAGTTTAGTTACTTAACTAGTTCCCTTAAAGGCCCAGCCTATAACCTGATAGCCTATTTACCAGCCGTAGGGGATTCATATGAAGTAGCTATTGATCTTTTAAAACGTAATTACGTTAATAAAGATGTGATTATATATGAATTATCTCAACAAATTTTTGAATTTGCACCCATAAAAGATAACCATAGTGATATGGAAATTTTTTATACAAAATTAGAAGCTATTATAGGACAACTGGTTAGCAATGAGATAGATATTAAAACTTCATCTTGGCTTATACAAAGCATAGTACTTAGGTGCCTTCCTTCGAGGGTTAAAGATAATTTAATTCTAAAGACGGGAAAAAATTATCCTAATTTAGCACAAATAAGACAACACTTCCCCAATATCCTAACTAATTACAACTTGAGAGATTTTCCAACACATAAGACCCAGACTATGGATAAACCAAAGACTGTTCCCAGAGACCAACTAGCTACAGCCAAACAGACAAAACTTGATACTGTAGAATCAAATGTGACCAACTACAAAACACGAACACCTACATTACAGAACTTTAATGTAACTGCTGCCTCAACTTACACACCATATTGCAAATTTTGTGCAAGTAATGAACACAGTAGTACTGGGTGTGACAAATATTCAGATTTTAACCAAAGGGCTAAAAGATGTGAACAGTTGAACCTGTGTAAAAAGTGTACTGGCCAGGGACATTATAAGAAAGACTGTAAATCTAGGTTAAGATTCAAGTGTAAGTTTTGTAAAAGTTTACGACATGTCTCATCAATGTGTGATTCATCAAAGTGTCCAAATAATAGTACTCAAACTCAAAAGATACCTCCCCCAAACAAAGGTAATCAAGAAAATGCCACTTTCATGGGACATTCTGCTTGTTCAAACAATGTAACAAGAAACACTGAGATTCTTTTACCAACTATTACTTTGGACTTAGTGAATAGTGAGGGTAGTACCACTCCAGTGAGATGTCTTATAGACTGTTGTTCTCAACAAACATTTGTTTCAAAAAATGTAGTTAATAAATTGGGTTTGACACCAAACCCGAATGAACAAAACCTCAATATTGCGTCCTTTGTTAAGGATAACTCGGACAAAAATAGCTATAAGACAATTGACCTGAACTACATTTAGAAAGTAAATTCAAGAAAATTGAAGCAGTTATTATTTCTAAAGTAGGACAAAACAAACTGGTTATACCCAAACTAGAACAAACCATAAATCATTTGAAAAAACACTACAAAATAGCTGATAGACATATCACTAACAACACAATAGCTAACATTGAAATGCTAATAGGGGCAGATTATATTAATCTTATTCATAAGGGCATAGTAGAGATAGGTAATGGTATAGCTATTCAGACTCCATCAGGGATAGCCCCTTTGGTGACCTATCAGAATACAACCTAGACCTAAACCAAAACAGTGCATGACCAACAAATACTATGTGCCTCAACTCAGTCCTACATAACACCTGTAAGAATAGCAACACTTTGAATAATATTATCTCAACTGAGAACATTAATTCATCATTATCAAATGAAACTTTGGATGAGGCAATTCAAACTTTATGGTTGCTAGAATCTGTGGGTATACATGACACACATCAAACTTCAGAAGATCAGTTAATGGTAGAAAGATTTGAAGACACCATTCAGTGTAAAGACAATAGTTATTTCATTGAGTTACCTTGGAAAATAAATTGTCCAACTTTAAGAGATAATCTCAAAGTAGCTAAAGGACATTTATATAAAGTAATGAAAAAACTCAAACAAGAAAATAATGTAAAAATATATAATGATGTCTTCAAAGAACAGCTACAGAAAGGCTTCATTGAAGAAGTAACAGATAACCCTTTTAAAAAAGATGGTTGTCATTATTTAACCCACAGGGGGTTTATCGACAAGATGCCCCAACAACAAAACTCAGAGTAGTATATAATTGTAGCCTCAAAGACAGTGATAAACACAGTTTGAATGATTGCTTGATTGAGGGTCCTAATCTCATTTCTGACCTTGTGAAGATCTTACTGAGGTTCAGGTTAGACAAATATGCTGTACAAAGTGACATTTCGAAGGCATTTTGAGAATAAATCTTAAAAATGAATATGATAAGAACCAACTTAGGTTCTTATGGTTCAAGGATCCATTTGATTTGAATAAAGGGTTCATAACCTATAGATTTAATGTTGTGTTGTTTGGAGCCAATTGCTCACCTAGCCTATTAGCATTGACAATTAAACATCATTTAAACCAGTTTAATAACTCTCTAACATTGAACTTCCTTAAGGAACATTTTTACGTAGACAATCTAATAGGCTCAACGACATCAAAATCTGAATTATCTGAAGTCTATGAACACACTCAAAACATTATGCAACAAGGTAACTTTGAACTTAGAGAGTGGATTTCAAATAATGAGGATTTAAACAAAAAGATTTTAAAAGATAATAATGGTCTTACTGAGCCATCAGACAGAGTTAAAACTTTAGGTATGAACTGGTATTTGGATGCAACTTCTAACAGTCATGATTCAATCTGTACTAAAGGTTTTAAACTTGATGAGGAAGCAAATACTAAAAGACAAATATTATCAGAGGCTTCCAAAATTTTTGATCCTATGGGTCTATTCCTGCCTTCAACAATAAAATCAAAGATTCTCCTCCAAGAAATTTGGAGGACAAATGTTGGGTGGGATGATCCAATAACAAATGAAAATCAAAAATCTTGGAAGAAGTTAGCTACTGATTTAACAAAAGTGCAGAACATTAAAATTCAAAGGTGCTGTGGGTTTAGGGATAAGCCCCAGAGACTTCATGTGTTTGCTGATGCAAGCACACAAGCTTATGGGTGCTGTGCGTATCTTGTAAGCCCTACAGAAAGTCATATAATTTATGCAAAAGGGAAAGTTGCACCTCTCAAACCTACCCGAACCATACCTCAATTGGAACTATTGGCTGCTACATTAGCCATTAAAACCATTTCATTGCTTAAGGATGCTTACTATGATGTGTTCATAACTAATATCCACGTCTGGCTTGACAGTCAGATTTGTCTTGCCTGGATACGGAATGATAGCATTAATAGTAAGAATATCTTTGTAAGAAATAGGCTAAAAGAAATAGCTGACGCTAATGAAAGCCTACAAGTAAACTTTCACTATGTTCCAACTAAACAGAATCCAGCAGACTTTCTGACCAGAGGTTTATCCTACAAGTTGTTGAAGTCAAACAAAACTTGGTTTATGGGACCTAAGTGGCTCTGTAATACAGACCAATGGCCTGTGGAACAAGTTAACTTGACATTAAATTTAATCTTTTCAAATGAAAAGGTTGAACCAATCACTAATTATGAAAAGTATTCTGATTTCAACAAACTTGTCAGGGTGACAGCCTACTGTTTGAGGTTTGCTCACAACTGTTTAGCTACAATTAACAAACAGCTAAATAAAAATAATCATAATTATACAGAGGTTGCAACCCAATACTGGATAGGCCAAGCCCAACAAAAAGAGTACAATAAAGAGTTAGAATTCTTAACTAATGGGAAACAAACAAAAGAACCTGTACCATCAGTAGTTGTGGATCTAAACTTGTTCAGGGATGAGGAAGGCCTTCTAAGGTGTAAAGGGAGATTAGACAAATCAAAACTGTCATACAAAAGCAAAAATCCAATCCTTTTACCTAGATTTAGCTATTTGACAACATTAATAATCAGGAAAACACACAATGATGTATATCATATGGGGGTACCACAGACACTAACTACATTAAGAAAAACTTATTGGATACCCAAGGGAAGGATCACTGTAAAAACAGTCCTGAGTGAGTGTGTCACATGTAGGCGTATTCATGCTAGGCCCTATAGGAAACCAAATCCTCCTGCTTTGCCAGAGGAGAGAGTTACTCTCAACAGACCCTTTGAGACTGTAGGCATTGACTATACAGGAGCATTGACTGTAGGGGTGGGTGACACTGAACAAAAAATGTACATTGTACTGTTTACATGTGCTGCCTCACGAGCTGTTTATTTGGATGTTGTGGAGGACCTTACAGCAGAATCTTTTGTTGCTGTCTTTAAGAGATTCTGTGCACGACATTCAGTACCAAAGACAGTTTGGACTGACAATGCTACATATTTCAAAGCTGGTGAACAAGTCATCCATGACTTGTTAAGCAATGAAATCACACAATTATATATACAAAATACAAACATAAAGTGGAAGTATATTCCGGTTGCCTCTCCTTGGTATGGTTCTATCTGGGAGAGGAATATACAAACAGTAAAGAATTGCTTGAAGAAAGCAATTGGCAAAAAACAGATACACTTATTTGGGTTACTCACTCTCCTGGCTGAGATTGAGAACATCATTAACAATAGACCACTCACTTATGTGAGTGACAACATTAATGACCCAGAACCATTAACTCCAAATCATTTGATTCGGGGAGAACAAGTTAGTCTCCTGCCGGACTACAATATAGACTCTTCAGAAGACCCAAACTGGACTCAACGACATGATGAGCTCCAGACTAAGTTACAACATTTAACTAGAGTTAAAGCTCATTTCATTAAACAGTGGAAAACTGAGTACTTGATGGGTCTAAGGGAGAGACATAAACAAATGACTAAGAAGGATTGGTCTGACACAATTAAGGTAGGGGACCTTGTTCTCATACATGACAGTACTCCAAGACAATACTGGCCTCTGGCTAGAGTTTCAGAACTCAGACCAGGGGCAGACGGGGTAACAAGAGTGGTCAAATTAAGGACTTCAACGGGTGACACAACAAGAGACATTTCTCTTTTGTACCCTTTAGAGTCTGGACCCAAAACAATGGACTTTGGAGAACCTTCTCCACTGACAGTAACAACTGGAGACACTGAACTTCCAGTAACTATTCCTTTGACAGTAGGAGTGGTAACGCATCCTACTACAACATTGACAGACACAAGACCTCAGCGACAAACAGCATTAAAAGCGCGACTATTTTTACAACAAAAAATAGATGCTGGGGAATTGTAATTTTATCTTCTAACTTTCATTTTTTCTTTTCTTATGGTAAAGACCATAGACAGTTTCATCCTATGGATGTATATTTTCTCTTCTAATTAAATGCTACACCTTCTCAATGAGAAGGTGAGGATAGGCACTGTTAATCAGATTAACAGGCATTTACAGTTAAATAGTTAGCTAGTCTACACTCAGACAAAAATTGGTGACAATGACACCAAATTTTTATCTCCCGGGGCCCCCAGTATATGGAAAACTGATGAGTGGGTAGTTGGGAGGTAACGAAAATGGTTCACTGAGTAGGTAGGTAGTTAATCTAACAATCATTAAATTCCTTTTATGTCAATAACTGGGTGGATGAAACCAATTGGTTGCTCACCAGAGTTATTCTCCACACTAGTATTTATATACTGTGTGGGGGGAGTGTGCTCGGTAATGGAGATACATTACCGCTAAACCAACCGAGGAATAAACCAAGACAACGCTGGTACAAGAAGCCCCGCGAAGAGGAGAACAAAAGGAGAACAAAGAGAGAACGAAAACGAAGAACGGGGCGAGAGGACGTACCAGCAAAGTGCGCTCTCGAAAACATAACCGGAGAAGGGAGACACTCCGATAACAAAAAGTAAGTGACTAATTGAGTTTTTACACCAAAGTTAATCTCATTAAATTAAGCTGGGTCAGACAAGTTAGGCCTACATTGTGGCCTAAGACCCAGCATCAACTCATAGCTTAACAAAGGTGAAGGTAGATTGCCCTAACCTAATTCTTGTGAGGAATCCTACTGTGGACCTCAATTTATCTGCCCGCTCTGGACCATTTCCGGAATCTCTAGGCTGACCCCTCTAGGCTAGACTTGATCTACTCTATAGTATAGACTGGAGATATAAGGGGTGGGTTAATTGTGGACCAATTCATACAGAGCATTTTTCGCAGGTTGAAGAAAATACCTTGACCCTGGAAAAGTAGCCAAGGGAATTTTACAGGAAAGTGGAGAATATATAAATAGCTCTATATTTAGCTTGCTCACAGAGACACCGTGCAAGCGAACTCCCGCAGAGTTTTCTTATGTTTTAATCTTAAACTATGAGAGTATTCAGTACTTTGTCTAGCCTATTTTTAAACCCATTTACACTTTGACTGGAAACAACCTCTGAGGGAAGTTGGTTCCAGATATTAACTATTTTATAGGAAAAGAAATTTCCGCAGACAGGTCCTAAATGTCTTTAGTTCCAGTTTAAACCCATTATTTCTTGTCGGATTGGCATTAAGTGAGAATAAGTGTCTGTAATCTACCCTGTCTATTCCTTTGAGCATCTTGAAGACTTGAATAAGCTGACCTCGCAACCTCCTCGTCTCTAAGCTAAACAAATTTAGGCGCTCCAATCTCCGTTGGTAGCTTTGCATTCTCATTGAAGGGATCAATTTTGTAGCCCTTGCTTGTACTCTTTCTAACCTTTCTATGTCCTTCCTGAGGGATGGAGACCAAAACTGCGCACAGTATTCCAGTTGAGGTCTGACTAGAGAATTATAAAGAGACATTACAGTCTCTTTGTTCCGAAACTGGAACTGTCTTTTAATATAACCTAATAATTTTAAGGCCCTCTTTTCGACTTTTGCACAGTGCTTCGACGGTTTCAGATCGTTGCTGATATAGACTCCTAAGTCTTTCTCTAGATCGGTCTCAGTTAAGTTCCTTCCCAAGAGAGAGTAATCGGTCTTCGGGTTTTTATAACCTATGTGCATTACCTTACATTCGTCCAAGTTGAATGGCATCTGCCAAGTAGCAGACCATTCGCCCAACCTGTCAAGATCGTTCTGAAGCGTTCTTACGCCCTCCTCAGTACCTACACTACTTCCTAATTTCGTATCGTCTGCAAATTTGGAGATTGCACTTAGAAGCCCGACGTCTATATCGTTAATATAGATGATAAAAAGTAAAGGACCCAGAACGGATCCCTGTGGGACACCACTGGTGACCAGCGCCCACTCCGAAGCCACTCCATTTATTACCACTCTCTGCTTTCTATCTTTTAACCAATCCTCAATCCAGTTGGAAACGAGCCCGGTGATTCCTAGTCCTTTGACTTTAGCTATCAATCTAGCGTGAGGGACTTTGTCAAAGGCTTTTTGAAAGTCGAGATACACTATATCTATTGCCCTACTTGCATCGTACAGTGTATGCATATTATGGAAAAACTCTAACAGGTTTGTCAGACAGGATCTATGTCGCCTAAATCCATGTTGAGAATAAAAAATTAGATTGTTAGATTCAAGATGATACACAATACGTTTTGTAATGATGGATTCCAACAGTTTGCCGACAACTGATGTTAAACTGATCGGGCGATAATTACAAGGATTTTCCCTATCACCCTTTTTAAAGATTGGTGTTACATTTGCTAACTTCCAGTCGGTTGGAACTTTCCCTAACTCGATTGATTGTTTGAATATGGTTACTAAGTTGTCAACAACATTGTGGCTAACCTCTTTTAATACCCTTGGAAGAAATAAGTCGGAGCCAGGTGATTTGTATTTGTTCATCTTATCAATTAATTGCTGTACCTCATTTCTCGTAAAACTTATGGTCTCTACGGGCTGGTCACCGTCATATGTAATCCGAGGACTTGGCACTTCTATTGTGTCTTCCTCCGTGAAGACTGTAATGAAGAACTCGTTTAACGTATTAGCTATATCTTTATCACCGAATTTCAGTACGCCATTTCTATCTTTTAAGGGGCCTACAGAATTTTTAATTGGCTTTCTGCTATTAACATGGGCAAAAAATTCTTCAGGGTTAACTTTACAGAGTGAGGCAACTCTAGCTTCTTCATAACGTTTGGCTGATCTAATTAAGGACTTAACCCTCCTACGTAGGTTTATATAGTTTTCTGAACTAGTGTGGTTGAAATGCGACTTAAGTAGTTTGTAGGCTCTATTTCTTCCCGTAATAGCCCTCCTAATTTCGTTGTTAAACCATTTCGGTGACTTTGTTGACAAGGAAACCATTTTAGTAGGTATAAAAGTGTTCTGTAATATTCTAAATTGATCCCTATATGAGCTCCAGGTGACATTGACATCCTCACTTATTAGAACTTCAAGTGTGTCTAAACTACTTCGGAAGCTTTCAAAATTTGCTCTCGAGAAATCCAGTCTTTCACGAGTCTTTTCGCGTGTATTAACTGGAACCCTGAGGTCAAACCTAATCAAATTATGATCGCTGTTATTTAAATTTTCACCAATAGTCAGGTTAGAGACTAGGTCATCTTCGTTCGTGAATATGAGGTCTAGTTTATTATTACCCCTAGTATAGTAGGCCCGTCAACCCATTGACTTAATAAGTTATCATCGGCAAATTCCAACAGTCTTGAGCCCTCAGCATCAGCTGTTTTGTTTTCCTAATTTACATTACCACAATTAAAATCACCAAAAATCACACTGATCTTATTATTCACTATTCTGCTTAATTTGTTATACAAGTTTATATCCTTATCAACGGGGTAGTGAGGTGGTCTATATACTAGAAGTAGCTGCACTACTTTATTATTATTTAGGTTTAGATCAATTCCCAACATTTCATGAGCAGATACGATATTACTGTTTACCGGGTGCAGGGAGTCCCGAGCATACAAAAGTACACCGCCGTCTTCCCTTCCGTTCCTATCTTTGTGAAACATTTTGTAACCTACCATTTCAAATTCTCCTACAAAATCCCTTGATTCAGAGTGAATCCAGGATTCCGTTATTCCGATGATATCAAAGTTCTCAGTTTTGACAAGCGCTATAAATTCCATTAGTTTGTTTCTAATTGACCTAGCATTGAAGAGCACAGTTTTGAGTGATTTTAAGTTGTGATTTTTCCTAACTGGCCTGAGTCGTTTCCCGACGCAGTTGAACTAAGTACTGGGGTTGGGGGACTAACTGCTGTTGGAGGGGGACTAACTGCTGTTGGAGGGGGACTAACTGCTGGGGGAGGGGGACTAACTACTGGGGGAGGGGGACTAACTGCTGTTGGAGGGGAACTAACTGCTGTTGGAGGGGGACTAACTGCTGGGGGAGTAGGTTTAACTGTTTGGGGAGCAGGATCAATTGCTGGTTTGGGGGGTCCTAGTTTAAAAAGATTATACAAATTAATGTTCAGTAAATCACCATACTTCTTTTTCCCCTTCTGGTTAAAATGTATCCCGTCCGAACCAAAGTATTCCCCATTTCCATAGAATGTAGGCCAAAAATCGACAAACTTTAGGCCTTTTGCATCACACATGCGTTTAACTCTTTTATTTATGCTAATGGCTTTACTTAGAGCATAGTTACTAGCACGCATTCGAGGGAGAATTCCTACGACCATACCCATGTCTGTCCTATCCCTAACCTTGTCAGTCAGGTTCTTGAATTCTTTTATAATGGACTCTGTCTGCCCTCCTGTCCCTCCCAGAAAAATGTCATTGCCACCAACATGGACAATGATAGGGCAACTCTTATTCTTGATATTAATTTTGCCTAATTCCCTATTAATTATCTGGCTTGTGGCACCCGGAAAACATCGGAGTTTTCTCTTGGTCGCGCGTCTTGCTCCGAAAAAGTCCCCTTGATTCCTGACCATAGAATCCCCAATTAAAAAGGATTCATCCTCCTCGTCAGCAAGTAAGTGAAACTTATTTTTGATGGAGTGAAACTTATTTTTGATGGAGAGAGAGAGAGAGAGAGAGAGAGAGAGAGAGAGAGAGAGAGAGAGAGAGAATTTCTTACTTTGTATTCCAATGATTCATTTTGTGTATTGACCTCTTATCAGGGTATGGAGAGGTATGCACAAAATGATGGTTTATATTTACACAGTTGCGATCAACGACATAAGAATAGTTACCAAAGGAGACAACTTTTCAAATATATTTTTTGGTATGTAAAAATACCGAGTGGATTAAGCTCACCCACAAAATGCATTTGAGGAGAGAGGATGTGGGGGTAAAGAGGTTTTATATATATGGAATACAGAAAACCAAGTTTCCATGAATCTATAGTAAGTGAGAAATAATTATTTTATTGTAATATACTCCGAGTGAATGTTTTTTGTTAACTACATATATCTGTCTTCTGATCTCATTCAGTATTTGCATGTGGGCATTATTTCTATAAAGAGCTGGGGGACACATGCGCGCGAGGTCATTAAATGTCATGTCTATTTTTTACTATTAATACCGCTGTTGTTCATAGTAGCAGTGGAATAGCGTTCTGATTTTAGGCTTATATATATATATACACATATACAGGGTGTTTCATAACATGTGGAACGCACTTTTAGGATGGATTCAGGACCTGAAAACAAATGAAAAAAGTTTATATAAACATATGCCCGAAATCGCTTTGTTTCCGAGTTACAGCCCGTTTTGTGCTCAGCAATTCTTTCCGCAAACTGTTTACAAACACTGCTTGCCGACAATGTTTGTGAGTGTGTACGAGACTTATTTCATGTATGGCCTTGCCGATTGTAATGTTTCGTACACTCTATGACATGTTTCAATATCGTTGAGTGTAGAGCCATCAGTCAGTCAGAGGTGCATCGCGGTGTTTCACTGTTCGTATTCGTAACTTCTTATCATGAATAAGTGCAGTCCAGTAAAAGAAAACCCTTAAAAGTTTTTGTGCTATTCAGTGATAGTGTGCATTTGAAGTGAGAATGGAGGCTTATTCAAACAGAGAAATGGCAGACATGCATCTCATGTATGGATTTGCCGAGTGTAATGCGGCCGCAGCAAGACGTCTGTATGCGGAAAGGTTTCTGAATCGCCGTCTGCCAGATAAGAAGACCTTTTAGAGAATAGACGAGCGTCTTGGTGATATAGGATCATTCAACAAGCGAGTTTCAGATGGTAATAGACCAATCAGCGTCAGAACTGTTGAGTTGGAGGAGCGGGTCCTGAATCGCGTCGAGGAACATCCTGGTGTCAGCACCCGAAGGATAGCAGCAGCAGAGAGTATAAGATACACAACTGTGTGGAGAATTTTACGGGAACAACAGCTTTACCCATATCACATTCAGAGAGTACAAGGCCTTACTGAAGCTGATTTCCCACCACGAGAGGCTTTTTGTACTTGGTTCCTTCAACAGCGTGCTCGCGATCCTCTTTTTCTACCCTCCGAGTTGTTTTCTGATGAGGCTGCCTTCATTTTCACAACACTCATCACTGGGCCGAAGAGAATCCGCATGCCATCATCCAGTCAAGGCACCAACAACAATTTAGTATGAATGTATGAGCAGGAATTATTGCCGACAACTTAATCGGTCCTTTTGTTTTGGCTAGAAGATTAACAGGAGAATCCTATTGCAATTTTTTAAGGGATGATTTAAGCGATTTACTAGATGACGTTCCTTTTGGTGTCCGACGTCGTATGTAGTTTATGCATGACGGCGCTCCGCCTCATTTTAGTCGAGTAACCAGAGACTATTTGGATGACCCTTTCCCTGATAAATGGATAGGCCGTGGAGGACCTATTGTGTGGCCTGCTCGCTCCCCAGACCTGAATCCACTCGATTTTTACCTGTGGGGTCATCTGAAATCCATCGTTTACGTGACACCCACTGACAACGTTGAAATGTTTCGCCAACGTGTAGAACAAGGATGCCAGAAAATTTGAGCAATACCTGAAATGTTTGAACGCGTCAGGCAGTCTATGACGAGGCGTGTTCAGGCGTGTAAAGCGCAAGGCGGTCATTTTGAGCACCTTTAAAGGTAAGGCGGATACTTGCTGGAACACAACGAGCTGTAGCTCGGAAACAAAGCGATTTCGGGCATATGTTTATATAAACTTTTTTCATTGTTTTCAGGTCCTGAATCCATCCTGAAAGTGCGTCCCACATGTTATGAAACACCCTGTATATGCATTTTAGCCACCACATTGAAATCGAAGTTTCGACTGCAGAGGTTAGGTTATTTTATTTTATTTTTTATTCAATTATTTTCCAGTTTAGGCTGGGTTAGGTTAGGTTACTATAGTCTATATTCAACTGGTACTCACATTAAGTTAGGCTAGATTAGATTAGATCACTCTACTCTATTACTCCCCACATTAGGTTAGGTTACTTTATATTCAGATTTCTACTTTTTTCGGGGGTGTCGTACCCCTTTGGCACTCCCACTTGGCACTCCCACTTGGCACTTGCACTTGGCACTCCCCCACTTAACACTCCCCCAATTACCCTCACCTCCTTCTCAAATGTGCCCCCATCCCCCAAATACCTCAACACCTCCCTCACATCAAATGCACCCATACTAATACATCGTTATTCCCAGGGATGTAAAGTAAATAAACTAATTTAATTATCGCAATTACTTTCTCAGTAATTAATTACTAATTTAATTGTCTTCGAAAATGCAGTAATTGTACTAATAATTTAATTACAGTTTTAAGGTAATTGTAATTTAAAAAGAAATTACTTATGTCATTATATGATATTTGTGTACAGTACTTCATCATAACTTTACATTAAAAATGGGAACATCTTTTCATTTACAGCCTGATTGATCATAAAGGAAACGTAGTCGATCTCATCATTGTGATCTAATTAGTAATACCGAATATATATAATTTTGCTTATACCATTTCTGCGTTTTATTCAGAGAATTGAACGTTTCTTGCTGCGCCGAATGACTTCGCCTTTAGTTTTAAGCTTTTAATTAAGTAATGGGAAATTAGTTTTATACTTTATTGAAATAATTGTAACTGAAGTACTTAAGAAGCAGAGTAAGTAGTGTCGTAATTTAATTATTTTTAAAAGACAGAAAATGTAATTAATTATTTTTAAAAGTAATTTTTACAAAACTGATTAGTCTTCTCTTAAGTGACGAAACGAGAATTAAATTCCAGCATGACAGAATATTCTGTATCGGCGTTCTGTCGCTTTCACTTATAATAAACTTGATATAATTTTCTGATGCTTTTGGAGACCCATAAAGCAGATCTGATTCTTTAATTTCCTGAATGATTATATCCACCGTATTATTTGGTTTGCTTACCAACATCACCATCTCCATCTCGCATATCTTAAAGTTTTTAAGATATCAGCATCCTCCTCCTACCTTTCTGTCTGACCTATCTGCTCTAAATATAGTTTAATTTTTATTTCTATTTCTATTTCAGAGTCTTCATCACAGTTTTTATACCCAACGTTGCATTTATGCTAGTGTTTCTGTTAAAAAGTACCATTTCTGTTTGTTTCCTCTATTGGGTTTTGTAGAAACTTTTGTTTGTAATCTACTTTCTGGTTATATAAACCCTGTATATTTGCATAAGTTAATGAGACAGATTTCACAGTCATTTCAACTGGCATTTTCTGTTATTCTGTTTTTTTTTTTTTTTTTTTTTTTGATGTGTTTTAAAATTATCCGTTCACTTTTTCCCGTTTTGAAACTGAATTTATCTATAATTTGGTGCTTCTAATATGAGCATATTTATCTTCAGTTATTGGGATTAATGCGCTCGTTGTGCTCGTTGGAAATATCTCAGGTGCAGTGTTTGAGGCCCCTGTTAATAGTATATATTTTGTTGCTGTTGTGACTGGGTTTAATGTTGTGGAAGATTCATATGATGATAAGGTATACTAGCATAGTTTTGCGCATTTATAGGAGCATTCTGGCCTTATCTGATCAGTAAATGCATTCGTTTTATAATTCTCAATTTCCTTACAACAATATTTCATCATCATTCCTTACCGTACAACTTTTCTTTGATACGATTTGCAAATATTTCATCTCGATAATCTCGTCTATGCATCCTTGCATGTGAAAGTATGGATACTATAATCGTACATCTTCAACGCTTGTGACGAAGAGATGGTACAGCTTCGGGTGAGAGATAATATCTACAGCTTCCTTCCTTATTTGCAAAATTCGTTTCTCATTCTGATGAAACATTTTGGGGTGATGATAATATGTGCAGTAAGTACCACATACCTTTTTTGAAGTATCTGCATATTTCCCTTCACTTTTATTTATTCTCGTTTTCCCCTCATTCTTTCTTCTCTCTCTCTCTCTCGTTTTCCCCTCATTCTTTCTTCTCTCTCTCTCTCTCTCTCGTTTTCCCCTCATTCTTTCTTCTCTCTCTCTCTCTCTCTCGTTTTCCCCTCATTCTTCCTTCTCTCTCTCTCGTTCTCTCTTCCTTTTGTTTTTCAACGCTTCCATTTCTCTCCTTTCCATGTCCCTCGCTTCCATTTCTCTCATTTGACGTCGTAGCATCCCTTCTTTGTTCAGAGGGACTTTCCTTCCTTCACCTTCTTTGACAGTTTTTATTGAGTCTGTTTTTTTTTGTGGCCGGTTTTGGAATCATCCCTTATGTTATTTTTAGTGTTTCCATCTATTTTGATGTTTGTGTCATTCCCATCTTCAATATCCCTTTCTTTATTGTGACTATTTCCTAAATTTATGTCTATTCTTGTTTTTGTATCTACCTCATCTGGATCAGTTTGTATATCATTTTTGTATTTGCCCATACATTAGGTACAAACATACGGAAAGAGCCCAATTAGATCGTTGCTTCTTATATTTAATATTTTATTTTTCTAGTTTAGGTTTATTCATTCATAATATTTAAAAGATTTTCGCACTATACATTTTGTTTCTGTGGTTAGATTGGTCTTATTTGAACCTTCGAAAGAAGGTTATGTTTATTTAATTTCTGAATCTTTGAGCAATTGACACTTATTCAATTTCGATTTGGGAGCCAATTTGAATGTTATACGTTTTCCTTTTTTATCGTTCTGATTCTCCTCTTTGTTTGTGCACTGAAAGAAACTGGGGTGTTGTATATGCTAGTACGGTAACTTGCGGTTTTCTCACTATGGTGGAATCGTTTTATATTTTTCCTTTTATATATATATATATATATGAAAAATTATTTCACGAAAGTGACACGTGAAAAGTATTTATGATGAATAAAACCACGAAGGAAAAAAGAAACACAAAGGGGTGCTCAAGCGCTTTCGTCTAATGACATCCTCAGGAACACTGGAGTGAAAGGACAGATCAAGGCAATATATAGGTTACAAAAATAAACATACATACATACATATTCACATATATATACATATATATATATATATACATATATACATATATATAGTAAGCATAGAAAAAATTGTGGGAGGAGCCAACATTTATATGGTCACAAAAGAATAAAGAAATAAAAATAAATATAAATATAAATTGAGAAAAAATTAATTACAAAATAGTGCCTTAGTGATATATATGTCACAGCCTAAATAATCATAAAGAAATAAACAGGAAAAAAAAAAAAAAAAAAAAAAAACCACAAATATATATACATACATATATATGTATATATTGCCTTGATCTGTCCTTTCACTCCAGTGTTCCTGAGGATGTCATTAGACGAAAGCGCTTGAGCACCCCTTTGTGTTTCTTTTTTCCTTCGTGGTTTTATTCATCATATATATATATATATATATATATATATATATATATATATATATATATATATATATATATATATACTGTATATATACTGTATATCTCGGGTGATTTTTTTTAAACATCTGATACTTTAAAAGGTTTGTATTTTTTCATAAAGTGAAATAAAAGCATGAAATCTTTGCTGTGCCTTCTCTACACATGAGAAATTAGTTTCCGAGTGCAAAATATTCTCTATGTGATGACATCTCAGCTCATTAACTCTTTGCTCACGAACAACAAAATTTTGCACTACTCTGGACTAGGGTTGGTTCTCACCAAAAAGAATGGTCCATGATAATTGTCAGAAAATGGATAGCGATTATTACGATTAATCAGAAGCCAATTTTATAAAAGGACGAAAAGTAAAGTAATAATACAACTATGAAATTGAATTTTATAAATTGGCGAAAGTTGTATTAAGGAAAATCGTAGTCATATGTTAATAGATTTAATCCAAACTTATTCAAAAGTAACTCAATTTTATAAAACTACCATTTACATTAATGGCGCACTGCCGCAAATACGATTTATCTTTTTGTTACGATATATATATATATATATATATATATATTATATATAATATATATATATATATATATATATATATATATATAATTGTAGAATTTAAAAAAATTTTGTTTAATTGTTTTGTTGTTTTACTATTGTAACCATTTACATACGAGTAATTCTGAAAATTTAGATGTTCTACCCATTTTTGGTTGGAAAATAACTGTTGCCAATTATCACCAAGTCTAAAATGCCTGACGATAATATAATCGCCATTTAAAAACTGGCAAGCGATTATCGTGATTCTCGTGATTGTCACCCACCACTACTCTGGACAGAGTATTTGTTGAAATCTGAGCGATTCTGATGATGTTGATGGCCATCATATTCATTTATCATAAACAACAGGAAATCTGTTGGACAAAACTTTTCCGTCGAAAGTATCGTGTAAGTATCGTCAGCTGAGAGAACATCACATAGAGGACCATATTTTGCATTAGGGGTCTAATTCCCCATGTGTAGAGAGGGTACAGTAAAAATCTCATGCTTTTATTTCAGTTACTAAAAATAAATACAAACGTTTTAAAGTGTCAGGGGCAACGGGTCACTCGCAAAGAGATCCCAAAAATATAGCTTCCCTCACCAGCTATCTGCAAAGCAGATAGGATCCAGCTTTGGGACAGGATCTAGGGTTTAAAGCAGCCTAGCCCAGCTACATTTAGAACGTCAATATAAGCAAAAGACTCACTGCCTTCACGTCAGATTGAATACGTCAAAGAAAAAGGGGTAACTATTATATTTTTAGCCAAAAACCAAAACTTAAACCTCAACTGGCAGAATTGAGCGTCCACTTTTAAGGCACATAACATGTCCGTTTCATAACATAACATGTCGTTCCCATCTTGAAACGGACATGTTATGTCCTTAAAAGTGGACGCTCAATTCTGCCAGTTGAAGCTTAATTTTGGTTTTTGGCTAAAAATATAATAGTTACCCCTTTTTCTTTGATGTATTCAATCTGACGTGAAGGCAGCGAGTCTTTTGCTTATATTGAGGTTCTAAATGCAACTGGGCTAGGCTGCTTTAAACCCTAGATCCTGTCCCAAAGCTGGATCCTATCTGCTTGCAGATAGCTGGTGAGGGAAGCTATATTTTTGGGACCTCTTTGCGAGTGACCGTTGCCCACATCGGGCTAGCATCATGAAAAAGAAAAACTATGGTATGTATTTGTCATTTACAATTACTTATTCGGACTATATGATTTAATTATCTAGAAGAGTTTCTTGTTCCATGCACCGTCTGTGTGTATTATATATATATATATATATAAATATATATATATATATATATATATATATATATATGAACATATATATATATATAATATATATATTATATATATAAAGTTCATTATTGGTTTAAAAATTCTTAATTAACCTGAAGGAAATATATTTAGTGGAATATTCGTCGTTCTTTTGCAAAAACAAGAAAATTCCTTCCAAAATTTCTTTAATCTTTCAAAAAGTGAGATCGCGAAAATATTTTCTGCATCCGTTACTTTGAGGGTTAAAAGGAGATATGTGAAAAATGGCAATAATGTAGTAAAACACTGTAATGTATAATTAACTTTCATGTACAAAGTAATGGCTGGAATGACGACGTAATAATTAATTAACCAATTAGATTCCATGGAGGATCTACCAAGCAAACTTTCAATATCTTTTGTTATTTTGATGAATAGAGGTCAAATAAAGAGAAAGTTGCAATTTCACCTATTTCAAGTACGTGATAAGAATTAACCTATTTATTAGGGTGGAATGAACAGTACTAGACCTAAAGAGATAATATAATCCATTAACAGTGTTGCCAAACATTCAACGTGTGCCAATTTTAAAGCTATACTCGGGCGAATATGTTGGAAAAGAATGGGTTAAGACAGTAGTCGAGTCTAAAATAAATGTCGCCGCGACATGAAGGCCAGGTACCTCCGGGGACTGTAATGATTAGTTTGCCTTTTATGCGCAACGGTTATTTTTAATCAACTCGTCTCTTCCCCATGATGGAAATGTGTACCACACTCAGTTTTTCTCTTTCACTAATGCCCCTTTCAGTCTGTTTCACTGAATCGGTATAATTTCACAGTTTACATTCACTTGATCGCCGTACAATTGAGATATCACTTACCCTTCTTCATTCTGAATGCAATTTTGATCAGTAATTGCCCCTCAAAGTATGAATTCTTGCAAAGCTTCATTCAAAACATCGATAACTTTTATACTCCGCATTCAGATCTCACGTTTAAAAACAAAGTACCTTTAAATAACTGAGAGAAGGTAATTTAGACGATTTTGGTTCCAAGCTATACTGTTTATTTACTACGAGAAAAATTACTTTTATTTTAGAGATTAATTCACACACATATACCACGAAAATGCGACGGCCGGAATTTAAGTAAACAGGACACAGCAATATTTCAGAATTTCCTTCACAAAATGAAAATATCACTAAAAAATCTTTCATAAATTCACAACTAAAGAATAATTGACGTTTAATAAAACTTAGTCAAAATTTCAAAGTTACAAAATAAAAAACTTAATCAAGCGAGTATAGGAAATTGATTATGTACACATTATGTACAGAAGGCGCTTGTAAGAGAAGGCACTTTACAAAATTTCCAAAAATTTTCCGATTGAAAATAAAATAAGAGCTTCATTTACAAAGGGGTTGATGACGGGACATCAGGTCCCACCATCGACTTTTATCCATTTTTTAATTAAATATGAATAATGTTTTCAACATTATTAATGACATACTGACACCAAAAATGATTAATCCACACCCTTTGGGTGTAAACTGATTTAGAAAATCTTTATTTTTAAGGAAGTTACACAGTCGACAACCGTAGGGGGTCGATGGTTGGGCACATTACCTTAATACAGGATGATTCAGAACGTTTTCCGAAAAATAGCTGTGTAATAAATTATTTTTGGAACACATTTTTGAGTCACCCTATAATATATATATATATATATATATTATATATATATATATATTATATATTATATATTATTATATATATATATATATATACTGTCCTTGAGAATTAAAGAACTAGTGATAAATAGCTGAAAGTGAGTGACGAGGCCGTGCGTATATAGCGAGTGCAGGTGAAGCGAACATTTTTCGTTGCAATCTATTCCGTTTCCTTTGGTCAAAAGTTTAAATTTTCAGCTTGACATTTCGTCCATTTTTATTACATTTCATTTTTTTTAGTTTTCTTTTTTATTTTAAATCTCTTTTCCGGTCTTTATTCCGTATTTCTGTCTTTGGAAAATATATTTTTATTTCTATTTTGCGACGTAGTTATGAGGTAATTATTATACGATTATCCGCGCTCACAGAAGGCTCGTCAATATATATACACAATTTGTTTTGGTCTATAAAACTTAAATGTAATGGGGATGTGTCGGTAATAATTATATTTTTACATTTTTGGTTCTTTTGCATTATCCTCCCAACACTAATTTTTTTATATAATGTTGGTTTGGTTTTGGTTATGGTACTTTATTTTCTTCCATTATAAAAAAAATTAGTGTTGGTATTAGGTTAGGTTAGGTTACGGTAAAAACAGCCCGCCGCAGGCGTTAGCCGTAGTTAGCCGGCTTCAAGTTAGGTTAGGTTAGGTTAGGTTAGGTTAGATAAAAAAAATTAGTGTTGGGAGGATAATGCAAAAGTACCCATTTTTTTTACCATAAACTAATAAAGATGTAATCCTTTTGATGAAAAGAAAGCGGACGTTCGTTGAAAATAGTCAAAGAATAAATTATTTTGATTTATGTGCAATTATTTGGCGATTTCGCGAACGAAATATGCGCGGTGGTTTGCAGTATGAAGCAAGCGTGGAAAGGGCAGGTCGTAACGAGATTCCAAATAAAAAATAAAAACCATAAAGACCAAAGCAAAATTTTGAAACGTTCATAAACTTCTCAAAGTTGTCCACGGACGACTATTTCCGGGCGACACAATGGAGAAGGGAGCAGCGATTTTCAGAGAAATAAATACTATCAGAGCGAGCCACGTTTCTTTCAGCAATAGAATTTTCTCTGAAGAGAATTTGCAGAAGTTTTTACGAGCTTTGCAACACCGGAGTCTATTTTGGAATCGTAAATTCTTTCGAGAAGAGGAGTTGAAACCTAAAATATATTCAAATCAATAGACGCTTTCATTTGCTTCACGTCGTTCCTTTTAAAACGTTCACTACAATATATATATATATATATATATATATATATATTATATATATGGCATCTCGAAACCCCGGACCTTGATTTTGGCTCTCTTCTTCTATGGGAGGGGCGCTTTTGCGGCATTTGTCCTTGGCCCCTCCTTCCTGCATAATATATATATATAATATTATATATATATAATATATATATATATATATATCCAGTGAAGCTATCAGAAAGGACTTTGTGAAGGTACAGGAAACTTTAATGAGCCATCTGACAGACATATGTTTTATATATATGGGTATTATATGCATGTTTTAAAAAAAATAGCGCTTTAAACCAACTTCATTCATGTTTAAGCATTTGACAAAGAATTCATCATTTGATTTTTATGATATTTTTCTTTTTGTTCTTTCTTAAATTAAAACTCTTCGGAGCATTACACAGTACACACATTCTCTAAGATAAAACATCATTTGGTTTAAGATGAATAACAGGATGGTGGTTTTTTTTCCGTTTGGGGGCTAGCAGCGAATTTTAATGAAAATCGGTATACTAATGTAGTTTTGGTCATTGATTTAAAAAATAACTTTCTTTTTTTTGGACAAATGAAAAACAAACATGTTAGAGCACTTTAAATAATTAATGTATGTTTTAACTAGCTTAAACTAGTTACAGACAGTGGCGGTTCCTCATATGGGCAATATGGGCAGCCGCACAGGGCGGCATTTGTGGAGGGGCGGCATGAGCGCCTGCAAAAAAAATAAAAATAAAATAAGAATAAATAAATAAAGAAATAAATAAAAATAAAAAATAAAGTAAAATAAATAATAAAAGATCAATAAATATATTTTTATTAATAAAAAACCATCTATTGCATTTTCCATAAACCTTCCCATAAAAGACCTAAACAATGCAAAATGCTTCCAGATTAATATTATTGGGATAAAGGCCCATACTTTAACATATGTAATGTTATTTTCTGGGTTTGGTTAAATAGTGAAATGTATATTATTTATTACAGAACGAATCTTCACACTAAGCCACTAAGGTCTGTCAAATAACCGCAAATGGATAAGAGAGGTCAAAGCTATCAGGTGCTCAGTTTAGAAAAAAGAGGAAAGAAGAAGAGGAAAACGAGCAAAAGATAAAGGTATAGAGCTATGTCATCTACTCTTCACTGCTATATTGCACTGCTATTTTGTGATATAGCTTTCTGAGTCATTTGAAGTGTAACTATTATGTATATAATAGCCATTAACCAAGGAGGTTGTATTATTCATTTGTTTCCTATTCTAAAAGTTTAATAAATTGTGCTTAATAACATGTTAAATTAATTGTACTAGCCTATTCATGCATTGGTCTGTTATGTTCTATTTACTATTTGCAGGGGCACTTTTGAAATATTTTGGAACACCCTCTGCCACTAGCCAGGATGAGAAGCCGTCTACTTCTGCCATTATTGAGGCTGAGGAGCCATCTACCTCCTCGCCTCACATATGTCTCCACAAATGCAGTCTGATCCTGAGGATGAAGACCCATTTGCTTCTACTTCTCCCCGGCAGGACTCTTCAGGTGAGTTTGTGTGCACATATGTCTGTGAGTGTGTGCGTGTGTGTGTATGTGTATGTGTGTGCATCCCTGCAAAAAGCATTTTGCAAACAGTTATAAATTATAATGTTATTATCACTGGGTCTGGGTTACTGGGTATGTGTGGTGTTTCACCACCATAATTCCATAACACCACCACCATAACAAAGTGCTGTGAATAATGTGTTTCTAACTTAGGTGTGTATACTAATGAGTAATGCTCTTGTTCTTTCTATTAGAAATGCCTGGAGCAGAATCGCCTCCTGAGGATGAGTCTCTGTCCACCGACCCTGCTAACTGGCCTTCAGTTCTGACTGAGAGAATTCGGACACAACTGGTTTCCAGGGGACCAAGTCAAGTACCATCTGACTTTGTATTCCATAGAAACGACAGTGACGGAAGAAGTTTCCACCATCAATACTTCAGGAAGTCATTGGTTAGTGGGGAAAATATAACCAGAAGTTGGTTGGTCTATTCCTTAAAAAACAACAGCCTTTTCTGTTTCTGTTGTACATTATTTTCCAAGAGGAAAATAAATTTAACAAGTTTGGGACTCTCGGACTGGAAGCATGCAAGCTCATTGCTCACATCACATGACAACAGTTCAGAACACCTAAATTCTATGAAAATCTGGAAAGAACTGGCAGTGAGGATGAGAAAGGGGGAGACCATTGACAAGCAGGAGATGGCACTTCTGGAGGCTGAGAAGTTGAGATGGAGAGCGGTGCTGACACGTCTCACTGCTATTGTGCATTCTCTGGCAGTTAGGAATTTGGCACTAAGGGGACATACAGAAAAATTGTTCTCACCATCAAATGGCAATTTTCTGAAAGAAGTTGAACTGATGGCACAATTTGATCCTATAATGCAAGAGCACATTAACCGTGTCCAAAAAGGGACCTCCAGTCACACCAGCCACCTCGGCCACCACATACAAAACGAACTCATTGATTTGTCGAGCAGCAAGACCATTTCAGCAATGGTGAGCGACATCAAACAATCAAAGTTTTTTTCAATAATTCTAGATTGCACTCCAGATATCAGCCACACTGAACAGTTGTCAGTTGTGATTCGGGTTGTGTCACTGGAGGGGAAGCCCCATATAAAGGAACATTTCATGGGGTTTTTGGAGGCAGAGGAGTCCACTGGTCAACATTTGGCATCTCTGATTCTGAAGAGACTGGAGGAGCTAAAAGTTCCTTTCATGGACTGTAGAGGACAATCATACGACAACGGGGCCAACATGAGGGGAAAAAACAAGGGTGTTCAATCCAGGCTCCTAGAAATTAATCCCAGAGCTCTGTTTGTTCCATGTGGGGCTCATTCTCTGAATTTGCTTGTGGCCGATGCTGCTAAGGGATCTATTGATGCCACAAGTTACTTCGGCATCTTGCAGAAGCTTTACAACTTGTTTTCAGCCTCCACACAACGATGGGCCATTTTGAAAAAACATGTGAACATCACATTGAAGATGTGGTCTGATACAAGGTGGGAAAGCAAGATCAAGAGTGTGGAGCCCCTGAGATATCAGGCAGCTGCAGTGAGAGATGCACTGATCGAGGTGAGGGACCACACCAAAGACTCTGTAATAAAGGTCGAGGCTCAATCTCTGTCAGAGGAGGTTGGGTCATACCGCTTCGCCATTTGTTCAGTGGTGTGGCATGACCTGTTGTGCCAAATTCAGCATGTGAGCAAGCAGATGCAGTCTCCTAGCATGCACATTGATGTTGCAGTAAATCTCCTAAAAAAAACAGAGAGAGGTCTCCGCAATTACAGGGCAACAGGTTTTGTGGCTGCACAAATGGCAGCCACAGATATCTGTGAACAAATGAATGTGGAGGCTGTGTTAAAACAAAAACGGCTGAGGTCCACAAAGCGGCACTTCTCCTATGAAGCATCTGATGAGCCCTTGATTGATGCTTTGAAGAAGCTGGAGGTGACATTTTTCAATGCAGTGGTTGATGCTGCAACATCAGCCATTCAGGAAAGATTTTCCACGTTGGAAATTGTGGGAGAGAAGTTTGGAGTGCTGACACATTTCCAAAATCTCACATTTGAGGAGCTGACAGAACAATGTGTGAACCTTAGTACTACACTACACTTTAAGGGACAATCTGACTTGGATGGCAGAGAGCTTGCACAGGAGCTGAAGAACTTGCCTGACTTGCCATCAAAGACCATATCCTTGCTTGAACTGCTGACATTTATCCATGAAAGGGAGCTCTCTGAAATATATCCAAATTTGTGGACTGCTCTCAGAATTGGTCTTACTCTTCCAGTCACTGTTGCTGAAGCAGAGAGGAGCTTTTCAAAGCTGAAGCTCATCAAATCCTACCTGAGGTCAACTATGTCACAGAGGAACGCCTTACCGGTCTGGCCATCATCAGTATAAATCATACAATTGCTGAGCAGATTTCATATGATGATTTAATTCATGACTTTGCATCAAGGAAGGTAAGAAGAGTCAGGCTTTAGATGGCAGTTGTGCTGTGGTGCAATTTATTTTGTTTCTTGTTCAAAGTGTAGCATAATAATTACCCTCTCTTAAGTGTCTTATTCTATTTATGTGATAGAGCATTTGTACAATTTAGAAATTTGATTCTCTAGTTTATTTATGGCAGTTGTGCAATTTAATTTGTATTTTTCCTGTTCATAGTATCATAATTACATTCTCTTAAGTGAGTTATTCTATTTACGTGATGAAGGATTTGTAAAATTCAGAAATTTGAGTCTTTGTTTTGGTTCTGAAGTTCCAACAATTAGTCCAATAAAAAGTTATTTTGTGAAAGAGTTATGTCTGTCCTTTATTTTGGGGGGATTCGAATGTGTGTGTGTTGGCGAACAGGGGGGGGGGCGCTGAAGGTGAGGTTCGCCCAGGGCGTCATGTAAGCTAGGACCGCCACTGGTTACAGAGGATTGTGTTAAATTTAGCCAGAGTCACAAACTGCTACTGTTTATGAAAAAGTGCGCTAAGTGTGGGAAAGTGTGTTCCTTTCGTTGCCAAAAGCGTCGGTCAAACGGTAAAAACTTTACGAAGAATACGTTTTTTGAAGGATCCCTGCAGATCTGTAAAAGTGGCAGAAAAAAATCAAGAATTAATGCCCAGTTAGGTCAATTGAATGCCCGGTTAGGTCAATTGAATGCCAGGTTAGGTCAACCGTACGCCCTTGACGATTGGTTAGGTTAAGTCATGATATTTTCGTTAAAAACATTAATTATTTACAGTGTTCTAACATGTTTGTTTTTCATTTCTCAAAAAAAAAAAATATATATTTTTGAAATCAGTGACCAAAACTACATTAGTATACAGATTTTCATTAAAATTTGCTGCTAGCTCCCAAACAGAAAAGATCCGGATGGTGTCCTTAAAAGTTTTTTTCAGGGGGTTGAAAACTTCTGGTTTTTAGTTTGTCTCCAGTTTTATTTTTATTACTGTTTTTCCTCTCTAATTTAGAAATTTGCTAAATTCGAACATCTTTTGAAATTTTCTATGTAATTTTGAAATACCTGCGACTTATTTTGAAATACCTGTGACTTAGGGATAGAAACAGTTAATGGTTTATAAAAGAGGCAGTAACAGAATTTATGTGGGTCGTTATTTTATATGTCTTGGGTTCTATTTGCATCACTGTTTTTTCCATTCCAATTTTTAAATATTAAACTTTCCATTTTCGTTGCACTTTAGCTGTGACTGCATTCGTTGTTTGGAAATGAAAAGAAAAAATATACAGTATATAAAATTAGGAAAAAGACCAACCAAAGTGGTCGCCGGTCGACTGAGTGAAGTAACTATAAAAATGATATTTTTTTTTTTAAAGACAACCAACAAACTAAGGTGGTTGGTTGTTACCCTTCATCCAAGGAACAAACTTTAAAATATTAAGCGTAAAATTATCCAAGTCAAAAGATACTTTATTACCATTAAAATTACACAGGTCAACAAAAAAACATTTTTGTTTCGTTGCCAAGGAAATTCGTACGAATTTAGGGTATTTTGGGGTTGCTGAATTCCAAAATGAAAGTAGTTTTTCCGATTTGGCTCTAGTTCTTGAGATAATGAATACCCTCAATTAATAGGAAACGTAACCATAACGCGTGCATATGGGAAACTACCGGAACATTCTAGATGGTGAGACCGAATAAAATGCCATTATGTATTTCATGTGTTTACTTTTGTATGATTTGAGACAATTTCAATGCGATTTGTAAGTAGGCTCCGCCTGAACATTAAATTTTTTGCATTTGTACGTGTTTCAATGGGGTACCAATTATCTCATAAATTAGAGCCAATCTAGCAAAACCGATGTCATATTCGGAATCAGCACCACAAAGTTACCCCAAAATCACTTTAATATGATTGGCAATAAAATGAGTGTTGACCAGTGTTATCAGTGTTTTTAATAAAGAAGGATTCCACTATTTCTCTATTAGCATTGTTAATATGAGCAAGGACTCGTATTAATAACTCATATTACTAACTCATATTACTAACTCATATTAATAACAATATTAGTAAGAATATTAATAACTCATTAATAACAATATCTTCGACAAGAAGAGTCGGCAAAAGAAGTTCGAAAAAGAGAAATGATAAGAAAAAGAGTGAACGCCCAAGTGTGATTATTCGAGATGCATTGGATAATTTACAGGAACAGCTTATACCTTCGCCTAGAAAATCTTTCGACAGATGTCACAAGAGATTGGACTACATGAAACTTCACTTTTACCCCTTTTGTGTCCAAGTCGTCCGTGAGTTGAAAGAACCAGATAAGGAATATAGGCAGCAGTATTGCCTTTAATTTAAGCAATTTGTTCGAGCTTATCTGGAGATCTAAGACACAGCTTTCTTCGCTGATAAAGCCTGGATCCACCTCAGTGAGTATGTAAACAGCCAGAATACGAGGATTTGGGATACAGAGAATCCACATAAGTCTTCATCAGCAACTCCTGCATAGTCAGAAGATAGGAGCGTGGTGTGCAGACTCGCGACTAAACGATACATACATTACTGAACGGTTCATTACACTGTTACACGCTGAAGAACGCGATGCGTGGTTTCAACAAGATGGTTACTTGCTCATACACTAACAGAAATGTTGAAATTCATTCAGAACGTCTTGATTTCACCCGATTATTTTTTACGGGGATACATTAAAGAACAAGCGTATGTCAACAATCTTCGGGATCTGGATGCCTTCAAGCGGAACATAATTGCTTGTATCGACAACATCACGATACATACATTGTTTTCATTCGTGTGTTTATTTCCTAATGTAGAATTGCGTGACTTTTGGGACACCCTGTATATATATCATTTCAGGTTCTTGTTAATTCCAACTTTTATACACACAACTTCAAAAGATTGTTAGACAAAATCTTTGAAAGAATTCAAACTGAAAATATCAAGAACAAAGTAAGTGATACACTTCAATTTTTATATAAATGCTCGTATTTAGCATTTCTGTGAAAACAAATACACGAACATTTTCAGTTGTTGCTACTTAGACGTTATCAGTAGAGTATTTGTAGGACTTCTCTTTAATAACGAAAGCTTATTTAAATTTTGCAAAGAACCCACCAAAGCTGCAAGTCAAGTCTGGTCGATGATTCATAGGCGGGACATTTATGGCATGCTTATTCATTCAAATTACAGGGCACCGTTCCAAACACCCTTGCAGTAATGTACAAATGTTAATGATGACACACTTCAAGTGTGTATATACGAGTATATATATAGTACTGGTAAAAAGTTTGGCAACACTTGTACAATTTATGTAATTTCTTTTTATTAACCAATAGAGTTATTTTAATAGACTAATGTCTGTTCCTATAGATTATAGAACAATAGTTTATTTATAGGAACAGACATTATTCTACTAAAATAACTATTGGTTAATAAGGAGAAATTACATAAATTGTACAGGTGTTTCCAAAGTTTTTACTAGTACTAATATATATATATATATATATATATATATATATATATATATATATATATATATATATATATATATATTATATATATAATAAATTGGCTAATAAATTGGATAGAAGAGTGGTTGCGAAACAGAGGGTGGTCGTTCATGGAACGGAGTCGTCTTGGGCTAATGTAGCGAGCGGCGTTCCTCAGGGTTCTGTATTGGCAGTGGTGGGCACGCGCAACGATTTTTGTAGCGCCGCAGCCGCAACCGCAACTCTGCTGAAATAGTTGCGCCGCACGCGCAAGCGCAACCCTTTTCAAAAAGTTGCGCCGCAAGCGCAACCGCAACGCGCAACTTTTGAAAAATAAATAAAATAATATTAAAATAAAAAGCCTTTTTACAAGTTAAACAAAATATATCTGATACAGAAAAAGATAATATCAATATTTTATTACAATATATAATAAATGCAAAAAAATCACTACATAAGAGCCAGGTTCCCCTTCATGAACACCAGCATCTCAAAGTGTGGATTGGAGAGTCCAGCCCGTTTTGGCTTCAGAACATCCTTCCCCAAAGAGAACAGACGTTCTACAGCCGCACTTGAGGGAATGGGTGTGTTATACTGCACAAAGAGGTCTGTCAGTTCCTTGCAAGTGAACACGTTCCTCGCGATATTTTTCTCCGGCCTCTGGTCCAGGAAACTGTTCACCAGCATTGTGCTCTCCTTCTTCTGTTTGCTGATTACTCCTGTGTCGTACAGCTGCTCGAGGAAGCCCCCTTTGTCTGCCGCTTCCGCATCACTGCTGCTGCTGCTGCTGAACTCTTCATCCTTCCTGGCCCTGTCCACCAACGACACAACTTTGCTGGTGACCGTCCTCCTCAACTCCTCCGGGTCTCTTCCTGGCACCAGCTCTGGCCATCTTGACAGCTTAAACTGCGGGTTGAAGGCAGTAGCTAAGAGGCAGTCCATGTCTGTAAAGACATGGCCAAACCTGCCCATCAACCCCTCAGTCAAGGCCTCTGTCAGAGGGAGGCAGACGGCCAAATATTAAGTGTTGCGCGTTGCGCGCTAATCTTGAAACTGCATATATAAGTTGCGCCGCAAACAATTCCGCAACTCTCTGTAAAAATGTGCGGCGCAACCAAAAATGTTGCGCCGCAACTTTTTGCGGCGCAACTGCCCACCTTTGTGTATTGGGCCCCTTGCTTTTTCTTATACAGTATATATTAACGATTTAGATGTCGGCCTAGTCAGTACAGTTTCAAAATTTGCGGATGACACGAAGTTGGGTGGTAAGGCGATTAATGACGAAGATAGAGGTAAAATCCAGGAAGATCTGAATAAAATCGTAGATTGGTCAGTCACATGGCAAATGAGATTTAACGTCTATAAGTGCAAAATTTTACATATAGGTTCGTGTAACTGCAATTTTGCGTATAGTATATCAGGGAAGGAGTTGGCAAGCGTAGAGCAGGAAAAAGATTTAGGAGTTATAGTTACTTGTGATTTAAAAGTAGCGAAACAAAGTACAGCAGCGGTCAATAAAGCGAACAAAGTGTTAGGTTTTATAGCTCGGAATTTTGAGTACAAATCGCGCGATATTATTGTTCCTCTTTATAAATCATTAGTTAGACCCCATTTGGAGTACGCGATCCAATTTTGGAATCCGCATATGCGAAAAGATATAGACAAAATCGAGAGAGTTCAAAGACGAGCAACCAAGATGATTCCGTCGCTTAGGTCAAAGTCGTACGAGGATAGGCGTAAGGAGTTAAAATTGACTACACTCGAGACTAGGAGGCTAAGAGGTGATCTAATCCAGGTTTTTAAAATTATGAATGGGTTTGATAATGTAAATAGAGAGAGCTTTTTCGAAATATCACAATATAGTAGAACTAGAAATAACGGGTGTAAACTGACAAGTAGAAGGTTCGAGACAGCAGTTGGCAAAAACTTTTTTACCCATAGAATAGTAAATAGGTGGAATAGTTTGCCGGTAGAAGTAATTAGTAGCACGTCTATAAACATGTTTAAAATCGATTAGACACATATGTTGATAGACTGGGTATAGTTTAAGGTAGTAAAATTAAGGCTTTGTGGTTCGGAACCCACGTAAAATTGTAGGTCCCCTCCGCCACCACGGAGGACATGCACAATACACAATTAGGTAGACCAGCCATGAGTGGATCCTTGGGTCTTTGTTGGTCTGAAACACTATAACATTATAAAATTATATTATATATATATATATATTCAACATCCGCATCTGCATCCGCATCCGCATAAAATTCAACATCCCATCCGCATCCGCATCCACACCCGCATAAAATTCAACATCTGTATCTGCATCCCCACCTGCGGGATGGGGATGCTGCGGATGTGTACTATTTACTAAATTGCTATTTTTGAAGCACAATTTGCCCCTCATTCAGTTCAAATACTGACACTTGTGCAGCCTTCATTTGATCTTTAATGTAACTGGCAATGTCTGTTGTGTATTTGTATAATTAAATGTTCTTGCTACAATACATAGCAATGTCATAAACACACTACTTTCCAAAGGGTGATGGTTGGGGAAAGTGGTTGGTGGGATGCAAGACGAGTTGGGTCCCCGTCCCGCATCCCGGTAACACACAGTTGTGTGGCGAAAACTCGTCCAAAAAGAGAAGAGTGTATGTAAAAAGTTTATAATTACAAAATAATAATATCTAATATCTAATATTATCGAATATCTAATATTTATAACTAACCAAAAATCGAAAGTCAATTAATAAATTAAGTATGAATTTAAACTATCATATTATCAAGCTGACAAATTTATGCATGAACATCAACATCCGCGGATGTCTGAAATCTGACATCCGATATATCACCAATATATATATATATATATATATATATATATATATATATATATATATATATATATAATATATATATATATATATATATATATATATATATATATTTAAATTCAAATTAGTACGCGTTACAAATGAAATCTTAAATCATATGGCTCTCATATTAACTGGGATCAGTATTTAAAATAAAATCGTATGCATTTTAAATACTTGCATGTTAAGAGTAAATAGGCCCCTATTCAAATAATTAAAATAAGAAAAGTTTTGCTCTCATACACTGTTATGCTAATGTACAGTGTATTTATACTTACTTTATGAGGGTTTGAACGACGGTTCAGGATCAACCCCTCTGCAACATCCCGCCTCATTTGCAGGGATTTCCGATATTTATCATAATATATTTATCGTGATATATTTACGAGTATTATATGTAGTATGTTTATCATAAAATTACAGATGAATAATTTGTGGATTTTAGTTAAAACACTGTAAAATTCTGAAGTGAAACTAGTCAATTTTTGGGCCTTTTCCTAAATTTGGACTGTTTCGTATTTTTTTGAAAATAAGATATTTAATGTAGATTTTTACGCTGATTTAAAAAATGTAAGTATTGTTTTGGAGAAATTATTATTTTAAAAGTTACACGGTGTTCTAGTTTACGTATATATATATATATATATATTATATATATATATATATATATATATATATATATATATATCAGTGGCGACTGCGTATAGGAGCGATGGAGCGGTCGCTCCCCCTTGCTTGAAACGATAAAATTAATTTAACAGATAAAAAATATATTAATTTTAAGATATTAAAATAAATATTCTTGAAATATTTTAAAAATTCATGTGGCATATCATGATTCATGAGGCATTTTGAGTAAGCCTTCATACAGTACATAATATTCTAAACTTATAGCATAGCTTCAAATAGCGTACCGCTGTTTGAATACAAAATAATATTGCAGCCGAATGGAGCGATAGATTTTTCGCTCAAGTAAATATAATTATATTTTACTGTTGTAATGAAAATATAAGTACAATCGCGAATTTTTTTTATAATAACTTTATTTTTACTAATAGTTACTTCAGTAATAATGATAAGCCATTTATATGTATTTTATTAAAATTATTACTTATTTGTAATTAACTAGAATTGTACGTCTGGCATAGCCGCATATGTTAATACAAGTACAGTACTCTTGTGAGCGGCAGTTGGATTCGCACTAGCCTATTGTGAGTCCGTGTTGTCGTACAGTGGTACATTATTATAGTCAAATTTATTATAGTCAAATTTATTCAACAATTATTTTTATATTTATTAAAATATTGTTTTAATACAAATTTATGGCTTCTTTTGACATATAAGTACCGTACGGAAGCACCATGTGATTGTTTATGTACTACAATTCTAAAAATTATAAATTTTATGAAATCGCACCCCCATACATTTATACCACGAGTCGCCACTGATATATATATATATATATGATATTGTATTAAAATACAAATTTCTCAGTAACCTTGGGTGATAGAAAAATTCTACGGCTATATTCGGAATCAGCGGAAAAAATCCTATAAGACCGACCTGTTCACGTCCAAGAAACAAAAAAAAAGTTAAAATTTGTTCCCCAGTGTAATAGAAGCACTCTCACATCTGGAAGAGGGAATCAGAGTGGGAGGTAAATTGGTCATATCTATAAGGTTTGCGGATGACAAGGCATTTGTTTGTAGTACTGAGGAAAGACTGCAAAGAATGGTCAATAGCTTGACAACAACGGCGGAAGAATTCGGAATGAGAATTAATGAGAACAAGACAAAGGTAATGAAAATTGCAAGAAGGAAAGGAGCACAAATGATCCTAATGATAGGAAATCAGACCTTAGAAGAAGCTGAGCATTTTAAATATCTGGAAGTTTATTAACTAACAATGGAGATTGCAATAAGGAAGTAAGATCTAGAATTGGTATGAGTAAGGTGGTACTGTATGGAGCAGAAACATGGACACTGAAAACAACTGAAAAGAAACTCCTGGAAAGTTTTGAAATGTGGGTTTGGAGAAGAATGCTAAAGATAAGGTGGAGGGAACACCAAAGTAATGAGGAAGTACTGCAACAGGTGAGGGAGGAAAGAAGACTCATTAAGGTGATAAGAGAAAGACAGAAGAAATAGATCGGACATGTGTTGAGAGGAGAAGGATTGTTGAAGGAGGTGATAGAGGGTAGATATGAAGGTAGAAGGCCGAGGGGAAGGAAAAGGAAAGCAAAGCTGTGTGATTTGAAGGCAGGCAGGAGCTACCATGAGATGAAAAGGATAGCTCAGGATAGGACACTTTGGCGGAACATATGAGTTGGACCTGCCTGATAGGCAGAACACGATGGATGGATGGATGGACAGTTTTCAAAGACCCCAGCAACGCGGTCTAGCGGGTATGCTACGTAACGGATTATAATTCTACTATGCATCGGCATATTTACCTAAAAAAAATCGTCTGTAAGACGGGCAGAGAGAACTGGTGAGTGGTGAGGGAAGCTATATTTTGGGGCCTTTTTACGAGTGACCCGTTGCCCACGTTGGGCTAACAACATGAAAAAGAAAAACTATAGTATTTGTCACTTACCATTACTTATTCGAACTATAGCGGATTTAATTTTCCCTAGAGGAGTTCCTTGTCCCATGCACATCTGTGTGTAACATAAAAGATCTCAGAGGACCATTCAGAGTTCAATCCCATATATAGATAGATAGATAGAAAGATAGATAGATAGATAGATATATAGATAGATAAATTTAATTATGAGCCGATTTTTGTGAAATTAGTTGAGCATGTGTACTCGCGTTTTTTTCGTTCGTGGGTTTAGACGTGGCACTGCAGGTCTTCGGTCATGTAATAGCGTTGCTTGCCAAAGGTCACCAGAAAATTATATAGTTTCGAATGTGGTGAATAATTCCTGTAAAAGTATTTTTTTATTCACGATGGGATACTAACTTCTGACAGGATATTCAAGAGATATTTACACGTATAATATGAGAAAATCACTTCTCACAGCAGCTTATATTACTATGAAAGATCGATGCTAATACAGAGCGAAATGTTACACGCGTTCCCTCAACGAAAAGTACTCAATCAAACTAAAAAATTCTTCAAAATAATGTTTATGAAGAATTTTATTGCAATTATATACACACACAGGGTGATTCATAAGTCTGTTACCAGTGTAATGGTGAATAAAAAATAACTACAAACCACAGTAACCTGTGATGTTTTTTAAATATATTTTTGCCCGCACGAAGGGTAGAAAAAATAACTGAATACTGTAGTAATGCTTAGTTAAGAATATTAAATTTTGTTTAATTAAATAAGATAATGTTTAATGTAAATCATTTACTAATAATTATGAAATTAATTGTTTAAAATGGGTAGGGTTGGTAATACTGAATAGGCCCAGAGAGTGGACTACCCTATAACGGTTTTCAGTCTTGAGGCGGACGCGATACGTTAGATTTAGAACCATGTGATCTTAAAGTCAAATTGTTTTGTGTTCCTCTCCGACCTAAATTATATATATAAATGTCATACTCGCATATCCCCTAATTAACTAAACCATTTTCGAAATTAATAAAACGTAATAAGTGTTAATAAAGAGTAATTAATATCCCCCTCCCCTTCTTTATAACGGTCTTTTAGAGTCAGAACTCGGCGTGGCTACCGGAAACTATACGAAGAAAGTGATAAATGAAGCAAAGAGCCGATAGAGAATAAATAGAGATAATAATAAAGTAGGAAGAAGCGTAAATAAATAATGAAGATAATAAATAATAAAACGTATCACTACATCTGGTGGCTAGCGGTGGTCTTACATCATATTTTGTGAGGCTTACCCACGTGTTAGTATTTCGATTAAAATTCTTAAAACCCGGTATAATAACAATAGCGTTAATGAATATTTTATTTCGATTATTAAAATATCTAAATGCAAAGTTTACCCCGTTTGCAGGCAAATTTCGATTTTCATGCCTTAAAATTTCATTGTAAATAATTTAAAAATGGCGCTTGCCTTCGCGTCCTGATAGCGTCCCTGACTCGCGCCTAAGAATTTAATTTGTTTCGTCCAGTTCCGTTGCTTTTCGTTTGTCCGACTCAATATTGCGAGTCATTATTACGTTAAATTTCGTTCATTTCGGTCGGAGAGGATATAGTTTGAAAATTATCGTGCTGCCTGAAGACTCAATTTTTTTTTTTTCGTCTCTTCACTGTATGCCTTTCAGCTTACCTTTTTACTTTTTGTTTAAAACTTTTGGAATTAGTGAAATTGTAATAATCATAATAATAAGAATAATGATTTGTACGTAAGTGAATTGTTAGTTTAAATACAGTGATACACATTTATATGGTCCTTTCAAAATGTTTTAGCGAAAATTTTAGAGAAATTTTCTGGGTTTCATTAGCAGATTTTTGATTATATTTCGATTGCCTGTATATAATAATAGGATTATTTTGTTATATAGATTTACGGGCTTTTTGCTTCGCTCGCTTCGCGCTATATAGGTTAAGTTACAGTTAATTGACAGTCGAAAGGTAATCTTAAACATATTAAATTTGTCAGATTATAAGTCGCCGTATAGGATTGTGTTAAATTTCAAAATAAGCAGAATTCGTTTAACTGAAATAGAAATTGTGTTGTAAAATTTTTTATAAGTTTTTTTGTATTTTTATATACTCATTAATTATATACTTACTTATTAACTAATACGTATTTATTAGTTTATATATAATTACATATATTTATATACCCATAACCTTTGGTAGGTAAGCTGATTATTTTTTTCCTCCTCTCTCTGTTTCTTTCGATTCATTTCACGACAATTCCGACATATTTGGTAAATGGCTATTGTATCGTACTTAAGAAGAATTTCTTGTAGGCCTATCGTAAAATATTGTTCGGAGATTAACCGTTATTACGGTATGTCTATTGAGTAGTAAATTTTAGTTATTTAACAAAATTTTAATTGGTTTAACATAAATAAGCATAGGATTTTTCTTTAATAAGCACAAATGTTATGCGTAATTCTAAATTGTGCTTTTCACGCATAACATTGAATTTATTAATTATAGGCCTAAAAGCGGCAGTAAATTTTATTTTTATTTTGGCGGCCAATGTGAGTTACGGTACACATTTTACTAAATCTGGAAATTATAATTTTTTTGAATTACAGAAATTTGTGTAGAAAATTTTCTTTACGTTTTATAAATTCATTCAATAATCAAATTTATTTGTACAGTAGGCCGATTTTTATTTTTCTTTCCAGTTCAATGACAATGGTAAAATTTTTAGTTCAAATTTAGATTGTATTCTAAAAAGGATGTTTTAATTTGATATTTTAATTTGGAATTAGAAATGAAAAATGTCCTTTTTTTTAGTTCGAGCGTTTGCATGGAAAATATTACGAAATTATGTTAGGATATAATGCAGTTTCATTCGGTTAGGGATATTTGTATAGAGGTTCGCTTACAAACAAAGCGACCGCTCTTAATTGGTAATGTGTTGTTTTGTTTACAGTGGTGCGTGTATTTTTTAGTACATATGATCTATTCTTATTTAGTATAACTATGCAAATTTGTAGTTTCACTTGGAAACGATAAATTACTGAGATTTTTGTGATTTGCAAACCATACTGGGGTTTCTGTTGAAGGAGAGAGTTGTATCTCAGATGTAATTTGCGAATTGCAAGTTCAATTCTTATGAAATTTGACGTTTCAAGTTGGAATTACTGTATTAAAATAATTTTTGGTAGTAATATTTAAATTTTTTTACTTTTTAATAACTGTTTAGAAAATTATTATTGTTTAAACCTTCAGTCGGAGTTAACTATGCATTTGAAACATTGACTCAAGTGTACACTCGGAAATGGAGCCTCCTAGATAGCCAGTAACGTTTTTGTGGCGTCTGTGTGCTCCTCCTCAAAGCAAGAGGGTTCATGATTGTCAGAGAATGGATGACATGAAGTTTCTGGGGTTCATTTTTGTCTTTTGTATTTGGAGGTATTGAGGTGATTTCTGACGATAGTTTGAACAATAATAATTCTTAAATTATACTAACAGTTACTATGTATGGGCGCTTTTATATTTATACTGTACAATTTTGTTTAGCGTTTTATGACTTTTTTTATCTCTCTGCTGTAACTGCCATAAGTGACCTTATTGGTAGCTAGATTTGATTAAATTTTTGCGAAATTTTTTTATTTTTTTCCGTGAATTTGGCCAGAGCAAATGTGTAGTTAGTATTTCGAAGTGAACTGTCGAAAATTCGATAAATTAAATATGAAATGATAAGCAGTACAGAAACACGTTTAGAATAAACTTTTTTTTCAAAATTGAAGCTCAGTTTGGGTCAACCAAGTTGAATCCGAGTTCCATCAAGTGAGTTTAGTCGACCGGATAGGTGATCGATCACCAATGAGAGAGAGAGAAGAGAAACCAGAATGCGCATGGACTTGGCGCAGGATGGTTTCGGAAGAGAAGAGACAGAAAGAGGAACCGAATGCGCATGGACTTGGCGCAGGACAGTTTCGGAAGAGAAGAGAAATTTACGTGTGCAGGGTCTTGGCACACGAAAGTTTCGATCGAAGATGGTCTACTGGTATTTTTCGGGCAGTAGCTGGTCACGTTGCTCGAATGCTTCGCTAAATGTGTGTAGCGCGCGGTAGACAAGCCACGAGAGCTTGAACGGGTGCCTACGACTGTACTGTCCATACAGACATACAGTAGGTTCGTTGGGAAACGGCCTACGGCGGAGTCATCGTTTGATTGTTGCCAGTAGAAGAGTCTTTCAGCTGGACGTAGGAAGAGCAGCGTTCACCGACAAAAGTGGAGATGAGACAAGGCGAGTTTCTTCATCGACTTCTAGAATTGCAAATTCCGTCCAATTCCAGCGCGTGGTCCCGCTTTCAGATATCTCCCCCCCTGATCCTTTTAGAATTGGACGTCTCTTGTTTTTTTTTTCGCCATTGGAGAGAGAGCGGAACCATTATAGCGTGCTGCCCTGTTGCATATGATTGATGCAATCCCTTGCATTCTAGCGAAGTGAGCAGGAGAGCTGCGATTGAAAATTGAAATCCGTTGTCAGCGTGCGGAGTGTCATCTAAACAACGTCCAGCAAATAAATGTACTGATTATTATCTAATGAAATTATAAGTGAAAAGGGTCCGATTATTGCCCATATTTGTTGTGTTTTTCGTGAAATAGTATGTGCGCTCTTGGTCAGTATTTTATGTAAACTTTTTCTTTTTTTTCTATGTTGCCCTGATAGTAACTGTATAACTATACAAATAATTGTTTCGAATGTAAAGCGATCGTTGATGAGAAATCGCGGGAATAGATTGTGAACTTGAGATTTGTGTAGCCACTGTAAGAAAATTTTCTGTTTTTTTTGGCATGTATAGATTAGTTACAGGTTGTAATTTAATTATTAGAGTGAAATGTTATTTTATGCAAATGTGAAAATTATAAAGTTTTCGGTTTTATAATATGATACAATATATGTATGGGAATTGTCATTCTATTATTTCTTGTCTATTTCTAAACTTTGAATTGTTAAAGAAAAAAAAAAAAAAAAAAAAAAATTGCAAAATATGTAAGTTTGTTGAATAAATTTATTGACATTGTTAAACGATATTAATAAGTTTTCTAATGAAAAACTTATTTTCAAGGGGGTGATGCGAGTGTAGTAATGCTTAGTTAAGAATATTAAATTTTGTTTAATTAAATAAGATAATGTTTAATGTAAATCATTTACTAATAATTATGAAATTAATTGTTTAAAATGGGTAGGGTTGGTAATCCTGAATAGGCCCAGAGAGTGGACTACCCTATAACGGTTTTCAGTCTTGAGGCGGACGCGATACGCGTTAGATTTAGAACCATGTGATCTTAAAGTAAATTGTTTTGTGTTCCTCTCCGACCTAATATTTATATAAATTCATACTCGCATATCCCCTAATTAACTAAACCATTTTCGAAATTAATAAAACGTAATAAGTGTTAATAAAGAGTATTAATTAATATCCCCCTCCCCTTCGTTTTATAACGGTCTTTTAGAGTCAGAACTCGGCGTGGCTACCGGAAACTATACGAAGAAAGTGATAAATGAAGCAAAGAGCCGATAGAGAATAAATAGAGATAATAATAAAGTAGGAAGAAGCGTAAATAAATAATGAAGATAATAAATAATAAAGCGTATTCACTACAATACCCGGTTAGGGTAACTTTTAAAATAATAATTTCTCCAAAAAAAGACTTACATTTTTGAAATCAGGGTAAAAATCTACACTAAATATCTTATTCTCAAAAAAATTGGGAACAGTCCACATTTCTGAAAAGCTTCCAGTTTTTATTTAAACCAAACAAAAATGGCGCGTGGACTTTTTTTTTTGAAAGCCAAACATTTTAACTGACAAATAAAGGGAGCAAGTGTAGTTTACGTTCCCTTGACGCAAACGGGGACGCAAACTACACTAGGTCAAAATTGGGGAACGTAAACTACACTAGGATCTTTAGGAGACATTTTTTAAATGAATTCATCAAATAAAACGTTAAAACTAACAAAAATATTACGACTTAACCTAACCTATATATATACACACACAAACTCAGAATGGTCCCCTGAGAAACTTATATGTTAAACACAGACCGTGCATGGAACAAGGAACTCTTCTGGGAAAATTAAATCCACTATAGTCCGAATAAGTAATGGTAAATGACAAATACCATAGTTTTTCTTTTTCATGATGCTAGCCCGACGTGGGCAACGGGTCTCTCGCAAAGAGATCCCATAAATATAGCTTCCCTCACCAGCTATCTGCAAAGCTGGATCCTGTCTGCTTTGCAGATAGCTGGTGAGGGAAACTATATTTATGGGATCTCTTTGCGAGAGACCCGTTGCCCACGTCGGGCTAGCATCATGAAAAAGAAAAACTATGGTATTTGTCATTTACCATTACTTATTCGGACTATAGTGGATTTAATTTTCCCAGAAGAGTTCCTTGTTCCATGCACGGTCTGTGTTTAACATATATATATATATATATATATATATATATATATATAATATAAGAAAACTTATATATATATATATATAAGAAAACATATATATATATATATATATATATATATATATATATATATATATATTAGGGTGTGACCGTTGCCCTCCAAAAATCAAAAAATGGTCCTACAATGCTGTTCAAAGTTTTAGTGTTGTGTATTTATCTAGGAAACACCCCTGTAAATTTTCTTGGAGATCGGTGCATGTTTGAGCTAGCACCGTCATACCAGCAAGTATTGCTATTTCAGCTTATGAACTTCATAAATAAGTGTGAAAATAGCACATTTTATCAGATTTTCATTTCCGGGTCTGGAACGCTGACCCACAGCTTTGTCTGCTGCTTGTAACTAAAGGATCCGAGCCAGTGAACTTCACAATGGTCTACCCCGCCGCACTTCACAAAGCAAGGTGGATGGCTAAACTGCTCTATACCCTCAAGATTGTTCTTTTGTCAGGCCAGATCAAAGAGCAGTTTCCCAAAGCCGAGGTTGTGACTAAAAGTCAAATCAGCAAGTTAGAATGGTTTGCTGTGTTCACAGTCGCTGTTTTTGTCCCATGGTGGATTGTTTGCCCCGTTCCAGCAAGTGCGCCACTGCATGACTCCAGATTCCTGGGATCTTGGGAGCATTGCTCCAGTAAATTTGACCATGAGAAAAAGTAAATTTGGGTTTGGGTTTTGTTCATCCGCTAGACGTTATGCAATTTTTTTGCATATACGTTCTTGTACAAACCAATTTTTTTAAATTACAAATTTAGTTATTTTAAGTTTAGTTGGTAATTCCATATTTAACAATTATTTTTATTTTTGTTAAGCTTCAATGTTTTGATAATTAAAATTTTATTAAAATGTATTTTTTTTTAATATAAAATTATCAGGATTGGACTATGTTCCATTGATCTCGGCCAGGTTTGATAAATTGGCCAGATAATTACTTGTGCGGTTTTAAGTAATCCACCATGACTCTAGAATTGAAAAGTTTAGTTAAGTTTAAACTTACTTTTACTTACTTTAACTTACCTACTTTTACTTACTCTTCCTTACTTTTACTAAGTTTAAAGCACTTACTTTTACTTACTTTCATTGTACTACATTTACTTACTTTTACTCACTTTTACCATACTATCTATATTTACTAACTTTTACTTATTTTGTATTTTTTCAGGTAGTCAATAACACTGGTATGCATATGAAATATTTTTGTCTGCTGTGAGAGTTTTTTCAACTCATATTATATAATTCGACCATGCTGAATTCGAAAATGACATTGGTTTTCCTCAATCAGGTCAGGTTTTTTCTCTATTGGCCATTTATTATAAGTCCAATTTTATCCCCAAATTTGTTGATTTTTTTAGCTTAAACACTGTAGATACGAGTAATATTATAAGAACACTCGTGAAAAATGAAAACATTGTGTGAATAAATACTTTTATTCATACAATGAATATGGAAAAAAGTTTATTGAGGAAGGAATGAAGTTTTTTTGGCTTTCCATCTGTGTTTTTCTTCGGGCACGTCTCGCTTGAAACATCAGCAATAGTCCGCCAGCATATTGATATCCCAGTTTCCCTGGTACCTCTCTTCCATTATTTTGATATCTTGGTGAAATCATTCACCCTGTTCCTCACTATAATCCCCGCAATTTTCAGGAAAATAGTCCAAGTGGGACCACAAAAAGTGCATTTTTATGGACATGCACGACCCATGAGCTTTGAAAACTTCCATCAAGTTTTCGACAACGGACTCGTATTCTGGACTTCTACGCTTGCCAAGAAAATCAGTGACAACTGATTTGAATGCCTGCCAGGCATCGGAATGCTGAACCCTCCTTATTCATTGATTTGATGAAATTTTTCATCAAGCCCAGCTTAATATGAAGTGGTGGGAGCAAAATTTTTGTTGGTGGTACAAGGGGCACTGAAACGACATTATGCGACCCAGGTTCAAAATTCTCTCTGGATGCCCATTCACGCTGTGCATAGTGCTTCTCATCCGCTCGGCTATCCCATTTGCAGAGGAAACATGGGTATTTCGTGTATCCCCCTTGCATTCCCAATACAAATGCCACAATCTGAAAAAAAATGAAAATATTTAAAGAATTTAGAGAATTTGTTCTATCAGATAAAAAAATCTATGCATTGGACTGTATCACTTCTGTGGGGAAGTTAAGTGTTCTTATACGCTCTCAAATAACCTTTGGAAAAACAACATAGTCAATAGCAATAGTTTACTTATGATATTAATATTACCTTCAAATCTCCACAGATCCTCCAGTTATGTTGGTCGTATACGAGAGCATCCAGTAAAATTTTCATGTTATCGTAGCTCTCAGTAAGTTGTACGGAATGTGCTACAGGGACTGATGCAACCCTGTTCCCAATGTTGAGAAGTACTGCTTTCAAACTTCGTTTAGACGAGTCTATAAATAGCCTCCATTCTGATGCGTTATATGGCAGGCCCAAGGATTCGATTAGCCCCTCAACATTGCAGCAGTACACCAAGGAAGAGGTATTTTTGTGCACTGCAAAAAACTTGCCGAATTCTTCCTCTCGTTTCCTATACCAGGAGAATGTTGTTCCCGGAGCCAGCAAGTTGTCCTCTCGAAGTCGTGAGCCCAAGATCTCGGCAGCTAATTTGGAAAGTCCTAAATCCCTGGTAAGATCATTAAGTTTGGCCTGGTTGAGAGGCCTCGGCTCATTTGAAGCGGTATTTTGAGGTATATACGACTGGGACTGGTCATTGGCATTGGTCATTGATTCATCATCAGAATCATCGAAGTCCAGGGTTTGAGGTGGGTCGGGTATTGGAATTCCAGGACCATGAGGTACAGGTCTCATAGCAGAAGGAATGTCAGGGTATACAACAATGTGCTTATTCTTCTTGTTAACTCCTGAAAATAGAAACACAGAAACATGGATATAAAACTTGCATATGAAATAGAAGAAGCATTCAGACAGTGGCGGCTCGTGAGGAAGGCTGCGGTCTGTAAGATATGAAATAGGTCGATGGAGTCTGTATATTTTCTTTCTTTTTCATTCATATTGTCCCTTCGGGGACAATATGAATGAAAAAGAAAGAAATATACATCATTGTATATGTAAATGTAACTTGTATAACAATATGTATGTGTAAATGTATTTTCTATAACAATATGTATGTAAATGTATGATTACCATTATGGTGAATATTATGCTATATATGGTGAATATTACATTATGGTGAATATTATGTCAAGTTTCATACGAGGATTTCAAAATATTTAAGAAAAATAAATTTATAAGCCCACCTTGGAGTTTGTCATGCAGAAATAGCAATCTGTCACGTGATCCTTTCCTTCTCTCCAAATCATGGAATTCCAAAAGGCAAAGATTTCGCTCTGCCTTTGCTCATCTTCTCAAATTTTCAATGCACGTCTTGCAGCACATATGAGGGGCGAAATTTTGTCCTGGTCCCCTAGCTTAATTCCAAAGTATGCTCTATACATTGTCTTCACAAATTTAGTGATTTGGGACTGGTTATTTGGCATGGTAACCGTCCCACATATGTAGCAGAATCTATTGGGATCATTTTTACACGCTCTATTCATTATGAAATATTTTATCTATATGCCTGAAAAGTAAAAAAGATATTATACAAGTGAAACAAGTGATGATAGATGTTACTGTTCCAATTCCTCTTTGACAAAATCACGAAAAATTCTATTTTACTTATGAGGCCATAGCTGGATAACCTGAGCTGATTGAGAAAAACAGATTGCAGATTCGAAATCAGCAGGAAAAACTCTATAAGAATCACTTACAAAACCCTTGACAGCAAAATTGATGCATACCAGTGTAATCAATAATGGATCCTAATATTGATGAAGTTGGAGAGAAAAGTGAGGGTGTTAAAAGGGGTTACTTTTGTGGTCAATGCAAGAACAAATATTCAAAGAAGCAAAACTGGGAGGAACATTTAAATTCCAAAAAAAAATTTGTTACAATACAAGAGGTCCCAGAGTTTGGGCCCACAGCTTAGATATTGCAGTAAAGAAATACCAGGATGAAGTGCAGCAAAGAGATACGGCAAAGCAGTCATTTAGTTTGTTCACAAAATGTGCTAGTGCTAGACCTCAAAAAAATGAACCAACTTCATCAACTGCTAATCTAGAAAATGAAACTTTTTCACTAGATGTTTCACAGACTGAAGAAAGTGCTTCTCCTCCACCTAAGAAACAAAAGGTAAGTGAGGAATCTGCGCATCAGACTAACAAAACTGCTTTAGAGGAATTTGAAAATTCCCAAATCCAGAAGACATTGAATGCAATTTTGCGCCTAACAAAAGAAACTCACCAAGCTGTTGTGGTTAATAAAGAGAAGAGTCAAAATATGCCTTCAAGTTCAAGTGTTGCATCCAAATCTAATAAAGCAAAAAGCAACAAATTTGACATTTCCATAGCCCATTTAAGCAAGTGTAAATCAATACAAGAAATCCTGAACAATGATTTGATCAAATCTACATTCAAATTGGTGGAAAAGAAGGATCTAGGGCATGCTGATGATTCATTTTCAGTACCAAGTGATATAATGGAAAACATTGCAAATAGTGACACTAATATGCCTGATGTAGATATAGCTGTTGAGGATGAAGATGATGATAATCAAGCAAGAAGATATCGATGATGCTTCTGATGATAAAATGTTTACATTATATTGCATAGCTTGCACAGACCCCAAAGCATGTGCTTCAGACAAACATTCTAACATAAAAGGTTACTTCAATGTTAAAGATTTAACCTATGTATGCAAACAAGGAGAAAATCAAGAGAGATGGTTTAGATCTGAAAACCCACCTGAAGAGACATTTAATTAAACTTCAGCATCATCAAAGAGCTGCTGTTTATGAAGTGATGAAAACATCTTCTCGGAACACTACTAAACGCATAGAAGACTTATGTGGCAACATCTTATACTACATAATGAAAACAAACACTGCATGGGCTCTATATCCAGTACTTCTAGCTGTATTACATAGGTCAGGTTGTGAGGTTGGAAATTTGAATCATAGCACACATGCGTGCGAGACAATTTGTGAGCTATTAGATAATCAACTTAAAGAACAAACTGTAAAGTGGTTCTTAGAACAAACTTCAGTAACAATAACAGCTGACATTGGAACAATTTTGGGATTAAACATGCTAGTTGTATTAGTTATGAGTGAAGAAGATAAGACTGTAAAACTTGCTGGGACAAATTTAGTACGCAGCAAATCAGGAGTTTATTTGGCCAATGAAATTTTTGATGTGTTGAAGTCTCCTAATCACTTGAAACTATCTGAAGAAGCAATTAAGTCCAAGGTATCTGGAATGGTTGGAGATGGGGCTTTTTGTAAGGACAACGAGCCATTTAAAAACGAAATGAAAAAGTTGTTTGGAGAAAATTTCAAATTTCGATGGGACTTAATGCATCTTGTGAACAGAGCCCACGTTGATGCATTGAAGAAAATTTGTAAACTAAGTGAGCTTTTAGACTTTATTCAGAATCACTCTTCAAATCTGAGATCAGGCCTTGACTATACCAATATGGTTCTTGACAATATCATTGGTTTTAAGAGACCAAAACTCAAATCTGATACTCGCATGGTTAATTACGAATTTGATCAATTTGACAGATTTGGAAAATTGTGTTTTTTGATCATCCACAAGAGAAAGAAATTAGTGCCAAGTTCTATGTATTGATTTCCTATGTAACAAAGATTATGTTGCAAGTAGCTCAAAAAACCACAGTTAGTGCAGAATTTGTAGAAAATATATTTTATAAAGAAGGAGGGAAAACTGTTATGTTAATAGTGATGGAAACAATTTCCAAATTAGCTAATGGAGGAAATGCAAATGATGTAGTTTCTGAATTTAAGCACGATACCACAGGGCAGCAAAAGGAACTAACAGCTGAGGATTACATCCTAAATGAAGTTTACAAATACATCAAGAAACGTTCTGATTACTACCAGGTTGCTGAAGTTGCTAGACCATCCAGAACCAGATCTGAAAGTAGTTTTACAAAAGACTCAGTGATAAATTGGCTGACAGAATATATAGAACAGCTGTGGAAAGGAATCAGAGAGAGATTAAAGCATTTTGATAAAGATGGATCAACTGCCTGGAGTGAAGCACCAGCTGAAGGGACATTCTCCATTCTTGGTTACATTGTTGAACACAAAGGATCCATTAAGCCATCTCATTTGACTAAGCTGTGCAGAATTGCGAAGGAGGGTCCAGCTCCAGGCACTAGATCTGCTGTAATGATCACACAGAAAGCCATTGATCAGTGGCCAGCATACATGGCGGTAATTCACAACAAATGCCTACATGCAAGGTCTAACATCGTCCACCGTTGCTGCTGCAATGAATAAATAAACTTAAGGTGAGTTATAAACTGTACATTATTGTATTATTATGTTTAGCTAAAACAATTTGTAATTGGTATGTCGTCAATTCAATAGTTTACTATCATTAACCTATCTAGTGGTGTAAGGGGAAAAAAAGTAAATTCAGAGCTGTGCTCCAGTAAATTTTTTCAAATCTGGAGTCATGCGCCACTGAATGACTTGAATTTGGTCGAAACCTTGGCTGAATTTGCTCCATATGACGCCACAATAGTTGACAAAGCACGTGTGGCACTCGGTAGACACACTTGGTACCTAACTGAGGAGTTGGCCCCACTGGCTTTGTTCTCATCCCAAGTACAAGAAAGAACAAAAGAGGAGATGAGGAAGGCCCTTCTTTGCCATGAAGGCACTGAAGTTACTAAGAGAGTAGGGCTCAATCATGGGGGCTATGGAAAGCCATATCTTCCCCCTGTCCCAGAAAGTGGCACTGCCCTGGTGGACCTAATTGGGCCTGACTCAAGCCGGTTCTTCACCATTTTAGGCATGCCCTATCAGTTTCTCCACAGTCCAGCCAGTGAATGGGTGGATCATGACGACTACCTGAACATGAAACGGGTTGTGGACAAGCTTCAGGTCGTCAATGAGGCTGCAGAGCGTGGTGTAAAACTTTGCCATGACTTTCTTAATGTTGCCAGGGATGAGGAGCGCTTTCAAGAAGTCCTTCAAGTAGTTGAAAATGACAGAATCTGCGTTCCTAATCAGCGCAAACGATCATCTGTTTCCGAACAGAAATCATGGTTTCTTGCTCTAGAGAAATAATACCTTGTGAATATATGATAAAACCCCTTAATGTACCATGAGAGAATAAGAATGATTAACTTTTTTGTGTTAGTGATAACAGCTTTTAATTAAGACAGGCAAATGATTTGTGTTAATATCCCTTATGATGGTTGTGTAATCTCATATATAGGCGCGTATGCCGTATAAGCAAAATTGCTATTTTTCAAATTGCTGGTGCTCACTCGAATATGCATGAATCTTCAAAAAATTGCATGTGGGTATTTTTTATGTCAATATGCAACACCAAAATTTTGAACAGCATTGTAGGACAAAGTTGGGGCAACTGTCACACCCTAATATATATATATATATATATATATATATATATATATATATATATATATATATATATATATATATATATATATATTGACGATTGGTTAGGTTAAGTCGTAATATTTTCGTTAGTTTTAACGTTTTATTTGATTAGGTATACGTGGACAAAGTTGGGGAACGCAAACTACACTAGGATACTGTAGGGAAACGTAATCGGATCAATGAAAGAAAGCCACCCCCAGCCTTCTTTAGTTAGCTTTATAAGGCTAACTAACGAAAATATCACGACCTAACCTAACCAATCGTTAGGTCAACTGTACGCCCTTGATGATTGGTTAGGTTTAGTCGTTTTATTTTCGTTAGTTAGCCTTATAAAGTTAACTAAAGAAGGCTGGGGGTGGCTTTCTTTCATTGATCCACGTAAACTACATTAGGATAATGTAGGGGAACGTAAACTACACTAGGCACCACAGGGGGACGTAACCTACACTTGCTCCAAATAAAGTTCTTGATACTTGAGACGTCAAGAAATTTTCTCGAATGCATTTATTTTTGACAAAAATGTTTGTATTTCCCAAAAAAAACAATAGAAAAATAAAACCATCTAACTTCATCTAGTTTAACTCAGTGTGTCCTCACTGGACTTAATTCAACCTAATCTAACGTATACCTAACCCTAACTTACCAAAAACAACTATTAGGAGTTTCGAAGAAAATATAATTGCAATAAAATTCTTCATAAACATTATTTCGAAGAATTTTTTAGTTTGATTGGGTACGTTTCGTTGAGGGAACGCGTGTAACATTTTGCTCTGTATTAGCATCGATCTTTCATAGTAATATAAGCTGCTGTGAGAAGTGATTTTCTCATATTATACGCGTAAATATCTCTTGAATATCCTGTCAGAAGTTAGTATCCCATCTTGAATAAAAAAATACTTTTACAGGAATTATTCACCACATTCGAAACTATATAATTTTCTGGTGACCTTTGGCAAGCAACGCTATTACATGACCGAAGGCCTGCAGTGCCACGTCTAAACCCACGAACGAAAAAACGCGAGTACACATGCTCAACTAATTTCACAAAAATCGGCTCATAATTAAATTTATCTATCTATCTATCTATCTATCTATCTATCTATCTATATATGGGATTGAACTCAGAATGGTCCCCTGAGATCTTTTATGTTACACACATATGTGCATGGAACAAGGAACTCTTCTGGGGAAAATTAAATCCACTATCATATAGTTCGAATAAGTAATGGTAAGTGACAAATACTATAGTTTTTCTTTTTCATGATGTTAGCCCAACGTGGGCAACGGGTCACTCGTAAAAAGGCCCCAAAATATAGATTCCCTCACCACTCACCAGTTCTCTCCGCCCGTCTTAAGACGTTTTTTTTAGGTAAATATACCGATGCATAGTAGAATTATAATTAATCCGTTACGTAGCATACCCGCTAGACCGCGTTGCCGGGGTCTTTGAAAACTGTCCATCCATCCATCGTGTTCTGCCTATCAGGCAGGCCCAACTCATATGTTCCGCCAAAGTGGTCTATCCTGAGCTATCCTTTTCATCTCATGGTAGCTCCTGCCTGCCTTCAAATCACCCAGCATTGCTTTCCTTTTCCTTCCCCTCGGCCTTCTACCTTCATATCTACCCTCTATCACCTCCTTCAACAATCCTTCTCCTCTTAATACATGTCCGATCTATTTCTTCTGTCTTTCTCTTATCACCTTAATGAGTCTTCTTTCCTCCCTCAGCTGTTGCAGTACTTCCTCATTACTTTGGTGTTCCCTCCACCTTATCTTTAGCATTCTTCTCCAAACCCACATTTCAAAACTTTCCAGGAGTTTCTTTTCAGTTGTTTTCAGTGTCCATGTTTCTGCTCCATACAGTACCACCTTACTCATACCAATTCTAGATCTTACTTCCTTATTGGAATCTCCATTGTTAGTTAATAAACTTCCCAGATATTTAAACTGCTCAGCTTCTTCTAAGGTCCGATTTCCTATCATTAGGATCATTTGTGCTCCTTTCCTTCTTGTAATTTTCATTACCTTTATCGTGTTCTCATTAATTCTCATTCCGAATTCTTCCGCCGTTGTTGTCAAGCTATTGACCATTCTTTGCAGTCTTTCCTCAGTACTACAAACAAATGCCTTGTCATCCGCAAACCTTATAGATTTGACCAATTTACTTCCCACTCTGATTCCCTCACGTCCAGATTTTGGTTTTAATCGGCTTAATGCCAGTAATATGAAACTTGCTTTTCAAGGTTAAAGCAATTTTTTTTGCCAACTATATACAAATTCGAACAATTTTGATAAATAAAATTTATCCCGAGTTGGCAACACTGAGTCAAGAGCATAGTAACGGGAAACGGCCCAACGGTCAGTCGCTACGTGACAGTCAAGCAGAACGGTTGTTGAAGCTCTCTGCTGATGAGCAAGTGACAGGTTGTGGTGACTTGTGTGTTTTTATAGCATTTGTTTTGTACTACGGTGTGTATTTCTTTTTATTTTGCACATCGTAATAATTACTTTCTACGTTTTTTCAGATATTGTATGGTAATTCAAAATGGCATCAAATAGACGTGCTTGTGTAAATCACCCAGACAACTTCTGCTTTGTCTGTGGACAATATACACCTAAGCCACAACGTTAGGAGACCAACAGAGGGACTGGGCACCACATATTTGCTGTGCACAGTGCAATGCAATGTTAATAGCTTGGATGAATGGTAAAAGAAAAGCTATGCCGTTCTCAGTCCCCATGGTTTGGCGTGAGCCGAAAAATCACTTCAATGATTGTTATTTTTGTTTGACAAAGATTGCTGGTTTCACAAAGAAAAACAAATCAAAGATCACGTACCCAAACTGCGAATCAGCAATGAAACCAGTACCACATGATGAAACAAATCCACCACCAGTTCCACCAGCAACGATAACAGACAGCAGTTCATCTGAAGATTCTGCTAGTGATATAGAAACAGGGAAAGATGGCATATATGTTCCAGATGCAAATATTTCCCCACATTTGTTAAGTCAAGCGGAGTTAAATGACTTAGTGCGCGATTTGGAATTACCAAAAGAAAAGGCAGAGTTGCTTGATTCAAGACTTCAAGAATTTAATCTTCTCCAACCAAACACCAAAGTTTCCCATTTCCGCCATCGCCATTTGCAGTTTTCATCATTTTACTTACAGGAAGAAAACGTTTGTTTCTGCCACGATATCAGTGGTCTGATGCAAGGGATTGGCTGTCGCTATGATCCAAAAGAATGGAGACTGTTCATTGACTCTAGTAAAGCTAGCCTTAAAGCTGTATTACTGCACAACGGCAATGAAAAACCTTCAATACCTGTAGCACATGCCACTGGCCTTAATGAGACTTATGAATCGATGAAACTGCTGCTAAGACTCATCAAATATAAGGACCACACATGGAATATTTGTGGCGACCTTAAAGTTGTATCATTACTTCTTGGGTTACAGTTGGGCTACACAAAGCATATGTGCTTTTTGTGTCTATGGAACAGCAGAGATGACAAGAACCACTACAAAAAACATGATTGGCCATCTAGAACTGAACATGTTGTTGGTAAATACAATGTGAAACACCCAGCACTTATTGACCCTCAGAAAGTACATCTTCCACCACTTCACATCAAACTTGGCCTTATGAAAAATTTCGTGAAGGGTATGGATCATCAAGGTAGTGGTTTCCAATATTTAAAGGATAAATTCAAAGGAATATTGACAGATGCTAAGCTAGAAGCTGGAGTTTTCACTGGACCACAGATCCGCAGTGTCATCCACGACTCATCGTTTCCATCTAACCTAAATGAGAATGAACTAGGAGCATGGACATCTTTCGTTGAAGTTGTCAAAAATTTTCTTGGAAACCACAAAGCTGAAAACCACCGTAAACTCGTAGAAAACATGCTTAAATCTTATGAAATAATGGGATGCAGAATGTCTTTGAAAATTCATTTTTACATTCTCATCTTGACTTCTTCCCGGCCAACCTTGGGGCTGTAAGTGACGAGCATGGTGAGCGCTTCCACCAACAGATTTCAGTTATGGAAAACAGATACCAAGGTATTTCAACCCAAATATGATGGGAGATTATTGTTGGTTCCTGCAGAAGGAGAGCTCGTCATCCTACAAGCGACAAAGGAAGAGGACACACCAAAGTTTCACTTAAGAACAGGAATTTGCCTTTCAGTAGTAACAACAAAATACTAACGCGCTTTGGGTGGATGGTTGGGCGCAGGGGTGGTAACTCCGCCAGCGGAATTCCGCTGTCTGTCTTAAGCCAGAATAAAGGAGGAAAGACATCCCTGTTCACTAATTATTTAAGTATGCTTAACATAAAACGTGGCACGGAAAAGTAGCTTAGACGGCTTTCGTAATAGAAGCGGGTGAGAAAAAAAATGAAAAATAGGGGTTTTCGGTTACACAAAATCTGGACGTGATAGAGAAATTTTGATATCAGATCTGAAATCAGCATCAGCGCTTTAGTAGGAATCAGTTGTTCACGTGTCTGTAACAAAAAAAAAGTTGAAATTTGTTGCCTAGTGTTATCATTGCTTCCGCATAGATGTTAAATAACACGGGGGACAGGGAGCATCCTTGCCTAACCCCTCTCCCAACCAATCCAGGCTCCGATTCTCCTCCTACAACTCTAACATTCACAGTCTGGCCAAGATATAGGTTTTTTATCAGCCTACGGTCCCTCCAGTCACCATTAATATTCTTCAATATTTCCATTAGTTTCCTCCACTGGACTCTGTCAAAAGCTTTTTCAAACTGTAGCAACAAATTTTCTTTTTTATTACTGTACTCTTATTACGGGCGGCAATGTGAAGCTCAAGATTTTCATGACTGCGTTCTTTTCTATAATTTTATTGACAAAATAATTGAACCGACAGTAATTGGGGGGTCGAAGGTCCCCCAATTACTGGGGGTTTAATTATTTAGTCAATAAAACTATCGTCATGAAAATCTTAAGCTTCACAAATCTTGACACAATGTGAAGCTCAAGATTTTCGTGGCTGCGTTCTTTTCTATAGTTTTATCGCGGTGCTGGGGCCTTCAGGCCCAGTAATTGGTGGGGACGGGGGGCTGGTCACACACATATTTTCGTTCATTACTCATCACCCCCATCCACCATACGAAGTTTGGTCGAAATCGGTTCAGAAACATAGAATTTTTTTTTGCAAACAGTCAGACAGACAGACACACATTTGCTAAATAATAGTAAGAATTATTGTATATATATATATATATATATATATATATTAGAGTGTCCCAATTTTTTTGTTCCTGAAGTTTGTCATGCACACACCCCTAATTTCTTCCACTCGTGAAAACATGCCAGCAAGATGAATTTCATTCGTGTTCTTTAATTTTAAGGGTCCCCTCAAACCATGTGTTACTATTGCTGAACGGCTACTCTCACTATTATACTAATTGTAGCATATTTCTTTTCAGGTTATGGATACAAGAAAGCAGGAGACTGTGTGGTTGGTGGGGGTGTTGCGAAATGAACCCCTGGAAATGCTGTGTCAATCCAAGTGGGAGATGTTCTTCGACGTCTGTTGTTCTTCACTCGGAAGAAAAAAACGTCACGGCGGAAGCTGCCAATGTGGTAGCTGATGAGGTTATGGCGGTGTGGGCTCGGGCATCTATCCGACCTCCCACAAGCCAAGTGCGTCGAGAGGATCAAGGCCCTCTCCACGGACTACGAGAAGGTTGCCAGAAACGAAACCGTGGGGGAGAGTTGCAACTGGAGCGGGAAAAGGGATTCCAAGCCAACCTGAATACACTGTTCGAAACAGCTCATGCCAACGCCATGAAACTCATCAAAGTCCCCGAAGATCGAGACTTTCTGAATGACCAGCGAACTGTGCGGAAGATGTACATCGGAGGAGAGGACCTGGAGTTTGCTCGCAGGGCAGCGGAGCGGGAGAAACGCCGAGCAGCTGAAGAGAAGAGGAAGAAGAAAAGCCGCGAAGAGATGGACTCACTGCAAGCAAAAGGAACGGTGAAAAGTGGGTCTTCTTCTTCTTCGGAGTCCATGGCCGAAGCATCCAATGATGATGTCCAATATTCCTCTCCTGGTCCTTCAGTTCCTCGATCCGCTCCCAAGGACCCAAGGACGGCCAAGTGTCGGCAAGGAGGATCATCCAATATCCCAATTTTGCTGCAGCCCTGGATCGAACTGGAACATCAGTACGCCAAGCGATGCACATTGTGGCTCCAGCACTCGCTGCCGCGGGAGTTGAGTTATCCTCGGTCACCTTGTCCAAATCAAGTCTTCACCATTCACGGCAGAAGTCCAGGAAGAACTTGGCAGCCAGAATCAAGACCGAGTTCAATCCTGATACGCCGCTTGTCGTCCACTTTGATGGCAAACTCCTACCTGATTTGGATGGAGGGAAATTGGATCGCATACCAGTGCTGGTCAGCGGGAAGAATCTTGAGAAGTTGTTGGCAATCCCAAAAATCCCTGACAGCACGGGACAGCGAATGGCTGGAGCTGTTCTGAAGGTGCTGGACGATTGGCCGCAAGTTCAACCATGGATTGCCGGTCTCTGCTTCGACACAACAGCGGCGAATACCGGTATTCACAGCGGCGCTTGTACGATTATCCAGGACCAAATGGACTGCCGCATTCTTTTCCTGGCTTGCAGACACCACATGATGGAATTGGTAATCACCTCAGTCTTTGACCTGTTCTTCAGGTCTTCTGGCCCCAAAATTGCGCTGTTCGCTCGCTTCAAATCCCAATGGGAGTTCATCGACCAGAAGCAGGCTTCTCCGTTCAACGGCGATGGCCCAAGCGACATCCTTTCGGAATGGGTGGCGTTGAAAAAAGAGCAGATTGTCCACTTCATTGAAGACCAGCTTGAAGTTGGCCACCCAAGAGACGATTACCGGGAGTTCCTGATCCTCGCTCTGGTCTTCCTCGATGGTCATGGCAAACGAGATCTCCGGTACAATCGTCCTGGAGCATACCACCGGGCCAGGTGGATGGCCAAAGGCATTTACTGTCTTAAGATGTTCATCTTCCGAAGCCAATTCCACCTGACCGCTCACGAGGTCCGGTCACTACGCAGGATAAACGTCTTTGCCGTCACCATCTACCTCCAGAGGTGGTTCGAGGCTCCATTGACGGCGGACGCGCCCGTCAATGACCTGGAGCTGTTGGAGGACCTAGAGCGGTACAAGGCGGTGGATCATGATGTAGGTACCACCACATTGACGAAATTCCGGGGCCACCTCTGGTACCTAAGCAAAGATTTAGCCGGACTCGCTATGTTCTCCTCCAAAACCACCGATGCAGAGAAGACGGCCATGCTCCAAAACCTGCACAAGAAGACCGAAAACCCAAAAGATCTGCGTCGGCTGGAGGGAAAGAGTGTCTTGACCGTGAGACGGTCGGATTTGAGCACCTTGGTCACGAAAAGGACTCAAAACCTTTTTCATTGCCTGAAGCTGCTTTTTCCAAAAACCCCCAAAGATCTCAAAGGATGTGCACCATCGTTGAAGTCTGTGAATGACGCGGCAGAACGGGCGGTGAAACTGGCGGAAGATTTCAACGAGGGCCTGACAAAAAACGAGAAGGAACAGCAGCTCGTGTACCAAGTCGTCGAATACCACCGCCAGCAGTTCCCCTCAGCAGACAAAAAGATCCTCTGTCCCCCGAAATGAAATGTGCCATTAGGAAGAATCTCCATTTCCTTTAATTTAGTCATTAGAAAGAATTTACATTTCATTCTTCCATTCTAGAATGATTAATGCTGAGCATTTACGTTTGTTCATATAGGGTCGAATAAACAAGGTCAATGAGGGGACCCTTCCCCTCCTAATAGGCCAATGAAATTTCGCCCATTTTTTCCTTTCTTCAAGTATAATTAATTAAAAGGGTGTGCGATTTGATTCTTGCAAATTTTTATTTTCACATGTGAGGCTGGGACACCCTAATATATATATATATATATATATATATATATATATATATATATATATATATATATATATATAAAAATATTATATATATATTAAATAATACAACGCTAGGTATATGTATAACATTTTTAATCTAAGGAGTGACATGACGAAAAATAAAAAATGATTTGAGTAATTAAAATTTAATACAATCAGCATGTTCTTACGTACAGTACATTCTTGTTTAACAACAACTGCTTTTTATTATATACTTTGGTTAGCCTTTGGTTAGTCTTTGGTTAGCTTCCGCCCGAATTGTTTATTCTGACGAAGGTCAAGCTTTTCACTCCACCTTGACCTACAGTTTAACGTCGAATCCGAACCACGCCCGATCAGCATCCCAGCGTCTTAACCACTAGGCCACCTACGGTACCCATTTATCTACCAACCACTTTCTTTATTGTGTGGAAGGATGAACAGCTGGGTTTTGCTGCTCGCCGGCTGCCGTCGGGTCTCGAACCCGGGGCCGATGGATTCATAGTCAGCGACGCTAACCACTACACCGCCGAGGTGTATATATATATATATACATACACACACTCGTATATGCAGGGGATGATAAAGTCTGTCTGTTTCATGTAATTTGCACCAAATTTTGTATACACATTAGGGATTAGGGGAGAACCAGGGAAAGTTTAAGTAACACACTCGTCTCTTCCAGTACCCCCTAAGTTGTGTTTCAGGGGGCTTCAGCAGGCATTCTAGTATATATATATATATTTTTTATTTTTTTAAGTTCAGAAAGAACCGATTCACCTCTATTTAAAAGGGCATATCTCGGCGGAAAAACAAAGAAAAAGTGAGAGGAAAGACAGAGGAAAAAGAAAGGGTGGAGGGGACAGTCGAAGTGGAAAAAGACCAAGGATGACAAGGACTGCAGGGTCGAGCCCCATCATCCTTGGGTGCTAGGTCCGGGAGGGGGCACATGAAACCTCCAGGAACAAGCACGTACAAACGAGCACAAAGAGCACGAGCTTAGAACCCCCTTGCGGGGATATATATATATATATATATATATATATATATATATAGTATATATATATATATATATATCCCAAGTAACACCAATAGTAAGCTACCTTTTTTACCAATTAGATCGAACTTTGTAAATAAATCGGATTTTCTTGTATGACCTACTTTTTGAGGTTAGGTTAGGTTAACCTGAGTTAACTTAACCTAACTAAAACAAAGGAGAAGGTGTGTAAAGTCTGAGAAAGCACAAAGGACGACTTATTTGATTTCAAATTTTTTTTAATTAAAATCCTAACGGGGTGAAATTTGAAAAAATAATTAATCAACTTATATTGTAAAAAATAAATTTCTCTAAACTTTCTTACTAAATTATCCCTCCTACTTTAACACAAACGAAAGTGATTACAATTTTGAAAATATAGAATATACTCGTATAACCTGTTCGACCAACTGTGTAAAAAATGGTCACGGACGAAAATTTACACAAATTGGGCATTTAGGACTATATATATATAATATATATATATATATATATATATAATATATACATTCAACTGCAAAGAACACGCAGTATAAATAACGTAAAGAACGACGCTTGTATAGGAGATATTCCGCGCAAGACGAGAGAGAGAGAACGAAACAAATGAAAAAAATGAGGTAACCACCTAGGAATCGAACCCGGGATCTTCCGATTGCCGGTCAGACGCGATACCATTACACCATGGGCCTCACTCTTCCAAATGCCGTAATTCTTCTACATACTCGCAGAAACCAATGCCCCAAGGGGGCACCTCCCGCATGCCGTAACATTATATACATTCAACTGCAAAGAACACGCAGTATAAATAACGTAAAGAACGACGCTTGTATAGGAGATATTCGCGCAAGACGAGAGGAGAGAACGAAACAAATGAAAAAATGAGGTAACCACCTGGGAATCGAACCGGGATCTTCCGATTGCCGGTCAGACGCGATACCATTACACATGGGCCTCACTCTTCCAAATGCCGTAATTCTTCTACATACTCGCAGAAACCAATGCCCCAAGGGGCACCTCCCGCATGCCGTAACATTATATACATTCAACTGCAAAGAACACGCAGTATAAATAACGTAAAGAACGACGTTTGTATAGGAGATATTCCGCGCAAGACGAGAGAGAGAGAACGAAACAAATGAAAAAATGAGGTAACCACCTGGGAATCGAACCCGGGATCTTCCGATTGCCGGTCAGACGCGATACCATTACACCATGGGCCTCACTCTTCCAAATGCCGTAATTCTTCTACATACTCGCAGAAACCAATGCCCCAAGGGGGCACCTCCCGCATGCCGTAACATTATATACATTCAACTGCAAAGAACACGCAGTATAAATAACGTAAAGAACGACGCTTGTATAGGAGATATTCCGCGCAAGACGAGAGAGAGAGAACGAAACAAATGAAAAAATGAGGTAACCACCTGGGAATCGAACCGGGATCTTCCGATTGCCGGTCAGACGCGATACCATTACACCATGGGCCTCACTCTTCCAAATGCCGTAATTCTTCTACATACTCGCAGAAACCAATGCCCCAAGGGGGCACCTCCCGCATGCCGTAACATTATATACATTCAACTGCAAAGAACACGCAGTATAAATAACGTAAAGAACGACGCTTGTATAGGAGATATTCCGCGCAAGACGAGAGAGAGAGAACGAAACAAATGAAAAAATGAGGTAACCACCTGGGAATCGAACCCGGGATCTTCCGATTGCCGGTCAGACGCGATACCATTACACCATGGGCCTCACTCTTCCAAATGCCGTAATTCTTCTACATACTCGCAGAAACCAATGCCCCAAGGGGCACCTCCCGCATGCCGTAACATTATATACATTCAACTGCAAAGAACACGCAGTATAAATAACGTAAAGAACGACGCTTGTATAGGAGATATTCCGCGCAAGACGAGAGAGAGAGAACGAAACAAATGAAAAAATGAGGTAACCACCTGGGAATCGAACCCGGGATCTTCCGATTGCCGGTCAGACGCGATACCATTACACCATGGGCCTCACTCTTCCAAATGCCGTAATTCTTCTACATACTCGCAGAAACCAATGCCCCAAGGGGGCACCTCCCGCATGCCGTAACATTATATACATTCAACTGCAAAGAACACGCAGTATAAATAACGTAAAGAACGACGCTTGTATAGGAGATATTCCGCGCAAGACGAGAGAGAGAGAACGAAACATACATATATATATATATATATATATATATATATATATATATATATATAGCTAAATCCCTCAGTAGCATTTTCTTGTAGGAGATACTTTTGAGGTTAGGTTAGGTTAGGTTAACTCGGTTAACACTGTTCTTCTGAACTCTCTACCTGCATGGGTGGCCGGTATATTCCACCACGGTAAATTCCACCAGGTAAATTCCACCAATGGTAAATTCCACCAATAGTAAATTCCACCAATGTAAATTCCACCAATGGTAATTCCACCAATAGTAAATTCCACCAATGGTAAATTCCACCAATGGTAAATTCCACCAATGGTAAATTCACCAGGTAAATTCCACCCCAAATTATTTAAAATAAAATATGATTTAAATAAGTAAAATGTAAATATTTTATTCCTATGGGTACAAATAGAAGAATACAACGAATATTACAATAATTTATGGTGCTCTTCCAATATGTGCTCTACCAAAATTTACATTCCAATACGTGATCTACCTTAGATTATTCGGATTAGCAGCAGGTACGTTAGTTAGCCTTATAAGGCTAACTAACGAAAATATCACGACTTAACCTAACCAATCGTCAAGGGCGTATAGTTGACCTAACGATTGGTTAGGTTAAGTCATGATATTTTCGTTAGTGCTAATCCGAATAATCTAAGGTAATATTTACATTTTACTTACATTACTTAAATGATTTAAATAAGTAAAATGTAAATATTACCTTAGATTATTCGGATTAGCACTAACGAAAATATCATGACTTAACCTAACCAATCGTTAGGTCAACTATACGCCCTTGACGATTGGTTAGGTTAAGTCGTGATATTTTCGTTAGTTAGCCTTATAAGGCTAACTAACGTACCTGCTGCTAATCCGAATAATCTAAGGTAGATCACGTATTGAATGTAAATTTCGCGGTAGAGCACATATTGGAAGAGCACCATAAATTATTGTAATATTCGTTGTATTCTCTATTTGTACCCATAGGAATAAAATATTTACATTTTACTTATTTAAATCATATTTTATTTTAAATAATTTGGGGTGGAATTTACCATTGGTGGAATTTACCTGGTGGAATTTACTTTGGTGGAATTTACCATTGGTGGAATTTACATGGTGGAATTTACTGTGGTGGAATTTTCCGCGGTGGAATTTACCTAGAACCACCTGCATGCATCCTCCTTTAAAGAGAGTTTGTAGTACCCGACTTTCGACACATTCTCATTCCTTTTATTGTTCAACTTTCTAACGCAAGGGTTAAGCGGTATTCTCAAACTTTTATCTATCTACTCAACCGGTCAACTCTAGAACAATCTTCCTCAATTTATTTTTACTCCCGTTTATGACCTGCAGTCTTTCAAACAGTGTCCAGGCATCTCGAAAACTTCAGACCTTCAGTTTGGCTGTTTTTCTCCTTATATGGGGGAGTGGAGCACTTTTTGTGGTCGTTCGCCTTTGGCTCCTCCTTGCATAAAAAAAATAATTATATTGTTATTTTCACTTATATAATAAACTGAATCCCATTAATTTTGCTTAAAAAGCTTCCATGCTTTCAACGGCATATGCAGATTAGAATTCTGTAAATATATTAATATCATATCAGATAACTAAATAGTGTATCATTTGGTTTGTCGCCTAAAGTATAATATTCTCATAGAATCAAAATTTGAATGTTGTTCCGCAACCGATTCGTAATTTTTGTAAGTTGCAAGAAATGTTAGCCTTCGCATAGTTTCAGACTAAAGAGGGTACTTGCTGCGCGTGAAAAAGTTTTTGTATTAATTAGTTGCAAAAAGACTATTTTCGGTTTTGTGTTTGGCGAGAAAGAATAACCGGTAAACACTGTAGACGAAGAGGATAAGCAGAAAAGTTTTTTTTGGACGAAGACGTAAAATGAATCTTTTTTTTTCCCGTTAAACTGAACCATATTATTTTTCGCCAGAAATAAACGTACGATAATACATATCAAAACAAAAAATTTTATGGCAAAAGAAAAAAATAGTAAACAAAGGCATAAATGATAGCAAAGAGCTTAATTAACTTTGTACTCGTAGTTTGGCACTTCTAATTATTTCCACTATAACAAAGAGGCCAAATAAATGCTAAAAGATTAAAATGTTATTAGAAGGGAGTGTCAGCTTTGTACGAGGTTGCGCAGTATCGTATCTCTTTCAGATTCATTTTATAATAGCTGAATTTGAACGTTTCATTTTTAAGAATAAAATACAAACATTTGAAAATATAAATACATTAAAGGAGTATAGGGAACATAAATGAGAATCCTCTTTGAGACACAAAACAATAACTTCGTTGAAATAATGAAATAAACAAATATAAATTTGTTTTATACAAAAGTTTCCGCCCTATTAATGTTTTTTTTCTTAATATTTTTTATATTAAATAATATTTCTTTGCATTTACTTATAATAAACCCATAATTTACTTATACTTAAAAATCAACGAACCAGAAAAGCGCATTTCTGTTTTATAAATTTATATTTCGCCAAACGGAATACTGTTAAATTCTTTTTTCTTTGTCTTTACGATCTGTTCTATAATTCATTTTATTATTTTACAGAATAAATATTTACTGTACCAAATACAATATGAATTTAACCTTGATAAACATTTCAGTAATGTTTTAATACATTTTGAAGCGTTACGCAAAATTGTTACAAGAAGCAAATGAATGTTTTTTTATTTATTTGTCAATCACTCCAAATGTTTAATTCAGTCCTAATCCCACTAATCCTAATCCCGGTAATCCTAATCCCACTAACGATACTTATTTTTCTGGTAAATTTAAATGATCATTGCATTCATTAGCATGGTTGAATAAACCATTTAAAGAGTATGTATTCGGGTGTAACAAAATATTTTTCTTTGCTTAACGGAAATATGCTTAAAATAGCCTTAAGTATTTATTGAAAGTTAATGATTAAAAATTATGAATAAAGAATTTTTGAGCGAATTAAGGGATCTTTTCAGTTTGGCGTACCGCGGATTTTCGAACTGAAAATTTGTATACTAATAAATTGTTATATTCTAATAACGAATAACGAAAATGATATTATTTTCCTGGAGAAATATGCGCACCATAGAAAAAAATTTGCATTTATATGCGCACTAGTTTGCATGGCGCATGACCGTTATCTAGTTTACACTGCTCATGACGCTTATGACTTAGTAATTTATTGCGACATGTTTTTTTTTAAAGATAACCATAAACGATCGTCTTCCTCAATCAGGTTTAGAAGTAATATAGTGTTTGTATCCTAGAATATCAAACATGTCAAATAACTATAACTTGCAGTGGATTTTTGAAAACATTATTAAAGAATATGATGCAACCAAATTTTTCCAAGATCATGCCATAGTTCCATCAGAAAAGTGTGCAGAAAAAACATGAAATGGATATAAAGACTAAACATGAGTATACTGTATGGCGCTGCAGAAAACGGATTTGTAATGAGGATGTTTCGATTCGCACGAATACCTGGCTTGAAGGATCAACTATTCCGCTAAAGAGAATAATTTTACTAATTTATTCATGGGCTCAAGAATATTCTTCAATTAAATATTGCAAGAAAGAACTGGGAATATGTCACACAACGACAGTAGATTTTCACAATTATTTACGAGAGGTAAGATTGATCTAACTATTATATATACCTTACCTAACCTAACCTAACCTAAATGAGAAATAAATATATTAAATTAATTACAGGTGTGTGCGGAGTCCATTTTAAAACATCCAACAGTTATTGGTGGGGAGAAAATACAACAGTGAAACTAGATGAAACCTACTTCAGCAAGCGAAAATATGACAGAGGAAGGTCTTTGCCAGAGCAGTGGGTATTTGGTGGTATATGCCGTGAGACCAAGGAAGAATTTTTGTATGCTGTTCCAAATAGAAACGCAGAAACATTATTGGCTTGCATAAAAGCAAACGTACGTCCAGGCACAACCATCATCAATGATACGTGGAAAGCATATGAAAATATAGAGCGAATTGAAGGCTACCATTACGTACATCAAAAAGTTAACCATAGCGAAAACTTTGTTGATCTAGATTCCGGTGGTCATACTCAAACAATAGAGAGCACCTGGCACACCTTAAAGCAAAAAAATAAGCGACAATGTGGCACTCATCGCCAAATGATTGATTCATAGTTATGCGAGTTCGTATGGAGAAAAAGGTATGCAAATGAAGATTTATTTATTAAAATATTATTAAATATTGCAAATTTTAATAAATAAAGGATATTATCTGCGTTTTATTTCGTAAAACCCACTCAGGGCCGATTAAGCATTGTTAGGGCCGGGGGCAATGAATATTTTCGGGCCGGTGTCACTAGAAAAACACTAGAAAAACACAATTCTTTACCTGATACATCATACATAAGTGATGTGATCAGCTGACTGGGATCGATCAACAGAAAACGAAACAAAAACAAAGATGTGATTACAGAAAATGTATCCTTTGTTCACATAAATGGGATACTAAACTAGGTTTTGTAGAAGCGGAATCTAGAAATTTTTTTCTTCCTCACGGTCGACCAATTATTTCAACGGTAGATAATAGCGTTTACTTAGTTTCTTGGGGCCGGTCAGCATCTGGGGCCGGGGGCAAATGCCCCCTTTGCCCCCATTATAATCCGCTACTGAACCCACTACATAACACTACATAATTTAGATAACGGTCATACGCCATGCAAACTAGTGCGCATATAAATGCAATTTCTTTCGTATGTTGGGCTTATTTTTCCAGGAAAATAATATCATTTTCGTTATTAGAATATAAAAATTTATTAGTACACAAATTTTCAGTTCGAAAATCCGCGGTACGCCAAACTGAAAAAAACCCAAATCTACACTATGCAGTGCAGAATGTTGCAAAACAAAGACCACCGTACTGTAAGGGTACATATTTAAATAAATTATACAAGATCCCTTCCTATCATGACTGATTCAAGAAGAATCAACTCCTGATTGCTGTCAGAAACTCCTCCGACATTGCACAACATTCGCGCGCGCGCGCGCGCGCGCGTGTGTGTGTGTGTGTGTGTGTGTGTGTGTGTGTTTATGTAATGTTCAGATATATTAAGTCTAAAAAGCAAATATGCTTTACCCTTCAGACTAGACCAATTATAATTCATAAACTACAGAGTGGCCACAAAGTCCCTTCGCAGTTAAATTACAGCATATCTGTATGTTGCCCTTGTTTTCCACGCAAAGGACTTTGTGGCCACCCTGTATATAGCCACGTTTCGTTTCTTATCTCAAACCCCGCTCGTTCCCAAATCCATATGTGAAAATAGCCATTTTATTTCATAACTGAACTATCTTCACGTGAAGAGTCTTACTGACATTTTTTATATCTGTGTCTTCAGTGTATTATTTTCAGTCTATTATCTGTGTCTTCAGTGTATTATCTTCAGTGTATTATCTATTAACATTATTATACTTTCCATTGTATCTAATGAGTAACAAAAATACAGCTTAAGTCAAACGTGGCAACAACGCTTCTGCAGACGAAAAAACGTTATATTTTCTGTTTGTCATTCTGTTGTGTACATATTAAAGTCAGTGAAATTCACGTGAAACTATTACAAAGTTATAATACATCAAAAGAAAAGTATTTAAAGTATTGCACGATAAAACAGTAGCACATAAACATACACTTTCAGAAAACCCCATGTTGGATGTTCTTTTTTTGTGTAGGAAGGCGGAGGCAAGAACGACCACTCGTAACCGCACTCTCTGTATAAGAAGGAGAGAGCCAAATTCAAGGTCTCTGAAACCCATTTTTTATTTACTTTTTATGTAATTTTATTTATTTTTTTTTATAAATTTTGAAAATAATAATGACACAATAATATACCACATAATGATATGATATATCATCGGTCACGAAAGTCTGGTGGTCCACACTGGTCCATCGTGACCGATGGTATATGATACATTATTACGTGTGGTTCTAAATTTAATACTGTACCTAAACTCTACCTAAAAATATTTATGTTGAGGAGTATTGAAAACGTCGCAAATAAAAATGCATAAATGAACTTTCAAAATTATGTGAACTTGAAAAACGTGTTATTCATAAATAAACACGAACGAAAGAATTATAAAATTATTATTTCGTGAAATAAAATAAAATTTGAGAACAGAAGTATTTACAAGTTAAATTACTTAAATGTTCAAAATACCAAATTACAAATTAATGAAATTAATAATTCAATTCACTATTAAATTACTATGACCGTAAACTCAAATAATTTGTTACATATTAAAAACTTAAAACACACACACACACACACACACACACACACACACAGTATGGCCAAACATTAAGGAAAAATAAATTAGTTTACATAACTTTGTCTTTCACATCAATTAATACGTTTGATTATTTCTCTTTCAGCTTTACAAAAAAGAAATGCTTGAAAGAAATAGAATGCACGGACGAAATACTTTGCTTCTTTGGATTTTAAGTTTCTCTATGACAGTTTTATACGTCATGGAAAAACCTATCAAGAGAAATACGTACTTGTAGGTATGGTACACAGTTACGCACCAAAAAAAAAACTTTATTATGATTTTTTATGTCAACACCTAAATTTGACATTACAATGGAATTCGTAATGAGAGCAGAGTTAATTGTTCCAATAGCTTCTAGTTACTACAGGAAATAAAGAACGACTTTTTCTTTAAAACGCATCAGATATTTTGGATCACCTGAAGATCAGGGCCCCCAGCCTTCTTTAGTTAGCTTTATAAGGCTAATTAACGAAAATATCACGACCTAACCTAACCAATCGTCAAGGGCGTACAGTTGACCTAACGATTGGTTAGGTTAGGTCGTGATATTTTCGTTAGTTAGCCTTATAAGGCTAACTAGAGAAGGCTGGGGGCCCTGATCTTCAGGTGATCCGATATTTTAATTTGTCGTTCGGTTCGATGTAAAATATAAATACAATTCAGACTATATAACAATCTTGCGCAGGTTATTTATGGAATTAAATTAAATGAAACCTGGCTAACTTTATACGTGTCTATACTCGTTAAGAGTTATAAATTTGAAACGCAACCACGCTTAAAATAATTTAAAATCATCGGAGCATAACCACAGAAGCAATTCAAAATTATAGTCTATCTGTTGGCCCAGCCGAAGTTACGACAATCACAGCAGAAAAACTATAAGCGTGTAATAGAAATGATCATTATATGACTACATAACTGTTTTGACTGTTCGTTAAATGTGTTTCACCGACAGGAAGTCGCTTCCAACGAATGAAAAATGTCAAAGCAAGACATTCTTGATGAAAAACGTTCTCGTAAAGTGGTTTTAATCTTTTTTAAAATTCAATATTTGTCGTTTTTATATTAAATTAAAAGAACCTCATTTTTTACAATTTAGAATCAAGACGTAATGTGACAGAACCCTTTAAATAAAAATAGTAGGTTAGGTTAGGTACGCAGAATATATAATTTTCCTGTAATAATAATATAATCAGTTAGGAAGGTCAGAAACTGGTACAGTGCTCAGACCAACCAATGCGGCCCATTATTTTAACTCTTGTATTATTATTATTATTATTATTATTATTATTACATGCACTACCCTGAGTCAAAGTCAAACCCCCGACCTCAGTGTCTTCATTTCGCTTAAAGGGAAACTGCGTTACCTTATTGAACTGCTACGGGCACTAGGGTGTATCATGCTCAATGAAGCGCGAATTTCAAAGTTGGCAGTATGTATTCCTATGTAAAATGAAATTTTAGGAGGGGTTTGTTTTCTTGAACTTTTGCTAAAAATCACGTTTAAGTGTTCAAATTTCCACTTTTTCGTTTTCTGGTTATGTACAGAACAGCTGTGCAGGACATACACTGTAGTACAAATGTAACAAACCGGTTTCTTACCAAACAAAACCATTGTAACAGCTGTTATAAGCTATAGAGTTTCACTGTGATAATTTTCTATGTTTCAGATACAAAGTTTGGTGAAGATTGTGTTGCCACCATGGCTAAGCAAGGACGAAAGACGAGAAAAAGTCCTGGTTCAAAGCTGAGTGATCTGGTGGGTCCAGGCAAGCAGTTATTTCCCACAGAAGTTCCAACTGGAGAGCTGCGTTTCAGAGAGGAATCCTCCTCCAGGAAGAGAAGCTGCTTCTGGATGATATGAAGAGAGCTCAGTACCCTCTGCAAGATTTGGCTAAGGACTTGGCATCATTGGTACTGGCACAGTGGCGCAAAAGCAATGCCAAGTTCACTCCTCCTGTGATCATTCAAGAGAGATCCATTGCCAGGAAGATTCTTGTCAGGTGGAATGAAATGATTGACCTAGTGAATGGCAGAGTGAAGGCTGCAAAGAGAGAGAAGAGAATATCTGAACATGATACATTGTTTGACATAACAACCTGCAGACATGATATCCCTCTCTGTGGAACTGAAGCATCTGGCTGCTCTCGCTGTGCTGCTAGAGTTCATGTCAACTGTGACTGTCCTCTGCCTCAGAAGATTCCAAAGCTAGAGCTAGAGTGGCTCCATTACCAGAGGATCAAAACCTCAGAAGTTTCTGGCTTCCGGATGGCATCGTTGATGTGAAGGAAACAGTGAAGCAGGTGAAGGCTACTAAGAGAAGGAGGAAGAACAGAAGGCAGGGCAGCTCCTACTGCTGACACAGATTTTTCCAGTACTGTACCAGGCACAAGCTCCAGTGTCAACACCAGCAAAGTCTCCACCTCTGCCAGGAGGAACTACATGGATATCTCAAGCACTGCTGCGGCTGCAGTCAGGTTCAAGGTGGCAAACATTCCTGCAGCAGCCATTGCAATTGGTTTCTTGCAAAATCTCATCAAAGCATATCTAGCTGTTGACAGGATGAAGATGTGGAGGGGCAAGGAGTCTGTAATAGGTGCCTCGGTGGAGGCCCTGGAGGAAAGGACAGAGGGAGAGGAGATCAAGGGAATTTTCTTTCATGGAAAACAAGATAAGAAGACAAAGATCATGAGGTACAATGAAGAAACTGGCCGCTTCCATCTTGATATTACAACTGAAGAGCATTATAGTGTTACCTGGGAACCTGAGGGGAAGTATCTCTTCCATTGTACACCAGAAGAACCTGAAGGAAATGAGAAACCTGCATTAAAGATAGCTCAGGCTCTGTTTGAGTGGATTAGTGCTCATGGTGCTAAAGATACTATTGTGGTCCTTGGTGGTGACTCCACCAACACAAACACAGGACCTGATGGAGGAGCCATCACTCACTTGGAGAGACTGCTAGGTCACAAGTGTCACTGGCTGATATGCCAGTTGCATATTAATGAACTCAGCCTCAGGCACATGATCATCGAGCTTGATGGTCCCTACACGCACAAGTCTGGGTTCAGTGGCCCAATAGGAACACTTTTGGAGAAGATCAATGACATACCTGTCAACTTTAGCTTCAAGGCTCTGCCAGGAGAAGAAGATATAATTGAACTGCCAGAAGACTTTGTACAGAACCTTAGCACTGACCAGAAAAACTGCTACCTACTGATCAAAGCTCTCAAGACAGGAGATTTGAGCAAGGAAGTTGCTGGTCTGAAGTGTGGCCCACTGAATCAGTCACGCTGGCTGACTACAGGTGAGGCTCTATTGATGCTGTGGATGAGGCAGCATCGTCTGAAGGGGGAGGTGCTGCTGAAGTTCTGCCTGAACTTCTACTTCAAGATGTATTTTGAGATCAAGGTGAAGCACCACATGAGGTATGGACCTCACCATATTGTGACCGCTCTGGGACTGCTGAGAAGCCAGACCTCTGAAGTCAGGAACATAATCACTCATGTGATAGTTCGTGGAGCATATCATGATCACAGTGAGAACATCATTGCCTCTCTCCTGTGCAGTGAGGATGAGGAGGAGAGGGCATAGGGGGTTGAGATGATCAAGAAGATCAGAGGTAAGTCTGAGTATGGAGATATGAGTCTGAGAACTCATAGAAACCCTAAACTGAATTTTGATGCCACTTCTCCAATTACTCTGATTAATTGGGATAAGGAGACACTGTATGAGCCACTATTCACTTGTAAGATGTCAAGAGGAGAAGTTGAGGAGCTTCTCAGGTCTCCACTTGAAGTTGAGAACTTCTGAGTTCACACTCAAAGCTGTGAAAGAGCAGTCCAGGAAGTTTCACCTGCAGCACATGCAGTGTATGGGCAAGAGAGAAGAGATGGTTTTGTTCGTGCTTGGATTGATCACAGAGAATTGTTGCCAGTTTTCAAGTCAAAGCAAGACATTATGAACATGTTTTAGATCTCTACAAGATCTGCTAGACAAATCAAGATGCTTTCAGAAGAAAAAATCTCAAAACATTCAGTTGACCAGCATATTATTACAAGCTGGGGGTGGAAAAGGGACTGATACAAATATTAAAGAAGAATTGCAATTGCAAAAAAAAGGTTGAACGTCACAGCAGCTTGCGAAAAGATGGGGGCAGCTGCCATCACACTCAGTGATGCCGAAAAGAAAATAAATAAAAATTGGTGGAGGCGTTTCTAAAAAAAAAAATGCAAGACCAAGAAAGAAGAACAAAAAGATTCTGCCTGATGAAGAGAACAGCCGCGAAATGTGGTGTATAGGAGACTAAAAATCATACAATTCCCTAGTTTTGGGCCATTTTGGGTGATTTTGGTTATTTTAGGGGTTATGAACCACTTTGGCTGATCTTAAATGGGTCCAAGCCTGCCCCTAGAAATGTTTAAGGGTGTATGTGAACAATATGGAACATATGGAGGTCATTTGAGGCTACCAAGTCTTTGAAATTGGCAAAAATCCCATTTTTCAACAAAAACAGTGCGATTTTGAACACTTAAATGCGATTTTTCGCAAACGTTGCAGAAGACGAACCCCTCTTAAAATTCAATTTTACATAGGAATACATACTGCCAATCTTGAAATTCCAAGTTTTTCAACATTCGACCTGAGCATGATACACCCTAACGTGCATTGCCATGAATTTCACTGTAAGTATATATACTATATACCACTCACGCTTCTCGTCTTTACTCTCTATCCTTTATTATGCAGATTGTAAGTTCATTAAGCTAGAAACGAAGTTAATAGAATTCGCGGGATTATATGCAGTGAAAATTACTAAAGAATTAAAAGGCTTTATTAATTTTTATTACGAGTTAAAGGGAATAAATTGAACCTTTAATGAGGGTTTATTAGATTTGATAACAGTGAAAGCTCTGGATTTTGATTTTTCCAGCAGTCATTGATCCTTGTTCGTAGGAATAAAACGCTCTAATTCGCCAACAACAATTTTTCAGTCATCTCATAATGAGGATCTCGTCTCTGCATGCTGCTCCATCAATGAAGTTTTGATTTTTCCTCTCCTTTGAAGGCTTATTAATTTTCATACATACCATTAAACTATTAAAGGATGGGATGCATTCAGTTAAATAGCATTATATATTTTATGCCTTAATAGAAGATCTGTAGTTTTCTAAAATCTGTTTCGATCGTGTTTCAGTGATCACAAACACACGCACACACATGTGCGTATCTCCGTATAAGCGAGATGCCGACTTTTTAAAATCTATATATCCCAAAAAAGCTTGTTAACCAAACCTAGTTCAGTGCCATGAACCGAGAAAGGAGTGATAAGCGTTTCAGACGCAATTGAGGGCTCGAAGGGTGTTTTCTGTTAAGTCATTAAATAGTGATGTACTCGCTAACCTAGTCTACCTAACCTAATTTAACCTAGTCTAACTTAAACTAATCAGGACTAACATATCTTTTTTCCACCAGTAAAAATGTTTCTAGATTTTTTTATATAAATTTTTGACGTTTCAAGGTACCAAAAGCGTTACCTAAAAAAAAAAAAAAAAAAAAAAAAAAAAAATTATCACACACACACTCAACCTCACTTATACCTAATTCTTTAAAAAAAAAACGCGTCACGCAGAAATTCGTCAAATTTCAACAGCACAATATTTGCAGAAGGAGCGTAAGTCTATGATATTCAAAGCAAAATAGAACAGCGATTTTAGATGGTGCTCAGTTTTATATTCTCGAAAAAAATGGGTGAGATTTTATAGTTATACACCGCCTAATTCTACTAAAGCCTCATCAGATCATTTCAAGGGTGGAGAAATCCTATTTAAGATATCTGAGTCGTACAATTGAGTTATAACGTGAACCAATCAAGAGTTAAATAAATCTCTCTTGGTTCATGACCCGCAATCATTCACTCTAAAGGGTGTTCCATTTAAATGGAACCATAGGGAGTAATTAATAGTGTCTTTTTTTCCAGATTTGTGAGGATAAACGTAATAAAGGTAATAATAAGGTAATAAAGGTAAAGGTAATAAAGGTAAAGGTAATAAAGGTAAATTAAGGTAAATAAAGGTAATAAAGGTAGGAATATCCTTTCCAATCTTCATTACTCCCTATGGTTCCATTTAAATGGGAGTAATAAAGATTGGAAAGGATATTCGTACCTTTATTACCTTTATTTACCTTTATTACCTTACCTTACGTTTGTTACCTTATTATTACCTTTATTACGTTTACCTTAATAAATCTGGAAAAAAAAGAAGACATTATTAATTATTCCTTATGATTCCATTTAAATGGAACACCCTGTACACTAAGGTTTATGGTAAGAACTTTTCATGTTCGCCAGCTCAAAACAGAGGTGTAGAGTTCATCTTTCTCTGATAGGAGTTTCTAATGGTTACATCTCAAATCACAGTTCATCTTTCTCGGGCGCACGAGCAAGGAATTTGCGTGCGAAGAAAAACTAAGTTTACGTGCGTTGAGTGCATCTGTGCACGCAAGTTTTATATACTGTACATAATATTGAAAAATAAAAATAACAGAAATGATGATCTCGCTGCATATTTTCTATTCCCATATCAATAGGCTGACCATACGTATCGTTTTGAACGGGACAGTACCGTTTGTTTTATATTTCCTGGCCGTCCCGTCGTTTTAATAAAAATGTCAATTTTGTCCCGGTTTATGTACTTACTTTTTCATGAATACACAATATTACATAACCCCGTCCCTTTTTTGCCATCCCAATGTCCCGTTTTTGTCTCAAGGAAATATGGTCAGCCTACATATCAACCGAGTTGATAGTACCCCCCCCCCCCCCCCCATTTATTATCTAGGAGACACAAGTAAGAATTACAACATTTCAATCAGGTTTAACATAAAAACTTTTATTAACAAATTACTTTCACTTAAATTGTTCATTACACCCAAAGTATGACAGTCAAGGGGTTAGGGATACGGATAGCTATTACGAAAGAACATATTAAAATATAATCCTTTGATTTTTTGTTTATCTGTTGGGAGAGAGTTTCCCTTAAGTAGCGATTGTATCGAGGTGATTATGAACAGTGAACATTGTAGCTAATGTTTCTGATCATTAGGCGGAGTTTTTACACGTAGGACTGAACTTGTTTGGCTCGGACTGAATTTATACATTGAACAATTTACTGTAAAGTTTTAGTTCTAACCTTTCATTAAGAGTCGGTTGATGGCGTAAGAGTGTAGGAATAAAGCGTTTGGATCACATGAGTAGGACTTCATAGACAGGAATAGAATAACAATGACAATGGTACTGCATACGTATATTAACGTATACATTTCTGATGTATATCTGGTTAGTATAAAGTTTAGTTGAGCGTGTAGTGATTCTTGATGGTCCGTTGGAGATTTCATTTCAAAATATTGTTTTAATTTCTATTCTACTCTTCCATGAACTATTTCAATTATACTTTTAAATTGGATGGTGATGACCGCAATTTTCTTTAGAGTAACCTTTGCTGAAACAATTACATTTTTATTACAGTACAAGCATGAAAAGAAACAGAAGAATCAACGAAAAGAAATCAACGAAAAGAAATCAACATTTTTTTTCGTTGTATTGAATCGTATGTTGCTCTGAAACTTAACTGCTGTGCAAAGTGATGAACTGAAGCCAAAGCGCAATAAAACTGTTTAAGGAAGCAATTTCGCACGTTTATGCCTAAAACTTTCGTGAATACGAACTATTTACGGGATTTACTATTTACGATGGCTCAGATCTATTTGATTTAGCAGATTTATCTTTACTCGATAGCAAGAAGTAATGGGAAAGAAACGAGACCAACTTTAGTACAGTCCTTGATCTAGGCGGGCGACCGCGTTTTCGTCGCCTCTCATCAGGCACATGACCTAATGCAGACGCTATGGGTCTTGGTCGTGGTATTCAGGCAGGGAAAGTAGAGTCTGCCCATTCATCGTCAGCCGAAGAAGGTGGGAACAGTGATTCAAAGTCGAATGTGGATTTTTCAGGACATTGTGATCCCGTTGCAGCGTCTAACTCTTCTGGAGGTTTTGCATCACGTTGTTTGACCGGTAGAGCAGGACGCCCTTTTGGTGGTAATGGAGGAATGGTTTTATAAGTGGTGGTTCCATAATTCTAACAACCCAGCAGACGAAATTATTGCGAGTGAGAGACTGTGTTAATCTATAACACGAGTCACCGGTTGTCATTAATTCTATACTGTTTTAATATGTAATCAGCTGATAATGTAATTTAATTTATAAAGGTATCTTTATATATGTTGGCATTATTTATATATTTAATACGGAATCGAATATTATTTATTTATAAACATATAAATAATCATAATCAATGAAGGGATTGGTTAACCTTTGTTTTGCTTCAACCCGATTTGTTCATTCTGACGAAGGTCAAGCTTGTTGCTTTACCTTAGACCTACAGCTTAAAGTGGAATCCCAACCGCCACCCACTGCGGGTGGTCAGAAATTACAAAGTCCTTGCCCGGACCCGATCTCATGACCTGATCAGCAGCCAAGCGTCTTAACAACTAGCCATATTTTCTTCAATGTTTCTCCGTGCTTTTAGGATCGCTAATCCGGAATACATGGATGCTGAGTTAAAAAAAATCAACACTATTGGAAGTGATTTATGTCAGCCACCTGCTTTTTTGGAATCTTGTCTTAGCAAAGCAAAACGGACCTTCTATCGTGTGGAAAATATTTTAGTTCTTCCATTTTTCCAGGGCTTTTGGCATTGCTAATGTATTTAAACTTTTGAACATTAATGTAGTTTAATGTATTTTCATATGACAATATTGTGAAAAATGTCATAATAAAGACTAGTCCTACCAATAATTCAGGCATTATCTATAAAATTGGTTGTAGACAATGTGACTTCTTTTACATTGGATAGACGGGAAAAGACTTGAACACTTGCATAAAACATCAATATTCCATTAGAACGGGACAATGCCCTTTTTGTCCATTTGTCAGAGTATCAGTTGTCCCATTGTACTGATTGGAATAATTCTTCAATTTTGTTTCTTAATAGACACAATCTTGAGTCTGCCGTTATTCAACTTACAAACAATTTCAACCTTAGCCAGGGCCTTTTTTCGCTCGATCCTTTTATTTTGAATTTATTCAGAATATATTTAGATAAGAAGGGCGACGAAAACGCTTGAGCACTATTTCATGTTTTATTTTCCTTCGTGGTTGGTTATTTTCGTCATATATATATTGCTTTTTTGCCGAGAACGATCTAATTAAAATGAAAGTCATTAAAGTTTATCAAAGTCGTAGTTGTCTGGTTCTTTAGATAACTATTTTTCTTTTGTTTTTATAGTATTTTGTTAGTTGTCATTTTAGAAACCAAAATTATTTCCTTCATTTCATGTGTCACTCTCATGTAATGTTACAGAGCGTTATGGAGCAGTATTCTTTTGAAGAACTTGCTAATATGCATCTCGTGTTAGGAGAGATGCTAGGCAACGCAGCGCCGGTATGCTGAAAGGTATCCTAATAGGCGATTACCATCGAGGCCTACATTTCTTTCAATCGACCGTCGACTATGTGAGCAAGGCATGTTTCGACCAAGACATTTGAATGCTGAACGTCCACGAACTCGACAAAACGTCGATGTAGAAGAACAGATTCTTCTAGCTGTCCAACAAGATCCACATACAAGTACAAGGCGAATATCTGCAAGAGTAAAGAGGTAAAATTTTTTCGTATGGCGTACATTAAGGGAACAACGGTTACACCCGTACCACATCCAACCGGTACAGAATTTACTTCCAGCAGATGCCCCTGGGCGACTTCAATTTTGTCGATGGATATCCAGAAAATTTGCCGAAGACCCAATGTTCTCAAACAGAAATTCTTTTTATGGACGAGGCATACTTCACAAGAGGCGGCGCACTAAATTTTCATAATATGCATTCGTGGGTGGATGAAAATCACACGAAATCCGTGACAAGATACCAAGACCAATTTTTCAATAAACGTTTGGATCGGAATTCTCGGAGATAATTTAATTGGCCCTTACAGGAGATTTGTATTTACATTTTCTAAGGGAAGATCTCCCGCCATTATTGGAAAACGTGACACTTGCTGATCGACGGCAAATGTGGATACTCCATGACGGTGCACCCACTCACACTACTATTGCTGTCAGAAATTTTCTGAATGAAAAATATCCTCAGCGGGGGATTGGGCGGCATGGCCCCGTCGCTTGGTCATCCAGGTCTCCGGACCTAAATGCAATTGACTTTTTCTTGTGGGGTTATTTAAAAAAATCTTGTTTATGCAACAGAAGTTAATAACAGATGAATTGTGGCAACGTATTCAAGATTGTTTAGAAACAATACGCAACCATGAACGTGTTTTCGAACGTATGCCGCCAAATTTTTAGCGACGTGTTGAAGCAGGTACTCTGATGCAGGAAAATAATTTTGAGCACTTGTTGTAAATAAACTTTGATAAATTTTAATGACTTTCATTTTAATTGGATCGTCCTCTGCAAAAAAGCAATGTATCTTGGAAACGAAGCGATTGCGATTTATGTTCATAGGAACTTTTTGTTCACTTTGACGTTGTAAATATGTATACTAATTTATAAAACATAATTTGATACCACTCTGTGTATATATATATATATACACACACACACACACCCGTAGCCACGTTGAGGCAGACAAGGCGGCCGCCTCGCCTCGTCTGGCTTAACGAACATTTTGGATCAATGAGGAAATTAAATTTAAAAGGAAATCTGAGGAAATTGAGAGAAATAGGATTTTACCTGTCTCGTCCAAATTATATTATTAATTATTATTAATTTAATAATAAATAATTATAATTATAATTAATAAAATTATATATAAAATAATTAATAATTTATTATTATTATTTTTAATTATTAAGTCGTACAAATCCAGTGCTCTTTAGCGCTTTTTAGGCAAAAGTTATTTTGTGCTAGGATTAAAAAAATCTTCTGAAGGAGCATGGCCCCGGACCCCCTAGTAGGGCTATTTTCGACTCGTCTGTTTTTTAAGCTCTGGCTACGGCCTTGATATATATACTGAGAAAGAGAGAGAGAGAGAGAGAGGAGAGCGTCCACATCACCTGAATTAATTTTATCTTGTTATATACAGGGTGTCCCAAAAAAACTATATACTCTTTATAGCATCATATATTTTATAATTTAAAAAAACCAAACAATATATTGCTATAGCAATTGCCAATGAAAGGTAAATTAGTAATCTAAGTGATCAAAATGTTATAGCGAGTTGTTTGCATATAAAATTTAATTAACTACGCCAAATACTCAAAATGTTCTCCGGCGGCATGAATGCACGTTTGAATGCGTCGACTAAGCCTGGCCTTGTTTTATCGAAGGCCTTGTAATGGCGAAGCCTATGGACCGAACGTAGTCTAGTCACTCACTAGCTTGCTTCGGACTTAGCCTACGCACTCATTCCACGATACAAACTCTACAGCATTCAACTTTATTCAGTTCAGCAAAAGAACCCATGTTGCGTAAACGTTTGACACTGGAGCAACAAAAAAGTGTTCTGAAATGGTATTGGAAATTTGAGAATGTGTCTGAAGTCCAGCGGCAATGGATCCGGGAATTTGGTACAAAGCCACCGACACGTCTCGCCATTACAAGCATCCGTGACAAGTTTGAGGCAGAGGGATCTGCTCAAGATATGCACAAGCGAAGATCTGGACGACGCAAATCAAGTGCGAGTGATGAAAACTCCGTTTTAGTGTTGCAAAAATTTAATCGATCACCACAGAAATCAGTTAGGCAATGCGCCCGTGAGACCGGAATCAGCAAATCAGGTGTTCACCGGATTTTAAAGTCGGCAAAATGGAAAAGCTACATTCCAAGTCTGTTACACGCCATGACTGAAGATGACCCTGATCGCAGACTCGAATTTTGTGAATGGTTTCAGTCAATGTAAGCCGAAGACGTACAGTTTGCCAACAAAATCGTGTTGTCTGATGAAGCTACCTTCAAGCTGAATGGCACAGTAAATCGACACAACTGCAGGTACTGGTCACTTGATAATCCACACGTTTATGTGGATAAACATGTTAATTTACCAGGATTAACAGCATGGTGTGGTTTATCATCCAGGGGTTTGGTTGGACCATTTTTCTTTAATGGGACAGTTACCGGTGTCGCATATCTCGACATGCTGCGGACAGAAATTATACCTGTAGTTCGGAAGTTGTTTGGAAACGACGACTTTTACTTTCAACAAGATGGAGCCCCCCTCATTATCACTGTGATGTCAGAAGGTACCTCGATGAAACGTTGCCTAACCGTTGGATAGGACGAAGAGGAAGCGTTGAGTATCCTCCACGTTCACCGGACTTGAGTTATGGGGGTGCTGCCTCAGAAATTGCGAACAATTGTGTCGATTATATATATATGTGAGAGAGAGAGAAAGTCGAATAGATAAATAGATAACTACTCACTACTCAGTCATAAAATTAAGTAAAATAGTATCATAAAATCAATTATAGGGTACTTACGCTTAACGGGTAATTTCGAATTTGCCAAAAAATTTATTTATAAACAAATTCCATTCTTCTGTTTTTATTCTGAGCGAAAAAATATTCTAAGAAATGAAAGCTATATATTGTAAATAATCCAATTATTATATAATTAACTTCAATCTTACGACAAAAAATAAATGATAACGAATCATTGATAAATGCAATTCGGAAATTAAATTTCGAATTAGCAAACGATACAGCAACACAACTACCACGTCAAACATACAAATCGGCACTGCTCTGCAGGGTTGCCAGATGCAAACCTAAGTGATAAGCCAAACTATGCACGAAAAAAAGCCAAAAAAAAGCCAAATAATTTTAAGTATAGATCACATACTCACATTACATGAAACTGTACGGATTGCACAATGGCAGGCCATACTGACAGCTATTTGCAACTCGGCAGCTTTAACTTTATCATTATTTTGGATTGGAGCACGCGTCACAGTCACGTTGAGCTGTGTCTGGCCTTTAGATGGAGCTTTTGCACGGTGCTTCTCTGTTTTTTCGTGATTTGAGAGGTTACTCATTCGTGGAGCAATATTGCAATGACAAAGTTTGCAATAAGCTGAATCTGAGCCATCAACAGACTTTTTAACCCAAACAAACGTTTCTTCCCACTTACTATTGTATTTACGGCTGCTGTCGTACGATAGCTTCCACTTCTTTGATGACATGGTTGTAGAACAAAAACAAAATTTGCATAAACTAGAACTTTAACTAAACTGGTTCACTCGAATGATAGCCAAGTTTTACCGCCTACACACGCACGACGCACAGTACCGATCCGCACCGATGCTAAGTGTTGACTGCTTTCCCGCCCGCGCCCCGCGTCCCGGCATCCGTTCCGTTTGAACAAGTATCAAACGTGTATGAATTTCGAATGTAACGCCACGGACAAGACTAGATTCACTATACACGTTTGGTACAAGGAAAAAAACACGTGCTAAAAGAGGCTAAACAGTATAACTGATATTATAAAGGCAAAAATAAAAAAAGATCCTGGAAAAAGCCCAAAAATCAAACTGATACTATAAAACCAAGCAAGTTGAAAAAAGCCAATAAAAAGCCAAAAAAGCCAAATTGATATTATAAAGCCAAGCACGTTGAAAAAAAGCAAAATTTATGGAATTTGGCTTTAAAAAAGCCAATCTGACAACCCTGCTGCTCTGTCCACAGTGCTTTGGATCCTCTTAAACCCGCGATTCTGACTCGCTCTTCGTACGTCCGCCACCGAGGTTTCAAGCGTTTCGAACAAAATCTGGAACTGTTAAGTACGCAGTTCCACGGGAAGGCTGAAGCTACTTTCGTGATTCATTCGTTCGGCATTGAAATAGTTTAAGGGAAAAAGGATATAATCTGATTTAAAAACTCAAAGTTCATTGAAAAAAAAAATCAGAGAGGCTATTTTAAATATTTAAATATAAAGATCATAAGATCATGGGGGTGCTGCAGTTCCGCAGTGCCTACCGATGAGCCGCCCCTGCTTGACTCCACTTGATTTTTACTTGTGGGGCTACCTGAAGGATGCAGTTTATGGTACAAGACCCGCAACACTCGAACACCTTAAGGATGCAATTAGGGAAAAGTGCGGGACCATCACAGCATCCACATTTGTCCACGTCTGCGAATCAGTTAGACGACGCATTCAAAAGTACATTCATGCCGTCGGAGAACATTTTGAGCACTTGGCGTAGTTAATTAAATTTTATATGCAAACAACTCGCTATAACATTTTGATCACTTAGATTACTAATTTACCTTTCATTGGCAATTGCTATAACAATATTTTTTTTTTTTTTTTAAATTATAAAATATATGATGCTATAAAGAGTATATAGTATTTTTTGGGACACCCTTTATATCTAATTATAATTTTTACTTGTAGTGGTTGCACCAGATTTACCCGTTTTATTCTTGCACGCAATAAATGAGGGAATTTATTTTCCGTCCTGTTTTTCTTAGTAATTTGAAGTGAACAATGGGCATGACCAAGAAAGAGAAAAGAAAGAAGAGAAAGGAGGAGGAGGAGGAGGAGGAGGAGGAGGAGGAAAGATAAAGGAAAAATAAAAAGAGGAACTGGAGAGAAAACGGAAAAAAAGTGATGTCTAGGCTCAGTCACGTTGTGCGAGTTGGAGATTTCGGGATCCGAACTAATTCTACGAGATTGTAGTCCAATCCATCGTGGAACGGGGCCAGAACCACTGAAGTAAATGGTAGCATATGACGGAACATTGACATCATTCTCATGGGGCAGAGGGAAGATTCCCGCGAGGCTTTCCTTGGGGTCAGTGGGAAAAGAGAAGTATCTTCACTCAATTTAAATTCTTTTACAGTATATTTGCAGGATTTCTTCATTATCCCAACTTGAAACTAAATGAGTCCAGTAACCAAATAAGGATACAATGTATTACGTGATTAAGCTGATGAATTGTCATGAACTGACTTAATACTACGGGTAACTCAAGAAAGTTCCATCTCTTCCTTAGAAATAGGTATGTTCCAATGCATTTTCTCGTGATACATGAAACTGTTAGTTATTACTCTGTAAATATTGTATGCCACTACATTTTAGGTTCACGAATTTGTAATTTTTCGATTTTAATATTCTTAATTATAATAATAATACCAATTCTTTTGTTATTTACTATATTTCATTTATTTTTATTATTAGGTCATATGCTAGTCTATTATTTTTCCTTCTTTTGTGAAGCAGAAACGGCCTTTTATAGCACACACACACACACACACACACACACACCACACACACACACACACACACATATATACAGGGCGTCCCAAAAAAATGTATACACACACTTTAACAGCTGATAGCTCAATTGATGTTTCTTTCTTTCCAAGTTAAACCCATTAGAATTAATAATGGCAGTCAGACTAAGCTTTGAACAAAGGAAATTCATTCTAAAATGCTACTGGAAGTGTGAAAACGCAGTTGAAGTGCAAAGACAGTTTAGGAGGGAGTTTCAAACAGATCCACCAACGCGACTTACCATCACTCGAATTAGAGATAAGTTTGAAGCCAATGGAACTGTTCAGAATGTCCACAAGAAGCGTTCCGGAAGACCACGGACATCGACAAGCCCCACAAAGCAAGAAAGAGTACTGGAAACGTATCACCAAAGTCCAAGAAAATCTGTGCGGCAAGCGAGTCGTGAGGTAGGAATTTCAGAATCGTCTGTCCAACGCATTTTGAAGCGCTGTCAATGGAAAAGTTACATTCCAAGATTAGTCCATGCTATTAATGAAGATGATCCGGACCGAAGAGTGGAGTATTGCGAGTGGTACTTGGCACGATGTGGATGTGGATTGGACGAAGGGGTTTCGTAGAATACCCTCCGCGTTCACCAGACCTCACACCACTAGACTTTTTTTTATGGGGATACTTAAAAGACAAAGTCTACGCTATAAAACCTGCAACAGTCGCTGAATTGAGAGCAGCCATTGAACGAGAATGCACACAAATACCAAACGAAATGTTTCGTGATGTTTGCGATTCCATTGCTTCGCGTTATCAGCAGTGCCTGGACCAGAACGGACGTCAGTTTGAAAACAGGCGTTGACAAAACAATTAAATAATGTCTGTAGATTCTATTACATTTTGAAAATGAAATGTATTTTAATAAACACTGCCTTTATAAGTATTTAAAGTGTGTATACATTTTTTTGGGACGCCCTGTATATATATATATATATATATATATATATATATAATATATATATATATATATATATATATATATACATACACAGTGTAGACAGTATATTGTAAACCTTAAAAGCTGTTTTTGTGCTAGTTGAGTCTGTATACAAAAATGATTTATTGCTTAGTGCTTGACAAGGAATTTTATGGTCAATATCTTCTTGTTTCCCATAACTTTCTTTTCTGCTTCTTCATTATAAATCTTCCGTAACTCTACTATAATTCTTGAGTGACTTTTATAACTCTCCCTTGATTCTTTCACGACTTTCATGACTTATCCGTGATTCTTTCATGGCTTTTCCTTGACTTCCACGCTTCCATGACTTTTCGTGAATTTGCCATGATTTTTCGCAATGTTTATTTAACTTCTCTTCTTTTAGCATTTACAGGACATAAAAAGCAAGAGAATCTTAAAGATTTTTTATTTGCGTTTCCTTCGTGCAATTCTATATTATTTGAGTGGAAAATATTTTTTCAATTTATAAAGGCAGTAATAGTTTTGATGGATGGGCAAAGGGCTCGTACTTTTATTAATATAACAGAATAATTTATTTGTTGACAAAGTTGACCGATGAAAAGATAATATATACCCGAAGTATCTATTGCGTTAATAATTTTGAGAATTCATGTATTGATATATTAGAATATATATTATATAGGGTGATTCAAAAAAAATGTTAACGCTTATATGGGAAAGAATTACGGGTGTCATCCAATCAATGCCACCAGAGATGTAGCTTAGGGCTCTGGAAGCAACGTTTGACCGCTTTCATACATGCATAGATATCCGTGGACAGCAAGTAGAGACTGTATGAAGCACTGTTTGCATCACAAAAAATGTTTGCAAATAAATTGGAAATAAAAAATAAAACCCCATATAAGTGTTAACTTTTTTTTTAATCACCCTGTATAATAAAAGTTTTAAGTAAATAATTGAGAACAAATATTTCTTGACAAAGAAAAATTCTTTCTTGGGCATCAATTAAGAGTTTATGTTTTCTTTGTGCTTCATTCCGGTTCTTTATAAAGAAGTAAAATATCAAGGCTCAAAAGACGGATCTTTTCAGTTTGGCGGACTGCTACAGATTTTTACGAAACTTTGTAAATCAATTATTTAAAAATTTTATCCTAAGGAAATGTAAGTTAGGTTAGGTTAGGTTTAGTTAAGTTACGTTAGGAATTAGACATTTTCTTAGGATAAAATTTGTAAATAACTGATTTGCTAAGTTTCGTAAAAATCTGTAGCAGTCCGCCAAACCGAAAAGATCCCAAAAGACTAATTAATTATTCTTTATTGAGACCTTCCTGAATTCGGTAAGATAAAAAATTTCTTTGCTTAAAGTAAGAAAAATTATCGATTTTATTTTACCAGGCTGCATCGCACCACTAATTACAATTATTTTTTTGACCAAAAACCATTTCGTTAAGAAGCCAAAATCATGGTGACGTGTGAAGAATTAAGGTCTATTTGGACAAATACAGTATATGTCGTAAGAGTTTGTTAACTGGATTAAATAAAGTCTCTTGTAACTTTCATCCATTTATTGGTACGAACAGAATGTAAAGTATTAATTTAACAAGAATGTTTGGAATTTAGTCACTTATTTGTAATAGTTTATAACAAGATATTTATTTATTTATCTTATTATTTTAGTACTGATGAAAGAAACCAGTCTCCCAAATTTTTAGTCAATATAATTCCAGAATTAATGCTTCTCGCGCGCGCTTATAAGTATTCGTACAGAGAAATATTTCAGTTATAATTATTTGTCCTTATCTTTTGTACGATGCATAGGATAGACATGAAAAGTTTACCGTTCTTTTGGAAAAAATTAACAAATTAAAAAAAATTAGTTTAACTCCAACATACAATGCAAAACATCAAAGAATTTGAGGAAAATAAAAAAATTAAAATATAAAATTTTTCATACATTTATTTACAAAATTAGGTACTTGTGGGTTATCTGTCGCCACTTTTTAATATTTTTTTTTATTTATTTATTTTTATATATTAAGAGAAGAGGATTCTTTATACTGTACGGCATTGACGATTGGTTAGGTTAAGTCGTGCTAGTTTGGTTAAATAAAAAACTTTTTAATATTTTTTTTATTTAGTTATTTTTATATATTAAGAGAAGAGGATTCTTTATACTGTACGGCATTGACGATTGGTTAGGTTAAGTCGTGCTAGTTTGGTTAAATAAAACGGTATTTAACCAAACTAGCACGACTTAACCTAACCAATCGTCAATGCCGTACAGTATAAAGAATCCTCTTCTCTTAATATATAAAAATAAATAAATAAAAAAAATATTAAAAAGTGGCGACAGATAACCCACAAGTACCAAAATTATTTAATACTTTGTGTATCTACCTTAGGCTTAAAGAATTTAAAGTTTGTATTAATAGTTGGCTGTTTATTGATTAAAGACTGTTGGCAATTCTGAATTCTAGAATTTTATTTGGAAATCTTCTTGTACAAGCCGTTAGCAAGCAATGGGTTGTCGTGGAAAAGAGCTGTCTACAGATCTTAAGAGATAGATATGTTATTGCTGCACACGAGTTTGAAGAGAGTCATAGAAAAGTAGGAGAATACCATCGAGTTCAATTTACGACAGTTGCTGCAGTTATAAAGAAATAGAAATGCTTTGGAACAATAAAAACTCTACCAAGGTGTGGACGACCTTGCAAGATTTCAGAACGTACAGAAGACGGGTTGAAAGACTGGCTGCTGCGAATCCACGAGTGACTGCAGGTAATATTTGGCAAACATTAAGACTCTAAGATCGATGTCCACTCCTCTCCTGTCCGTCATACATTGAGAAAGAATGGTCTGCATGGAAGAGTAGTACGAAAAAAACGTCTGCTACGAATAGCGCACAAAAAAGCTCGTTTAAATACGCCAAGGACCTTCAAAATGATGGATTTGCATTCTGGAAGAAAGTTCTCTGTACAGACGAGACCAAAATTGAATTATTCGGGAACAACGAGCAACGGTATGTTTGGCGAAAATCCAATACTGCATTCGAGGAAATAAACATCCTTCCTACAGTTAAACATGGTGATGGTGGTGGTTTGCTTCTTTGGGGATGCTTTAGTGCTTCTGGTGCAGGAAAGCTTGTTGTCATCAACTGAGTCTTGAATTTGAAGAAATATCAGAAAATTTCAGGAGAAAATGTATTGCCTTCGGTTCGGGAGTTGCGAATGGGTCGAAAGTGGGTACTGTAACAAGATAATGATCCAAAACATAAAAGTAAGAGCACCATGAAATGGCTTCAACAAAAGAATTTCAAGCTTCTCGAGTGGCCCAGTCAAAGCTCAGATCTCAATTTAATCGAGAATTTGTGGTTTAATTTGAAAAAAAGTGTCCGCAAGAGAAACCCTTCGAATCTGAATGAACTGCAACAATTTTCTTTAGAAGAATGGACGAATTTTTACTGAGAGATGTCGAAACCTTGTAGAAAAATACCCAAAGCAAATCATTAAAGTTATTCCAGCAAAAAGTGGACACACAAAGTAATAAATAATTTTGTAAGTAAATGTATGAAATATTTTGTATTTTAACTTTCTTTTATTTTCCTCAAATTCTTTGACGTTTTACATGTTGGAGTTAAACAATTTTTTTTATTTGTTAAATTATTCCAAAAAGAACGGTAAACTTTTCATAACTATATAATATGGTACAAAAGATAAAGACGACTATAACTGAAATATTTCTCTGCACGAATACTGATGAGCGCCACTGTATATATAAAACAGTAAACCATTCCCAGTATAAACATTTTTATTTTGCAGGACTTTCTATAAATACTTTTATCACCTTGAGTCCCTTAATTATAATTGATTAATTTTAAGAACTTTGTTTTTTTCGATAATAAGACTGAAATGATCGTTGATACTTTAAAAAAGTGAAGGAGTTCCTAATTCAATCCAGATCAATGTACAACGTTCAAATTTGCTTCCTTGATGAGCATAAAGATAATCCTAAGTCGGTAGTTGTCGATAGGATTTTGACGTAAATTGATCATTTAGTTTAAGGTGCAAGGAGACCGCATGAGATCATGATATTTTAACGTTCTCTCGCACTGGATGATCTGTTTCATAAGAAATGTTCCAAATATTCAACCGAATATACGCCCTCTATATTCGTAAATTCAAAATTTAAAGGAGCAAATTGTTTTACCACTGTACAATAGGATAAACTGTATTTATCACAAATGTATGATACATAAACAGAGTGGAAACGAGCACAGGTAGTCTGGGAAGTTTTCTTTGATATGAAAATAATTTCGATAGTAAGATTCTTGGTAAAATGCATTTCGAATGTTGCTAATTTCTTTTAATTATATGTCTTAGTTCAAAATAGGATAAATTAAAAATACGAGTGTTGAGTGTTGTTGAGGATTTGTTGCTTATTTTAGTTGGTTTAAAGTCTAAACCATTCCTATTGTTACTCCTACGATAAGTGAATTACTAAGGTGAATGCATTGATAAGAACAAATGTTGCTGAGTTAAATATAATTTGTGGAAAGACATAAGAGCCATACGTAATGAGTTTGAATATTGAAAAAGATATTATTATGTACTAGCAGAGACCCGCTAAACATATGAAATCAAATTAATATCTTTATTGCAACCTACCCTAACCTAACACTACTTCCACACCCGCTACCCGCCAAAAAATGGAGTTGGAGTTTTCTACCCTCGAGTGACTTATCCCTTTTTAATGTTACAAAAACTAAGGTTATGCAATTTCATCCTAAAAGCTGTAATCAGCCAGCTGATATAAGGTTTAAAATGAATGGTGAAGTAATTGAGGAAGTACAAGAGTTTAAGTATTTGGGTCAAACTATTACCAGCTCCTTGAGTGATGACTCGGATATAAGAAAACAATCTCGAAGCTTGTGTGCTAAAGCGAATATGACCATAAGGAACTTTCGATTCTGTACAAGTGAAGCTAAAGACACTCTCTTTCGTACTTTCTGCAGTAATATATACGGTCAGCAACTCTGGGTGAATTATAAAAAAGGTTCTGGCAGAACCCTAAATTTGCTGTACAACAGGTCTTTTAGACTCTTACATAAATTACCCCCGAGATGCTCAGCTTCGCAAATGTTTGCTACCCGCAATGTCCCGAGCTTCCCGGAGGTAACAAGACGTGCTCAACACAGTCTAATGCAAAGAATTAAAAAATCAACCAACCCGATCATCCAAGCTATCCATGAGTCCTGCCATTTATCCTCTAAGCTATGGACTTTTTGGTACGAAAACGTCTGTCTGTAGCTCCACTTAACTTCGACAGTGCAGTATTATTTCTAATCAATTGTATATATTTTTATCCTTAGTGTATGAACTGTCATTGTATTAATAATATTTGTCATATGGACTATAGTCTGCCAATAAACCTTTTCATTTTCATTTTCATTTTCAATACAGCTGTCTCTACCAAATATGACACTGTGCACTACCTAGCAGTAAATTTAAAGAACATTCACAGTTACGGTAATTAGAAATAAATCTCATAAAAACGGAAATTAACCATATTTGAAGATTACGGTATTTTACCGTCATCATTTACAGTCAAATACTGTAGAATTTATGAAAGTTTTTTGCAGTGTAGGAATGACTAAGACAACAGCATAAAATGGTTGAGACAACAGCATGGGCGTCGACAAGATGTTTTCCAGGGGTGGCAAACTTTTGGTTACATGCAACTATATATATATATATATATATATATATATATATAAATATATGCTTACCAAACTTTTTTACAGCCTTGTCCAGAAACTCGGCCTTGTTTTTATTGACTCTCTCTATTAACGTCCATCATACAAAGCCCGGAAATACGATCATTTTTCTTTGATGATCATAGTCAGGTCTTTACCCGTCGCAAAGTACTGAAGGACCGTTCAATTACGTATGTCGTAGAAGGTAATGTCAGAGCAATCAGGATTGCATTATGAATGGCAGGAAAGCGATCCGGGTGATCCAATACTTCAAGGAAACTGCTATTCATTCTAAATCTTTCTTCAACCACATTTCAAACTATATCATGGATTGTTCAGCCAGGTTATTAATGTGGTATATATCAACTATACAATACTCTGCACAATCTGGTTAAATTGTTCCCGAGTTAGTTTTGCCATCCGAGCAGGGTGAAGTGAGAACAGGCCAAATTGAGGGGCATTGTTTTCTGCAAACCTGATCTAGAGGGATGATATGACTGAGTCGAGATAGGGCACATATATCGACCTGCGAAATTATTCTTCGACATTGAAACAATATGAAACATCCAGTGTTTGAGTGAAACACCTGACGAGTGTCCAACAGTGGGATCTTGAGATCTACACCTACTTCATCTGCCAGACTTTCTACTTTCGGGAACATGTCCTCGTGGAATCTGTTCTCCGCCTGTTTACGATGGTCGTGAACTTTTAACAAATCCAACTGAACAGTCTGCAAAGTTTATGGCACTGGCTCTAATATGGCTGGATACTTAGCCATTACCGTCAATGAAACTAGGAAAGTTGATGTCTCTGTCGCACATAGTAACTGATGGGCCTTTTGACAAGCAGGAGTGTTGCAATTTTCTTCTGTGACCACAGTGTTCAGCTGATCAAAAATAACGCCAAAATTCTCTATAAACGCTCTATAACGTTTGCACTTGGCAGTCCAATGTGTCCCACAAAGAAGAGGCACGTTTGGAATATTTCGTTTCCTCGATGGGCTTCCACGAAAAAAATTGATAATAGCTTTCACTGTCCCCACTGTATTCCTAATCTCGTTCGCTGAATTAAGGTCGCTCACTACAAGGTTCAGCCGATGAGAAGAGCAGTGAACAACAACAGCATTTGGGTACATCGCTTTAATCTTGGTCTATCGCCTCCCTCCTTTCCCACCATGATTGAACAACCATCATAGCCTTGTCCAAGCGTAGGTCAAATTTTGAGCATTGTTCCATAATCTTGTTGGTAATTGCCTCTGTATCCATATGCTCTAATGAAGCATATGAATGCAGAGGAGGAGAATGTAGACACCAATCGACCAGGGAAGTACTCCGTGGGAGTCGTTAGGCAGGAGACAGGGAGTACTGGAACTCCCGTTTCTACTGTCACTGTCCTCTTTAGTTGATTTTTTTTCGTGTCTCATCTACCCTGTGAGCAGTCCAATATGCTCTTAAACACCATTCTCCCTCTATTCTTTACTACACATTGATTAACAAGCATTAACTGAATTAGCTAATTAGCTTTCCAGTGACGACAAATGTACAGCTGTAATGTTAAATAACAATTGAATGGCTAATCATTTACATACTACAGCTAATATACAGGCTACAGCTAGTGTAGTCTACAGCTAATGTACTGTTAAATACAGTTAAATTATATTAATCATTGGCTTAAGTTATTATTATGTGAATGTGAAATCAACAAGAACGCAATTATTAAATTAATCCTTTATGATACAAGATCTCTTTTATAATAATGCTTCCTGCATGCGATCAACCTCATCAGTGGAGTCTGGCGATTCTTATTTCTCGCTCCACGTGGGTTCCAGTTTTGTGTAAAGTTTAATATTGCTCTAATAAATTGTCTATTCTATTCCTAAAAATAACTACCAATTCTCTGCTAAACGTGTTTCGCCTCGCTTTCCTGAGCCAAGAAGAACGATTGGTGCTGTCAAAAAAATTAAGGAATATTAATTCTTAAGGTTATTTATATGTGAAAAATATATTTTCCACATAATTTATTAATAATATATATATATATATATATATATATATATATATGTGTGTGTGTGTGTGTGTGTGGGATGACTTTCACAATTAAACACGTGGGTTTGCATATATATATATATATATATATATATATATATATATATACATACATACACACACACACCACACACACACACAACAAATTACATGGGGTGGCAAGTGCCCACCCCCCGTGCTACCTTCTGCCGACGCCCATGGAAAACAATACAAAACATCACTGTTACACCAACCATACTTTGAGGTTTTCATAACTGCTACTGTATACTCGTACTGTATATGCTGAACGAACAATATTATGTTAACAAAATTAGTATTATTGTTTCAACTCTGCTTTATAGATATCTAATATATAGGAATACATATTGTTGTCACAGCTATTTTTTAAGTTTTCTCAAGTAAGTATTTTTTTTCAGTGTGATAATTCGATACTGAGTATGGTTGCATTTTTTGTGAAACTTACGCAAGTACAGAATGATTCAAAAGTTTAGGACTAATTAATTTGTTTTTCTTATATCTTTGCAGGAACTGGAAACTGCAGAATTAGTTTTCTTTTGAAAGGACAGTAGTAGGGATTTTATTTTAACTACAAAAACTTCTGAGTGCTTTGTTTGAAATGGATCGTCTAAGCTCAATAACACTCGCAAAAAGGATTCCGAAGTTATTTTAATGTCCAACATCCTCCTGACGTCAGAACCATACGTGACACACAAAAAAAATCTCGATAAACCGGTTCGGTCATGGACAAAACTTGTAGTGGACGCCTGAGGTTAACTCGAACGGAAGAGGACCAACAAGTGGTCGAGGAACAGCTTTCTTTTTGTCAAACTACATCTATCAGAAGTACAACTTTGGAATTGGACGTAAGTTACTCTACCATTCAACAAATGTTCAAGAAGGACATCAGAATGAATTGTACAAAGTTCAGATGGTGTAAGTTACGTGATGTGGATCAAGACCAAAGAGTGGAAATGTGCGAGACCTTGCTTTATGATTTTGATTGCGATCCAGCTCTTTTGGACAATATCTGATTTAGCGATGAGACGACACTTTATGCCTAGTAAAGTTAACAGGCACAACTGTCACATCTGGAGACCTGAGAACTCAAGAACATATCATGAACATGAGTAGGATGCACCAGATGTTTATGTTTGGTATGTTTTTTAGTCAGCATCCGAGATGCTGATGGACAAACAATGTATGGCAAATTATCATGAAATACTCCAGCAGTTAGTTTTACTTCATTTAGAATCTTATGGCCAAGATGAAATTACCTTTAAACATGACAGTGTTCCATTTCACTTCACAGTTAAGGTCCGACAACTGTTAAATCAGCACTTTTCTGATTGGGAGATACGAACCAACTCAGTGGGGTCCACAGTCCTGACCTGACTCCGATAGATTTCTTTCTGTTGGGCTATGTGAAATACAAAATTTATGCAACAAAGCCCAGAAACTTAGCAGATTTGAAAAAACTCAACGGCTGTTATTCAAAGAATTTGTGCAGACATTTGTTGGAAACGTAGAAATTCGTCAAATTATTTCGTTTTTATTTATAAAATACAGGTTTAATTCAACTAGTTTAGTATTAAAAATATTTAAAAAAGTTAATTTGAAACGTAAGTTAACTTTTTAATTATACGTCACGCCATATCAAACGAGGACCATGTGACCAGTATCCTTTCGCCTTTCCATATATTGCCACTTACTCTTATTGTTACTCGCAAAAAAAACCCGCCCTGCGGGCAGAATATTTGTACTAGTTTATTACCCTTCGGGCAATACATATTAACCCTTTGGGCAATACATATTAACCCTTTGTCGGGGTGTGACTTTACTGATTTTGTTTTGGTTAATGCCATACGATTTTATTCTGTCTCGGAAAGACCTCCGTGTAGTGAAAGATTAAGCAAACGTCTCTTAACCCTTTACTGCACAGAGGTTTTTCCGAGACTGAATAAAATCGTTTGGCGTTAGCCAGAACAAAATCAGTAAAGTTACACTGCGCGACAAAGGATTAATGTAGTTCTTCCAGTTGATGCCTTTTTCTATTCTTCATAAACCCTGACGATTCAAACACTTTTCTTAACTATTTAAATACCAACATCCGCATATCCGATTCACTAGGAAAGAAGAACCAAATCAAACTTTATCATTTCTTGACATTAAAATTACCAAAATAGAAAACAAATTTCATACCTTTATCTACATGAAACCCAAACACACAGGTTTAGATACCAATTATTTCAGCGATATACCAACCATATACAAAATTAACAATATAAAAAACTTAATTTATCGGTACTATCAACTTTGTTTAGCATACATAGCTTTCCATAACGAAACATCATATCTTCAAAACTTCTTTACAGAAAATAACATTTTTTCAACGAGTAATTAAACAAATTTTAAATAACATTTACCAACCGTCGTACACATTCCACCAGTTAATGAGGATATAAAATACTTGAATTTTCTCCAGTTATATCAGCTTTAAGATTAAATTAAAAAGACTTTCATTCATTACTAACAAAACCTACCCACAAATAATCACAGTATAAAATCATACCTATACCACAAGGAAAAACTACTGAATGCCCTTCTTCTTCTTCTTCTTCTACAGCATTATTAGTCCCGCACTTGCGCGGGGTCGCTGCTGCGGATCCTCCTTCTCCACTCTTGTCTATCCTGTACCAGCTCGACATCCAGCTCCCGCTCCCTCAGGTCGTCCCGAACAGTGTCCCCCCTCGCATGGTCTCTCCTTCCTCGCCCGTCTTCTCTGAGCTATCTTCTTCAGCCGCATCCGCTCATGGTGCGGTAGCCCTCGTCCACTTTCCACGGGTCAGGGCGATCCCCCCGCGCGTCGGTTACGGTGGACGCCCTAGTATGTACGACATTTACGACATTTACTACTGAATGCCCTGGTTTTGTTTATTATATACTCTTTTAGTTGTATTCGCTGCTAAGTGAATTATATTGGTAGCATAAGCCTCCAATATCAACTAAGAGTAAACGAACACCTTGATATTTCAATAAGAACATCACTCCCTCTACCTAAACCATCAAAATCTTCCATTAGAGAACATTCATACTCAAAACGTCATTCGTTACACACGTCACATTTCTAAATTTTAGACACCACCAATACCAACCAATTAACAGACTTACACATTTTAGAATCATTACGCCATAAAAACTCCATAAACGACTACACTTCCTCATTCAACCTTTTCATTCCTCAATTAACTTTTACTTACAATTGTAATACCACATAACTGAATAATTTTATTTTTTTTAAAGTGATAAAAATGTAGATTAATTTGAACTATATTTGTTTATATGTACTTAAAATAATCACTTAGAATTAGGTTCACACTGATGAGGTGGAAAACATTCCGAAACGTAATAAATTATTAAAATATAATAGCTTTAGTTCTCCTATTTATCATTTTATATATATATATATATATATATTATATATATATATATATATCAGTGGCGACTCGTGACATTTTTGTTCAGGCATGCAATGTTATGGAATGGAAGAAAAACATCCGCCTAACCCTCTTGCCCAAACTTTGCATATTGTTTACATAGAACTTAGCAAGTTAAAGGTGTTTTACAAACTTTTGGGGACCTCTTTGAAGGAAAGTTCATTTAATGTTAGGCTTAAATATGCGAACAAAAAATTAGACATATTTATATATAGTAGTTACCGAATTGATCTAAAGAAAAAGATACAAATTTAAAATTTACCTTAAATAATTGTGAAGCATTATTTGAATTGAAATTCTGCTCTCCTAGTTTTCCTGCAAAATTCTTCGATGACCAAATTGTAAAAGTACTCTCGATTCTCCATAAGCTTCTTGAGGAAATTTTTTTCAATTGAAATTAAGGCAAGATTAGATAGCCTTTCTTCACTTTGGGAACTCCGTAAATAACTTTTAATTCTTTTAAGCGCAGAAAATGATCGCTCAACACTTGCTGTCGATATTGGTATAGTTAGAATCAAATTCGTCAATTTATATATTTCCTTAAGACCTTTGTGCATTTCGCTTTCCAGTAGATATTTTAGGAGCTCAGCAACATTCTTTTTGGCAAAGATTTGTGCGAATATAAAACACACAATTCAGAACGGAGACGAGGAAACTCAAAAAATGAATTGTAGCTTCTTTTCAAAGATTCAAAAGCTCTCTCTGGGAAAGTAACATCATAGAACTCAAATTTTTTTGCAATCTAAAAGCTCAATGAATTCCAATTTTTCCATTGAACTGAAACGCTCTTTTCATTTGAAGAAGTATATTATCGAATATTTCATGAAATAGTTGACTATACTTCTCTTGTGGAGAAAGACTCTGTTTCCTTTTACATACAGGTTCACCACATCTTTCTGTTATCAAGTCCCACATATCTGCAAATTTTGTATCCCTTATTTGTTTGATTTTTTCATAGTGCTTTCAACGGTGATTGAGCTATACACAATATCCATAGATTTTGTTTGCAGCACATTAAATAGATATTCAGTAAAAGGAAAAATTGAAGAAAATACTTCTAATAAAAAATTAAAATCGAAAGTATCGATACCAGCAAGCAATCCGCGTGCACTATTTTTTGTTTTTTCATCAAATTTCTTTGGGTTTTCAAGAATGCTTTTTAAAAGATCTATTATATCTTCTTTATTTTCCTTAACTCTTTCAACTAGACGAGATGAATAGTTCCACCGCGTTGGAGCCAGTTTAGGGAAACGCTTTCCAACAACTTTGTCAAGCATTGAAGTTCGCTTAGTTGAACTGCTGAAAAATGATGACAAACTTCCTAATACTGAAAAAAAATTATTACATTCGGAAATTTCAGCGACAGCTTGGGATAAAACAAGGTTAAGTTTATGGGCGTAGCAGTGAAGAAAAATAGCCTCTGGTACAGTTTCTCTAATCTTTGTTTGTACTCCATTAAGATCGCTCCCCATAACAGCAGCACCGTCGTAGGTTTGAGCAACTAATTTTTTCAAACAGCCCAGTTCACCTAGTTGCCTTATAGATAAATCAGAAATCGCTCCTGCACTTCTATCATTGCTGACGTCATTGAATTTTATAAATCGTTCACAAATCTCTCCATGTTTATTAACATAACGAACAACAGTAGAGAGTTGAGAAAAACAGCTGACATCAGATGTTTCATCTAATAAAATCGCCACATACATGCAGTCGATAAGCTCACGTTTTATTTGTTCTAACATAACTGCACTAATAGATTGAATTATGTCATTCTGAATAGCAGATGATGTTCCCTTAAAAACAGTCGCAGTTTTTAAATGGTTTTGAAGCTTTTCATCGAATTCTCCCATACAAAATACCAATTCAATATAGTTACCCCTATTGTCAGCGTTTTCTTCTTCATTGTGACCGCGAAATGCTAATTCTTGCATACCTAAAAAACATGTTATCCTAATCAAACGTTTCAAAATTTCTCGATTCTTATTAACTTCTTCGTTATGTCTGGAAATGGCAACTGATTTCTGCTTGTCGAGTATTAATCAATTCTTTCTGACTTTCCAAATGTTTTAAGATCAACAAATGCATTTATGTGAGCAAGAGATTTTTCATGGCGAGAAATTGCAGTATGTAAATTGTTTAAATCGTCGTATCCACGACTAACAGAATTCCACACAGAGTTATCTCTTGAAAATAGGAAACACGACCAACAGTACAATTTGTTATTTGAAATATTTCCACATAACCAGGGAACATCATCATACAGCTTAGGATTAAATTTCCTAGTGAAGCCTTTATTTTCTTTGCTTAAATTCAAATGTGGAATCGGTCTGCCATTATTCAATATGCGCTTTTTCTCATCAAAAGAGAGTGAGTAAAATCTTCTAGTCTTCAATTGATTAAACACATCGTCAGTCATTATGGGCACTACAATGCTATAATTTATTTAACTGATTATCCAAAATAATTAAAGCACAAAAGGGAACACCGAACACAAGTGGATGGCTTGCGGCGGTGGTACTGGAAAGAAGCCTAGTCAGAATTGCCAGATGTTACTTTTTGGTGAATGCACCTATAAAACTGAATGCATGCCGTATTATTTTCATTAATTAAAAAAAATCAGAACAAAGCTTTTTAATTATTTTTAGTAAAAATATTAAGTAAATTTTCTAAGCATATTTTAAAACATATTGCCTTTTGAATTTAGCTATGAGGCTCAAAAATATATCTTATGGATAGTGAGAAGTCTCCTTAAAAAATTGCCCAAGGCAAGGTGGTGTAAACAAAATCATGTCTTATTTCACTAGACAATTAAGAACATTTTTCTGTACCCAGACTGAATTAGTGAAAGCTTTAGCTACAAGTATTTCGATCTGTGTACAGAAAAATGTTCTTAATTGTCTAATGAAATAAGACATAATTTTGTTTACACCGCCCAATAGCCAGTACATGCGTGATTGAAGCCTTAGACTATTTATAGTTTCTGAAAATTATTTTTGTCAATTATAATCCTTACTTAGATCTGAAAAGAGAACATATTTAACACATGCATTGCATGCGTTGCATTCATTAAGAAATCGCCACTGATATATATATATATATATATATATATATACAGGGTGGTGCAAAAGTCTGGACCCATAGGCAATTTACTATATAAAAAATATCTTTCGATTTTTATAATAGTTTTATAATTTAATTTTTGCTTATAATTTTACTAAATATTTTTCAGATTGTTACCCTATGGCATACAAGTTAACAATAGCAGAAAGAATAGAGCTTGTGCTTTTGTACGCAAAAGAAGGAGCCACCTCACGTTCAGTCGCAAATTTCCTTATGCCTCGATTATACGAAATACCATTACACTTATTGTAAATTCTGAACTAGAACGTTAAATTTAACATAATTTAGTCACTGGTGTATGGTTAATTAAATTTCATTTCATAAACTTCCTGCAGGTCACACTTTTTTTCCATATAAACCGCCTATGGGTCCAGACTTTTGCACCACCCTGTATAATCTGCTTTTAGAAATATCATCACATGAATACATTTATTAATATTAAAGCAATGGTGAAAACACCATCATCAATTTAAAATTTCCCAAGGTTCCTCGACATAAGTTTATTACATGCATTTTGTAGAACGAAAATTTTTCTAATTAACAAAATTTCAAAGTGAATTTCTAGATTGAGATAAAAGTTTGCTTATTATGAGAGTTTGGCATAAAATGATTCGAAGTGACTCTTGAAATAAATTGAATTTAAACATTAATTCGAAATGTTTATAATGCAGCAAACATTCTGAATGTTATAAAGCAAAATCACTCTTCATTTCATAAAATTGAGAATTTTGAGAAAAAAAAAATTAAATTGGATTTTGAATTTTCATTTTTGTATTTTTTTTTTAAATTTACTTCCATGTTTTGAACAGTAAAATGTAAAAAAAAAAAAAAAAAAAAAAAAGGATTAAAAATAAAAACTATAAATCACGTGTTTTTGTTCTTTTTCTGTACCACTTTTATGCAAGTTAATGAAACCTTTTTATGTGTCACAAAACTGACGCAACTACTTTCATTTTTTACTACTGTAGAATTATGCCAAAGAGCTTAGCATAAAAAAGAATATTCATTACGTTCACATATTCGTATGCCAACCATCGCAACATCGAAAAAGGATGTGTTTTTCATGCACGGAGCGATAAATACCTCGTATGTTTATGAAATAAATAAATAAGAATATCTTAATTCATAAACTTCTACTCCTTTTGTGCTGCCTCATAAAGTCATTTAAAGAAAAAACACAATGACCAAATTCCGCATGCAAACGTTTGGGCACCTCCACTAAATTCTTGAGCATGTATGAATCATTGTGCATCCAGAGAAGTATGAATGTTCACACGTAGTATGTATAAAACTATGGCATATATTTATAAAAAATAATAATGAGTAAAGAGATGGAAAACAAAGAGAAACATATAATGTTTTTCACTTCTTAAGACTGTATGACAAAAGTTTAGGCACTCTTCAAATCAATAAATCGTAGATTTTCATTTTGGTGCGATTGCTTCAAGCAGATACTTTCTATATTCTTGTACTATCTTCTGGATTCGTTCCTTCGGTAGCCATTGTTTTTAATATAACGTGTTAAACTTGGTAAGATTCTTTGGATTTCTTGCGTGGACTATTTGCTTCAGATCTTCCCAAAACTGCGCGACGATATTCAAGTCCAAGGACTGTAAAGGACATTCCAAAACATTGATTTTTTTCTGTCCCAACCATTTTATTGTACTTTTGGATGTTTGCGTCGGATCATTATCCTGTTGGAGTATCCATCCACGCCTCGCTCGTTAACAATTCTTTTGAGTTTGCGAACGAGATTCTGAGTAAGGATATTTCTAGAATCATGGTTATCCATGATATTACTTGTTTCTTTACTAACGTCTCCATCTAACCTCCAAAAAATTATAGACATGATTTTAAATTGGCACTTTCTGAATCCAAAATCAACGTACCATAATTTTGATTGTCCTACTTTCAGGAAACTGTTAGAACTTGCTATCATAGACTCATACTTCGCCTTTAATAGCCAAACTTATAAACAAGTTAACGGGGTAGGAATGGGCTATGGTCCCTCTATAGCGAACGTATTCATGGTTAATTTATGGAAAATGATAATAGCAGCGCCCGATAAAATATCGACCCTCTTACAATAAACTGTTTGTAAATGACACTTTTGCTTTTTCAATTGCCATAGCCAAACTGCTGATTTTCTTCAGTTTTTTAATCCCTCCACTCCAATATAAAATTCATCTTGGAAATAGAACTGGGTAATGCTCTTACTTTTTAGACGTCAAAATTCATAGAAATGTATATAAAAACAAGCGTATACCTGCAGGAAGGGTAGGAAGGGTACATTTATGGAAGTAGGTGCAAACTATTATACTGTATATAGTTATGATTTCTAGAATTAACACAATCAACACATTAATTCGCTGAGCTTAATTTTTCCAAGGAAATTGAACACCATATCTTTTTTTTTTTTTTTATGAGTACGTTCTCGAACTTTTGAGGACAAAATATTGTTCAAAATTAGACATTGATATAGTTCTGAAAAACGTAAGATTTAATTCTCTAACTCATTTGGGGGTACCTTATCCACACAGTTTGTCTTCAATTAAACTTTAAACGATATTATTAGGTTAGACTATTCACAATTCGTGTGGTATTCAAGTTACATCAACTTACCGTTGGCCCTACATTCCCTTATTATTATTTAATTATTATTATTGCCGGAATATACTGTACAATAGTTTTTGCTTTTGTCTTTTAGTTTCCTGAAAGTATTTTTGGTACTTACGTATTAACGGGGGCCACCACATATTGATGATTGGTTAGGTTAAGTTGTAATATTTTCGTAGTTGAAAATTTCTAATACATCATATTTTTTAAATAGCAATATTTTTTAAAATATTTTTTTATACAATTTTCTGAAAAAAATTAATTTTTTTAGGCTTATTCATGATGAAAATTTTTAGAAACAAATGTTGTTTCTAATGTGTAACATGTATTAATCATTGTAAATATTTGAAATATAAATCATTGTAAATATTTTAAAAAATATTGCTATTTAAAAAATATGATGTATTAGAAATTTTCAACTAACGAAAATATTACAACTTAACCTAACCTTCTTCTTTCTCTTCGCCCGTTCCCGCCTCTATGCGGGGTCGGCGTTTCTGACCAGCCTCCTCCACACAGCCCGGTCCTGGGCTTCTTCCTCCGACAAACTCTTCTCCCTCAAATCGTCCCTCACCTTCTCCATCCACCTAACCAATCATCAATATGTGGTGGCCCCCAAATAATACGTAAGTAAAGTACCATATTTCTTGCTTCCACGTTTAATTTTCTCAAAATAATTTTTGAGAGGAATAACGAAATTATTAAAATTAACTGAAAAGCTATCTTAAGAAGTTTAAATATTAAAGCAAAGATACTCTTAGGACATGAAGTCGAAAGCAAAAACTATATATAAACAGAAGCTGATGTACAGTTTTTATTTTTAATATAATTATTATTTTGTTTGCGTCCTGGGTGATCGGCGTAAATTAATTGGATAGTGCATTTTCTTTCGTTATATTCTTAGTGGTAACCCAAGCAATTCACTTTTTAGGACCCTAAAAAAGTCACTACGAAGAACACGTTCAGAACACACAACAACCCTATAAAAGTACTTTGGGAACAGTTAACTACGCATATTTCCTCTCGTTTATATTTTAATTAAAAACTATGAATTTACCGTTCCTTTGTCTTTTGGGAACTGCGTCTTTAACTCCTAATTTTTTGATGTAACGGTTTCAGGTGGCGAAGGCACAAACTGGCATTTTCGGTAACATATTCATTTTAAAAGCATGGAAAATAAATTTTATAAAGGCACCTTAATTTTTTTTTCACCCTTGGCACGTTACGTACATCCATGGGCGCCCGCAGGATTTTTTCCAAGGGGGGGGCAAAATTTAATGTATTAATAGGTAGGGACCGGAGCAAGCAAAAAACTTTTGACCCCTTAGGAACCAGCAGGTTAATTCTAAGCAAGTTTAGTGTTGCATTTTCTGTAATGGAAAATGCAAATATATATTGTATATACATACAATGCACATGATAACAATCATTTATTTTATTTATAACAGAAACATGATAGAATGAAGAAAAAAGCACACTGAAGTAAATGTTGTACCTAATTTGAAAACGGTGTTTCGAGCATCACCTACACTGCTCATTTGAATAGGAATTGTAGTCATCTGCGGTCACTACCAAAATTATGAACAACCTTTTCCATAAAATCAGTTTTGTTGGAGTTGATTTTCTCCCGGTGAACAAATAAAAAGGTAGCAACCTTTTATCATGCACACAAATAAAAATTTTCACCCTTTAGGAGGCAGTTGGATACTTTTCAGCAAGTTTAGGATATAAATATTTTCTTAGAAAATATTTAATATATTTTCTTGGCATTTCCAGGGGGGGGGGGGGACAAGCGCCCCCCCCTTGCCCCTACCTGCGGGCGCCGCCCATGCGTACATCATACACATAAATTAGTTCAGGCATACTGGAGTCGGTGTGAGTCATTCTCCAAATTGTCGCCCTCGCCTCTGGAGGGGGATTTTAAACCTTACGTTTAAATAAGAGACTCAAAAAGTTTTATTCCCTCCTTTATTTCCCTCCTATTAGTACATTAACATCAGTGAGGCTTAGTATGGGAAAACGGAAGTGAACCTTACTCTGCAATTTGGTAAGATCACTTTCAAAGATTGAGGACCCCGATACCAGGAATTTATATTCCTGTAACTTTTATTTTTGGAGAACCATTGTAAGTCGTGGGTTTCTCCCCCTTTCCTGCGTTATTTTCAAAACTGGGAAACCGCACTTCGACTGTCAGTGCCTCTGAGGATGATCTTGCCAAGGTGAAGAATGAAGTCAAGAACTGTTTCATGTTCGTTATTTCACTGAAGGAAGCCATACTGAACTCGGTTAATAGCAGAAGGATTCAAACTTTTCTAAGTCCCTCAACTAGGGGGAAAACTGCAGTCTTATAAAAAACATAATTTCATAAACATTTGTCTGAAACGAAAAATTTCATGAGCAATTTGATATTTCTGCATCGCCCTTAAGTTCTCTTATAATACCTCTGCAATCGCAGATAATTTCTAATTCTTATGCTCCACTTTTATTTCCAGTACAGCGGTGCTACGCTGCCATTATTACTCGCTTTAAACTACGGTTTTTGCTAGTTACATTGTGCATATTGGCATTTTATTTTTTCGAATCGACTCTTATTACTTGAATACGTACCATTTTTTTAATATAGATACGTAAGGATAATATAGGTCAATGCGGTTATGAGTCTTTTCATGACAAAATTTTCATTTTTAAAACCTACTTAGCTCACTTACGAACAACGCCTAGCAGTGGCGGCTCGTCGGTAGGCACTGCGGAACTGCAGCACCCCTAAATTTTTTATTTACAATTGAAATAATCAAGAACAATATAAGGATGAGCTCACTGAATAACTTTTTCAATAACTTTTGAAACTTTTATTCATTGTTCAATGCTCATCCTTTTATTTCAGTAATTATTTCAACCCATTCTTAGAGACAGCACCCCTAGAATTGTTAGTCACGAGCCGCCACTGCTGAGGCTATAAGACTGCTCAAATGTGTTCAACCTTCATCCTTAGCAGACAGCCTCGTAGGGACCAGCCGGTCTGTTGCTGTTTGGTGTCCTTTGTATTCGACAGAAGTTCATATATGCCCCCATAAGACTTTAAAGTTTTGCTTATAACAAACACTGAACTTTTGCCCTTCACTTTTACTCCCTTTTTATATTGGTTTATAATTTCTGCTTTAGACGTAATGTTATTTTAAAAATGCATCGATTTGGGGACACTGATGTATATAATATATATAGGTCCTAACTATTATTCAAAAGCGGTAAGGAAAATCGAGAGACTGTCAAAGAGGCCAGTAGTATGGTATATCGAAGTAGAGTGGGGAATAGGAGGTGAAGTGGGGGTGAAGGGTGGCATTGGTACTAAGGGAAATGGATGAGGAGTGACACTGGCATTGAGGGGGATGGGAATGAGGGGGTGGCACTCAAAAGTGAACTTTTAAATAACTTACTCTCCCAAGGGAGCCATTAGTGTTTTCAATCCTTTTAAAACCCTGAAAGAAAGACAGGGAAATAAAAATTATTTTTACGTTAAGAATGAATGATGTTTATATTATTTATAAGAAAGAATGTTTATATTATTTATTATTTTTATCAAATTAATTTAGAAAAACCTAGTTTTAAAACAGAATGAAGAGGAAAAACGTAGAAAAAATACTAAAAGTATATTTAATTATTTGAGAAAAACTTGCAGTTTAAAAGTAAACCTATATATTATTTATAAAACTTGAAAGGAAATTACGACAACATCCTTCCCCATCCGAATTTAGAGTCAGAAAGACAGACTAAGAGAGAAAATCAGCCAATAAATCCGTGTAAAGCCGGTCGGACGATCTAAAATAGCTGCTAAAAGCCGGTTTAAGAAAATAGGACAAATAATATGGTAATGCCTTCATATATTTACAGAGCAAAGAAGTGCTATAAACAAGCAAATTTTATGCTTTATTGGCAGAATGGAGTTGTATGGTAAATCTTGATAGATAATGTAGAGTAGCGAAGTTACACTGGTTTTAGAGATATAGAGGCAGAGAAAGAGAAGTACATTGAGATTATCTGTTGTAAGCTTCAAACATATGTTTAGAAATATCATACATACAGTTAGGATATTCAGCTAAGATTACACATTTACATAACTACAAATAATTACATATAGGTCTTCGGCTGAGATTATACCTTTGTATTTATTTGGATATTAAATGCTGCAATATAATTATTAAATATTATATACTTAAAATATCGAAATATTAAATACCCTGCTTATTGAATATGTTAACAACCTTAGGAACATTGATCTTGCTCATATTTGGTTTTGTTTTACCGGTTATTATTATTTTTGCTTATCTATATAAAAATATAGATTTTGTTATTGAAATAAGAAAGGGGACACAGAGTTATGGCTTGTATGAGTTGATGAACTTGTCTTTCAGTTTCTTTTCGAAGATTTTTAATGGCTTGAGTTGTTTTGTCTCTTGATCAAGTGAATTCTAAAGGTTTGGACCAGTTGAGGATAAGGATCTAGTCGCACAATCTAGAGTATAATTCAGTTTTCTGATGTACGTGTCTGATTGTCTTGTGTTAAAGCGATGTTGTGTTTGGGAAGTTAATATTTTGTTTTGGATGATTTCTGGTGCATTATTATGGACGATTTGATGCATATACGAGACATTGTTTAATTTGTAGATTTCTCCTAGTTTGAGAATTTTTAACTCGTGGAGCATTTAATCTGTACTTTCATTATACTTGTTCGATTTATAACTTTTCTTAATTAATCTTTTCTGCATTACCACCAATGGCTGTAGCGAATAATGACGTGTGCTTCCGTAAGCACTAATGCAGTATTGTAAGTGTGGGTACACCATGGTAAAATGTATGGATCAAAGAACCTGTTTTGGGAGTGCCGCAGCTGCTTTCTTAATTATAAATGAGACTGGCTAATTTGTTGCATAGATCTTCAGTGTGCTTTTTGAATGAGAGGTTTGGATCGTTGGTAATTCTTAGAAGTATGGCCGAGTGCACTCGTTGAACAGGGATTGAATTTATGTGTAGGTTTAAAGGGGGCAACGATTTCGTTTTTGGTGATGACTATATAAGCTGTGTTTTTAATATTTAAGGATAGTTTGTTGGTATTAAACCATACATAAATACTTTGGAGTTCATTGCTGATGGTCGTTTGGAGTGGTAGCGAGTCTTTACGTGAGGTTATAATTAAAGTATCAGAGGCATACTAATAATAGGAAGAGTTATTTAGTGACCTGTGGAAGTCGATTATATAAAGGAGGACCAGGATAGGTGCCAGAATTCTCCCTTGGGGTATCCCGTGAGTGATGCGTCTTTTTTGTGAGGTAAAAGACTCATTTCCTGTAAATTGCATCCTATTAGCTAAATATGAGTTGAATCATCTTAAGGGTAGTCCCCTGAAGCCGTAGTGTTCGAGTTTCTTTTAAGAGTATGTCATGAGGTACTGTGTCAAAGGCCTTAGCTAGATCAAGTAGGATGATTAATTATTGGTTATTGTGTTGTTGAAATTACTATAAAATTTCTCTAATATTGCGGTTGTCGCGTCATTTGTCAAGTGTTTACTCAGAAAGCCAAACTTTTGTTTGTGTATGATTTCGTATTTGAACATGAATTGTATTATTTGATTATTACGCTCTCGTATAGTTTACTGACGGTTGGGAGGATAGAAACATGTTTATAGTTTGAGGGAGAAGTTTTATCGCCCGATTTATAAATAGGGCATACTCTAGCCATTTTTAGGTAGTCTGGGAAGACACCATTTGCAATGAATAGGTTTATGAGCTTTGAAAGTGTGGGCACAATTAAGTTTGCGCACGCTTTGTATATTCTGTTTGGGATGGATTGTTGATTCGAACCGTAGAAATATTTTTTTCAACGATGGGGCAAGGTTCATTATAAACATAGTAAATGAACGTTGCATATAAATTCACAAACACTCTCTCTTTTATTCACTCAGAAATTCAAATAAACTCAGAAATGTAAAACCAAAATAGATTCTCAGTAAAGAACCCTCCTTAATAGTAATTATGAAGTTAACATAAACACTCTCTTTCATTTACTCACACATTCACGAAGCACTTCTCTCTTTAGTCGCGAATTTACGCAAATTCTAATAGAAATTACTTTAAAACTTTAAAACTTTTGTTATTCACAAATTCAAATAAATTCACAAATGTAAAAAATAAGTTTAACGGACCAATATTTAAAGAAGTAGAAAAGAAGTATCTAACAACTTTACCCTGGCATGAAAAAAATCATAGTTGGCAATCTCCAACCATAACTGCCCTCTAGTAGATATACAATACACGATACCGTTCTTCTTCCTAGGGCAGGGGTGGGCAACCTTTTTAAGTGAGCGTGCCAAAATCATCAAATCTTTGATGCAAAATTTTCTCACGTGCCAACCGAAATTTTGGGGAACATATTATTATTTGGTGCCTTTTAAGTATTGGGAGAACCTTTTCAAATAATCAAAATTATACTGGAGCGGTAAAATCAAAGAATATTCTAAGAGTGATTATTGTAAGTCATGTAAGATTGAATAAATGTAAAATTTAGTGACGGAAATTTTACTTGAAGGTCGTTCTACCCTGTTGATAGCGTGGATATTTTTTATTAGCCTTTAAGTGTAATTATAGCTGCCATATACAGCCACAATTTAAAAACGCAATTTTTAACATCAGCAAAAGAGTAAACAATAATTCTGATTTTTTTTTGTTTTTTATATATCAGATCAATCAGCCATAAGTTTTTTTCAAGTTTTCCCAATACATTACAGTGCCCAATCTCATAATCGTTTTACTTGACTAAAGCACAATGAAAGAAAATAAAATTAAAGATATTCTTTTATTGATTCTTAATCCCTTATGAATAATGCATAAAAATTACAGAGAAAATAAATGTTATTTTACCTACATAATTATATTAAACAGAAGTTAATCTTTACCATTTTTTAGCAGAAAACATTAAGTTAAAATATAAAACTCAGCGAAGAATTTGGATATTTATTTATTTAATTTTTTTTAAGGTGAGCCCGGGGAATTGCGTGCTGGAAAAAAGTCGTTGGCATGCCACGTTTGGCACGCGTGCCAAGGGTTCCCCACCCCTGTCCTAGGGTCTCATAACATTGCCACCAAGTATGAGCTGGCTGGACCCTCAGGGCAAAGACAAAAAATAAGACAAACAATACCTGGCTCTCTCAAGACTGTATTCAAAGCCCAAAGCATTGCCCGAAGCTAAATTTATTCCTAGAGACCTGACAGAGGAAATGCTACGGTGTTTGTTCACCCAGCCATAAACACCCTCTGACTATTGATGAAGCCAGATAAACAATACACGACTCTATCCAAGCCCAATGCCTCACCAGAAGCCAAATGTATCCCCAGAGACTTAAGAGCGGAAATTCTAGTAAACTTATTCGAAGGTTAGGAGAAATGAAAAGTATATATATATATATATATTAATTTATTTATTTTATTTAGTTTATTTTGGTAACATACCCTAGTAATTTGTTTTATTTTGCCTTAAAAACTCGTAAGTTTTCTGAAGTAAAAGAGTTTTATTTTCATTTAATATTTTTTCTGAAATAATATACAGTATAGTTTATTTTTAAATGTTTTATTTTGCTCTAAAAGCTCTTCTTAGATGAAATAATCCTATACAGTGTGATGCATAAATGTGTTTCATAAATAGCAGGGTGTATTTTGAGACAAAAGTAAAGAAAAAAGACCATATAAACATAGGTCGAGAAACGCGTAGGTTTCGAACTATAGCACACAACAGAAAAATGAAACTCCTAAAGATTTTTTACATTTTATGCAAATATACAGTGTGATATATTTGCTTCATCAAAGTAAATGTTCAAATGTATAAGATTGGACATACTCAGTGTGATTTATTCGAGTGTTTATGAGATGTCGAAAACCTATGCATTATTTGAAAAATAGGTATCTGAGAACTATGAAGTACCAGGCTCCGTAAGTAATTCAAAAGTAACGATCAATGGAGTCTCCCAAGTCGTATCATTTGTACGTTGAAGGTGAGCCCTGTGACAATGCAGCCGTGCGTTATAGTCCGGTTGCACGGGGTGAGAACCCTGCATTGTTTGTTATAAAGCAAATCTTGACATATTTTGAAAGCTTATACCACCCATTCAAGAATCCATCGGGTGTACACCTGACCCCAGCTTGGCCTTTTTCAATATGGCCGGCGAAACTGAAAAGTCCCATATCCTGGTCAATACTTGATGGATTTTGATGATCTTGGTGTCATTTCTAGGGGTTCTTAGGATGATGAGTCGATCTGGAGTGGTTGCAGATACTTTGGGAGTCGTTTTGACCCACATTCGTCAATACTCAAGGTCATTAGAGGTCAAACGCCCCCCCGAAATAAGGAATATCCCATATCCCAGGCAGTCGTGGAGATATTTTGGTGATCTTACTGTCGTTTTTATGGTTTTGGGCGAGACTGAGTAGTTCTATAGGCACATGATAACAGTAGGATATCATTTTGCAACTCCATAGGTCAAGTCAAGGTCATTTGAGGTTAAAGTTTGGCCTTGAAATATGATAATGCCACAGTTAACATCACTGTATTTGCTTTATTTCAGTGACAATTTCTACAATCTAGCTACCTGCTGAGCACTTAACATCTTTTCTGCAGATAAAACCAGATCATAATGCTTAAATGACATAACCCACATTATATGGATATGGATATTCGGATATAAACCACAATTTATGCTGAAGTGCAGGGCACATGCATTCTATGGAAGGTTGCAAAGCTACAAGATATGACCTCGTAAGCAAAACAAAGCTCACACCTAGCTGGGGGATTGGCATTGACAACTTTGATGCAGTTATTTACATTAGGTAACCATTTATTGGGGGCAAATATCAAAAGACATGGTTGTGTCAGGGTCGTCAGGATTATCAGTCTGCTCTTCGTTTGCGTTTTGGGTCAATGGATTGTTGCAATCCAAGCCGCTGCCACATGCACAGAACATTGTACAAGGGATTCCGCGTCCCATGCAGCCGCAGCGACTCCCCCTACATGCTGATTGTGATTCACACCCACATTTGATTAGCTTCAAAACGTCATCTGGTGCTAAGCACACTCCTTCACCAACTGTTTTTGGGATGAGAACTCTGTTTGTTTCGTCTGTCTCCCACCCATAATGCACAGGATCAAGTGGTGGTGGGTCACACTTTAGTGCATCGAGCCAGTTCGCCACAGTGTAGTGGGCTCTGAGCACATTTTGATGGAAAGCTTCAGTTGTTGGTGGTAGAGAACATAGTTTGGGTGCAGCAGTTCCCGACTTCCCTGTCTTCTGAGCCCATACTCGCTGACGACACTCAGTAAGAGATGAGGATTTCTTATCCCCATAGCATGCAACAATGAACGCTGTTGCCTCTTTCTCGATATGGTCAAAGCATGCATCAAGGGACCCCAGCTTGTCTAGCTTCCGACCTTCTTGGCTGTGGCAATGGCAGTGGCTTTGCCGATGCCATGTATTGCTGCAACTGTGTCACAACCACTCAAAGCGTGTAGTTTGAGGATTTGTGGGATGATGTCTTTGTGCTGGGTTACAGTTGCTCGGATGTCCACTGATTTTCTGCCACGCACTGGAGACTCCATAATCATGGGACAGCCTAGTTTCTTAAATTCATAGAAGTGAGTCAGCATGGCAAACACGTCTGTGTCATCACAAATGATGGAGATGCGGGCATTAGAATCTTTCTCAGCTTGTGCGATAGCGTGTTATGTTATTATCACGTCAGCCTCTTCATGAGATGATGAGAGCTCCAATGCTGCTCGACTCCTGCCTCGCACAATGGAAGTCGGTATGGTCTGCCATCCTGAAAGCACTAGCTCATGGTCTTGGGTTACAGTTGCGAGATACTCACTGTCAGCAAGGATTTGCTCACAGAGCAGCCTGTTTAGTTGCTCCTTGTTCGCGGTGCACGTGAGAACAGCGTCTCTTGTAGGCAATGGGGTGTTGAGGTCCAGCTTGTGAATTCTGCTGCTCTTGCTTCTCATTGCCCGAGTGCTTGATTTCGGAGATTTGATTTCAGCAGTCAAAAAACAATTTTGCAATCAGCACAACCAAGACGTCATCAAACCACCAGGTGGGCAGCACCATCAGCAATAATCTCAACAACCTGAAAAAAATAAGAGGAATAATTAAACATATTGGAATTCACCTTACCACGGGGAAAATAATCCCTGATTTCATATTAAACCCTATAGAATACTCAGTCTCGCCCAAAACCATAAAAACGACAGTAAGATCACCAAAATATCTCCACGACTGCCCGGGATATGGGATATTCCTTATTTCGGGGGGGCGTTTGACCTCCAATGACCTTGAGTATTGACGAATGTGGGTCAAAACGACTCCCAAAGTATCTGCAACCCCTCCAGATCGACTCATCATCTTAAAACCCCTAGAAATGACACCAAGATCATCAAAATCCATCAAGAATTGACCAGGATATGGGATTTTTCAGTTTCGCCGGCCATCTTGGAAAATGGCGGCCATATTGAAAAAGCCAAGCGGGGGTCAGGTGTACACCCGATGGACTCTTGAATGGGGTGGTATAAGCTTTCAAAATATGTAAAAATTTGCTTTATAACAAACAATGCAGGGTTCCAGTAAAATCAGGGTCTGTGCTACCGGACTAACTGAGTTATTTCCAAAATACGGTGTACTGTCTTCAAGGAATTGCTCGCAGTGTGGACAACCGTGTTTGTTGGATGAAGGTTTGTACAAGAACCGGCAAGGTTCCAAAAACTAGGAAAAGGCTAAAATGGCTAAACTGTGTTAGGTTTAGCCATCTACAAGGTATGTGATAAGAAACTGGTTACGTAAAATATTGGTTAGGTTAGGTTAGGTTAGGTTAACTTATATTTCACTATTTTTGCGGCAAGAAAGAACATCACTACAGTATTTCTCGCATAAAAAATCGTTAAAAAACTATAAATTTTCTGACAAAAACGACGATTGCGTCTTTATGTATTTTTACCTGCGTATTTTCTTACTCTTATTTTTTTAACTGCCTTCTATGGCCAACCTTTTTATTAGTCATTCTCATCGAATTCTGAAAAAGCTCTTTTCAACGAAAGAACACTTAGTGTAGACATGTTTCAGAATGAAAGGTGACCCATTTGCACAGTGGAATAAAAAATATTATGATGCGCATATACTGAGAAATGAGGGGTTCCTAAGAATGTTCCCTTTTTGGTATGTTTCCTGGTATTATACAGGGTGTCCCAGAAGTCTGGATTCAGGGAAAATAGACATTATATTTTTAAAGTGAAACGAACACATTTCTAATGTCAGTTTTATATATTTTAGGAAAGAAAATACCCTGATGGCTCAGTATACCAATCAAGAAAAGGTGGAACTGGTATTGCTACATGTTTCCGGAAAAAGCCAGAGGAGGCACGTTCGCGAAGTAGCTGACATGCCTCCCTCTGGCTTTTTCCGGAAACATATAGTAATAGCAGTTCCACCTTCTCTTGATTGGTATACTGAGCCATCAGGGTATTTTCTTTCCTGAAATATGTAAAACTGACATTAGAAATGTGTTTGTTTCACTTTAAAAATATAATGTCTATTTTCCCTATGAGTCCAGACTTTGGGACACCCTGTACATAAAGGTAACTAAAGACACATTTAGCTGGCACCTTTTTGACCCTTTTGCTTATCTTATATGTTCATCGGATTTATTTAAACTTTTTTTTTTAACCCTTTAAGGACTCGGTAACTGTTAAAATGGATGATTATAATTTAAGAGTGTAATATGGAATTAGGAGACTTTGAACAGAAGACTGAAATATTGTAGTTTGATGGCTCAAAAACAAAAATGAGCGAACGAAGAAAAGCTTATGTTTCGAGATATAAGCGCAAACAAACAACACATATAATTCTAAAGTTCACAAGCGATATAGACTAACGTAAGTTTTAAGGCATTTAGTCGTTTATGTTAAGCATTTTGATTAAAGGAAGATGGAGCACAACCTCGTTGACCTTTCCTTGGCGGTGTCCTTTAGCGTCTCTCCATGTCACTGCTCGCCTGTGACAAATGTTTCCCACTCTGTCTCTTGACTGTTCCTCATCCTTTTTAGATCCCTCGCCTGACAAGGCAGAATTGAATTTCCTTCTCGAACATTCCATTTCCCGTGATGTTTTGCATTTACGCCTGCGTTTCTGGTGTTTCCTCTCTGTTTTTGGATGATACGCACCTTAGACGCAGTTTGTTTGAATTGGAATTCGTTATCGAATCTTCGAAAGCTAAATAGGAAATTCCTTAAGTTTTAAGGAATGGTTCGGCCATTAAAAGGAACACACACTAAACTTTACATATAACGTTTGAGGACATCCTCATTTTTGGTTAAAAACTGTTTAAACTGAATTATCACGGTTTTGATAATTTTTAAGACTTTAAAGTTCTCAATTTTTTCAAGTTTAAATGACAATCAGCTGCCCTTGCAACTGAAGTTTTAATGCGTTTTTATCTATTTAAAATAGTCTGAAGTCGTCTGAAAGTATTAGTTATGAAAAACGTTAAATAAGAACTTGCTTAACTCTTAATTCTTCTGATATTTTTAATGTATAAATGAATATCTCAAAATCTATAGTTAATTTTCTATGGACATTTTATACTACAAAAAATGTATTTACACGGGATTTTACATTTTTTTTCCAATATTTACAACTATGATGATTGAATGAATTTACAAAATTGAAATACTTAGCTGTGCGGTTTGGAAGTCTTGTAAATTCTGCAGCCCACTGTACTAGCTGCACAACCCTGCGCGGCCAACGGGCGCTCCTCTGTGACTCCCGCTGGAGTCCTGGTGACGAACCTCGTCCAGGAAGTTGGTGGCATCTGTGTGGAGGCCACAATAAAGGGTCGTCGACGATCAACACCGCTGCGGCTGCTGTAGTCGTTCCTTCTCCAGCTCCCGCGACATCTGGATGTTGGGTTCAGTTGCATAACCCTTGACTCCGATTGGGGTTCGGTGGTCACTTGTCCATTTATCAAAGGTCCCTAGTTGGCAGAGTGAAGTCATTCTGTCCATCTCCCGACTATTTTTTTTCCTTTCTTGTTTGTAACTTCTAAAAACCATTTTTAGGCCTGCAAGTATGAAACTTTAAAACCGTTCAGTAAAGCATCTTGCAAAGCCTGTTGCCATGGGAACAAGTGTTGGGATTGCAAAAGTGGGGGTTTATTAATAGATACAAAATAATAAAATGGATCAAATGTAGAATTCGGACCCCAGCCTTCTTTAGTTAGCTTTATAAGGCTAACTAACGAAATATCACGACCTAACCTAACCAATCGTCAAGGGCGTACAGTTAACCTAACGATTGGTTAGGTTAGGTCGTGATATTTTCGTTAGTTAGCCTTATAAAGCTAACTAAAGAAGGCTGGGGTCCGAATTCTACATTTGATCCAATAAAATCTATAATAATTAATTGGAAAACCGTACGTTAGTTTCAAGAGATTGATTATAAAGTTAGGAAATAGGCCTCAGACAAATGTAAAATAAATACGTGACTTCTGGCACGAGAACAGCCAGATAAATTTAAACATTTTCGTACGTGTAATGGAATGAATAAAAATTCCATAAATAGGAAATATGTATAGCAGTCACGTGATATAACGCCTTCTTTTTCGTCCAGTCTTATATTACTAAACAGGTTAGTTGCCAGAGAATACTAGATCTATGTACTCAATTAAGTTTTGCGTAGTTCCTGGTTTATGAGGAAAAAGGTCTCAAAATATTCTCGCCAAACTCAATGACAAACGGAAGGCCACGCACGAGTGAAACACAAGAGAGAGCCAGAGGTGTCAGCGAGAGTCAGTCGAGGGTTGAGTTAGCGAGCGTCGAGAACATTTTGTCACAAAGAGAGGATCGTAAACAGTCCATCTTAAGATAATTTTTGCCTCCCTTGTTATTTTGTTTCTAACATTTCGAAACGATAAACAATGTCAGCCTACTTGGGTAAAATTAAAGTTTGAGCTTAAAGCAACACGAAGAAAATTAATTAAGTGCTACGAAAGGTGTAATTGTTTGGAAGAGAAATAATGAGCGATTATGATTCATTTTCATTTGAGGAGGGTCACCGGGGAAGGGACGTAACCTCGGGAGAGAAACCCCGAACCCAATACAAGAACCAAGGACAAAATTTCTAACGTACGTTGTACAGTGGTGTAGACAAGTAATTCCTTCTCAGCAAATCCCCATTGACCGTCCCCAAGAGAAGCAAGTCTTCGTTTTATGTCATAAGGTGTACTGGCCCCTAAAGTCCAATAAAACTTGCTGCTGTGAGATTACGCCTTTTTATTGTATTTAATGTATAATAAAAAGCTTTGAAAAATGTATTCCTTGAATGAATTTAATGTAGCCTCGTATTTCATTTTATCCTTTATTTTGTATTTTCTTCTTATGAGTGATTGGTACACGAGATAACACACGAGTAGTATAGCCGCAAAAGGGGAGAGTGCAGGAATGTTGCAGGTTATTATGTAATGTTGCAAAGGGGGTGGGGTTGTTGCAAAGGGGGAAGGGGTTGTTGCAAAGGTGGGGTTGTTGCAAAGGGGGTTGTTGCAAAGGGGGGTGGGGGTTGTTGCAAAGGGGGGTGGGGGGAAAACTTGGAGGCGGCGTTTATCCCCCAAGAGAAAGGAGGAGGAGGAGAGAAGGAGAGAGGTGTTCACCTGGCAGGAGCCACGTGCACATTAAGACTTCCAGCCGAGTTGGCGTTGTTTTATAGGCTCCTAATCAGCCAGTTGGCGTAAATGGCTTGAGTTGCCAGATACCGCGATACCATTGTATACATTATTATAGACTCCTAATCAGCCAGTTGGCTGTAAATGGTTGTCAGATACCTCTTTTTAGCAGTATTATTGCATACATTATTATTATTATATACGCCTAATCAGCCGAGTTGGCGTTGTTTTATAGGCTCCTAATCAGCCAGTTGGCGTAAATGGCTTGAGTTGCCAGATACCATTGTATACACTATTATAGACTCCTAATCAGCCAGTTGGCTGTAAATGGTTGTCAGATATCTCTTTTTAGCAGTATTATTGCATACATTATTATTATATACGCCTAATCAGCCAGTTGGCTGAGTTGCCAGATAGCGCCATGTATTCCATTGTATACACTATTATAGACTCCTAATCAGCCAGTTGGCTTAGAAGGCTTAAATATTGCCAGATACCTGTTGTATACATTATTAGAATACCGGTTGTAGAAGGCATAACAATAAACAACATTGCATCATTCTTTTTATTATAAATATATGGAAAATAAATATACATTTGAGGAATATGCGTATAACAGAAATATATACCACAATTATGGATATATATATATATAAAATAAATATACATTTCATATACACTTCAATATGTACATAACAGTACAGGAGAAATATACACACACACACACACACAATTATGGTGTATATAAAAATAAAATATACATTTCATATACACTTCAATATGTACATAACAGTACAGGAGAAATATCAAGCAAAATATATATATATATATATATATATATAATATATATATATATATATATATAAAAACACAAATCAATAGAAATATGTACATAACAGTACAGGAGAAATTTCAAGCAAAAAAAAAATATATATATATATATAATATATATATATATATATATATATAATATATAAACACAAATCAATAGAAATATGCGTATAATCGTCAAGCAAAATATATATACAATTCACTTTTTTTTCAAAATACTAAACTCGGTCTTAATCGAGTTTACAATTGCATCATTATTGCTCTGCATTACGCAGTATATGCGGCTTAATAATATTTCACCGCTTAAAGTATAGGGAAACCTGTATTCGAGATGAATGGCTTTCATATCGTTCAGTACTATTTTTGTTCCCACTTTACAACCGGTTGGTAAGTCATCTTTAAACACGTCTAGAATACAATCAAAAGCACGCACAAGAGTTCATCGTTAGCTACATTATTAACACAAGTTTATAAGAACGCTTTTCCAATCGAGGGTTTATTTCTACCGACTCGAGCTTTTCAATCGTGAACTCTTCACTCAACATAGCGGCAATTGAAATAATCTTCTAAATCGTTACGGCAACTGCGCGTTATATAAAGAAATAGTTCTTCAGGGTGAACGGTGTAGGTGAGCTCAGCCTTGTACCGATCAATTGCTTTGTACCAAAGTTCATGGTATTTCAAAGAGTCTAAACTTTTTAAATAAACATCCAGCACTAGACCATTCTCACCAGCCCTACACTCGGTAAACCATCGAGCAGAGCAGTGTATGCGTATTCAAGTACTGTATCAAAATAAAACATATCCGTAACACGCGCATCTAATATAGGTTTCAGTTTACGGAATCCGACGATTTCAAACATTCTGTCGAGGATGAAACGGTTTCGCGTAGGAATAAGAGCGTTATTATCAGAAGCATTCTTCCACATCAGCCTTATATCAATGCACGGCCGATCGTTATTTATACACAACGTACATACAACGGCGTATGAGGGCGCGTCACTAATCTGCTCTCTTCTTGTACCTACGTTAGCAGGTATTTTATAACGATCTTCACACCACTTATCAACTATCACAAAGATTCTATTCATCTCCTCGATACTTAAATAAACCCGTTTGTTTGTCGGTCTACATTCCGTTTCCAGTACATAGCTAATGGTACCGGAATTACGCCTGAACACGCGCAACGATTTCGTCACGGACACATCGTACGAGGCGTTGAGAATGCTGCTCAAAGGAAGTTCCATCGTATTCGAAGAGCGCACGTCCACTCGGCTCAAGCTCTGAGATAACTATGAGCCGTGTGAGGCACAGGCAGGAACGGTTCGACGGCGGCTGACTCGATGACACGTGAATGGGCATGTTCGTACGACTCGAATTGTTGCACATATTTGTTTTTCCGTTTCGTCACTACCAGCCTACGCACTTTGGATAAGAACTAGGCGCTAATTATCTCCACACTCCGGCGCACTATTTGAGAGGAACATATGCTCATATTTTCCTTTCTACCCATCAAACGATACTCGTCTCTAAAATCTGTTAAAAACTCACGCATGGCACTAGCCACAACCTCACTATGAACCTCATCATGATATACGTTAATATAGTGATAAAACACCTAAGATTGTCCATGATCACGAGATTCACATTTTCAGACGTAGGGTATGAGTAATCGACATGGTGTAGCATGACGTAATACCGCTTGTCACACCACCCATCCACAAGGCTCATTATCCATACCTGCTGCTTCTCTTCTGCACGCGTTGTTTCTTTTACTTCACGGTGTATGTGAGACTTTATAAAGTTTAGCCCTGCAGCATACTTCAGCACATCGTCTGTGCAACGAAAGCCTTCAACAGTCTCACCAGAACATCCGTAGAGTATTTGTACATCTTGGAACTTCGCACAATCCAATGTGGTTTTAAAAGAGGCATAGGAGGGGGGAATAGGAAGTTTTTCGGTATCCACCACATCCTCACACTTTACTGAATACCATTTCATAACGTTGTGCAAGCAATATTAAAGGTAGCCATTTCAATATACGTCTGATCTGAATACACGTCTGATCTCTCGGGCTTACTGCGGTCGACTGACCACGCAGGGACTCCAGATAGTAGCATGACTCACGCAGTGGGCGGAGCTTAGAACTTTCACCTACACACACACACACACACACACACACACACACACACACACAAAGGAAAGTGAAACGCTATTTGATTTATTTAATAAACGAGATATTCAAGTTATATATTTACAAATACGATTTAATAAACGAGATATTCAAGTTATATATATATATATATATTTACAAATAGATACGATTATATACAAGACGTGTGAGTTAGAAGCATCATTGGTATCCAAAGGGTACGGTATCATAGGTACCAGGTAACTGGTAACGTTTCCTATAGGTGTTACGGCACACCATCGTGCCCCTAAGTTCCTTCACGCCCCCCAGCTTCTGCGCCCGAAAATTGTGGGTGCCTACAATTAGTTAGTGAGGTTGCAAACATACTAGATCCTTCAACGATTCAAAGTTAACAACCTGCCGATTCGCCCAAGAGAATGCAATAGACCCCAAAGTTTTATACGGGCGTAGGCTGTTGTGAAGCTCGCCACAGGTATGTTTGTAACCCTTGAGGTATCTGTGGCAAATTCAGTGTTGTTGTACTTTATCACGTAAGTATTACCTACATTCACGATCTCCATGACCTCTTTATCGGGAGCATTGGCATAATCCCAGACATCGCTATAACTTTGTGCCAAATGAATGTTCCCTCTGCCGGTATTCTGCGCAAATTTTCCCCATAGACTGTTTAGACACAATTTTGCACTAAAGCGCTTGCCAGGATTCTTTACAATTTGGACACGATCAAGTTGTATACCTTCGCGGTCGCGGTAACGTTGAATATAGGCAGACTTTTCATCTTCGGTATCAACTCCTCGCGGATACCCTGATGCTTCAACCTTATCCTTCAAAAAGGCGTTTATATATGGTGTGAAAAGGTTGGGGAGCTTCTGAAACCTCCACACCTCGTGTATCTTCAGTATTCTATAACCATGGCGTACGGCTAGGGCCAGCTCAGGACTTGTATATACGCCTCTGATCTTACGCTGGTGGGGTATATGGTTACATTCGCCGTTATCCTCTTCCGCGCACTTCACGCACAGGGGAAACATGAGCTTGTCATCGATAACGACAGGTAAGATAGGCATCCATAAACTGCTTGGGGCGAGTACGTCTACGAAAGAGAGCCCAAAGTAATGATCATTCAAATTTTTTGAATATTCATTGATGGAGGGTATGCTAGGTCCCACCAGTTTCTCAGGAGCGCCCACGGGGTACGGATGGCTCTTCATCACGTATGGGTATAAAGAACAGAAATCGTAGTAATGGAGCTTCACGCCCACCGTAGGTGGAAAGTATAGTCTGAATGGATTTGTACGTCCTCCAAACAAGCTATCACACATTTGAGAGGGTCCAGCACCATTGAACGCTTGATCGTTTTTATTTCCTCACGGTATACAACGTCTGTCTCCATCCGTGCATCATATTCATGCTCCCACATGACTTTGTGAGTGAACTGCGATCCTATAAGTTGATCGCGGGTGCGGGTCCCTGCAAGACAGTCGGCAGGAGATCTACCGTGGATATCTCCGACGATACCGCACTCAGGGCGGGGCATCCATGCCACCAGCATCCATTAAAGGAATACACAGTCTTCACACCAGTGACACGGTTTTCACTTAACCCATCAACCCAAAAAACACGTCCATTAATCTTAATGGGTACTTCACCCGTGTTGCGGGCGTGCTTTATGTATACACCTGTTTGTTGCTGCAGGTGTATGAGCAGTAAATAGCCTTGTGTCCGTAACTGCGGGGATTGTTTCGGTGAATAATGGCTAAGGTGTCTTTAGGCATGAAGTTATTCTTGAACACCGTAAAACATAATGATGCGATGGTGGTTGCGACTTGCAGTGGATCGCATTTGAAACGGGCTATGTACATACTTCTAAAGGCCTGGAAACATACTCTAAGCACGCGCACATCATTCACGCAATAACGCTCACATTCATCAGCTATATTATAAGGGTTACTTTCATTAAACTGTCGTAGTATCGATCAAAGTCTTCACGTTCATCCATGCAGTCAAAATATGTTTGGGCGGTGGTGGGCCTACGTAGTTTAAAGTCTCGCTGGTGAGGAAAGTGTATGGGAAGTATCCTTTGGAAACTTCAGCTGCTACTCCCATCACCTTGGGTAGCTTTGCTAATTTACAAGGTGTGAATAATAAAGCATCTTTAAATTGTACATTGCCTCTTACCTGCATCTGTATTAATTTGTTGCCTCTTTTCAATGGATCACCTGTAAATATCTCAGAGGATTCGTGTTCAAGCAACTCCTTATAAAGGAACTGCGTGTCAAACTTTGCCCCGTTATGGGCGAGAATATACACAGTCATTTTTTTGAACTTGTCGGCTAACTTGACAATATAGGACACAAATAGTTTCACAGGACTATCGCTGACATCGTTTTAAAAACGTTTGTCCGTTTACCGCATTTGGGGCACTCGTCACATTCGATACCCATACACTCATCACAGATGGTCTGGCTCACAAGTAAATGTGGAATTACCTCTTTGGTTTCAGCGTTCGTATATGTTTCTATATCGTAGTACACAGTTATACAAGGGTTATTTTAGGCTTAGCATCTTTCATATAACACACATGCTTTACTCCATCCGCCTTATATTCCTCCTGGCATGTAGGACAGTGAATTACGTCGCACTTGTGCTTAAATTTTCCCCAATTATCCATTGTGTGAAACATACCACATTCACAGATTCTCATTTCCCTGCACGTACCAATTGATTTATGGAGATCAAAGCAGCTATTATTGAAAAATGTGCGTCTACACACATCACAGTCTCTCTTCTCAACTACACGGCTTTCACATTTGGTGCTTTTACACTGCTCACATACCATGTGACATTCTTTACAATGTCTCACTATATCATCCGCAAAGTCGAGGCACCCCTTACACAAATCATGATGTCTCCCATATTTTCGACTTTTGTCATAACTCGCGTAAAGCCACCTTATATTACGGATGGGGAGATACGTTGTCCCCGACAATCCTAAAATAAGTAGGGGCCTTGTACGATCTCTCACACAGCTTTTAAAAACATACACAGTCCTACGACGATCATCCAACCCAAACACAACTATGCGGACATTCATTTCCTGTTCTACCCTTCTCAGCTCTTCAGGACCCATATTACAGTCAAATTCAAGTTCACAGTCTTCAGCTAGTTTACGGGCATGCTCCACGACTGTAGGCAACCAAATTTTTTGAGTCCGTGTATTTTGTACAGTAAACATACGTGCTAAGAGTACTGCTATAAAGCCGCAACCACGATCGACGTTTATATGCCTTCGGTAAATAGTTGGAGAATTGAAGTTAAGAGTGTACGGTATGGCACTATGACCCGCAACACGGAATACACGGTCAATATTTACCGTGAAGTTGTCCATATTGAAGGCTATACTACTTTGGACGGCTTGCATTATACGCCCTAATATATATTCTACATCTTCAGCAGCCAAACGTCTGAACGGTACTATCACCCAATAATCGTCTACATCACCGTCATCTGACCCGAACCCAAAGGACAGACTCGTCCTGACCTCACGCTCGTCGCGATTCTGAAGAGCAAACTCTATAATACGCTCTACAACCCTGCGTATCCCGCGCTCAATTCCATTGCTATACAGGGCTCTATGGTCGACCCTGACTCTATACCGATTTCTAGTCAAGGCGGGGGTGGGGGCTGCGGCGCGCACCAACTCGAACGTAATAACATCCTCAACAGAACGGGGGGCGGATGAATTAGTGGCTATATTAGGTGCTGCTGCTGGGGGCCCTGTTGCGTAGGAGGGTTGGGGATCTATTATTGTAGACTTAACAGAACGGGGGCGGAATAAGGGGGTATATTAGCGGGAGGTGCTGCTGCTGGGAGGTTGTTGCGTAAGAGGTTGAGGGTTGGGGGTCTGCTGCAACAGGTACGTATTTCGGCCGCTTTATACCTGATGTGGGGTTCTCATACCTCCGCTTTGGACGTGCAACCTGTATCGCTGGTGAGGGTTCAGGGGGAGATCACAACTACACTGTCATCGTCATCCGTAATGATAGGGTGCTCTACCTCATCGTCGGTTCTGTGGGAGAAGAAATATAAGGATCAGCACTCAAAATTTGTAATATTTTGTAAATGACCCACTTAGGAGTGTGACGTGTTAGAAATGGACTCTGTAGAAAAATTCAGATTCACGAGCCCATCCACATGTATTATATCTGGACCTACAGGATGTGGTAAAACTGTGTTTATGCTTAAAATCATTAAAGAAAAGGGGGAGATGTTCTCGAAATTTGTGCATAAAGTTATATGGTGCTATTCGACGTATCAATCAGTGTTCAACGAGTACCAAGATGATATTTTGTTCCACAAAGGCGTATATGACGTTAATTCGTTAAAGGGAAATGAACATACAATCATTGTAATTGATGATCTCATGTTGGAGATGGATAAAACGTTTGCCGAGACATTTACAGTATACTCCCACCATCTTAACATAAGCGTGTTCTTCATCAATCAGAATCTATTTTTCAAAAATAGATACATGCGCGATGTGTCGTTAAATACGCAATATCTAGTCTTATTCGCGCAACGTAGAGATGTATCACAAATTGGGGTATTAGCCAATCAAATGTTCCCGAATCAGCGTAAGGAGTTTTTGGAAGTTATAAAGAAGCTACAAGCACGCGTTACGGATATTTGCTTTGCGACCTTCATCCGCGAAACACGTTTAGAGTGCTTCTGCGAACGAATATATTTCCAAACGAGCCTGAAACGGTGTATATTCCAGAATGATAAAGAGACTAAAGAAATACCATGAATTAATAAAAATCTATCATCGACTGCCTCGGGCAATGCAGCAGATGTTTATTAAAAATATCGACGCCGACTTTTTAAAATGCATCTGTGAAATCTGTCTTAACGTTATAAATTGCAATGTATCAATGAAAACCCATCAGAAGGCTCGCCTACGCCGCTACAAGAACATAATACGTACACTCGCTCGTAAAAGTCAAACTGTAGCGAAGAAAAAACGAATTATTGTACAAACAGGAGGGTCATTTCTCACCATCTTATTTTCAGTTTTGGGCCCTTTACTGACCAGAGCTGGGCACTTGCGGCATATTGCGGTACTGCGGTACTGCTGCACTACCAAACCGGTACCAAACCGGTACGCGGAAATTTGAATGCGGTAGCGGTACTGCGGTACTTTCAGCGATCCTTTGCGGTACTGCGTTATGGGGGCCCGGGGTGGTAGTGCGGTGGTACCGCAAGTACCGCAGTACCGCAAAATATGCCGCAAATGCCCAGCTCTGTTACTGACTAGATTAATATAATGAAGAAAGTGGTAGTGATTCCCCACGAGGTGTACGCCTCACTGCAAAGAGACACGGATCTAGATCCCCGTAAAAGCAGACTTAAAAGAATGGAAAGCGAATTGTTAGCCCTATTAAACAGTGAAAAAACACCTGATGAGAAAAGAATCTTATACCAAGAAGCTCTGCAGAAATTTCTTCACGAGTACGAAAATTATAAGAGCCCTACAGAGATTCCTGTGGTTATTAGGCACAGCACGGGGGACGATGGCGACATAGGACCTGTACCCGACGACACAGCTGACCAACCAAAAAGATTAGCCACACAACATATCGAACATGTATTAAAAAATACCCTCCCACTTACATTGAGGAGTAAAGGCTTAAGTCTTTATAATCTATTGAATGAGGATCCCGCCATACAATGGACCGATACAGGGGAGATCATTGTGGAAGGATCAAAGGTACAGGGATCGAATATCGTAGACATTGTCCATGATCTGGTGAGAAAGTGGGATAGGCCATCACCATCAGGATGGAAGCATATTAAAGCAAGACTACAACAAATAAATGTCCCTAAAACGTTGATAGGAAATCTGAACAGGTTAAAAGACTTGGAACATGCAACGCCTGTGACACAATTGAAGGCGCCGTCACCCCCGGGTAACACCTTTGAAGAGGAGCAAGAAGAGGTTAAACCAACCCTACCCACGTGCCTCTAAAATACGCAAATGGCTAACGTATTAACTAAACGTTATTATGACATTTCTACCCCATCCTCTTACGGCGGCGTAGATAGACTGTACAGAAGTGTTTACGGAGTAGGAAAAAAAGATGTTGAAAGATTTTTGAGGGAGCAGGACGCTTATACGCTTCATAAGCCTGTGAGAAAAAGGTTTAAAACAGCCAAGACAACGGCTTCCTCGATTGATTCTATTTGGCAAGCAGATTTAACAGACATGCAAAGATATTCTGTGTATAACGATGGTTACCGCTACATTCTATTCATAATAGACGTGTTCTCTAGATATCTGTGGCTAGTTCCTCTGAAAAATAAATCACCTGAAACAGTTGCTAAAGCCACCAAAACGCTAATGTTAAAAGAAAACAGGGTTCCTGGCTATTTTTGTACGGATATGGGGAAGGAGTTTATAGGCCGTGCTTTTCAGAATATGTTGACAGAGTTTAATATCAGCTATTACACAACCAATTCTATACATAAGGCTTCTTTAGCTGAAAGAGTTCAGCGCACCATAAAGGAACGCATGCACCGTTATTTTACACATAAAAACACATACAGATTTCTAGACATTCTGGAATCATTGGCATCATCCTACAACCGCTCACACCATCGCACGATTGGGGCAACACCTAACGAAGTTTTAGAAAGAGGTACGCTCCCGAGAAGAGATGGATCACCACCACCACCACCACCACCACACTCTGTGCGCTTCAAAATCAATGATTATGTAAGGCTGTCGCGTTCGGGGAATAAATTCGCAAAGGGTTTTGAGCAAGGATGGACACGCGAGATTTTTAAAGTTAGGGCTGTGAGACCTAAAGGTGTGATAATGATGTATTACATTGAAGATTTGAATGGGGAAGAAATCTCAGGAGGCTTTTACCGCGAGGAATTGCAGAAAGTTGCGTTTAATTTAGAAAAAAATGTGTTTAAAATTGAGAAAATTTTAGGAAGCAAAGGTTCAGGAAGGAGAAAAATGTACCTGGTGAAATGGCTAGGGTACCCAGAAAGCTTCAACACCTATATAAAAGCTGATGCAATAATGAAGCTTAAATAGTATGCAACATGGCTCCTAACCATTTCTCTACGTCACACTCCCGTCCTCCTCGTCCCTGTCTGTACACCCTAACAACACGCTAGCCAACTTTGTAACAGAACTCCATGGGCACATTGAATTGGGTCGTGATTCGTATGAGGTGGGGATATGCGAAATTCAGCTGGACACCGTCTTTTTAAATATTGAACATAAAGAAACCGTTTTTACGATTCTTAGAGACATTGACGAGTGTGAAAAAGCTGGGGTAGCTATGGATGAAACTATGCGCATCGCTTGGACTAAGATTGCACGGTATTACAGTACAGAAGTAAGACTAGGGCCGGGTCAATATGGTTCGGCCGAGGATGTTGTGAGAGGCTTAAACGTAAGTTTAAGAAACTCAAACCTTACGAATGATTTAGTATATGAAATCGTAAACAACCCTGCACATACACTAATCCTAAAATCAAAGACTAACAGATGTCTTAAAGAACATAGAAAGTTCAAAATTCTAACCAACGGCCGATATAGCGCAGCCTTCCAAAGAGACACATTTCACGAGACACAGTATAACTTGTCCAGATTAATGTATCAATTGAAGATGGAGAAATTGGCTGAAAGGTCCCCAGACATGTGCTATATTTACAGTAATATAGTGGAGCACCAGTTTGTTGGGGATACCCAGGCACGCCTGCTGCGCATTGCTCACATCCCCAACCATAGAGGAAGGAGTTTGAGTATTACATATGACAGACCCCATTATGTGAATGTCGCAACTAATTTAATAACCAATATCACAATATATATAAGAACGATTGAGGGCGAAAACTTCCCATTCGGTAACGGGAGCTTAACAGTGAAGCTACACTTTCGACGCACTGAGTTATAATGGATAGAAAGCCTTTCACCGTCTATCGAGGGATGCGATACCAGCGCGGTAGTGGACTTGGATCCATTTTTTCATCCATACTACGTACGGCTGTTCCTTTGCTGAAGAGGGGTGCCAGATACCTTGGAAGGAAAGCGCTACAATCAGGCCTTAACACTGCAGAAGACATATTGGCCGGGGCTAAACCTAAAGAAGCTCTAAAAAAACATTTAAAGCGTACACGGAACGAAATCATCAAAGATGCAAAGAGAAAAATGCGTGGTGGCGGGAAGAAGAAGAGGGCTCCCCGGAAGAAGAAGGGGTCACGTGGTATTAAACGTAAAAGGCTATCAAAAAAGAAATGCTGTAAGCGAATGAAACCTATGGTTGACCACTTTTTTGACTGATATAAGCTAAGGATATTGATCTCATGAATCATAGTTTGTTTACCACTTGTCGAGAGAGGAGTCACTATTTCGCCATGGCACGCTTCATCCACCCATGTAGTTCACAATGCTGTAAATCGGAGCTGTCCTTTTTTGAGCTCCCGCCAACCCAAGTTTCTATTGAGCACAGTGATTTTATTACAATTAACCCTTTAAACACAATTAGTTCACCGAGTGCACCTATAGAATTCGTGATACCCAGCTCAGGTCCCTACTTTTTTGATCCAAGCTGTGTGCACATGTACGCTAAGCTACGTATAGCCCATTCTGATGGAACGGCCTGCGATGACAAATATGCTGTATACCCTGAAACAAACTTTCTGCACGCCATATTCAACCAGTGTGACGTATATTTAAATCAGACCAACATATCGGCAGGCACGGGGTACTATCATCTACGAGCCTATTTGGAAAATGTCCTCAACTTTTCCAAAGAAGCGAAGGCTACCTTTTTAAGTGCGGAGGGATATTATCAAACTAAAGATGAAAATAGTATAAAGGACAAATTTAAAAATTCTAAAAAGAAAATATACGAGTGTTTTGGACGGTTGCACACAGATTTCACTTTCCAGGAGAAGTTGCTTGTGAACGGGGTGGATATGAAAATAAAGCTCACCCGCACGAGTCCTGAGATCTGCTTAAATCTGGATGCGAATCAAGAAGAGGGTGCAAAGTCCGTTGTGGTTCACATTATGGACACATACCTCCGCGTACGGCGAGTGAAATTAAGTTCACCAAAACAACTAGAAATTGAGAAAAATTTACTAAACGCTACAGTGAAATATCCTATTAACAGAGTGCAGATCAAACTATATACGGTTCCTGCAGGGTTGGCATCGAAGCAGATAGAAAACATTGCCCTGGGAAATCTTCCTAAAAGGATATTAATCGGCATGCAGGACCACGCTTCGGTGAATGGAAAATATAAAAAGAGTGCCTTTAAATTCGAGAATTTCGGACTTAAAAATATAACTCTATACGTTAATGGCACTGCTTTGGGTGGAACAATGGGTACGGACTATTCATCAGACGCTGTGTTACCTCTTTGTGCCAGAGCCTATAGTAATCTGACCCATATTGCAGGTGATTGTGATGAGCTTGGTAATGGGGTAACGCAGGAAGAATTCATTGATCAATTTAACCTTTATCCGTTTGACATTACACCTGACTTATCTGCTAGCGTAAATACCCATTTAACACCACAGCAGAGCGGTAACATCTCAGTGCGGCTGGAATTCGCCAAGCCTATAGACGCTCCTATTAGTGTACTAGTATATCTCGAATCGCAAGCCCTAATAGAAGTAGATAGATTTAGAAGCGTTATCACTGACTTTTAAAATGGATGCTAATACACTTCAGAAAGTAATGGAGCGAGTCACACGTTCCAAATTTATCGGCGTGTTTGCGAAGAATGAAACATTGAGTTTGCCAAGTACGCGAGAATGCGGTAGTCTTATTGTGAACACAGACATCATCGGTAATGAAGGGATTCACTGGATCGCTGTCTATTTTAAAAATAGACAGCGCCTGTACTATTTTGATTCACTCGGTACTCAACCCTGGAGTGACCCTATTATTGTAAAATTTCTCGCTCAGTTACATATTCCCGAAGTTGTATGGAACCCATTTCGTATGCAGGGATATTTTACTAATGTTTGCGGAATGTACTGTGTCTCATTTCTCATGCATATGTCAAATGATAAAGAATTTATAAATTTTTTAAATTTATTTGACCCGTGTCACACTCACCGAAACGATGAAATGGTATGCAGACAGATAAAAAACCGTTTTCCAATTGTACGTACTCGTTGTATATTATAATGTTTTTGTTCGTATATTTGTATATTCGTTTATTGTACTGATTTCTTTCATTTAATAAATTTATGAAAATATATTGTGTCTTCTTATCCCAAAAAGATCGAAAAACACTTACATTATTTGACATTGTTGACTGATTAGTATATCATCCGTATTCCCTTCAAAAGATTGTATAACTCGTGTCAAATCCTCATCGGACCTTAAAGGAATAATGAAAACATATACAGAGTATACAGACAGACTGATCCCCATTATGTGAAGATATCTTTGGTTCGAGGAGTGAACGCCATAAAAATTTCGATTTTAGCATAATGGGGAAATAACACTGATTGACATTTTTGGCGAGTATCTAATTGACGAGATACTACAACTCTCCATATATATATAAAATTATAATTATGGGCACTTACATTTCTATGGTAGTCCCTTGCGTCGGGTTGTAAGGAGCGTCACTGCAAATATCTTCTACGGTTTGCGTCGAAAATAGTTCGCCACAATCAGTCGCATTGAAAAGACTAATTGTGGTTAATGCTGCAGTATCACGTTCTTCATACAAGTCTGGGGAGACGTACAGGTCCATGGTGGAGGATGTGTGACACTGCTGACTGATCAGTATATCATCCGTATTCCCTTCAAAAGATTGTATAACTCGTGTCAAATCCTCATCGGACCTTAAAGGAATAATGAAAACATATACAGAGTATACAGACAGATCCCCATTATGTGAAGATATCTTTGGTTCGATTACCAATTTCGATTTTAGCATGATGGGGAAATAACATTGATTGACATTTTTGACTAGTATCTATTTGACGAAATACTACAACTCTCCGTATATATATAAAATCGAATTATGGACACTTACATTTCTATGGTAGTCCCTTGCGTCGGATTGTAAGGAGCGTCACTGCAAATATCTTCTACGGTTTGCGTCGAAAATAGTTCGCCACAATCAGCCGCATTGAAAAGACTAATTGTGGTTAATGCTGCAGTATCACGTTCTTCATACAAGTCTGGGGAGACGTACAGGTCCATGGTCGAGGAATGATTATTCACTGATGCGAAAATAGCTACTGTTACTCCCAACTGAAAATATCCCCTTTTATATGCACATTCGCCAAGCTCCGCCCAAAAGACCAGATGTCCGTCGTGATTGGCTGCCGATGTAGCTGGGTGGAGCTATGACGTGTACCATTCCGCTATAACGGGTACGGACGAGTAATTGCATCTTTATATTTTCACTAATAGAATTAATGCTCTTATTCTCCTTTGAAAATTATTTGGTGATTCGTATAGAACTTTTGATATTGAATCCAAATATGGTTTCAGAAGTTTTCTATCACCCATAGTTTTCGAGAAAATAATATTTCCATTTACTCAATTTCCCGCATCATTAGTCACTAATGTAATCGAGAGGGTATAAAGAGATATATCATAATTATATTTTAAAAATAACATTCGGTTTCAACGTTAAACTGTAGGTCTAAGGTGGTCATTACACATAATAAAATAAAGTGGTTGGCAGATAAATGGGCACCCTACGTGTCCTAGTGGTTAAGACGCTGGGGCTGTTGATGGTTCAAACTGTAGGTCTAAGGTGGTCATTACACATAATAAAAGAAAGTGGTTGGCAGATAAATGGGCACCCTACGTGTCCTAGTGGTTAAGACGCTGGGCTGTTGATGGTTCAAACTGTAGGTCTAAGGTGGTCATTCCACATAATAAAAGAAAGTGGTTGGCAGATAAATGGGCACCCTACGTGTCCTATGGGGTAATCTCTACTGAACTTCATTGCTAATAACTCTCAGTAATCGAATGACATCCCAAGTCGTACCTTTTCATTATAAATGGAATCCTTTATTTGAACAAAACTCTCGCTCTCTTTCTATATATATATATATATATATATATATATATATATATATATATATATATATATATATATATATATAGTATGAGAGATAATTGTTATTATTACTAAATTGAGGTTATTGGTAATGGATCTGGGCAAGGTGTAATAATGTAATAGACCATAATATTCTATTGAAATAATTTGTATTGTTATGGTTTTAGATAATTTAAGCTCAGGACCTGCATTGTCTACATCGACTCCATCCGTGATATAAAAATAAATGCATATTTTATTTAATTATTTCATTACATTTATCGAATGTAAATTATCTGCTGCGGTGGATGACTCCCCATCCAACTACCACTCAGATCCAACGTCGCTTAGTTGCTCGGCTGAGTTATGATAAAAGAAAATTATGGCAGTGGGTATGAGTAAGTTGTTTGATGTAATAGAACACAACATTCTACTCAATAATTTGTGCTGTTGCGGTATTAGAGGGTCAATCAGTGACTGAATTAAAAGTTATTTGCCCGATAGATATAATATGCATCAGTAAATGAGGCTTGCACCACTAAAGCGTTTGCCAAACATGGTGTACCACGGTAAATTCAATTTATATATATATATATATATATATATATATATATATATATATATATATATATATATATATAATTATATTTCTATATAACACCCATACAAATTACGCGTAAATATTTTCATTGTAGAAGTAATAACAATGACAATATTAATATCTGAAGTCAGTGGTGATTTCTGCTCGAATAGCTTGTAGAAGGATAATCCCTCGACCCGAAAAAGGTCCCTAGAGACCTTTTTCGTTCGAATCGTGTCCCTAGAGACACGATTCGAACTGATTTAGTTTCTCTGCCTTTCATCGTGTGTGTGTGTGTGTGTGTGTGTGTGTGTGTGTGTGTGCATGAGTTGTTTATTATATATATATATATATATATATATATATATATATATTATATATATATATATATATATATATATATATCAAGAGTGGTCTGGAAGGAGATGTTTCATAATTTTCTTTTCCGGACGTTTTTCCCACTGTTATTCGTGACTTAAATATTTATAATAAAAATCAAGTGTCTAAAAAGTTATTTAATAAGCAGAAATAAGATGTTTAAAAGAACAGATATTCTCCGTCCGACCCCGCTATAGTGGCTTGGGCAATTCCAAATGAATAATTTCTTTATTTTTCGTCATTTTTTTCATTTTTTCGTCGCAGGAATGAGGCTATATGTTTCATAAGTTTCATCTCGTTTGGTGGAATTGTATCGTAAATTATTTAAATGAAGTTTCATAATTAAATTAATTGGTTTTACTGTTATTTAGGAAAATTTATATTGGGAGCAAACGTTACAATAATAAGCTTATGTCGATATAGTTACCCATTGAATTGGAACTCTTTATTCACGTTTGCTATTATTTATTGATTGGTGGATAATTAGTTGGGTATCCCTTATAAAAATCATTTCTGTCTAACGATTTATTTATTGGGTAACTTTACTAATTCTATTAACGCGTAAATCTTTCTGAAACATGAAATCATTGTTCAAAGGCTTTATTTGCTGGATCTATTTAAACTCCTTCGCGTGCAGTTTTAGGTAATTACATTTATTCAAGTAGAGTTTGCAACCTCTCCTTTCTTCAAGCGAGTACTGCAACGTTATACACTATCGGATTATGTTTTGGGTAACTTTTGGACAGAAATAAGATGTTTAAAAGAACAGATATTCTCCGTCCGACCCCGCTATAGTGGCTTGGGCAATTCCAAATGAATAATTTCTTTATTTTTCGTCATTTTTTCATTTTTTCGTCGCAGGAGTGAGGCTATATGTTTCATAAGTTTTCATCTCGTTTGGTGGAATTGTATCGTAAATTATTTAAATGAAGTTTCATAATTAGATTAATTGGTTTTACTGTTATTTAGGAAAATTTATATTGGGAGCAAACGTTACAATAATAAGCTTATGTCGATATAGTTACCCATAAAAGTTTTAACTCGGTGATGCTCTCATAATTCGTTGGGTAACCCTTATAAAAATTCGTTTTCTGTCTAACGAAATAGGGTGACTTTGTTAATTCTATTAAAGCGTAATGAAAGAGGCGCTTGTGTTATTTTATGGTTGAATCTTGTATAACCATATAAATATATATTGTGGTATTTTATATGGTTCATTAGTTTATTATATACAAGTACATTTGGAATAACAGCCGTCATATATGTGTTACACGATTAATGGGACACATGGCGCTATCTGGAATACCTTGCGCTATCTGGCAACTCAGCCAGAATAGAGGATTATAAAAGATCGCGAAGCTGGTGAAGAACCATTCCCCCTCGGCTCCGGCCGAGTAAGGAGCTCTGCTCCTTCTATTTCTGCCCTTTGGTAAACCCCTTAGTGGCCTCTTAGGTTAGGGAAACGAAAATAAATTGGGGGAACTCCACTCTGTCCTTCAGGTGTCTCTCTCCCTCCTTCAGGTGTCTCTCTCTCTCTCTCTCCTGCATGTATCTTCCTCCTTCAGGTGTCTCTCTCTCTCCTGCATGTTTGCCTCCAGCATGTGTACTGCATGTGTACATCCAGCATGTGTACTCCTGCATGTGTGCGTATGTGTGTACCTCCAACATGTGTACTTACTGCATGTGTACTCCTGCATGTGTGTGTGTGTACCTCCAGCATGTGTACCTCCTGCATGTGTACCTATCCTCTCTCCTTCAGGCGTCTCTCCCTCCTACAGGCATCTCTCTCTTCTTCAGCTCTCTCTCCTTCAGCTGTCTCTCTCTCTCTCTCCTTCAGGCGTCTCTCTCACCTTGGCTCAGCCAACTGGCTGATTCTGGCTGATTCTGGCTGATTAGGAGCCTATAAAACAACGCCAGCCCGGCTGGAAGTCTTAATGTGCACTTGGCTCCTGCCAGGTGAACACCTCTCCTCCTTTCTCTCCTCCTCCTCCTTTCTCTTGGGGGATAACGCCGCCTCCAAGTTTCCCCCACCCCCCTTTGCAACAACCCCCTTCCCCCCTTTGCAACAACCCCCTTTGCAACAACCCCTTCCCCCTTTGCAACAACCCCCTCCCCCCTTTGCAACAACCCCGCCCCCTTTGCAACATTACATAATAACCTGCAACATTCCTGCACTCTCCCCTTTTGCGGCTATACTACTCACACGCACAGCGTGAAGGAATCCCAAAGCTTTGCTTTTGAGCATTCTTTTCCCCCACCTTCCTAGTCTCTTCCCTCACCGCTTTTTTATAATCCTATAAACAAGTTTAGAAGATAGTGAAATAAAAATAATCTTTAAAATAGAAATTACAGAAATTGGAAATTCTTTCATTTCGTATAAAAGTACGCGACCGAAAGTTTCTATAAATCGAATTCTAATAAAACATATATGCAACGTATTTTCTCCTATAACAGTCATGCAGTTATGTGCCAACCATTTATAAAAAATATTTTTGGATAATATAGTTTAGTTTTTCACTGAAAATATCGGGAAATATGGAATGAAAAGGAGGTGAGATGGGGGAAATAAATGAGTAAGAAAGGTAGTGTGAGAAATGATCTAATTCCAGAATTTCACATGGTAGTGGTGTTAACTACCCACCGGGAAGATTAGGAGCAAAGTTAATGTAGCAACTGAGATAAATCTTAATGGTTTAGTTTAGTTCCGCAAACATTTATTTTTTGTTGTATTTTCAGTCATTATGCCCGACACAAAAGAAATGTTGGTATAGACATACGTCTATACCAACGTATAAACGTAATAACTAATAACGTACGCCTATACCGACGTACCATACGTCAAAACACGAAAGTAGTAATTTCATATTATGTAAAATTACAATGGCTGTACGGGAGGTTTAAATGGGTAAATTACAAATAAAACAGTAAGAAATACAAAGTTGAAAAAGCATAATAGAAGAGAAGTACATACGTATTTACATTTATTAAGTTACTTATTATTAAGGAGTGTAAATGAAACTAGTACCATAATGAGTGTCGATTTATTTAGAAAAATTATTCCACACACACACACACACACACACACACACACGAAGGGAAAAACACACGAAGGGAAAACAAAAAAGTGCTGAAATGAAACGCCCCTCTTTCCTTGTGATATGGATTAATTACATAAAATAATTTTAATGAAATCAATAATAGATAAAAAGAACGAACGTAACGAGTGTAGTACGATAAGTACGTACACATGGCCTCCCACAAAAAGGACAATTTATTTTGTTTAATTAACGCGTTACAAAGTTTTTGGCATGTAAAATTCTAGGCTACATTATTTTTGAATTACATACGCAAAATCGAATTTCATAAGGTTGGCATTCAGCCTTATGCATGTTGACAGTATTCCAATTCGAGCTTATGCAGATTTTTGTATTAAAATTTTTTTTTAATTTATTCAGAAAAAGAATACAACTTGCATAAAGTTTTACAACAGTTTCAATATTTTTATGTTATTATCCGAAACATTATTATTTTTAAATAAAATATCACTTGTATACTAGTTCAAAATAATTGAAACTTACTAACAAATGAGTAAGTAAAAAAAAAAGAAGCGTTTAATGAAAATTAGATAAATTATAGGGGTTAAAATCTGATATGATTTTGTGGGAACCATATTTAAGAGACAGTAGACGACCGATTTCACGCGCAATTATTTTACGCGGTCCGGTTCTACGCGGGAAAAATTGAGTGAATTAAAATATTCTAAACGGTAAAATTTGAAATCCACTCGGTTTGGCTTAAAGCACAGAAATTCATCCTTGCTCATAGCGCAGCCAATCAGGACGTAGTTTTGATGCCGCTAGGCAATGAAAACAAAGATAAGGAGTATAGAGTGTTTAGTGGCATCACACGATGCCGCCAGCCAATCACAGCACGAGTTAGGGACGCAAAGAAACGCGAAGGAAGCGTCATGTGGTATCCTTCTCGCTCAATATCCAATGTGACATCCTCTTGACAAGTTCCACGCTGTCTGTTATTATCTGTGCTATACCTGCAGCATGGCTTCCAAGCGTCCTTATATATCGCCTGAAGGCTACCAACAATCCAAGAAGAAAGGAAGCTACTTCATTGAGTTTAAGCTGGAGGTCTGTGAGCGTCTGAAGAAGGGCGAAAATCAGAAATCAATAGTCCCCCAGCTCCAAATCAATAAGTCAACCATTCGCACAATCAAGTCACAAGAGGAAAGCATAAGGAAGGCGACAACGGAGAAGAACTTGAGCAGTGGTGTTAGATCTCCGAAGGGGAGCAATTCATGAAGAGAGAGAGGCCCCTCTACACTTGGATGGAAGATAAACGGAAAACAACATCCCCCATTGATTGCAACATCATCCACGAAAAGGTGACGTAGCTGCAGGCAGTCATTGAGCAGGAGCAGGGTTCCCCAAGCAAGCCGTTCATCACCTCATCTGGTTGGTTGAGCCGTTTCAAGGGTCGTTATGGACTTCATTTTGTGACAACTCATGTAGAAGTGCCAGCGCTGACCACGCTGCTGCGTTAGCCTATCCAGCTCAGTTTGCTGATATTACCGAGGAGGGTGGATATATTCCGCAACAGGTGTTCAACGCGGACGAGACGGGTCTATTCTGGAAGCGTCTTCCTCCATGACGAAGGAGGGAAAAACAGCTTCTGGCTTTAAGCCCACCAAAGACCGCCTCACCCTTTTGTTCTGCTCGAATGTTGCAGGGGACTTCAAGTTGCCTCCTGTGTTGGTGTACCGTTCTCTTCCATCCCCGTGCTCTCAAGAACATCACCCGTCTCCCTGTGGTATAGCGAGCTAACAGCAAGGCGTGAATGACGTCCCCGATGCTCACGCCGAGGTGAAGACATTATCAGGATTCTGAGGAAGGGGAAGGGTTTGGCGATCTGGAGGCAGACGACACCGAGGAGCATCTTGAGAGTCATCGCAATGTTCTGACCCCATGAGGAAGCCCTTCAGATGACTAAAGCTGCTGCCGAATCCGGACATAATATCGACGACGAAGCAACGCCTTCAGCCGCGATGCTTTTGTCAGCAATGAAGAAGTTTGTAGAGTTCATCAACTCTGGCCTTTTTACTTATGAGATCTAAATTATGATAGAAAGAAGTAAGTGTGATATCTGCATGTTGTATTCAATTTAATGTGGTTGACAGATGAAAAGTGTTGACGTAAATTAAAAATAGTTTAACCCAACAATAGAGCCTTGTAAGACCCGACTATTTACTATGTATTGATGACGATTTCAACTAATTAAGGATATTTCCTCTTATTCCGTATATGTGAAGTTATTCAATAAGATTCCATGCGAAATTGTATCAAATGCTTTTAACAAGTCGAGTAAGACCAAGACAGGATGAATTTTGCGGTTTAGTTCTTTTTTATGTGTGTGGAAGGAACATATTCATTACCCAGTAATAAAAAACGAAGACTGGGCATCAGATTATTTTACATTATATGGGGTTTCTGAGATTTTGAGTATTTTACAGATTTTTCCTTTGGCGAACCTTTCCCGAAACTGTACAGTGAAAATGAAAGCGGCCCATTTGCAGCCGTATTTAATATATACACAAAGGAATACAAATGACACCAAACAGCAACAGACCGGCTGGTCCCTACGAGGCTATCTTCTTAAGAAGGAAGGTTAAACAATGGAGGAAATTTAAAGGTAAGTGAAAGCTTTAAAGCAAAGCAAAGCAAGAGAGGTTGAAAGGAAGGAAATAAATTTAAAGATAAAGTGAATATTTTAAAGTAAAGAGGAGGGAATCCGAATGAATATTCTAGAATACTTCTACGTGCTAACAAATGCTTCTCATTGGGGGTGTGAGACAAGATAAACGTCTAGTTTCTTTTTACAGGACTCGAGCGAATTACTTTGAACTGCGCTGGCTGGCCATCCATTCCACAAATTAATTATACGGTTGAAGAAAAAATGTTTAGCTTTATTAGAATTAAAATGTTTACCCACTAATCTGAGACCATTACCGGAAGTTCTATCTGCATTTTTGAAGGTGAAATATATTTTGGTGTCGATATTATCAAAACTTTTAATCATTTTAAATACTTGGATTAAATATCCTCGAATTCGCCTTTTTACGAGTGAGAATAAAGTTAACGTTTCTAAACGGGCAACGTAATGATTTGGTTCTAAGTCTACGAATCATCTTTAGTAGCCCGTCGCTGCACTCTCTCCATTCCCTCTATGTCCTCTCGTAAATATGGGGACCAGAAGTGAATGCAGTTGTTCAGGGGTGGGGTGTACTAAGGAATTATATAATGTTACCATTGTTTTCTCCGACTTAAATTCAAATGATCTACCAATAAATTTTAAGATTCTATTTGCTTTTCTGACCGCTTCGATACATTGTTTACTCGGTTTAAGAGTGTCGGCAACAATAATACCTAAATATTTCTCTTCCGTAACTTTTCTTTAGCATTGTTTCTACCGATATACAAAGTTTTACATCTATCTATATTAAAGTTGATTTGCCAAATTTCTGCCCACTCGAGTAATTTATTAATATCTTGAATCTGCAAAAGTTCTGCCACTGATTTTGTTCGTCCCCCAAGTTTGGTATCATCCGCAAATTATGAAATTATACTCTTAATTCCTGTGTCGATGTCACTGATATAAATGATAAAAAGGAACTGGTCCCAGAACTGATCCTTGAAGCACGCCGCTAGTTACACTTTTCCAGTTTGACGCTTTGCCATTAATGACCACTCTTTGTTTACGTCCACTAAGCTAATTTTTAATTCAATTGGAAACATTACCATCAATTCAAACATACCATCAATTCCTTGAGAATGAAGTTTCGCTAATAATCTCTTATGTAGCACTTTATCAAACGCCTTTTCAAAATTGAAATATATAATATATACTGTTTTACTCTCGTCATATATATTTACAATATCATTAAAGAAATCGAGCAGATTAGTAAGACAAGAACGATTACGCCAAAAGCCGTGTTGAGAATCTTTGATTATTTTATTAATTTCTATGTGATTAACTATTTTGTCCCGAACGATCGTCTCCACAAGCTTACCAACTACTGAAGTCAGATTAATGGGACGATAATTTCCCGGAAGCGATTTGTCTCCTTTTTTAAATATTGGCGTAATGTTTGCAAGTTTCCAATCGAATGAAATTTTTCCACATATCACGATTTATTAAATATATGGTATATGTGTTTGTGTGTGTGTGTGAGAGAGAGAGAGAGAGAGAGAGAGAGAGAGAGAGAGAGAGAGAGAGAGCGTTACAAGGCGTTACAAGGAAAAGAAGTAACTCAAAAGGCCTTGCGGCCCATACCGAGGAGGTACCAATGGCAACAGGTGCCAGGGAAAAATTCTACACCCTCAAATAGTGTGCAAGATTCGATCTAACCTTTTCTTGAACTGATCCACAGAGGAACTGTTCACAACTTCTGAAGGTAGCCTGTTCCACGTGTCACAAATCTTATACGTAAAGTAATTCCCACACACACTAGTGCTAAACCGTTTCAAATCCAACTTCCAACCATTGTTGCGAGTTGAGTTATCATTTAAACTGAACATACTTCTAAAATCGACATCGTTGAACCCATGTAAGAGCTTGAAAACCTCGATGAGTTGACCGCGCAGCCTCCGAGTTTCCAGCGAAAACAAATTCACAGCGCGTAAGCGTCGATTGTAGCCCATTTGCCTAACGGAAGGGATTAACTTTGTGGCACTCACCTGGATTCGCTCCAGCATGTCAATATCTTTCCTGAGGGTGGACGATCAGAACTACACAGCATACTTCAGGTGCGGCCGAACCAGGGAATTGTATAAAGATAGCACAATCTCCTTGTTCCGAAATCGAAATTGCCTCCTGATATAATCCAACAACTTCTGGGCTTTCTTTTCCACCTCTACGCACTGTTTGGTAAAGTTAAAGTCGCTGCTAATTACCACACCCAAATCCTTTCCCAAATCAGTGGCCTCGATATTATTCCCCAACATGGAGTAGTCCGACTTGGGATTGGCGTAGTCAATGTGCATCATCTTGCATTTACCCAAGTTAAACGGCATTTGCCATTTTTCGGACCACTCTCCTATCCTACGTAGGTCCGCACGCAGCTGCTCGATCGCCTCGGGCGTCCCAACATTGGCCGCCAAGCTTCGTGTCATCGGCGAATTTGGCGATCCTAGACGATGCCACCGTCAATATCATTTATGTAAATGATAAACAACACTGGCCCAAAACGGAAGCCTGAGGAACTCCGCTAGTGACAGAGGCCCAACCCGAGCTAGCCCCTTTAATTACAACCCTCTGCCGCCTATTCTTCAGCCAGTTTCCAATCCAGCTACCTACTTCCCCACCGATACCCATCGCGCGGACTTTGGCCATTAGCCGGCGGTGAGGTACCTTATCAAAGGCTTTCTGAAAGTCGAGGTAAAGTATATCAATCGCCCTACTCTTATCGTACTCACTCCACATGACGTGGAAAAACTCGAGCAGGTTGGTGAGACACGAACTATGCCGTCTAAACCCATGTTGGGAGTCCCCAAGCAGCTTGTACGAATCCAAATGGTCAACGATCCTATCCGCTATTATCCCCTCTAATAATTTACCTACAACTGAAGTGAGACTAATGGGACGATAGTTCCCTGGACTTTCGTGATCCCCTTTCTTAAAGATAGGGGTCACGTTGGCTTCCCTCCAGTCACCAGGCTCCTGGCCCGTCTCCAACGATTTGTTGAAGACTGTAGCCAGGTGGGGAGCCACCTGTCGCACACTTCCCGCAAGACTATGGAGAGGAACTGGTCTGGCCCAGGAGCTTTAAACGCGCTCAGTTTGTCTTTTCTATCGGCAACGACTGTCGCGGTACACCGAACACTATCCAGGCTAGCACTTTCGTGCCTGACGCCTGGCTCGGGGCTGACGCGAATGTCCTCCCTGGTGAGCACTCCCGCAAAGTACTCATTCAGCACATTAGCGATATCCGCATCGGAGGTCCGCAGCGCGCCGCTGGGGTCCTTTAACGAGCCTATCATGCTTCTAATAGGCTGTCTACTATTAACATAACTGAAGAACTCCTTAGGGTTCCCCTTGCAGAGGCTTGCCACCCGGAGTTCTTCGTTACGTTTGGCTAGCCTAACCTTCGCCTTCACTTCCCTGCACAGGCGGACATACGCCTCAGTGTTCTCAAGGGAACGATTTGCCTTCGCCCTCCCATACGCAGCTTTCCTATTTCGGATAGCCGAAGTGATGTCCTGACTGAACCACTTAGGCTGCGTTGAAGCAGGGCTGACCGGTTTTGAAGGTATGGCAGCAGACTGCAGCACCATAAACTGGTCCCGGAATGCACTCCACACTCTCTCAACATCGCCACCGACCTCTAACCCCATCTTACCTTCGCTATCCCGGAGGCTAACTAAATCCGGCCGCCGTAGATCGAGCTTACTGCCTCTCGAGTTACTACGCTTCACCCGAGGGACGCAGACACAGAACCTAATCAGACCGTGATCACTCTCGCCCAACGATTCGTCAAAGGTGAGGCCGGTGACAAGGTTGTCTTCGGTCGTGAATACTAAGTCTAGAAAGCTTTCGCCTCGTGTAGGCCCATTGACCCACTGAGTCAGGAAGTTCTCATCAGCAAGGTCAACTCGCCTCCTCCCTTCGGCATCAGCAGTCCTGTCTTCAAAGTTTATGCCGCGGCAGTTGAAGTCTCCTAAAACTACACACACCCTGTCCCCTAGCAGGCTAGGAGTTTGGTGTATAGGGCTGTATCCTCCTCGAGGAGGAGATGCGGAGGTCTGTATACCAAGATTAACCTATAGTTCGTCCCTCTCAGGTTCAGATCGACGCCAAGCAGCTCCCGTTCCGATCGGAACTGGCAGTCAACTGGACTCAACGTGTCCCTGACATATATTAGTACTAGTGATGTTGCGGATGTCATTTTTTCACATCCGCGGATGCGGATGCGGATGAGGATGTTTGATTTCAACATCCGCGGATGCGGATGCGGATGTCTACATTTTCGTTATTTTTTAGGATATATTCGAGATTTGTTGTGTTTAACGTATATAATAAGTTATTATATAGAGAGAGCTGTAGCTATAATGTAGTATAATTGATTAATTGTACAATAATTGCTGTACTTTTCTCTGAACATATAAAATAATATCAAGCATCTAACTAATATAGAAATCAATTAGTGAATTCGTCTGCAAATAAATTCGTATATTTTGTTGAGTTTCAGCCACAATTAGAAACCATAATTGTGTTACCAGGATGCGGGACGTGAACCCAACTCAAATGCACCCCACCGACCTCTTTCCCCAACCTCCACCCTTATAGAAAGAGATCTTTAATTAGCTTGATAACTATTTATATTAAGTTTAAAGTTTTATTAGGCATATTTATAAATGAGTAATTAAAATAAAGTAAACTAAGATGTTCATCGTTTAATGTTCAAACTTAATTATAGGAAGGTTATGCTTAAGGAACATTAACTTTTCTGCCTTTTCTGCTGCCAGTCTGTTTCTCTTTTCATCATATATTAATCCAGCACTGCTAAATAATCTCTCGCTTGGTACGTTTTTTGGAGGACAGGCTAAATGTTTCCTTGCAAGTTTACTCAAGTATAGATAGATATTCTGCGTATTTTTCCACCAACTAATAGGATTGTCACATGCAGCCAGGCGTTTTTCTTGGTGATAGCTCTCGATCATTTTTACTACATCTTTTGACATCGCGTAGGTCTCGTCATTGCTGCTTGACTCAAGAAACTGAGAGACAGATTCTGTGATAGATTTGCTTGTTGAAGGTGTTGGTTCTGTCACTGAAACTTTTATTCTTTTGGTGGGTGGCGAAGCGACAGATTCAAGAGATTGAAGCTCTTCAACTGCTTTGCCAAGTGATGATTTAACTCGTTCTAATGTACTAGGTGAAAATAATTTAGCTTTGTAACGTGGATCTAAGTAGGTTGCAAGAGAGTAACTTCATACAAGAACAGCCTCTCGTCTTGTCGCTTGCATCACTTTTGTGCACAATGAACTAGTTCTATTAATATAGTAGAATTTGATAATTTCCGCTTATTAATGACGTTTTATCTCAACGGTCCACATCCGCACGACATCCGCAGTCCAAAGTGCGGATGCGGACGCGGATGCGGATGCGGATGCGAGAAAATGTGCGGATGTTCCGCGGATGCGGATGCGGATGTGACCTACATCACTAATTAGTACCCCTCCCCCCTCCCCACGGGTGCGGTCCCTGGTATTCTGATGCTAAGAGGGCCCGTAGCTCGCAAAACGTATTCCTAATCGATCTAGCATTAAAAAGCACTGCACGGAGGAGCCGTCCCTATTCTGACCGCCCCCTAGCACGACCCGTTTCCCGTTTCCCGAACAGCCAGGGATGTCGGGAGTTGAAGAGCCCCTCACCAACGAGGAGGCAACTTCCGCAGGAGCCTGGACCCCCTCCAACGGGGAAGGAAGGTCACCCATCTGTACATGGACGCACCCTTCAGTTGAAGGTACGTCCGCCAGCGGCTCAAGATCATCTCTTCCCGGCGGGGGCCCGTCATCAACCCCAGGGCTTGACCTCACCATACGGTATAGGTGCCGGTTGAGCAACGCGCCTAGCACACCTTTACCCTTGACATTGAGGTGGACACCATCCCTCTGATAAAGGTCCACTTACCCGAAAACACGTTGAAGGGGTCAACAAACCTCACGCCCAGTGGGACGCACAAGTCTTGCACCCTCTTGTTGATGCCAATGACCTTACTGAGCACGTGGTCACTGGCATTCATCCGCGGTAAAATACCCATCAACATTCCCCTGTCTGTTTTAAGTTTTAGATCATCCGCAAGAGACACGATCTCGGTGATGATCCCTTCGGTCGAACCTACCCTACCGCCTTTGAGGAACAGGTCGTTACCACCAGCATGGACAACGACCGCATTCCTCCAACTAGCCACGCGCAGCTTCTCTAACTCCTTCCTTAAGTGCGCTTCCACGCCCGGGTAAACACCTTACCTTCCTCCTATCCCGGTCTGCAGAAGCAAAATACTTCTCCTGGTCTCTGATGTGAGTCCCAATCAAAACGGTGTCTTCCTCCTTCGCACAGGAGACTGAAGCGGTTGGAGGTCCTGACAGCGGCAACCGGAGTCTCAGGCTTCGCAGCCTTCTTGCCCGATACCTTTCGATACCCGTCGCCACCCGTAGACTCAGCCGCACTTACAGCATCCGACCCACCCCGACCGGCAGCTACATCCTTCGGTTTCTTTGAGCCATCAGTAGGCCCCTTCCCACCCTTTTTCTTTATCGGCCCCTTTCCACCCTTCTCTATCGGCCCCTTCTTTGCGCCCTCCCTTCCTTCCACCTTGCGTCGCGGTTCCGTGCATTCCACGTGGGTCGCAGACGATTCCTGACACTGATTTTGCACCCCGGTCCCAGGTTGCGCCTCTACCCTTTCTCCGCGGTCTCAAGCTCTGTCCAGTCCGCCGCTGGACAGCCTTTCCAGGGCGGCTATCCTATCAATGAGCTCCGGGATGGAGGGCGCAGCCGCGTCAGCGACTGCCGCGCCTCCAACAGCCGATCTGGACGACTTGAGCCGCCGAACCCTCTCCTCTAACTTCTCGTACAACTGCATGAGTTCGCAAAAGCGGCACATGCTGGAGAGAGAGAGAGAGAGAGAGAGAGAGAGAGAGAGAGAGAGAGAGAGAGAGAGAGAGAGAGAGAGAGAGAGAGCATCAATTTTCAAACAAAATTAAAATAGTTAATAAGGTTAAAATTTTAGACTACAAAATTTTTATTCCAGTATAAAGAAGAAGTTGTTTCTTTTATGTTTGAGCTATTAATTAGTTAATTATGAAGCCTTTCAGACTAAATTACGAAACCATAACGTTGACATAATTCGTGGTGATCACCAATACAGAGATGAAGCATATTCCATTAAAACCAAAAGGTCTGGTGTCGGTTCTTCCTATGTAAAATACTTGCATTGTGCAGCAAAACTTATATCCTTATTATACTGTGTATGACGTTCACCTTTTAAATGGCCTTATAGAATATGACAAGCGCACTGTTTTATGTCCAGCTTTCCTTCTTAAACTCGGTTTTAGCTTTTGAGAACAACTGTATTTGGCATCTTCCAAGTCAGACTTGAGTTTATAACAGTTTGTAACAAACAGCTTCACAGGAACCTTTTAACAACATAAATTTTATAAAATGCTCAATCTCCTCTCATACTTTGTGTCTTTAAGAGTGCGTGAGCGTTTTATAAATAACAAATGAGTAAAGTGTTTCTTGAAATGGTTAAAACATTTCGAAGTTGGATTTGCCTCTTACCTTTTTATGCATAGACAAACATACAGAATATATACATAACATGTAATGATTGCAGGGGCGTCGTTCAGCAATGCTTCCGTAAACGAGACATTATATTTTTGTTTTGATTACCGTTGTTATAGAGGTATAAAAAACAATGGAGTTCGGGGTTTTCGATATATTTTCTATAGATTTTATTTTTTCAGGCAACTTTTAACACGACTGTATACGTGTCGTTATACTTCCTCTAAAAGGAAAGAAACGTAGATACTACATATTTACAGGTATACATTTAAATCGTAAGGGGTCCATGAAAACAAAAACTAATGATGGCGCCATCATCTGTTGCTAATAATTGCATGAATATTAGCTGAATATTAGCTGCATAAAACCTCGAGCAAAATATTGCTCTACTTCAGATGAAGTTAACAAACCTTATTCAGAGTAAACAGTTGTTAATTTCATTATTGAAGAAAATTAGAATCGTAAAATTTACAGCCAAACACAGGCAGAATATAAAAATGTCTCTTACGCACATTATGTCCTTTGTTCACTCTCAAAATGTTGGGTTTTTGATTTCATATAAATTACTGTTCAGTTACAGAAGCTACAATCAGTGAAAAAATCTGAAAGGACATTCGTTTTAATAGAAAGATGAAGCACGCTAACTGTTACTTGTGTATTCCTTTTCGTTATCTCTGGGGTCGTCGGGGACTCTAATTAAATGTTGTTGGGCTCCGTGGTGGATCAAAGGACGGGGAAGTGAAGTTAATTTTTTCCCCATAATACATCCCTCCTCCTCCTCCTTTTCTCCTGTTTTTACTTGCCTTTCCCAGGAACCAAAATATGACTCTGATACCCTCAACGGCAGGGGTGTAGCTAGAGGGGGAGCCGGGGAGGCGATCGACCCCCCCCCCCCCCCCACCCCCCCCCCCCCCCCCAACAAGCCTCAGAAAGATTTTGTTGGAAAATTTCTCTCTCTGTCGGAAAATTTGATGTGTGAGTGTTACTCCTTATTTTCCAAAATTTGAATAACACTTCCTTTGTATTTTCTGTTTCATTTGTATTTGTACTTAAAAGAAGACCTCCAATTAATTTGTACGTTTTCAATATATGGTTGTTGTAGCCACATTATTTCTTTTCATTCTGTTATGCTGGGCAGTATAATATATAATGTTGCAAATTTTCTGGTCCATTGTTACACAGGGTGCATTGTGTGTTTTCCGTTGTAAATCATTTTCTTTCATTTAATGGTAGTGTATTCTGCTTTTGTATTGCATTACCGAATACTGATGCAGGTGTGTTATCATATGTGTGTTCCTCGCACTTAATAGATTCTTTGTATTGTCTGTAAACTGTTATGCTTGATGAGATAGAAATAAATAATCAGGGGTCGGCAACCATAGGCACGCGTGCCAGAGTTGACACGCGAGGTGGTTGTCCAAGGCACGCCAAGTGATTCCCCCAAAATTGCAATTTCAAAAAAAAATTTGAAATTATAAAATTATATTAAATTATTATATTGAATATTATTATTATATATTATATATTGTCTATATTATTATACAGGGTGTTTATAAAGTCCCTATCTATTTCAGTGAAAACGTAGCAAAAAGGGTAAAATTCAATAACAATATAATAGAAGGCATACATTTAATGAATACTTAAGCATATGATTCTACATGAGCACCATTAGTATCTCTACAGAGTTCGAATCTGTCAGCAGCATTGCGGAACACATTTTGGAGCATGACAAGGGTTATTTTTGCAACTTCTGTTACGATACGAGCACGTAAATCTTGCAGATTTGTAACCCTCGTTTGATAGACGTTTGATTTGATGAAGCCCCATGCAAAGAAATCCAAGGGCGTTAGGTCAGGAGATCGAGCCGCCCAGGGCCTGTTGCCTCCACGTCTGATCCACCGATTTGAAAATCGTTCATTTAGGTACTCCCGAACAATGTTTGCTTAATGACAAGGTGCTCCATCTTGTTGAAAGACGACGGTGTTTAAAATGCCATCTGAATGAAGCTGGGACATTTACGTGCTCGTATCGTAACAGCAGTTGCAAAAATAACCCCTGTCATGCTCCAAAATGTGTTCCGCAATGCTGCTGACAGATTCGAACTCTGTAGAGATACTGATGGTGCTCATGTAGAATCATGCTTAAGTATTCATTAAGTGTATGCCTTCTATTATATTGTTATTGAATTTTACCCTTTTTGCTACGTTTTTACTGAAATAGATAGGGACTTTATAAACACCCAGGGCCGTAAAAATGTTGCCATTAATTGTAAACTGGTACACTGCGTTCTAAAGGTTACCGACCCCTGAGATAGATGATTGATAAACGGTATCTTTGTCACGCCCGTTTGTCAGAAAATTTGGGCCTTTGTCCCCCCCTCTCACCAAAAGTTCTAGCTACGCCACTGCTCAAAGGCGCTTCTTCTTCAGTCAGCCAATCTTCTTGCTCCCGTCAACGAGATCGACGGCAGTGAAACTCTGTCTTTAAGGCCACTGTTGAAGCTTGCTCGCCGATTTTGAACTGATGAGAGTCTGTATGTGGAGATGTCTTCACCCGGAACAGAGTTCTCGCCTTCGAGCCTTTTCCTATGTGGAGGGTACTTCTGTAGGCTGTTCGGCTCATCCATCCCTCAACCAGTCTCGCGGAGTTATTTTCTCCCGTGACCTTCTCCATTGCCCTGAAGAGACTACTGTCTGAGCTGGCGGACCAGCAAGTCACAAAAGTCACGTGCATTCATTAAAAGATAAGTGGTGTGCATACCCCTATCCCGACCCTTATTTTAGCCTTCGATAGGCTTGACTTTCCGAGTTTCCTTTTGGAAGCTTGGCTCCGGCTCAAAATTAAGCTCCATGTCTCTCTGCCTAAACGAAGTTACTATTACCAACGTTTCGGTTATGTCGACCGTAATTCTCAACGTTAGTCGCGTGGTCATCCTGCTCTACGTGCATCTTGTGGTGGTGTTTCCCAAGAGGAGATACTCTGAGGCCCTTCTCTTGTGTGTCAATTGTGGTGACGGATATGCAGCTTCGGATAATTTCCATTCGTATAATTTATTCTTCGTTTCGCCATTTTTCATCCATCACGTAATTTTATTTAATTTTTAGCTGTAAATAATTAATTCATTATATTCGGCGTCATTAACCTCGTTGTAACGAGACCAGAGAGATTACGCCTAATCAATCAATTAATCACTTAAACAATTAAGAATACAGGATTTTTTATTTGTATAACTATGATAAAAATAGTCTCTAAGGTGTAAAATTTACATACATATATCGGGTGATTTTTTAAACATCTGACACTTTAAAAGGTTTGTATTTTTTTATTAACTGAATTAAAAGCATGACATTTTTACTGTACCTTCTCTACACATGAAAAATTAGTCCTCGTAGTGGAAAACATGCTCTATGTGACGTCCTCTCAGCTCATTAATTCTTTACACACGAAAAACAAAATTTTGCAGCACTCTGGAAATCTGAAAATCTGTTGAAATCTGAGTAATTTCTTATTCAATTTATGCTTTCGATTAATTATTCTATTGTGTGTGGTTACTGTTTAAACACTCTCTCTTTTAAATAACCCAACAGGTAAAAGTTAGAGAGGTTTAGATCTGGCGATGTAAATGACCATGATATTCTTTTATCATAAACCCCAGAAAATCTGTTAAACAGGACTCTTCCGTCGAAAGTATTGTGTAAGTATCGTGAGCTGAGAGGACATCACATAAGGCATGTTTCGTACTTGGGGACTAATTTCCCATGTGTAAATAAGGTACAGTAAAAATTTCATGCTTTTATTTCAGTTAATAAAAAAAAAGTTTAAAAAATCACCAGATGTAAAAAGATAGAAGGTGTAAATGCCTGATTTAATATGTACATAAGTTGGATGATAAGATTAAAAAACTTTCTTAATAAAGGGAATAAAGCCACAATAAGAAATGGATTTATCTGAAGAAAAGACTTCTAATAAGTCCATTTCTTATTTTTGGCTTTATTCTCTTAATTCAACTTCTCACTGAGAATATTCACTTGAACTTTCTTCATACTTTCATTTTGTATGTACGAACATACTTTCGAAAGCCCAAAGTGTGTTGTCTTCGGAAGAAATTTAAATTAATTTTTTAGTCTAAAACGTGGGGACTGGGGAGGGGTTCTTTATGAATAACTTTTGTTCATTTCATAGCCTGAAGAGGGAAATACTCTTTAACTTGAAAATTTAAACAATTGGGGGCTTTTCCGTTCTATGGGCACTAACAAGGTTAGGTTAGGTCAGGTTAGGATAGGTTAGGCTATGTTAAGTTAGGTTAGGTTAGGTTAGGTTAGGTTAGGTACGACCAATAATAATGATAATGTAATGTAATACATCGTCAAATTTTGAAGAAACGACAAATACTTTTTTGTTTTTACTTATGTTCAAAGCTGTTAAATTAAATAAATTAAATTTCTCCTATTCAAAATGTACTCATTATTAATAAAAAGTTAAAATAAGTTAAAAAAATATTAATTTCTCTCATTTCAATGGTCCCCATAGAACGGGAAAGGTTCAAACAATTAAATGGAATTTTGTTTCACCAAAAAAATAAAATCCCAACTTTTGGTGCGCTGTTTAAAACTTCTTTGTTCGATTTTTCGGTATTATATATATATATATATTTTTTTTTCTTTTTAAATTTTCAAATAGTTCTTGGAATCTTTACAAAACTTCCTCCAATAAGTTTTAAAATTCGTTCTTTAGAATAAAACTTATTTATATTAAAAGAGTTATTTCATATATAAATGCCTTTCTTTCTCTTTACCTATCTGTCTATCTATCTATCTATCTATCTATTTATCTATCTATCTATTTATCTATCTATGTACTGCACGTTATGTATAAAAAATAGCCATAAAATGCAAACTATTTTTAAGCTATAATTAGTATAGTAAGAGTAAATTCCACATTGGAATAAGCTGAAAGTGGTGTGATACATAATTCTTGGAAAATTCGGTGTAATAAATTGGAAAATTCTCTATTATTTATTGTACGTTATGAATACAGATATTTGAATGGATCAAGTAAAGCTAAGCACCCCCAGCCTTCTTTAATTAGCCTTATAAGGCTAACTAACGAAAATATCACGACCTAACCTAACCAATCGTCAAGGGCGTACAGTTGACTTAACGATTGGTTAGGTTAGGTCGTGATATTTTCGTTAGTTAGCCTTATAAGGCTAATTAAAGAAGGCTGGGGTGCTTATCTTTACTTGATCCTTTGAATGTTCTTAAATTTAATGTAGGAAGTATTTTAATTAGTAGAAATATAAATTACTTTTTTGTGGTGTTTCATAATCACACGTCGTGGTTTTATTTGATTTTGAAATAATAATAATAATTTTTGAGGTTGTTCAATCTCCTTCGTAAGATCTACGGCTATATGACAAAGGAAACCTACAACTTTTGTGGTATCCGAACCACTGCCCCATCAAGGCAGACCCAGAGAAGCACCCTGATCGATGAAATATGAAGGCCGATTTACACCGAATCCAGGATCTCTAGATTAATATTTCGGTGCTCTGCCAATAGGCTACTCTGGCGGGTGTTCATCTCGAGAAAGTGAGAAAGTTCAGTATATGTAAATTGTTTCTGCTGCTAATAATTGTATGATTTAGCCTCTATATTAAGTGCCAGGGCTACATGACCCTTGAACTACAGCTTAACGTAGAATACGAACCATGGGTCGCGACATCATTTAGATGCAGTGGACTGTAATCCATTTAACTAGAACAAAAACCAATTCGTTTAACTTCGCGGTGTTACGCCATGAATACGACGATGGAGAAATGAGAAACTTAAATTAATTAACTCTTATGGGTATCAGGACAAAATCCCCGTGGACAAAATCCCCTCGCGGACAAAATCCCCCATGGACAAAATCCCCCCGGACACAACCCCCCCCCCCGGACACAATCCCCCCGCGGACAAAATCCCCCTAAGGCTTTATTAAAAAAAGAAGAATACGACTGACTTTATTAAAGAAGAAAAATTAAAAACACAATAAGAATAAGAATAAGAATAAGAAAGAGGCTTACAGAAACGGATTACAGAAACACGGATTACAGAAAAATATCAAGATGACAATGATTTTGCCTTAAAAATTCGAATGATACCTGCTCTAGCTTTTGTGCCTCCAGAAAAGTTGTTGATGCTTTTGAACAATTATACGATTTATACCAGTGGAAGGTTTGCCAATTCTCGATTATTTTGAAGATAATTATATTGGAAGGCCATGCCGACGAGGACGAAGAGAACCCACTTTTAGCATTTCTATTTGGAATATGTACTCAAGAACAATTACAGAACTTCCACGTACAAATAACTCTGTCGAAGGCTGGCATAGACGCTTTGCATCTCTAACAGGATGCTCGCATCCAAACATATGGAAATTTTTAAAAGTTTTAGGGCAAGAAATAAGCTACCAACAGGCATTTATTTCTCAAATTATCGCTGGCTTGCCGACAGAACCGCAAAGGAAGAAGTATAAGTCTTCTTCTTCTCGCATTTGAAATTGTACAAGACTATAACAACAGGTCTATTTTTGATTTTCTTAAGGGAATTGCTTTTAATTTGTCTTTTTAAATTTTGAATTTGTTTGACTTTGTGTTTTAATTTTTCTTCTTCAATAAAGTCAGTCGTATTCTTATTTGTTTGCCCGGTTAGGTAATTGTACGCCCTTGACGATTGGTTAGGTTAAGTCGTGATATTTTGTTAAAACTTTAATAAAGTCAGTCGTATTCTTATTTTTTTAATAAAGCCTTAGGGGGATTTTGTCGCGGGGGGATTGTGTCCGGGGGGGTTGTGTCCGGGGGATTTTGTCCGCGAGGGGATTTTGTCCACGAGGGGATTTTGTCCACGGGGGGGATTTTGTCCTAGAAGCCTCTTATGTTGTGCTTTCACACTCACAGTGATTACATAACAAGGTTATACTTTCCTTATTATGAGTTACTAAATAATAATGAAACAACACAGTTTGTTTTCATGCGATATTATGGGAGACGATTCAAAACTCGAGAACAGGTAATATAAGCATAAAAAAGAAATGCAGGATGTTTTTGATTTACTTTGAAATTGAGACGAGAAAAGTTCGCCCCTTCCCAGATTCGTTGCCGACTCTTATGATTTCTTTACGCCCACATCAGTATACAAAGTTATTGGAAATACAGTGACGGCATACATGGAAGAAGTTATTTAGCTTAAAGAAGTGAAATACGGGGATTGGTCTGAAAGTTTCCAGACAATGACGGTAGATTTTATACAAAGGGTGTCTGGAAACTTTCAGACCAACCTCCGTATTTGAAAGAATTACGAATTACTGAGACAGTAACAGACGTGATAACATACAACATCTATAAAAGAAAGCGTACTAGAAATTAACTGAAATATCAGAGATTTAAAAACTTGTAGTATGTCATTTCACTGTAGTGATATGACAGGTGTGAATTAAAAATTTGAAATACGTCTAACTGCAACTTATGTGAATTTCATCAGCCTCACCCCGTTCTGATATACCATGATCTCCTTTAAAACAGTGTGAAAATAGAGGATACTTTGATAATTGCAAAGAGATCAGGGAAGAGGAATTAAGCGAATGATACAACCTTGTTACTTGGTGAATGTTGCTTCCAGGTTTCACTCCTTTGATCATCGTAAAAGAAGGGAAAACTAATCAAATGATGCTTCACACGAGTAGGAAAATGTTTCCGTGATGTTAATTAATTTGACGGATAAAAATAGATGTGTTTATTATAAAGAGTATTGAGGGACGTGATTATTTCAATACAGATTGGAAATGGACATGGTCTTTTGCCTGGATACAGAAATGGAAGTGGTTTGATGCTTATAATAGACGGAAAAGGATACGTGATATGTTGTCTTTTTTTTACGCAGGAAAGAGGAATCTTTAGAGATATTTGTAAACAATTTCACGAGACCCTTCAATTGAGTAATTTTTATTTCATTCTTGATATCGAAAACTATTAATTTTATTAGAAATAATGTTTAAATATTAAAACTGTTAAATAAATACGATATAGTAATTTTGCAGGAGAGAAAATTCCCCAAATAAAATTAAACTAAAAGGCCGTCAAGACCGTTAACTGACCGAAAACATACATTACAGTAATACAATAAATCTTTTAGAATGTGCAATAAAGAACCTGATCCATAAACTAACACTTCGGAATGAAAAATATATTATAATGTATGTAACAAATTTTCTTAAAATTGCAGAAAAGGGCACCTTCAATTAAAAAAAGAAAAACCTGATTTAAATTACAAATGTTTTACAAACAATAATTAGAATGGTACCTTTGCAGTTCAATGTAATTTACTTCTGAACATGTATTTATTGAAAAAAATACAGTCCACAAATTTTATTAAACTCAAAAAAAGCGTATTTCACTTTTCAAAATTACTCGCACATTGACTACAAATTACAAAAGATTTCCAAATATGCAATAACTAGAATGATATTTTTTCTAATTTAAGGAATCTTTCTTTGAAGTTTACGACGACGACGACGTAAATGTTATAGGATCATTTCCACCTTTGGATGATGAACAAATCTAAAAGATATTTTCTCGTCTTATGGATTTGACAAAAGCTTTTAAGAAAATACTGAAAAAATTTTAATGGATAATTTAACTGAGGTTGGTATTCGCTTTTATCATTGTTATAATTGCCAGATAAATCAGCGCCTTATTGAAATTCAACGCTGAACACTTGTGGAAAGAAGTTTGCCGAAAATTATTTTTAAAATGACCCCCAAATTACTAATTAGTAAGAAGGAAGAGTCTCATTATGCAGGAAATTTATGTAACAAGAAATACTTTTAAAATACGATAAAAGAATAAGTTTTATGATACTTTTAATTGCATTTTAGGAAGATGTGGTTTAGTATACCAAAGGATTTCAACATTCCATATCCCAACACTCCTCCAATTGCCAACTCTTCTGCAATTTGTTAATTACACACTTCTATAAAGATCTGGTAAGATAAGTTATACGCTCATTGTTACAATAACATTCAGTTAATATTTGTTCTCCCTTTTAACGTGTTGTATATTTTAACTTGCATTATCTTTTTAATACTTTTTATATATTCTATTTTTTTCTAAATTTAATCACGTAATATATTAATACTATATTTCTTTTATCTCAGTATATTTTTATATAAATGTTCATTATATTTAATTTTTATTTTTAACTTATTAGCACTGATGATGGGTATTAACTTTTTCCGAAACGTTTGCCTATAAATTTCAGTATGTATTATCTCCTCGTCCTCTTATTTCTCAGTATATATATATATATATATATATATATATATATATATATATATATATATATATATATGTTAACCACCCGTCTATGGCCCTGAGTCGGTTCGGATCGACGGGGGTTCTAGTTAGGAGGCAGCAACGGATATTCTTCTAATCTTGGTAGTAGGGTCTCCAAATGTTTAAACTCTTGGCTACAGACTCGCCAGACTGTTATGCCAATATCTTCTATGGTGCTTGGGTTGTCTCTTTCTCTCGCTTTATGGGTCGACGATTATTAATTCTTCTCTTGCTATAATACTCTGATACTTTCTCTTGGTACTAAACTTATCGATTTTTCTTTTATAACTTATCGACTTAACTAAGTTCTTCTGAAGATAGCCCAACTCAAGGGGAAAAATAAAAAGTTTCTCTTACTCTAATTTACTTCTTAAAAATTTACAGTTAGTGCTCTGAATTTACAAGGGTAGAGGTTCGACCTCTTTCGACCATGGCTCAGGCCGGAATCTAAAAAAAGTTAAGGAGGCAAGGGGCCTCTGCCCTCTCCTCGCAGCGAGGCTGCTAACAAGGGAGGCTCGTAATGAAGTGCCGTAATGAAGTGACTTAATGAAGTGCCGTAATTTTACAAATACATGTATAATATAAACCTAAATGTTTGGGAGAAGACAGTTAAAGGTTAAGTTTCCCCCTTTTAAACACATGATCAGATGTTTGAAAGATTCCAAATAAAAATTTAAAAATAAAAATAAAAACTAATCGTATATTTTTGCCGAGTCTTCATTTGTGAAGATGATATCATTTCGTAATAGTACATAGGTACAATTTAAGTACACCACTGAGCACATTTTCGTTTTGGTCTATTACAATTATGATTGCGATTATGGATTACTTCACATTCACTTATTGTTGTTTTAATTACACTTCTGTTAAAGTACATTCTTACATTATATATTAAGTCATTACATTTAATTACAGTTTCAATGAAGTACATTACAAGTTATTATTAATTACAGTTTCATTAAAGTACATTACGTCGTTTACCATTCTTAGTGTTTTTATATATTTATATATGGTTATAATATATGGTTATACTATATGGTTATACTATATGGTTATACTAGATGGTTATACTAGATGGTTATACTATATAGTTATTATATTTGGTTATTAGTACAACACAAGTACATGAGACATGACACACATGATATAACATAACGCATGATAAAGTTATAAATTCGAATCGAGCGAAAGGAGACGTTTTTATCTTTGAAGCGTTCGATTCTGCCAGTTAGCGGAATTTGATAACTTACTAAGCATTTTCGAGTTCAATGCGGGAGGTGATATAATAAAAAATAATAATGAAAAAAATAATACGAGAACGTATTTTTGCGTTTTCGAACGAAGGCATGAAGTTTTGCATTTCATAGATTGACACGAGTAAAAATGAATATTTAATAAAATTTATATGATAATGATCAAGATAAAATATGGACGTATGGGGGCGGGGGATATGGTCGAATAATAGTTATATTTATACTACATGACATATAAATAATGACTTCTATAGAGTGTACAGTTTTAATTATGATGATAAAGAATTTTCATACATTGAATACTAGAGAAATGATGAAGGGAAATTAATGACGGGAAAATGTGACGTCATAGTTATTGAATTTGTACGTATAGTACAAATCATTATTAGGAAGATTTACAAGAACGAATTAGAGACAAAGAGTGGGTATTAATGACTAAGAAGTACAACTACGGGTTCCAATCCTGTTATATGCAATGTGTATGCATAATCTAGGGACGAGGGTGAGATGCAAGACAACCATAATTAATTATAATAACTTCTATAACAAATGGAAAATGGATACGACTAAACCATAGCTATGGTAGATCGTAGGGTTGTGACACGAACAAAAATAGGAAGCTACAAGTAAAATTATTATCCAAACTCGCGTTAAGCGAGAACTGCAAATAGACTTTCATTAAATCGGTCTTTTTCCACTCTCTTGATTTAATAATGGTTTGATGTCAGTCTTGTTACTAATTTTATCTCCTGATCATTTTCATGCTTACGTCATTCATGGATTTATTGGAGAGCAAAATTCGTTATAAATTTTAAGGATCAGAGATTTCTTTAAAGAATAAGTGTTAAATCTATCTTCTGAGTTTAATTAATTTCCTAGGTGCATATATTTTTTCTGGCGTTTTGAACTCGAATGCTGAAAGGTCGAGGTCGATAACACTTTTGCTTTTGCAAAATGTTTACCAGAATTTTCCTTTATTTTCCTGGCATACAAAAGCAGTATAACTAAATTAGTCTGAAATATAATGCTTAGAATAATTTACATAATTTCCCGCATCCCCCGAGTCTGAATTGCACTTATTTCTCAATTAAGAAATTTCCATCACGAAAGAAATAAGTTCAGATGTATATAGGCTGCATCAATGTTCTTACATGACGCTAATTGGTAGTGCTGCGATATACAGGGTGTGCACATATTATCTTCACAAATTCAAACCCTTTTAAAATATTAATGAAGTTAGATACAATGATACAGTTTGTTGCATGTCAAAGATAATTTAATTATGCCATATTTCCAAAAAATAAAAATAAGTGCATTGACTTGTATTTTCATGAAACTCGGAGGATTATTGTAGAAGAATAGATTATTTTCAAGGGCATGCATGATCAAAATATCTTCCCCTTTTTCTTGTAACAGCTTCCAGCGTTTCGGGAGACGTGAAACTAGTTTCACGAACAATCGCTGCCTTTGAAGCTTCCAGTGTCCTGGGACTTTCGTTGAAGATCCCTTCCTTTAGATGTGTCCATAAGAAAAAATCACAGAAGCTGAGGTCAGGTGACAGAGGAAGCCACGAAAGACCACAGTCTAGAAGGTCAGAGCAATCTGTTAAACAGAACTCTCGAGCCAAATGTTTCATGCAAAAAGTCCAAAATGATATTTGCTATATCATGTCTTGGGCTGCAAGAAACGGGATGAACTGTTACTGGAAGATGTGGAGGTAAATATTTTGGTCCGTGGGTGTGCCCATCAACAGTGGGCTAAAGATCTCACTTTGGAGGCCGTGATAAGAAATTACACAGACCGGATTCGTCACCTAATTTTGCAAAGGAGAAGGACACGGCGTCTGTTGGTCGCCTGTACAAAATCTTTTTTTTTCATAATTATTGTGCCAAGTTTCAATTACTTTTTGACAGAGTGGCCTAATTAAAGAATCAATATATATACATATATATTAATGTGGTTTGAACAGCAGATCTTGAACATTTTAGTTATTTTGCAAATGAAACTTGGAAAAACCATTGAGATGACAATAATGCTCTTCGAGCTCCTTCACCTTCGTTGTACACTAATCCACCAACCTTTACCACAACAAAATCACAGTATTGAAGCGCGACAATTAATGAATGTAGGAAACAGATCCAGAAGACACGGGTGGAGTGCTATAATTAGGAGTACCGGAGCTCCATACTTGTTTAAAGAAAAGGAAAAACTAGTTTGGAGATCCTTGCAAAGCTTTAGAGGGGCCGGGGGGGTTTACCCTTTATTTATTTTTATCTTTTGTTAAAATAGAAACACTGCACGTATATTATAATATAAATTAAATTATAATCAAAAGTCTCAAACCATTCCACTGACCCACTTGTGTGAAACACGAACAATGCAACATGAACCGAAAAGTGACTCAAGCGGTCTTCCAGTCTCGCTTCCACCACTCGGTGGGTTGCGATTCTCACGCCGCCCATTACTATATAGCAACATATTACGTACTAGAGCAAGAGTTCCCATCCCGAGAGCTCAGTAATAATAATAAAAGTAATAATAATAATAATAATAATAATAATCGTAATAAATAAGTGCAAAATACTTGAATGAAATTGTAATTTTTGCTCCAAAAATAATCTCAACCACTGAATAAGAATTTGTGGTGACTCACTACACAACGGACTTTCACAAGCTTGTCGGTGCTTACTGGTTGAGGTATTTTATACGCATCGATATTTCAAAATATCAATGTGGCTCGCCCCATATTGTGAACTTTTAAAGTGGCTCATGGCCGAAAATGTTTAGGAACCACTTTACTAGAGTAACGTCACTGGCTGACTGTTCATCCTGACGTTATCAACATAGGAACATAAAACAAATATTATATTAACCGTTTGTGACCTAAACCTATACAATAAAGTTGTTAACTTGTCAAAAGGTTAGCCTACTACACAATTACATCATACCCACATATTGTATGAATTATGAAAATTAGTACATGTTTTATGTATTAGAGGTTTTTAAGCAAGTTACTTGAACGAAACTTCACTCAGCCCACAAAAACAGTACCGGAGAGGTTTTCCGGCTCCCCTCAACCGTTGTCAAAAGTTTTTTCCCAAATGCTACGCGACAATGATATGGTCATCTTGAAAATTTAATACTGATATAAACTTTCATTAGATAAAACTTACAAACTTCTTAGAACTAGTTATATTCGTACACAACCAATCTAAACTATTAAAATTTTATTTGTGTACCACCTTAATTTGGGCATATATGAAGGAATTTTAAGGCTGTCTGATACTTTTGATTGAGGCTATATCTATATATATAGAAAGTTCACTGCATTTTATTTTCTGCTATATACAGATGAATGAAGTGGTGGAACAGCGTGACAAGTGATCCTACCGTCGAGGAACGTGTTTTGAAAAGAACATGAATATATTCGTGGGTTTCATAAGGGACTACTCTGACTGCGGTTGTGACAAATGAGTGAGAAAATTATAGATGATAAATTATAATCTTTGACCTACAAACTTCACTTCATTTTCTCTTTAGTACATTTAGGAAATGTTTGGGCCCTTTACATGTAGAAATGATTAGTTGAAATGCTTCGTTGAAATAAGTTGCACGTTGCATTTATTGTCGTTGCAAGGTACTCGTAACATACACACTTACACATACATACATGAGAAGGTTGCAGTATTATCTACATTTAGTTTTCGTGCTTATGCTATACATGTATATAATGGCATATATATTCCGTTTCCAATATATTACGATAGAGGTTTCCTCCAGAGCATTATATATGGCTTGCCTTTTTCTATATATCACGTTTACGACGCTGGATAAACGTTTGGATTTATATTTCTCTCAATGCATTAACCTTCATCATTATGTCTCCTTATTTCTTCTTTTTCTTTAATATCAGGCCAAAAATGTTGAACTTCAACCATTACTAATCAATTTTAATGTCATAAAACTTCAACTAATAATGACAAACTTCAAACAATATTAATTATATAAAAAAGAAGATAATTGTATCTAGTTACGTATCAGTCATTTTCTTTATTCTTCAGTAGACAGTAATTGATATTTATGGCTACATGAATCTGTATATTGTTTAACCTCATTCATAACATCCAAGGTCATATGAAGCGCATTTGGTACTTGTGGAATATAGTTATATCAAGTTTTCCGGTGAGTTTAAATTTTATATATTGTATATATTTGATATGGAAAATAGTTTCCTTTTTTGTTCACTGCATGAATGAAATTATGTATTTTAATTGATTGTAATAACTTCAATGACTTTAAGTAATTTTTATAAAAAAATGATCTCATATTCTATTAAATTGGTATAGATATTCAAGAATTTATGAACTAGACTTCAATCATTTTATGAGATTGGCATGTTACTATAATTATATTTTATTTTTGTTTTTAAAAGTTTTTATTGTTAGTTTGAGATATTTCAATTATATTATATTTATAGTTGAAACATGGATCTATTGATGTAATTCGTAAATGAAAACTTTTATTATAAGAAGGTGTTTAAAAAAATCTTATATATTTTTACATATGGAAATTGGACCTCTAAAAGTCCGATTTTTTTCCGCAGTGAGCCTACTCAAATCGTTTCAGACACAAAAACTATTATTTCCTTGTATTGATGCGCAAAAGTGGCAAATTGTTTCTGCACAGTTTCCTTACACTCTGTGTTTTTCTAGTTGTAATGGAACTCAAACTGGAGCAAGAACGAGTGGCTTGTGTAGCGCTTGGACTTGAGTTACGTTTATTTAATGAACTGTTGAGAGATGTCAAATATCAACTACGACGCAAACGTGTTGAGATCAATGATTTAAAAATCCAATTTCTGAAGAGATGATAATGAACACTTTGGGTTTCTCAAGATGGTTTGAGTCAAAATAGAGGAACGAAAAACTGGCTGGCAATTTTGATTCAAAAAAACCCGAGAAAGTCCTCTGAAGTGTCGGAAATGATCGTGAAATTTTCCAACACTTTCTGCGATCGATGAAGACGAGGCTTGACATGGTGGCTGAAGCCAATGGATGACGAATTAATATTAAATAATTCTAATCAAGGTTGATTCGCTTGCTGATCATGTGTAAAAAGTGTTTTTTAAAATACCCTTTATATTTTTTTCAAGAAATTTTATGAATTTTTAGGACTGTTAATCTTGTGTAAATTATTTTTTATGTTGTAAGGGGTTCCAAAAAACCTTAGCCCCCCCCCCCATTTGCAGCTTACATGTTTACTTATATCGAAATAGTTTTTAGTGATTATAAAAATATATAAAATTCTTTATTTATTGCAGGTATTAAAATTACTCTAGCTGATAAAGTGATAATATAATGGCTTCTCAATTAATTGGTGATTCGGAGAGGCAACGTGTGATAGATCGCATACGGAAAATAACATTTCGGGAAGCTCGTGATGCTGGAGCCACCTTTATAACACGTTCATGGGTTGCCAAAAAGTTGCGAAGAGGTGAGGACTTCGTCAAAAGAAATTGGAATAAAACTTTGGATGAAGGTGAAATGGATACAACCAAATCTGGGCACCCAAATCTGCCACTCTCTCAGGAAACAAAAGACATCATTGAAAGTGGTACGCGTAAGCGGAAAAACAGCTGTGCTAAACTTTCTAGAGAGATCGAAGTGTTGACATGAACTTCCAAAGCCAAGAAAAACTCAACTTAACACCGATGACAGAATGTGGTTTGCCCATTATCTTGAAGATTGGGATGTGGATGATTTCATGCATTTAGCTGTCTCCGATGAATTTTTTGTTTACCTAACATGTCGGCTTAACTACCAAAATGATCGAGTGTGGGCCACAACACCAGATGAAATCGATGACAATGAACATTATCGCGAATTATTAAAAAGTCCAGACTGTGTTGGTGTGTTTATTTTGTTCACTGCAAAGAAGCTCATGTGGGTGCTGAAGCCAAATGGTCAGAGTTGGGATGGACAGTATTTCCGTGATATATTCTATCCCAGCATGTCATTCCTTTTCTAAGAAACCCAAACAATGTTATGGATGTCGATCAGGTCACACTTCTGCACGATAAGGCCCCCTGCTTTAAGGCATTAGCCACTCAACAGTTGCTGCGGAACCATGAGATCGATTTCTTTGGAAATGAAGAATGGCCAGGAAATTCTCCTGACCTGAACGTCTGTGAACACATTGGATCAGTTATAAAGGACAAGGTGAATGTCTCTTGTTTCAAGAACCTGCAGCAAATCGATTTTCGAAGGATACAATGACGCAACACATTGAAACTGTTTTAGCAAATTTGCGTAACGATCAAGATCTATTCACGTCACTTTTGGCAAGCTACCCAAAGCGAATTCAGGCTGTCTTGGAAGCCAATGGCGGGAACACCAAGTTTTAATTGTTTCTCATTAAATGCAGGATTAAATTCTCTTTTGTAAGGTATGTTTAGTTTTACTGTACCTCTAATGGTTTAGGCCATGGGCGGGGGGGGGGGCTAAGGTTTATTGGAGCCCCGTATACTAACAATCCATTAACTGTTAATCCATATTCGAATTTGTCAATACTTTTCTGATGAACAATTACGTTGTGAATCGATTTGAACTCTTGCTACTGACAATACATTTTTTTATAGGAGTTAACGCTAAGCACATCAGTCTCGAGACTTCATGAAAGAATATGCATTCGCTTCGTATGGCTGGAATCAGGTGTCTCAGCGATATATTGACGGATGTATCGACGAGTGGATCCCGCGTTTAACTAAATGTATTCAACGAGAAGGGGGTCACATAGAACAATTTTTTTTTATAAAAAATTAAGGATTGATAAAGGAACATTTATGTTAAGTTTAATTAACAATTCTATCTTAATTTTTTCCAACAATAAATACATGTTACGAACGTCATTAGTCTTTTTTTTTGCCCACCTTCTATAATATATATATATATATATATATATATATATATATATATATATATATATTATATATATATATATATAATATAATATTATATATGTTATAATGTTCAGATAACAAAGATAGGATATATGTTATATATGTGTTCGTAATCGTGTATGGTATGTCCTCCGTGGTGGCGGAGGGGACCTACAATTTTACGTGGGTTCCGAACCACAAGAACATAAGAAACTTATTTAAAACTGCCGGTAAATTGGCAACGACCAATATTTACGAAACTACATAAATATCAATTTAAAAATAATTAATTATCGGTTTAAAACTAAAGATAGAATCTCTCGGTCCAGAGGAGCAAGTCATAATAGACTACTATCAAAATATGTTACATTCTATATCTATTTATAACGGACATGCAAATATATCAGATCCAAAGAATCCAGTCAATTTCATTACGGTATCCATCAAGTCACGGTCCATATCGATTGCGGACCAAGTCAAAATTTACAATATACATTATCAATTTAAAAATAATTAATTATCGATTTAAAACTAAAGATAGAATCTCTCGATCCAGAGGATCAAGTCATAATAGACTACTATCCACAAATATGTTACACTCTATATCTATTTATAACGGACATGCAAATATATCAGATCCAAAGAATCCAGTCAATTTCATTACGGTATCCATCAAGTCACGGTTCATATCGATTGCGGACCAAGTCAAATTTACAACCATATACATTACAATATATACACTTACGAGGAAAAGTGTAGGTGTGGCTGTAAAGACTGTACAGTAATGTAGAAATGTGTGTGCACCCATTTTGGGTCTCCCATTTAAAGGTGTTGTGGGCAAGTGAAGATCATGAGTTTTTCAATACCTCACAGTACTATGGGGGGCACCGCTCGGCAGAGGAATCTCTTTAAATGGGGTGTGTAAGGACAGAGAGTATCCCCTAACCCAAGACGCTGCCTCCCTATATCCCACAACACTTGTGTTGAGCTGTGGGATCTATCCCCACAAAGCCTTAATTTTACTACCTTAAACTATACCCTTTCTATCAACATGCGCGTCCAATCGATTCTTAAACATGTTTATAGACGTGCTACTAATTACTTCTACCGGCAAACTATTCCAGCTATTTACTATTCTATGCGTAAAAAAGTTTTTCGCAACTGCTGTCTCGAACCTTCTACTTGTCAACTTACACCCTTATTTCTAGTCCTATTATATTGAGATATTTCGAAAAAGCTGTCTCTATCTACGTTATCAAACCCATTCATAATTTTGAAAACCTGGATTAGATCACCCCTTAACCTCCTAGTCTCGAGTGTAGTCAATTTTAACTCTATGTCTTTGCGCATATGCGGATTCCAAAATTGGACCGCGTACTCCAAATGGGGTCTAACTAATGATTTATAAAGAGGAACTATAATATCGCGCGATTTGTACTCAAAATTTCGAGCTATAAAACCTAACACTTTGTTCGCCTTATTGACCGCCGCTGTACTTTGTTTCGCTACTTTTAAATCACCAGTGACTATAACTCCTAAATCTTTTTCCTGCTCTACGCTTGTTAAATCTTTCCCTGACATACTATATGCAAAATTACCGTTACGCGAACCTATATGCATAATTTTGCACTTATCCACGTTAAATCTCATTTGCCATGTGACTGACCAATCAACGATTTTATTCAGATCTTCCTGAATTTTACCTCTATCTTCGTCATTAATCGCCCTACCACCCAGCTTCGTGTCATCCGCAAACTTTGAAACTGTACTGACTAGGCCGACATCTAAATCGTTAATATATATAAGAAAAAGCAAGGGCCCAATACAGAACCCTGAGGAACGCCACTCGCTACATTAGCCCAACACGACTCCGCTCCATCAACGACCACCCTCTGTTTCCTGCCTCGCAACCATTCTTCTAGCCAATTTATTACTACACCCCTGATTCCATGAGCCTTAGTTTTTTCAATCACTCTTTTGTGCGGCACGGTGTCAAACGCTTTTTGAAAATCTAAATACACTACATCAACCGCCCGATGTCTATCGTAAACGTTAACCACGCTTTGGAAAAATTCTAAAAGATTAGTTAAGCAAGATTTGTTTCGCCTAAAACCGTGCTGCGTATTTCTAACCAGATTATGCACTTCTAAGTGTTCGACTATACGATCCCTAATTATTGATTCCAGTAGCTTACCTACAGCAGACGTTAAACTGATTGGCCTATAATTTCCCGCCGCACCTTTATCGCCTTTCTTAAAGATAGGTGTTACGTTTGCTAACTTGAAATGATCTGGTACGCACCCCTCAGAAATAGACGCATTAAAAATCTTTGTTAGCGGCACAACAATGCTATCTTTTAATTCTTTTAGTTGTATGGGATATATGGAATCCGGACCCGGTGATTTACGCGTTTTCATTTTATCAATATAGCGCATTACTTCCCCTTCACTAACGACAATATTATCCAAAATATTACCATTATCAAAGGTATTATGTCTATGACCGTAGGGATATTCGTTACATCTTCTATAGTAAAAACTGACGTAAAAATTCGTTTAGCAAGGTAGCCATTTCCTTGTTTCCAGAGACTAGATCTCCATTTCCATTTTTAATGGACCTAAGACACTTTTTACTGGATTTCTATTATTGACGTATTGAAAGAATCGCTTGGAGTTTCTTTACCGTCACGAGCTATGGAGATTTCAAATTCGCGTTTTGACTTTTTTATTACACTTTTAGCTTCACGCCTTAGAGATATGTAGTTGTTTCGTAACAACAGATTATCTTTATCGCACTTGTATAGCCTATAAGCCCTCTCTCTTTATAATGTCTCCTACTCTAGAAGTAAACCACAAGGGCTTGTTGTTTACTTTCGCACGCTTAATTTTGTACGGTACACATTCCTCATTTATAGTCCTAAATACCGTTACGAACGATTCCCACATTAGTTTTGCGTTGGAGTTCCCCATTACGTTTTCCCAATTGACGTGTGAAAATTTATTTCGAAATTTACTAAAGTCTGCGTGCTGGAAGCTAGGAATTTTAGTCGAGTTAGTTGGTTTCGAGTGACTTACTGAGAGGACAAACTCTACCATATTGTGATCGCTATTGCTCAACGGTTCTATTACTTGAAGATCAGTAATTAGCCTATCATCCGTAGTTATTACTAAATCTAAAATACTGTCCAACCTCGTAGGTTCCCCAACCTTTTGAATAAGAAAGCTATCCTCGAGAAAATTAACTAAACGATTACCTTCCGCGTCTCCCTGCATTGTATCGTAATTCACGTTGGCGCAATTAAAGTCACCCATAACTAAAGCCTGCTCACTACCGATTATTCTCTTTAGTTCACGATATAACGCTTCGTCCGTAGCAGCTGTTTGATTTGGGGGCCTATATATAACCGCAACAAGAAGTTTGAAATCGTTCAATTTAAGTTCTGCTATAGTCGAATCTATCGGTTCTGGAATTGAGTGCTTTACTTCTATAACGTTCGCAATATTATCTTTGATATACAACATAACACCGCCTCCTCGCCTACCTATTCTGTTTTTAAACAAAAGTCTATAACCTTTAATTTGATACTCCCCTACAAAGTCACGTGTTTCAGTGCTAAGCCACGATTCATTTATCGCAATTAAATCATAGTCTTTACAAGCAATTAAAGAAAAAAATTCGTTTATTTTATTTCGTAGGCTACGAGCATTTAAGGATAGAACCTTCAAATTGTTTGTAATTGCGACACCTTCGCGAGCGCGGGGGAAATTTGTGGAATTTACGCTGGGACCGTTCGGCTTACGGCAGCCTGAAAAGAAGAGACAGTATTATGAAATAGTCTTCCTAAACGCGCAGCTCCAACTTCATTAAGATGAAGTCCATCTTCGAGGAACAAGTCCCTCCTGCCGTAGAAACTGTTCCAAAAATTAGCAAAATGCACTCCTTCCTGTTGGCAAAGAGACTCTAGGTTATTGTTAATATAGGTCGCCTTGCTGTAGAAATCGCTTCGTTGGATAATTCGAGGAAGTATACCTGTTAAAACAATCTTATTAGTTTTCTCCTTTAATCGCTCTAATAAGTCCCTGTACCTAGCCAGCAGTTCTTCCGATCTAGAATTTAAAACGTTATTAGTACCGACATGAATAACATACGTTGTGTCCTCGGCGGTACTGTCTGTAAAATGGTCAACATTATTAGTTATATCCTCCACCCTTGCACCAGGGTAGCAGTAACGGCGCCTACGACGAGGGTTTCTCCCACAGAATTCCTCGAGCTGCCCTCGAACAATGGAATCACCAACGAGTCGTATTTCCGGTTCATCAGTATCTTCGAACCCTAAAACAGAAAACTTATTGCTTGTTATTACTAGTAGACAAGGCTTTGCTTTTCTCAATGGGGCTCCATTTCGCACTCGAACGAAGGGTTGGGAACTAGGGGAAGAGAGAGGGCTATTAGTACTATTTATATTATTAATAGAAACTGAGGCAGGAGGGGTCGTAACTGGAGTCTCAAGGGATTCTAATTTTGCCGTCAGGAGCATCACGCTTTCTTCAAGTCTCACCCTGGCCTGCCTCTCACGATCTAATTCGTTCCTCAGCACTTCCATGCTTGAGCACCACCTGCAAACTAACTGATCATTATTATTAGCCATTGTAAACGCGTAAGCAGCAAATTTCCCTTCACAGCGACTGCAAGTACTTGACGGGCTAATTTAAGAACTCATAATTCGAAAATTAATTTTATTTCCTCACATTGCAAAAGCCCCCTCCTCTCCACGCCTGCAAAAAGTCATAGTCCAATTAATAGCATGTTCGAGATAAAATTTGCATAACTTTGTACTCAGATATCTAATTAAATTATAATTGCAATTCTAAAAATGAACTTTAGATAGAATTTTTTTAAAGCTATATATATATATATATATATATATATATAAAATAATAATTATAATAATTAATTATATATATATATATCGTATTGGCCCGAATATTAGACGGCCTCATCGCTTGTGGTGGGGTACCAACAAAATTTTGTTTGAAATTTAAAAAAATGCCATAGAATACTGTTGGCAGATATAATCATCGGCATATAACATTGTCTGCGAATATAAGACGAGTTGCAATTTTTAAGGTCGTGATGTTGAACAAGAACCTCGTCTTATATTCGGGCCAATACGGTATATATTATATATATATATATATATATATATATATATATATTACTGTATATATGATGAATAAAACCACGAAGGAAAGGAAACACAAAAAGGTGCTCAAGCGCTTTCGTCTAATGACATCCTCAGGAACACTGAAGTACATAAAAGGTTACGGCCTATATATAGGTTACAGAAAGAAAAAAAAAATAAATAACATACATACACACAAACATACATATATATATATATACATACATATCTACACACATACATATATATATATATATATATATATATATATATATATATATATATATACATGCAATAAACGGAGAAGTAAAATAAAAATAAAAAATTAAAAAAATTAGAGGTTTAACAAAGAGGCATACAGATTTGTAAGGAAAAATATCGATTTTTAGCACAAGATCAAATGAATTATAAAATACAAATTTATACTGGAAATCTGCCCGGGTTTTAACACTTTGCCTTTTAGAGTCAAGTTTCGATATATATAAAAATAAAATGAAGATTAAAAGTTAATAAAGTAGCGTACAAGTTTACCAAAGATTTAGCGTCCTACCCTTTTTATCTAAATTTGTTTTGAAGGAATTCAAAACAACAGGATCGAGTTGAAAAAGACCTTTGCTTATGTTGAAGTTATTTGAAAGTTGGATAATGGCAGACTCAAGAATATTTCTATTAACAATGTTGCTAGAATGAAATAAAACTGAAGCATTATTCCAATCAATACAGTGGGATAACTGACAAATGGACAAAAAGAGCACTGGACAACTGTCCTGTTCTAACGGAATATTGATGCTGTTTTATACGTGTGTGCAAATCCTTTCCCGTCTGACCTATGTAAAAGGAATCACATTGTTTACACCCAATTTTATAGATAATGCCTGAATTATTGGTAGGGCTATTTTTTACTATGATATTTTTCACAATGTTGTTATATGAAAATACTACATTAATATCCAAAAGTTAAGTACATTAGCAATGCCTAAAAAGCCCGGGAAAAATGGAAGTACTAAAATTTTTTTGACAAAGTACGAGTGTTATTATTGACACGATAGAAAGTTCGTTTTGCCTTGTTGAGACAAGATTCCATAAACGCAGATGGGTAACACAGATCATTTCCAATACCGTTGATTTTTTTCAATTCGGCATCGATGAAAAAATGGCTTTCTTAGTGGGGGTGTCATGTCCCGAGTAAAAATGTACGTAGGACAAATTGTTTGTTGTTTTCCGATAGATACTAAACTTAAAACCTGGGCTTTCCCTATGTACACGCACATCCAAAAATGGGATTGAATTGTCTTGTTCCACTTCTAAAGTAAACTTAATGGAGGGGACTTGATCATTTAACTGAAGGAGGAAGTTATCCAGGTCACGATTCATGGGCCAGATACACAAAATATCGTCGACGTACCGCAACCAAAGGATGCCAACCCCCAGGATTCTCGGAATGTAAGTAATTTCGAAAAACTCCATATAAATATTGGAGAGGAGGGGCGATAAGGGGTTGCCCATGGCCATCCCAAACACTTGTTGATAATACTCGTTATTGAAAGTGAATTTACAGTCTTTGATGCAAAGCTTAATAAGTTCCAAAACAATGTGTGAAGGTAGTGGCAGGTCATACTTATGTAATTCTTGGGAGAGAAAGTCAAGCATATCATCAATCGGCACTTTTGTAAACAATGAACAAACGTCAAAACTGATCAATCTATCGTTAGTTTCAGTACGTGTATTATTCAATTTTTCAGTAAGATCCATGGAATTTTTTACATGTGAATCAGAGATAGTTCCGAGAATGGGGGACAGGACTTTGACAAGCCATTTGGAGAGTTTATAAGTAATAGAGCCCACCGAGCTAATAATAGGGCGCATAGGGTTGCCAGGTTTGTGGGTTTCAATAAGACCGTAAAGGTAGGGCAGAGAAGGTAGGGCATTATCTATAAAATTGGGTGTAAACAATGTGATTCCTTTTACATAGGTCAGACGGGAAAGGATTTGCACACACGTATAAAACAGCATCAATATTCCGTTAGAACAGGACAGTTGTCCAGTGCTCTTTTTGTCCATTTGTCAGTTATCCCACTGTATTGATTGGAATAATGCTTCAGTTTTATTTCATTCTAGCAACATTGTTAATAGAAATATTCTTGAGTCTGCCATTATCCAACTTTCAAATAACTTCAACATAAGCAAAGGTCTTTTTCAACTCGATCCTGTTGTTTTGAATTCCTTCAAAACAAATTTAGATAAAAAGGGTAGGACGCTAAATCTTTGGTAAACTTGTACGCTACTTTATTAACTTTTAATCTTCATTTTATTTTTATATATATCGAAACTTGACTCTAAAAGGTAAAGTGTTAAAACCCGGGCAGATTTCCAGTATAAATTTGTATTTTTATAATTCATTTGATCTTGTGCTAAAAATCGATATTTTTCCTTACAAATCTGTATGCCTCTTTGTTAATCCTCTAATTTTTAATTTTTAATTTTAATTTTTACTTCTCCGTTTATTGCATGTATATATATATATATATATTATGTATGTGTGTAGATATGTATATATATATATATATATATATATATATATATATGTGTTGTGTGTATGTATGTTATTTATTTTTTTTCTTTTTCTTTCTGTAACGTATATATAGGCCGTAACCTTTTATGTACTCAGTGTTCCTGAGGATGTCATTAGACGAAAGCGCTTGAGCACCTTTTTGTGTTTCCTTTCCTTCGTGGTTTTATTCATCATAAATATTTTTCACGTGTTACTTTCGTGAAATAATTTTCATATATATATATATATATATATATATATATATATATATATATATATATATATATATACACAGTATATATAGTGAGTGTGTGTGTTCCCCCAAATGTTAATTTATAATGGATGTATATTTTATTATTGGGGTTTCTTCTTCAGAAAGGTAACAGATTGGAGTTTTTATTCCGCATAACGTCTATGCATATACCTATACATTTCTAATCTTTCATTACTAATAAATATTGTATATTATCACCATTTCATACTTAAAGCAATAACTTCTCCGAATTTCTACGGGTTTCTTAGTAATTAGTTTGTCCCGTAAAAGAAATAATTGTATTACCCCAGATTCGCAGTGGTTTCAGCAGGATGGAGTACCTCCACGCACTGCTCGTAAAACTGGCAAATTTTTGAGGAAGCATTTGTTCGGCCGACTAATTTCCCTTCATGAGCCAGTTGAATGGCCCCATACTCACTTGACCTCACACACCCATAACTTTTTTGTGGGGAGTTACATAAAAGACAGGATCTATTCTACCAAGTGTAAGACACTTGAAGACCTAAAGACTAAAGTCTGTGAGGTAATCAACAACATCCAAACTGAGCTATTTCCAAAAATTAGGTCAAACATTTGTGTAAGGTTGAATATTTTGTTGGAAAAAAATAGCGATTACAGTAATCCTGTTATTTAATTAAGGCTTTTTTTTTTAGCTTAGAACATTTATTTATTTAGAAAGAGTAAAATTTTCTGGGGACCTCTGGTTTATTCTCATTCATTCATATACATAATTGCCGCCGGATAATCGTTGGAGATCACATAAAACAAAATAGCTGTTCGTTTATTCCCTCAACAACCCTGAGAATAATTCATATTTAAACAAACACCTGCTCTCTCTCTCTCTCTCTCTCTCTCTCTAAAAAGACAAATTCGCCAAACAGTAATACTCGTTTAAGTTGAAGGGTTATTTCAACGTGTTAAATTACATGTAGAAATAGATATACTCGTGTGTGTATATATATATATATTATATAGTGTGTATATATAGATATACTGTACACACACACACACACCTCGGTTTGGTTGGTTACCTTGGTTTTAGCTTCCACCTAAATTGTTCATTCTGACGAAGGTCAAGCTTGTCACTCCACCTTAGACCTACAGTTTAACCTAACCAATCGTCAAGAGCGTACAGTTCACCTAACGATTGGTTAGGTTAGGTCGTGATATTTTCGTTAGTTAGCCTTATAAGGCTAACTAGAGAAGGCTGGGGGCCCTGATCTTCAGATGATCCGATATTTTAATTTGTCGTTCGATGTAAAATATAAATACAATTCAGACTATAACAATCTTGCGCAGATTATTTATGGAATTAAATTAAATGAAACCTGGCTAACTTTATACGTGTCTATACTCGTTAAGAGTTATAAATTTGAAACGCATCCACGCTTAAAATAATTTAAAATCATCGGAGCATAACCACAGAAGCAATTCAAGGTGAAAGTACTTGGTGAAAGTACTAATTAATAGCTTAATTAATAGAATGGAGTTCATGTATAAATAAATAAGGTAAGGCGATGTTTTATTTCCTAAATTTATGCCAGTTAAAAATATTCTAATTATATTTATCATACATAATAAATATCACAGTGAAACAAGTATCAAATTATACAATATATATATATATATATATATATATATATATATATGCTGGAAAGGTTTGAGCCTGAATATCCACAAAAGCATGGCTTCGCCCTTGATATATATATATATATATATATATTATATTATTATATATATATATATAAGTATTTTAACTGTCACAGGGAGGTCGGGGGTTCGACTTCTGCTGGTGTAATATCACTGTTATGCCTAATACAGTGTTGTTGTGGAATCTATACTCAATATTGATAGTAGCATTGGGGCATTGGGTCAACGTGCTGTATTACATTGATTGATCATTTTTTAAAATGATGGCCGCTAAGGGTAATAGTATGACGTCACACACACACACACACACACACATTATATATATATATATATATATATATATATATATATATATTTATATATATATAGGTACTTACGTATTAACAGGGGCCACCACATATTGATGATTGGTTAGGTTAAGTTGTAATATTTTCGTTAGTTGAAAATTTCTAATACATCATATTTTTTAAATAGCAATATTTTTTTAAATGTCATTTCTTCTGACCAGCAGTAAATAAAACGGAGAGCAGTTACAAAAGGAAGCCGTGATCCCATAAACCAGTTCCCAACGCGCATGTTTACTTTACTACGGCAACTTCTAATATTACAGCACCATTGAATTCTTTCCCCAAAGTACAGCTTCATCTTGTGACCTTTTTTGCATATACGTTCAGCAGGTAGAATTTCTTTGGCTTGCAAAAAAGAGACCGCATCTTCTTCACTTTTTGGTAGATTCCAAATTTTCATCATGAATAAGCCTAAAAAAATTAATTGTTTTCAGAAAATTGTATAAAAAAATATTTTAAAAAATATTGCTATTTAAAAAATATGATGTATTAGAAATTTTCAACTAACGAAAATATTACAACTTAACCTAACCAATCATCAGTATGTGGTGGCCCCCCGTTAATACGTAAGTACCTATATATATATATATATATATATATATATATATATATATATATATATATATTAATTTTCCAGTTTAGGTTAAGTTACTATAGTCTATATACATTCTTTATTTTTAGGGTCTGTGGTACCCTCTTGGTACTGGCACTCTGGCACTGGCACTCTCCCACTACCCCTTCACCCCAACCCTCTCGACATATTTAGACCCATACTACGAACCATCTGCACACACCTACATTGTCTCAAATTAAAGCTGATAATCTCCCGGATGGACAGAATTATGGATCTAGTAATACAGGGTGTTTCAGGTCAACCGTAGAAATATGGAAATTGGCGGAATTTGTAGTTTGTATTTGGTATTTGGTATTTGAAGTTAAATATATTTAAATATATATGTTTCTAGGGTCGACCTGAAACACCCTGAACTATGAATATTTTCAGAATGGATCTGCAAATGAACTGAGACACTCCGTGAATGATAACAGTGAAAACGGATATTATTGGTTAAGGAATATTAAACAACAACGGAGCGTAAAAGCTAAAAATCTAAATATAAGGAAAGAAGATTTTCCACATGAAACTAAAAGAAACTGTCATGCCAAGGTGGATGTTCGAATAAATACAAAACGGAGAGAGCAAAGAAATAGGACATTGAATGGAAGGATTAATGAGGATGGGTTTATAGTAATTAGTTCAACCCAAGTGGAGGAATAGGGCCATTGCCATCCGAGGTAAGAGAAAATTAGAAAAAATCTTAACTTTAAAAGTGCTCGTAAAGTAATTGATATTTATAATGGATAGTGTGATTTAAATGTCTCTTGCTCTGATATAGAAGAATATTTGAAGGATGAATTGAATATAAATTTGATAACTATAATGGAATCCAATACACGAAATCGAACTGAGAAATCATTTAAGTTAACAATTGATAATTACGCAAAGATATGTAATTTGTGAGGATACCTTGTCAGGATGTATTTTATGGAAAGGATTCTTTATTAAGAGTAATTTTAACAAGTGATTATTGTAAACAGAATATAGTTTTAATTACAACTTATAATCGTAATTCGTTGAAGAATAAGTGCGAGATAATTAAGGTTTCGTTGGACACAAATGATATTGTTGTACAACAGGAATTAATGCTTTTAAGGGAAGATATAAATCTAATTTCTAATATTGACAGTGACTGTAATAGTATTGTACAGTATATGTGAATGCAAAGGAACGAGAAGAAATAATTGAAATCAGACCTGAAAAGTGGGTAATCATATCCTTTTATATCATAAGGAATCCATTATTGGTATCAGTATTCACATCAGAGGTAAAAAGATTCTCTTATTGAACCTTTATCTTCCATATGACAATAAATATATTGAGTCCCTTCAGAGACATATGTTTGATTTAGACAGTATAGAAATTATAATAAACTAGCGGAGCGACTCGGCGTTGCCCGGGTGGAAGTTGAACGATATATACATATATGTATGCCAGGTTAGGTTAATTGAATGTTCGGTTAGGTCAACTGAATGCCCGATTAGGTTAATTAAATGCCCAGTTAGGTTAAATGAATGTCCGATTAGATTAATTAAATGCCTGGGTAGGTTAACTGAATACCCGGTTAGGGTAATTGTACGCCCTTGATGATTGGTTAGGTAAAGTCGTGATATTTTCATTAGTTTTAACGAAAATATCACGACTTAACCTAACCAATCGTCAAGGGCGTACAGTTTACCGTGGATTTCGATATATATATATATATATATATATATATATATATATATATATATATATATACTGTATATATATTTTATCACCTCGGAGGCCGACGCCACATAGCCTATATATTCTTATATTCTTATATAGTAAACCCTCGTCCAACGCGGGGGTTAGGTTCTTCGACAACGGCGTGTAAGGTAAATCCGCGTTGGACAAACTTAATACCTTATGGGATAAGTGGGGATATGTGAACGCGGCCGCGTAAAGTCTCCCATTAATACTTAGATACGTAGATTTTTTTATTCACACGTATATGAATTTCCCTACCTATATTGTATATGAAATAAGAACATAATAAAATCATAAACATAATGATATTTACATATGATAAATAAAAATATATTAAATGAAAATAGCACGTATCTTTTCTTCACTCATTCACGTGATACTCGCGGCCGAGTGATGTTATGCTCATATCACCACGCAACTCATCTAGAATCTTTATTTTTTCGGCTAATGTCATACCATTACGACTCTTCTTCTCTTCACTATCACTTGCAGATGCTTTACGTTTTGGTGCCATACTGCTGTCTAATGGTAATAGCATAACAACGGCAAAATATGGCAAAAACAATCCAACACAACTTCACTGAACTTAACGCGTTAGCGGGACTGAGACAAAGGGTGATGCGAGGGATGACGCGAGAGGGAGGGAGATGCGGGAGTTTTGGAGAGTGTAGGAGAAAACACTAGAGCGAGCATTGGTACGCGTACAGTATTACTCTATTAGGGCGTGTTTGGCGGACCGTGTATAATCAAATTTTCCGGTTTTGGCAAATAATTGTTCGCATTTATTTTTCCGCGTATAAGCAAATTCGCGCTGGACAAACACGCGTTGGACGAGGGTTTACTGTATTCATTTTTGCATATAGAGTTCAAACTCGCGTAGCGCTGTCCGTATATGAAAAAGCAAGTTCGGACAAAATTTTTTTTTTCTTTCTATTTTATTTTTGTTGAATATAATTAATGAATTATTTCTTTTTAAATTACTTAATCATTTTTTAGATTTAGCTTAATAATGTAATCGTGTTAAATTCAGCAATGTTCATTTTCTTTATACATACATTCTCTCTTCGTTGTAAAAGATGAAGTCATGTCTTGCTTAACACTTAATTTTAAATTTTATGCATTTAATTTTGGCTCATATGCATGTTTAATTGTAATTCCTAATAAAATGCATATTTCAATTTCCATTTTTAGTTAACTCGGCAGATCAAACATCAGATCTGTCAATATGCTGTTTAAAATAAAAATATGGCTTCATCTTCAAATAACTTGCTAATCTGTCTAGATATTGCTACAGCTAAAATATTTACCTATCTTCAAATATTTTGCAAATAATTCAGCCTATTGAGAATAAAAAACAAAACATGTCTGCATTAAATAATAATGATGTCAGCAAAATTTATGTATGTAAACGTGTAGAATTTCTCCAGTTATTATTCTGATTATGATTCTGATTTATCTGATCTGACTTAGAGGCTGAGCATTACTTGTAACATTTTAGCAGTAAGCCACATTAAGAGAATTTCTTTGTCTTCTCCTTCGAGCCTTGCTTTCTTCAGAGAACTTGTCTTAAAATAGAGAAAGATAATTTCCGATACGCTACAAGAAGAATCGGGGAACCTTAGAGAATTTAGTAAGCTTCACAGAATCCTCCGATCCCCAACAAGAAGAAATCGGATAGTAGTATAAGAGAAACTACTGCGATTTCCTACAGAGTACCAGCTACTCCAAGGTAACAATCCGTTGCTGCCACCTAACCAGAACCCCCGTCAACCTCGAACCATCCAAGGCCATAGACGGAAGGGTTAACATATATATGACCTCGGAGGCCGACGCCACATAGCCTATGTTCTTATATATATATATATTATATATATATATATATATATATATATATGCTAGAGCCACGCCCACTTTATGACGTGTCTATGATAGAGCTCCGCCCATTTTGTCACTATATTTTAGACGTGTCTGTGATGTCACTATCTTTCAACCAATCCGGAATACAGAGGCCCACAGCGACCTCAGATGACCTCGGAGGCCGACGCCACATAGCCTATGTTCTTCCCCGGCCTCAGTTACCCCTATCCTCAAAGTCTAATCCAAATCTGGCCAGTGGTTTGGCCAGCCATAAGAAAGAAAGAAAGAAAGTTCTCAGGCAGTTCGACCGTCATAAATATTAGTAGAGATGAATATGATAGGTATGAATTACCAGTTGTAGGAGATTTAATACTTTAATACTTGTTTTGATGGGGGAGGTTTGGGGAACATTTAAGGGAATTTATATTGAGAAATGGTGTACATTGCTATTGAATTTGTCTAATTTTAAAATTAAAAGTTGTCTTCTCCAACAAGACAAACTAGAGTAGAGGTCTACTGGAGTAAACTTAGTAAGAAGAACCTCTCTTCGTACAAAGATAAATTAGATTCATTACTTTTTATGAGGAAATTATGAAAATAAATTTGTTTAGTTGTAACACTTACAATTGTTCAAATGGAAATCATTTAAACTTAATTAATACTATTTTTTCGAAACTATTGAAAAATTTTATTGAAGCTAGTGCTGAATTTTCAATAAAAATAAAAATATTGGACCTTTTCCAGTTTGTGTACCGTTTTTCATATAATTTATTTTTGAGAATATTTTTGTTAAAACTAACGAAAATATCACGACTTAACCTAACCAATTATCAAGGGCGTACAGTTGATCTATTATTAATTATAACATTGTTTGTTTCTGGAATAGTATTTACTATTACTAATAGATCAACTGTACGCTCTTGATAATTGGTTAGGTTAAGTCGTGATATTTTCGTTAGTTTTAACAAAAATATTCTCAAAAATAAATTATATGAAAAACGGTACACAAACTGGAAAAGGTCCAAAATATTAAGCCTTGTATACCAGGGTGGAATGATCATACTAAAATGCATTACACAAATGCTTGTAAGTTCTTTGAAAGGTGGAAAGAAAATTGGAAAATTATTCACGAAGTAATTTATTATAACATGAAAAATAGTAGAAATAAATTTAAGAAAGCAATGAACTGTGTAGACAAAACGAAAACACAATAAGGAATGAGAATATGATGAACGCTTTACAAAATGAAAATATGACAACTTTTGGAATAATGTTAAAAGTGTTAAATTAACAGTAATTTTACTCCTCCAACAATAATAAGTAATTTAAATGATGAAGGTCAGATAATTAAAATTTGTTATGTGAATATAACTTATTTTTAATTATTCAAACTGTTCTAATCTTGAAAAAAAATTAAATAATGTGACAAAAAATGTTAAGACGGGAGATGTGCTGGGATACTTTAAAGATGTTGAAGAGGTTGTTAATGCTGTTTCATTACTGGAACCTAATATAGGGTCTGATTTTGTTCATTCATATCATGTAAAATTTACCTCGCTAAATGTTTTCTTATTGTTATATAATTTATTTAATATGTGTCTATTACATAATTAGTTTTCTAAATTTATAACTAATAGTTATAATACCGGGTGTCTCAAAATAGATGGAACCCATTGACATGATAATAATTTATTACTCAGAAAATAAACTCCAAAAAAGATTACATTTCCTGGAAGCTGATATGATAACAATTAAAAACTGAAGATTTGAGGTCTCTAGATCAAAGTACACATTTATTAGAGCACATGTTCCAAATGACCGCCGTTGCGCTGCAGACACACTTGAAGCCGACGAGCGAAGTTGTCAATCACCCTGACACCCTGCACAGAGTGCAAGGGCCTTTGAAGCACCTCGTCTGGGGCTTGTGTGCCCCAGAACACATTGTTCTTGCTATTGACATACCCACTGAGCAAGAACTGTGCTTCGTCGCTGAACCAAACATCATCAAGAAAGTCAGGATCCTCTTCGATCTTGTTCTCGAACCACCGGCACATCACAACACGTTTTGCCATGTCAGCTGGTGTGAGTTTATGCTTGACCTGGATCCTGTATGGGTACAGCTGAAGATCCTTGATCAAGATTCTTTGCACTGACGCACGTGAAAGACCCAGATCTTGGCAACGTCTTCGGATTGACTTTTTCGGACTCCTTCCGACAGAATCTCTCACCGCATTCACATTGTCAGGAGATCTTGCAGTCACCTTCCTGCCAGATCTGGGTGTTTCTGCTTTCTTGTTGAGATTGTTTACTGATCCTGTGGCTTGAAATTGTGTGCCCAACGATAAATTTGGCTTTTCTGGGGATAATTGTTGAAGTTGAACTTCTTGCGAAATTTCGCTTGCACAGTTTTGAATGATTTCGTCTCCAAATAAGTAGTGACGCAAAATTTTTTTTCCTCCTTTGTCCAAGGCATTTTGATTGATAATTATTAGTTGTTATCGTCTCCTCTCTTCAAATCTGAAAAAATAGAACGAGAACATTAATATTGGCAGAATTATTAGCAGTGACATGGGTTGCATGTATATTGAGACACCCTGTACAACTCCTGATAAAGGACTCTAAAGGCGATATTCATTGTTTTAGTAATACCTATATTCTCCTCTTCTGTGATTCTTCAAATACTGGAGTACTGTATTGTGTCTCAGAAAGAATAAAATATTATTTTAGGTTTAATGGTAAACATGGTTTTACCTCTGGTACAGGGTGTTTGAAAGGTCCCACAAAATGTATATACTGTAATACCAATTTTATTTTTGTGTAATTAATTCAATTTATATGTGATTCAGTGATATTTTTTTTCTTTTCCAGGTATTAGAGTTGTGTGAACAATGGCAGACCGGTCCACTTACACTCTGGAGGAAAGATTTATTGGGGTTGTTTAACCTCCTTCGCAACATCTAAGGTCATATGACGGAGGAGACCTACAGCTTTACGTGGGATCCGAACCACGGGTCGCTATATAATCTGGGCGCGGAAGACGGTTCTCCCATCCAATTACTACCCAGACCAATGTTGCTTAACTTCGGTGATCTCCGGGAAGCGGTGTTACGACATTGGCCATGACGTAGCCCACTCTGGAGGAAAGGATAGTGATGAGCACATGGGCTCATGAAAGGTTACATACTGGCAAAACGAGACATGATATCCAGAATGATTTCAACACAAGATTCAATAAGGTTGCACCACCAAACAAGACGGTATTACGCTGGGAGAAAAAGCTGTTTGAAACTGGCTCCATCAAGGACAGACCACAGTTGGGAAGACCAACAACGCGAGTAGAATAATGTGAAGGTGTGATTGCATTGGTGGCTCGTTCACCGAAAAAAATCACTTCGGAAACGATCACAAGAACTTGCAGTCCCCCCCATGTCCACAATGAGAGATCACGTGACAAAAGATCTCGGCATGAAACCTTTGTTACGAAAATGATGGTGCACACACAGAAATTCTTCATTAGTAACTGTATTTACTGTAACTAAAGTAATTGTTGCTAGTGACTTGTTTCTTAAATTACACCTACCACATAGAAATAATTAATCAAACAAAAATAAAATTGTTATTACAATATGTACATTTTGTAGACGGTGACGGGACTTTTCGAACACCCTGTAGTTAGACTACTTTTTCTGCTTGTTACGTTTTAAAGGAAACAATTTTGAGTTACACAAATAATAAATCTAGGATATTTGCATGTTTTATGGATTTCTAAAAAGCATACGACAAGGTGAATCACGATAAATTGTTCTTAAAATTGGTGCGTTTTGGTTTCTGAATTTTAATTAATATTTTAAAAACATGGTATACTGACCAAGATGTATGTGTTGTCTTTAACCCCTTCAGTGTTTTGTTCGTACTTGTACGGCGGCGGCTACGGTTAGGTTACGTTACAAAATAAACACTGAAGGAGTTAAGGGAAGAAGCGTTTTTGGCCAAAAATTGCTGGACAAGTTGCGACGAGTGAGATGGCGCGTTATCGTGATGAAGCATCTAGTCTCCGGACTTCCATTTCTGCGGCCTTTACCTCCGAGCTGCTTCACGTAGATGTTTCAAAATTTCAATGTAAAATGCCATGCTGATTGTTTGTCCCTGTGGAGTGTATTCATGGTGCACAACACCTTCACAGTAAAAAAAAACAAGTAACATGAAGAAATCGCAGAGAAACATAACACACTTAACTTCTTCGGCTCACCACAGCGAACTGACGCTACACAATGAAGTGCAAACCTATCAGTCAACTTGTCTCGACATACAGAGACATGTTTAGTACAGTTACAAGTTACAACTCCAAACGTGACTTTGTTCTAAAAATAAACACCTGTCCGGATACGTTTTGAACAGACCTCGTGTTGTCTTCGTCCTGTTAAAACTATATTTTCATTTGCACCCTTTTTAAAACATGGAATCACGCAGTGATTTAATTTTATTTACTGAAAGAGTTATTTTATTTTAACCCTTAATCGGTGAGGTGCGATGTAGGAGACCACGTGAAATATTGTCATGTGGTCTCCAAGACCACACCTCACAGATTTTTGCGAGGAGAACTGTAAGAACAAAAATAGTTCTATCATTGTGTGTGTGAGAGAGAGAGAGAGAGAGAGAGAGAGAGAGAGAGAGAGAGAGAGAGAGAGAATTTGATTTTCATACACGTTTGTTTGATTTATATTAAAATTTGAACGTTTTTCGTTTTAATTTGAACTTCTTTTCGCCTATTTTCGCACGACGGGTCCAGCCGAAGGTTTTTAAATAGGAAATTTAATAATGTTTTTTGGAATGTCGTAAACTGATTTAATTGTATGGAATTAACATATGTAAAATGTGATTATTTAAAATCATGGAGAGAGATTTGAAAATGCGCTGAGGCCAGAGACATTGTCTCGTGACGGGGTATTTAGAAGAATGTCGTTGTAATTTGTGATTTCAATCAAGTTAACTAGAAGCTCTCTCCACGATCAATTGTTAAAATTACGAATTTACACTCGCTTTCTCCCGTCATATTTATTGTCTTAATTAAAATAAATCAGAAATTAGTGAGAATCGTAGTAATTCGAAATCCTCCTTATTGTTATTAAAAATGGCTCGCCTGCAGCCCGTGTTGAGTCCAAATGGGCGCCACGCTACCTCGTATAAAATTTAGGGAAATGTAAAATAAGTATCAAGAGTGAGAATAACGCAGAACATTAAAGAAAAGTAAATAAAAATTAAAGATATTTCACGATAAAGGCGAGCCCAAGCGACGGGACACGGTATGCTTACAGTTGGTTAAATACCGTCGGCCAAGGTAGGACGCAATAGCAGTGGAGTAATTTCGGCCGGTGAAGGCCTGGCGGGTTTTGCGATTTTGCGGCTTTAATGTAAAAAAATTTCGTTGTCGGGATTTGTGTTTCTTTATTTATTTATTATTTTTTTTGCGGGGAAGCAATTCTTTCTATTATTTTCAGATGTGTTATTCTAATTTAAGTAATTTAAATTTGTAATTATATTCGCACTCTGCATTTTCCCAAAGTTCGTTTATTTTAATTTTTTTAATGGTTTCTTTTCTAAATTTGCTAAATTATTTAAATTTTTAAGAAAAGAATTTTATACGTTCAGTAAATTTTTGTAAATTCATTTTACTTCGATTTTACCATCAAAGAGAAGTTCGTACATGAAATATTCTGGTTTCTGTGGATCAGAGTGGGTAGAATTCGAATTTTTGTTGTTTTGTTGACAATATATATATATATATATATACACACACATACATATATACAGTATATAATTTTGGTTAGCTTCCGCCCGAATTGTTCATTCTGACGAAGGTCAAGCTTTTCACTCCGCCTTAGACCTACAGTTTAACGTGGAATCCGAAACCACGCCCCATCAGCAGCCCAGCGTCTTAACCACTAGGCCACCTAGGGTACCCATTTATCTACCAACCACTTTCTTTATTGTGTGGAAGGATGAACAGCTGGGTTTTGCTGCGCGCCGGCTGCCGTCGGGTCTCGAACCCGGGGCCGATGGATTCGTAGTCAGCGACGCTAACCACTACACCACCGAGGCGCATATATATATATATATATATATATGTATGAGTGTATGAGTACAGAGTATTGCGTACACACACACATACACACCTGTGAGGCCTTTGCATTGTTTGGTCTTGAATGTTTTCCAAGGAGAAGGGGTCGGTGTTTCGATGTGTACAGTAATATATATATATATATATATATATATATATATATATATATATAAAATGTAAAGAACGACGCTTGTTTAGAAGAGTGTCCGCACAAGAAGAGAAAAAACGCAATGAAAAATGAGGCACCTCCCGTTTTCTCTTCTCTTCTTGTGCGGACACTCTTCTAAACAAGCGTCGTTCTTTACATTAATTACAGTGTTGTTTGCAGTTGAAAAAAAAATATATATACATTATATATATAATATATATATATATATATTATATATATGAATAAAACCACGAAGGAAAGGAAACACAGAATGGTGCTCAAGCGCTTTCGTCGTTTTATTCATCATAAATATTTTTCACGTGTTACTTTCGTGATTCAGATAATGAAACAAATCAAGCAAAAAGTCTACTATGATACATTTGGGATTCTCTCTGTGAAACTTTTTATTGTTCTTCTGAACATATCGAGTAGGATCCTTTTCAGTTGTTCATCTATTCTGTAACCAAGGGTATTCACACTTGGATAGATGGAACTAGCAGTGTAGAGTTTGTCATGCAAATAAGTCCAAAGCCAGAAATCACATGGTGTGTTAATTAGGTGATCTGGCTGGCCACTCGATGGGACCTCGCCGCCCAGGCCATCATCCTTCAAGGTTCTATCCAGAATCTCACGGGCATTTGCAGAATAATGTGGCGGCGCTCCATCATGTTGATAAGACCAATTCCTGCCAACGCCATTAGTAAACTGTGGCAAACTTTGTCTCTCAATAATTGGCACTAGCGTTTCCATCCATCGTATCTCTCGATATTTCAAAGTCCTGAATAACCAATGCATGCCCAAACTGTTAATTGGGTAAACTCGTTAAAACGGCTACACTGTGTTTTGGAATTTTTTTCGCCCAGTAGTGAACGTTGTGTTGTTTTTTCTTACTTGTTAAACTGAAGACACATTCAGCTGAAAATTTGATCTTTTGAACAAAATCTAGATCACTGTTGAACTTTTGTCTCATTGTTTTAGCAGCCATCTATCAGAATCATCGTCGTATATGAACTGAGAGTAAATGAGTTTATAATCGTTATACCCTATGAGTTTAATATTTTGCTACTGAAAATTTGGAAATACCCAATTCCTCCGCGACTTTTCTCGTTGAAGTTATTGGATCGACTTAAAAATAGTGGGAACATTTCCTTTGTTGTTGTCTCCTGTCGCCGTTACTGGCCTTCCGGTTCTTGGACGATGTTTTACCAGGCTCCCTATTTCCAAAAGTTTGAGCTTCCAGTATCGAAGAGTAGTTGCACTTGGTGGTGGTTTATATTTTTCTTGAAATAAAGGCAAACTTTCTTCACAATTATTATAAGAAAAAACCCACAATACAAAATACAGTTTTTCTTCATTGCTGTATGCCATCCTTATTGACATGGCGATGACCGGGGCTAGGAATTAGGGCCTTCCTGTTCTAGCCTAGGGTCATTGTTGGCCTTGTGTAGTTGCTCTGAAAAGTATCGCATATACTGCAGTGATATCACTGGAATTTATTTATTATTAACAAATTATTGGTATGTATAAAATCCTTAACTTTTCTCCCACCCTGTATATATATATACAGTGGTGGGCACCGTTAACCAAAAAGTTAACTTCGTTAACCGTTAATCCGTTAAACATGTAACGGAAGTTACCGATAAACCGTTAACGTTAACTTTTATTATAAAAAAAAAATGAAAAACACAATATACAGTATATATAATTTAATTTTCCCTCTTCTTCTCGTTCTCCATTTTGTCCATGAGATGCATGTTGCCCTTCATGAAAATTAGCATATCAAAGTTTTCATCAGACAGGGATGATCTCTTGGCCCTCAGGATGTCCTTGCCCATAGAGAACAAACGCTCCACTGCAGCAATGGAGGGGATGGCTGTGTTGAACTTGATGAACAAGTCCACCAACACTTGCTCACCCAAGAAGGCAGCATCTGTCAGCAAGTCCTTGGAGTTGGTCTCCAGCCAGGTCTTGACCAAGTTCTGGGCCTTGCCCTTTGATTGACCTGTGGCTTCTGCTGCTCTCTTTTGTCTGGATGACAGCACTGAAGAAGAACAAGATAAAAAATAAAATAACCCTTACCTTTGTTATTTGGAACAGATATGGCACAGAATATTCGGGAAGTAATTGCACTGAAATTTCTTCGGTCTTCACAGCAGAGATACTAAAGAGTAAACAGCCTCTGGTGCCACACGCTCACATTTACTTCTCAACGCCATCTATTATCTCATAAAGAAACTAATTCACATTGGGACTTGAAAGTACCGGCAGGATCAACGGGTAGAAAAATAATTATGGAGATTTTAAAGATGTGGTACCTAGAAGTACCGCCAGGACATAAAGGGTTAAGGTGAAAACGCTCCCATTGTAAGACATCAATTGACTTAATTTATGTTATCAAAGTGACATGAGAATTGAAATCTTACCTGATCAGTTTTATGGTTCTTGAAATGTATCAAGGAGACTACTAATAAGGTACTCACAGACATATTATAAATATACATGACTTACTTGACAACGATTATTTTTAAATATTCACTAGCACAAACATGTTGCGCAAGAGACAGACTGCAAATGAAACGAATGTAGTTATTTGTTGTAATTGTTACATATATATTATTGAAAGTGCCTTAAAATGCTCGTGATATTTCTTGAAAGAAGTTGAAACATTCAACTCAAATGGCAAATCTTTCCGCCTGATTTTACAGTCTACCATGTTTTGCTCAAACCAATGCCATAAATAACTACCATATTTGGTAAGACACAAATTGTGGCTACGGAAACAAATATATCGCCTGATTTTGCACTGCGGAAATGGAAATTCGTTCATCACTATTAACAGTGGCGGATTAATTGCGCACCTGCTCAGCACTGAAAATAATAGAAACTTTTAAACGTTTATTTATGAATTTTTTGGGTTAACGGACTTGAGTTAACGGAAGTTAAATGTAACGGAAGTTAATTAGTCCGATAATGATTTTCAAAGTTAACTTAAAAGTTAAATCGTTAACGAAAAAGTTAACTTCGTTAATTAACGATTAACGGATTAACGGTTGTGCCCAGCTTTGTATATATATATATATAGTGTGTGTGTGTGTGTGTGTGTGTGTACAGAGTTTGGAACACACACGCACACAAGCTGTTTATCAGTTATTTTGATTGATAAATACCTGTTTAAATTTGTCTTGGTCTAACTTGTGTCACCCTATGGGCTCTTTACTCAGCTACATCAATCCTTCGACCACTCTTCTTGGATTTTTCATTCATTTTAGGCAGTAAAACCGACTTTTTCAGCCATTTCCGCTGATAAAACTGGCTTTACATAGTTTTATTGGCTGATTTTCTCTCTCAATCTTTCTTCTGTGGCTGTAGACTCGGGGAGCAAGGTTATGTTCTATTTTCCTTGTAAGTAATATATACAGGGTGTCCCAGAATTAACTATCTATTTCAATGAAATCGGACAAATTTTTTAAAAACACTTTTATTTATGTTTATCATGTTTAATATGTGTTAAAAATGTATAAATTTCTAAATTTTTTTCATAATTTTATTTTCATAATTTGTTCATAGTTTTTCATAGTTTTATTTTCATTCTCTTTCAGAACCTATTAATAATGAATACACAAGAACGCATCTTTGTTGTAACATCCCGTATCAAAGGAATGTAATGTAATGAAATCAGAGAAAAATTTACAAGAAGATTCCACAGAACCGGTCCTACAGACAAAGCGATTCGTGAACTTGTGAACAAATTTAAAAGAACTGGATCCGTACACGACGAGGTGGGAAGAGGACGCCCAAGGACAGCACGTAACAGTACCGAACAGGTACGACAATTGTTTGAGGATGAACCAACAATTTCGGTTAGGGAGGCCGGTCGAAGACTCAACATATCCAAAACAACAGTTCATAGGATCTTGCGTTCGACACTGATGAAAAAGGCTTATCACATTCAAGTAAATAAAGTTTTGACTTATGATTTATAAATCTATTTGTTTTTGTATCATAATTTAGTAATAAACACAAAATTATGTCAGTTTTTATTAAATTTGTCCGATTTCATTGAAATAGATAATTAATTCTGGGACACCCTGTACAGTCTTATTTTTTAAGCTAAGTTTTTTGAAATAATGTCTTTATTTTAAACTCAAGTTCTGTTTTAAACAGAATAATATAATTTTGGTATTTTTCTACCTTTTATTCTAAGTTTAAAACAAAAAGGAGAGTGGGCTGTGCAATTGTGAGTTGTGGGTTTTTGGAGTCGAGTTTGTGGTTGTGGGATTTTGGAGGTTGTCGGTTGGGTAAGGTGTGGGCGCGGCATGGGCGATTAAGTTACGTTGACGGCGTTGAAGGCTGATGGGTGGCTTCTAACCTTCATAATTTTTTATGCATTAATATATATATATATATATATATATATATATAATATATATATATATATTAATGAACCTCTGCGGTGTAGTGGTTGGTGTCGTTGACTACAAATCCATCTGCCCCGGGATGTGAGACCCGGTGACGGCAGCCTGCGCGCAGCAAAACCCAGCTGTTCATCCTTCCACACAATAAAGAAAGTGGTTGTTAGATAAATGAGTATCCTGGGTGGCCTAGTGGTTAAGACGCTGGGCTGCTGGTGGGGCGTGGTTCGGATTCCACGTTAAACTGTTGGTCTAAGGTAGAGTGAAAAGCTTGACCTTCGTCAGAATGAACAATTCAGGCGGAAGCTAATTAAAGGTTACCAAAGGTATATATATGTGTGTGTGTGTGTGTGTGTGTTTCTACCTCATGGTGTACGGACGTTTGTTCCTGCTCCCTGCTAATATCAAAATAACTAATGTTTATAAATGCAGCGGTAAATTCTATCCTATACCAGTGTGCGTGTATTAAATATCAGTGAATAATTTATTAAGTGGGGGTTGGTGGCATATAGCGTGCACAAAGAAAAATAACAAATTAAAAGCAATTCGAACGGAGTAACACCTTTCGTGAAATTCTTCCTATAGGCCTATAGAACAGGAAGAAGATTATCAGCAAGAAGGTTCAGATATCGCAGACGAAATTCAAAAAGCAGAAAGGAAATGGACGAAAGAAAAAAGAAAATGGCAAAAAATGAAAAATGTGCAAGCTCCTCTAAATTCAGAAAGATTGAATAGAGATGGATTATGTTTAATGGAATGCGCCGTGTACCAGCTCTGACTATAAAAATAAAGCAGACCAGACCATGGGCTTAAAATGCATTCTGTGCAATACGTTTAAGCATTACGAATGCATAAACATAGATAAAAAGGATAGGAAAATGATGAATAGAACAAATAACAAAATCATAGGCTTTTAAGGCTTCATGTGCGTCAAGCGTATGGAAAACAATAGAAAAGTAGTACAAACGGGAATGGAGAATGTTGAAGTAGAAGAAAGATTTGCAACAGGTTCACCTACAGAAAACCAGGAAACGTCTGAAGACGCCGACACAAAAGAAAATGGGATTCAAGACAAACGGACAAACTGCTACTATTTCCACCCTTCTGCTGTACTCTGTACAGTATGTACAGACAATCAATTAGAGGGAAAAATTGCCTAAACATGGAGTGCCCATATTTTCACATTACTGAAAGAAGAGAACGAGAAAAAACATCTCAAATCCTAAATAGAAGAAATAATAGCAGTGAAAATAAAGTACATTTTTCAGAGGAAATGAGAACGATAAAAGTACAACTGTCCCTTTTAATGAGAAAATACTACATTTCGCAGATATATGTATCCCAGTATTACAGACATCACACTCCCATCCAACACCACCCACCGTTAATACAACCTCCACAATGGTACCAAGGGCCACAGCCCCAGTACTATCAAATGCAATGACCAGTAACACCAAACAGGAACTGACAACATAGACTAGAAAACGACCATTATTTAGGGAAACCAAGCACGAAGGGTAGTAACCCTATAAATTTATTACACAAAAATACACAAGGCCTGTATACTGAGCATGCAGACTGTAAAATTTAGCTCCTGAAACCAGCACAAATATCATATGCTTAACGAAAACACACTTACATGAATGTGAAAAAGACTGAAAACTGCATCGAGGATACTGAAATAGCAATACTGGACCACAACATATACAGAGCAGATAGAGTTACTAGAGGAGGAGGAGGGTGTTGCATCTACGTGAAAAATATATACAAATGTAAAGTGAAGGTAAGCAAATAAAACAGCACAGTCAAAATTCTTATTTTTGAAGTAAAATAACTGACCCTAATCATTATGAATGTGTATGGACCACCAAGAAATGACGAAGTTATATATGTTAAGAAGTTTCATGGTAACATTACGAAAGATGATAGAATCCAAGCAATAATGCTATTAGATATTAGAGAACATCATGAACTTACCCAGGAAATCTGTGAAGCCGCTAGAAAAGAGAACGTTTTGGATTTAATTTTGACAAATAATATAATAAATAAAACTAACGCACACAAATTTCTCCGAACATAACCTAATCGATATACAATTAAACTTAGCAACCAGAGGTCCAGAAGGAATAATTGAAGAATAAATTCAGTATTTGATATTCAGTATTTGATATTCAATTCAATATTCAATATTTGAAGAATAAATTCAAAGAAATTAGCTTGGAAAAGTGTAAATGAAGATTTAAAGAGAATAAATTGGGAATTGCTATTTCACGAGAAGATTCCAGAAGAAATACTCTGGAATAGAAAATGAAACTAAACCTATATTGCTGAAACATGTTCCGAAGAGACAAAAAGAAAACGTAGCAAGCTCGAAAGAAAAATCAGGACACTAGTTAGACAACGGGAACAAACCATAAAAACTCTTCACAGATGCAGAACTGAAGTAAGGAGACTCAAACTAGAGAAAAAACTATGCGAAATAGAAGTGGACCTCAAACAAATATTTATCCATAAGACAGACAAAGAGGAAGACAAGTTAGCAGAAAACATAAAAAAATAACCCAAAATACTTCTACACTTGCGAAAAGAAAAATGAAGTGTAAAAAGAGTATTAGTCCGTTGAGAGATGGGGGCGACCGAATACACAAGTGACCCTGGAAAAAATGAGCGAACCGCTTAAGGAACAATTTAACCCTGCGTTCAGCATCTCTAAGTCCGAGAAAAGTAGAAAATCCAGAATAATTTTTTGACATGGGCACAAATCAGTCAAGAACAAGTTCGGACATAACCCTATTAATAGATTTAGAATTCACAGAAAGAGACGTAATTAAGGCTTTATCACAAATATGAAATAATTTTTATATTTTCAGGTCTTTCTTTTGGGGATTAAAAAGCCATTAACGGAAAAACACTATGGGACCCTTGCGAGATTAAAGGGGTTAAAAAATTCACTTTTGAGTGAGAGACCAGTCTATGGCGAAAAATACTCAAAGTCCCTATGTACTGTATATAACAAATTTGTTTAAGATGTAAAATAACGTATCTTCAAAGTTAAAAACATTTCACAATGACTGTAACAACAAAATCTTTCCAAACACAAAAATTAAAGTGAAACTTTCCAAGCTTAAAAGTTTACGATAACGACGACGGCGACGACGAAATGTTATAGAACAGTTCACGTCGACCTTCGGTCAATGAACAGAAACCCACGTTAGATAGGAATAATTGTTGAACCCTCTTCAGTTAAACGCAGAGTATGAACTAGGGGCAACAGAAGGTGAAAGATGCAGATCTGTACGGACAAACTGTAATGTCAAATCAAATTCACTGCTGATGGTTTTATTCTCGAAGGCTTAAAGGTGACAGGATTTTGATTTTTTTCCCAGAAATTGTGAAAATTTTCTCGACTGTCTGGAAATGAAGATGTTTTAATTTTCCTTGTAAAACTCTAATTGGAATTAAATACTTTTGTTCCCACCAATTAATATTACTTATGATTTATGTTATTCACATGATTGGATATTCATGGAACAGAAGGATAAGAAATAAGAAAAAGACAGAAATAGGATTACTTTACTTGTTCCGCAGCTGAACACTGATAAATAATCAAGGAATAAATCCAGTAAGAGATAAGACAATATTTCTGCCCTTATCCTAGTTGTTACTCGCAAGTATTATTTACATAATATAGTATTATTATTGGGATATTATACAGTATAATCTCATAACAAACAGAATTTGTATATTTACTCAACACAAACAAATAAGTATTTACTTTTTATATGAAAGTTGGCAAATGCAGAATCTTTCTAAACTGGATATAAAAATCTATCTTCTTGATTAATAGCGACCTAAACCACGGACATGGAGTAGCGGGGCTTTTTTAATTTTGACGTTTTTTAATTTGCTCGGGATAGAATGCAAAAGGAAACAAGGACTAAATTTTAGCATTTTTTCCTCCGCTTTTGTCTTCTTTCTCGAGGGAGTAAAAGGATCAGGGCTAAATTAATGAAGGTCGTAAATTTTCGTTTGAATCTTGTTGAAAGTTTAGTTTAATGAAACTATATACGAAAACCTTTATGGAATGACAACCAAAATTGAAGTTGTAACTCCTAGTCTTTGGATATATGGCAAAAAAACACATATATATATATATATATACAAATATATATATATATATATATATATATGATGAATAAAACCACGAAGGAAAGGAAACACAAAATGGTGCTCAAGCGCTTTCGTCTAATGACATCCTCAGGAACACTGAGTGTTCCTGAGGATGTCATTAGACGAAAGCGCTTGAGCACCATTTTGTGTTTCCTTTCCTTCGTGGTTTTATTCATCATAAATATTTTTCACGTGTTACCTTCGTGAAATAATTTTCATATATATATATATATATATATATATATATATATATATATATATATATATTTAAGCAGAAAAAGCCACAGACAAGAAGGAAAAACATCCATCATGTTGGAAAGGGACTATATTTTGTACATTGCAATGTTTCAAGCACAAACTATGCTCATCTTCAGGCAAAAATTCTAAAAAGTTAAAAACAGAATATTAAAAACCATAATGACATAAAATACAAAATAAAGTAGGGAAAAATTCACAAGCTTTAAAACACAAAATGAAAGTCACACTAAAAAAGAACAATGAATGACAATTATAAATACAAAATGTTAAACCCAAAAATTAAAAAAATTCACAAGCTTTTTAAAACACTAAAAATGAAAAAAAAAACACTAAAAAGAACACCTTAAGTCTAAGCATCACAGATTCCGAGGCAAAACTAATACAAACAGAAGCATCTAAAAACAAGTAAAGGTGGTTGTTAAAGATGTTCAGTTTAGACGGAGGGGAACGGATGAATTATATTATCAGAGTTAAGCGAAGGGGAGAGAGTTTTAATATACAGTGATTCTAAAAGTCTTAAAGTTTGCTCACAGGGAGCGGAATCTAAAATGTTAAAATTAGCTAAAGTATATCCACTTTGCATAGAATAACATGGCTGCGTATAGCTGAAGCTTCTTTAGTTCTCAGTGGTTTGTCAGTTCTATGGCTTATGCCCATGTGGGCACAGAAACGCGACTCGAGGCTCCGCGCAGTGCTACCAATATAGCTCCGATCACATCGGGGACACTTGAATTCATAAACAACAGCACTGCGCAGAGCATCCGATACACGGTCTTTTACATTAAAAAATGAGCCAATAGAACGACGGTTAACAAATATTAGTTTAAAATCTATTTGACAAAAAATTTACTAAGAAGTGGCATAAGGTTATTGCGGCAATATGAATTCAGATATCCCAGAAATGGGATATCTGAATTCATATTGCCGCAATAACCTTATGCCACTTCTTAGTAAATTTTATTGTCAATAGATTTTAAACTAGTATTTGTTAACCGTCGTTCTATTGGCTCATTTTTAATGTAAAAGACCGTGTATCGGATGCTCTGCGCAGTGCTGTTGTTTATGAATTCAAGTGTCCCCGATGTGATCGGAGCTATATTGGTAGCACTGTGCGGAGCCTCGAGTCGCGTTTCTGTGCCCACATGGGCATAAGCCATAGAACTGGGATATCTGAATTCATATTGCCGCAATAACCTTATGCCACTTCTTAGTAAATTTTATTGTCAAATAGATTTTAAACTAGTATTTGTTAACCGTCGTTCTACAGTATTGGCTCATTTTTTAATGTAAAAGACCGTGTATCGGATGCTCTGCGCAGTGCTGTTGTTTATGAATTCAAGTGTCCCCGATGTGATCGGAGCTATATTGGTAGCACTGCGCGGAGCCTCGAGTCGCGTTTCTGTGCCCACATGGGCATAAGCCATAGAACTGACAAACCACTGAGAACTAAAGAAGCTTCAGCTATACGCAGCCATGTTATTCTATGCAAAGTGGATATAACTTTAGCTAATTTAACATTTTAGATTCCGCTCCGTGTGAGCAAACTTTAAGACTTTTAGAATCACTGTATATTAAAACTCTCTCCCTTCGCTTAACTCTGATAATATAATTCATCCGTTCCCCTCCGTCTAAACTGAATATCTTTAACAACCAACCTTTACTTGTTTTTAGATGTTTCTGTTTGTATTAGTTTTGCCTCGGAATCTGTGATGCTTAGACTTAAGGTGTGTTCTTTTTAGTTTTTTTTTCATTTTTAGTGTTTTAAAAAGCTTGTGAATTTTTTAGTTTTTTAGTTTTGGGGTTTAACATTTTGTATTTTATAATTGTCATTCATTGTTCTTTTTTAGTGTGACTTTCATTTTGTGTTTTAAAGCTTGTGAATTTTTCCCTACTTTATTTTGTATTTTATATGTCATTATGGTTTTTAATATTCTGTTTTTAACTTTTTAGAATTTTTGCCTGAAGATGAGCATAGTTTGTGCTTGAAACTTTGCAATGTACAAAATATAGTCCCTTTCCAACATGATGGTTGTTTCTTTCCTTCTTGTCTGTGGCTTTCTGCTTAAATTGAAATTGAAGCTTGCCAGAAGCGGCCTTCACCAATAATATATATATATATATATATAATATAATATATATATATATATATAATATATATATGGGATGAATTTCACAATAAAACACGTGAAATGAATAAATGCTGCAAACCCACAAGGAAAAAGAAAAACGATTCCAAGGCCTTTCGTGTATTCAAAGCTACACCTCGTCAGGGAATGACGAGGTGTAGCTTTGAATACACGAAAGGCCTTGGAATCGTTTTTCTTTTTCCTTGTGGTTTGCAATATATATATATATATATATATATACACAGTATACCCTTCAGCCTTTCAAATGTTCCGTGCGATGATTTCTCATTTCACAAAGGTCAAGCTTGTTGCCCCTCCTCTTGAGTTGGCCTGGTAAAATAAAGAGTTGATTTCCTGTGCTCTCCCCCTCACATAGCTAGGTACGCCCGGCTCACCTGGAATTGTTCTAAGTCAGGCGTCTAGTCTTCTTTGAAGGTATCCACTACGACACTACACTCGTGTTCCTTAGGCAGCTGGTTGAACAGACTTGGTTCTCTCACAACAAAACTATTTCCTTCAGGGTTGAGGATGTTCCTTGTCTAGCCTTTAATTTGGAAACACGACACAGTCTTCCTTTTCTACTTTCCACTGTTGTTTGAATGGTTTTATATATATATATATATATATACATATATACAGGGCTATTTAAAAGGATTCATCCGATTTCAACTGAGAATACTTCCGTACCTATCAACCGTGCATCAACTGGGCATACACCACATGAAAGAGGAAATCTCCGAGTTTTACAAGATCACCGCGAGAGGGCTCCAAAGTCACGCCGTGGCCTAGCCTAGCAACAAACAGTCAGTGTGAAAATGGCGTTTTCTCAACGAAGTGCTCACTCGCCGCTGGATTGGTCGCAGTGGGCCCATGACTTGGTGCTCCACAGCTGGCCCCCTAGGTCGCCGGATCTTACACCGTGCGACTTCTTCCTTTGGGAGTACGTTAAGGATACTGTCTACGTGCCACCGTTGCCCACATCTTTGGATGAGCTCCGAACTCGCATTGTTACTGCCGTAGAGTCAGTGACAACGGACATGCTGGAGCGAGTATGGGAAGAATTCGACTATCGTGTCGACGTTGCTTGTGTAACTAGGGGAAGTCACATAGAGCATTTATGAGGTGAGAGACAAAATTTGGACAGTTTTTCTTTTGGTTGATGTATCACAAATCACTCTGTATTTGTAAGATTAAAAAATATTCTCATTTGAAATCAGGTGAATCATTTTAAATAGCCCTGTATATATATATCACCAACAGTATGATATACCATTAGGAATAATATATTCCTAATCCATCATTTGCTTAAGGGACCTCAGATAAACAACGCATTGGGAATACATTATTTCTAATATTCTACAGTGCAAGTAAAATTTAGAGATTTATGATAATGATAATGATGATAAGCTTTATTGGCAGAATATAAGTCCAATAAAATAGTACAAATTCTTGAAGGTATTAAACGAGAAGATAAATCAAACAATAAGAAATTTAAAAAAATAAAAATTATGATTAAAAGAGAAATAAAAATAAGACACGTAATGAAACAAGTAATAATAAAAACTAACCACAGCTGAGAATACAAAAAAGGAAAAAAAAAGGAGAAAAATAGAAAGTACACCTACTGAAAATATCAACATATATATATATATATATATATATATATATATATATATATATATATATATGGTAATGATGATGATGATGGTAATGACAATGAAAATGTTTATCTCATAAAAAAAGCTACAGTATCCGTCACGGTAATCAACGCTGCAACAAATTAAACAATATATTTAAAAAAAAAAGGACTACGGTAATAAAGAAATAACAATAATACACGTAATGAAACGAGAAATAATGAAATTAGTAATAATAGATCCCCAAAGAAGCAGTAAAAAAAAAAAAAAATAAAAAATACACGTAATGGAATGGCTATTGCACGAGTTCAGTGGAACTCTTGATAAACACTTTTATACCAAGACGTCCATAGTCTAGAAGACATAAAGCAGGACTGATCAATTGCTTGAACAATTGGATTGTCTTACTCTCTTTGACGGAACAAGAATACCATTTAATCAAAACCTGCAAAAGTATACAAACAACCAACCGATCAACTAAATGAACAAGGAACCAAATAACCAACCACTCAATAAACTAACTCATCTTAATAACTCGAGTAAATTAACAGAAATAACAAAAAATAACTAAAACTAATAAATAAGAGTTACAAATCGAAACAAAAAGAGAATTTCATTTTGGGAATCAGATTTAAACCATTTCGATAAGTGCATCATCGACTTATATTGAATTGTGGTTTCGATCGGAAATCTCATCGTGAGATGTCTCATTTTCGCCAATAATATTTTAAGTGTCAATAAAAGGAGTGTTCGACATTTCACTGAGACATTTTATCCACAAATGCGTTAACTTATATATATATATATATAATATGGTTGGAATGATTAGTGTTTCAGAAGTGTGTATCATATACTGTATAGTGTGGTCAAAAAAATGAAAATGAAAAATATATTTCTCATGACATTTTGCCATATTTCGCAATCACTAATGATGTTGGAAATAAAAAACTGGATCGATTCGTACATATTTAGAGGTGGCGCAACTCGAAACCTTAGTATCATTATACAGTTTGTGGCGGGGAGGGGGGAGGGGGGCAAATTTCTTCAAACCTGTGCCAGCCTTAAATATTAATAGATTTAGCTCAATATCCGGTTTGAGGTTGTTATCTATATAAGGAATCTGAAAATTCATCAGGAGCTCTTATTTGTGCATTTTAAGGTTTTACCATATATGTGTGGCTCACCCTCCTCGTTAACCTTGTTAGGGTTCCGTGCGTCGGTCTTTCTTCACACGAAGGTCAAGCTGGTGGCCCCGCCTCTAGTTCTGGTTTGGTGGAGGAGCGAGTTGCTCTCTTGCGCTCTCCACCGTACATAGTCAGGTACACCCGGCTCATCTGGTACCGTCCTGAGCCAGGCATCTAGTCTTCTCTTGAAGACTTCAACTTTGACCCCTGTAACGTTTCTGAGGTCCGATGGAAGCTGGTTGAAAATTCTTGGCCCCCTGACAACCAACCTATTTTCCTTCAGAATTGAGGAAGTCCCTTGTTGGGCCTTCAATTTGGGGACACTACACATTCTGCCTTTCCTATTTTCCATCGTTGTTTGGATGGTAATTGGGTTTAGTTTGGGGTTTGGTACCACTTTTTCGATAATTTTCCATATGTAGATTATGGTATTCCTCTCTCTTCTTTCCAGGGAGTACAGATTTATCATAGTTTACGTAGTCTTTTCCAGTACTTGAGTTCTTTGCAGCCATCAATCATGGCTGTGAAATGTCTGCGTTTCTTCTAGTTTATTAATTTCTTCCTTTTTATATGGGGACGTCAAAACTGAGCAGTACTCAAGTTTTGGTATGATCAGTGTCTTAGCAGGGGAATCATTACTGTCTTGTCCCTCCTTTTGAACGTTCTTAGTACTTGCCCCGCGACTCTTTGTTTTGTTTATTGCTGTCTGATTTTGTGTCTCGAATTTGGCATCATCGGTCATTATTACCCTCAAGTCGACCACCTTCGTGCTTCTCTGAATATCTTGTCTATCTGGAGCAGTCTGTTTAAGTTCCTCATTTCTACCATATCTCAAGAGCTGAAATTTCTCGGTGTTAAATGTCATAGTTTTCTTCTGACCATGTGTATATTTGTTCGTGTCCCTCTGCGAGGCCTCCACTTCATTTGCATCGCTGATTTTTCTGCTGATCTTGTATCGTTCGCAAAGGATGTTACTATGCTGTTGCTGTTAACTCCACTGTCTATGTCTGTTAGCATGATAATGAACAGGAGTGGGGCCAGCACTGTACCTTGTGGTACTGAGCTGCGTACTTCTGATTCTGATTAAGTGATGCACCTTGAATTTTGATCACCTGTCGTCGTTTTCTGAGGAAGTTGTAGATCCATTTTCCCCATTTTGCCTGTTATTCCCATATGTTTCATTTTATGTGCTATTATACCATGATCGCATTTGTCGAAAGCTTTAGCAAAATCTGTGTATATGACATCATAGTTTCATTGCCTTGAAGTGCATCTAGGATATTGTTATAGTGCTCTAGAAGTTGTGAGAGGCATGATCTTCCTGATCGGAATCCGTGCTGATCTTCGTTGCATCTTTCCAATGTCTCCAAGAAGTCATAAATTTTCTCTCTGACTATTCTTTCAAATATTTTGGTGAGGTGGGACGTCAAGGATACTGGTCTATAGTTCTTTGCTTGAGATCTATCCCCGCCTTTATATACTGTATAAGGACAATGCTTGCTCTTTTCAAGATGCTCGGTATTTCCCAGTGTCTAGGGAAATTCTCCATATCCAGTATAAGGGTGTAGCTACTGTATTTAATTTTTACAGTTTTAATTAATAGTGCGTTCCATTTGTCCGGACCTGCAGCTGAATATGATTTCATTTGTCCTATAGCTCTCGTTACATCTTCCGGGATAAAATCAAAGTCTGTCATACATTCTCCTTTCAATTTCTCTTTGAAGAATGCATCTATGTCAGGTATCGCTTAGTCACTTTTTGGAGTACTGAAGACCGATTCATACTGGGCTCTCAATGTTTCAGATATTTCTTTTAGCTCGTCTGTTAGTTCATTATTTCCTTTCCTTAAGGGCTCGATAGTAGCGCGCGTTTTTGTTTTCCTTTTCGCGTAGCTGTAGAAGTATTTTGGATTTTCCTCTATTGCTTCTCCCGCCTTTTCCTCTTCCCTGTCTGTATGGCCCTTTATCAGAGTTTGTATTTCCCAATCGATTCTCTCCAGTTTTTCTTGTATTACTTTCCTGGCATTGTTGTCTCCGCAATTAGCTAACCTCGTCACTAATATATATATATATAATATATATATATATATATATATATATATATGCGCCTCGGTGGTGCAGTAGTTAGCATCGCTGACTACGAATCCATCGGCCCCGGATAGAGACCTGGTGACGTCAGGCGGCGCGCAGCAAAACCCAGCTGTTCAGTAGTTTCGGGAATCTTTCACCATTATGGCGACCCCAATCAAGAGGGTTCGTATCGTGACTGACTCGTGGCCTTTGGATAGATGTCTAATTCTTTTTGATAACTTTTCTGACTATTTTTGATAGGTGGAGGCACAACCTCATCGAAATAACTCCATAAATTAACCTTCGGCTTCTTTTTCAAGGGTTCTTGATTTTCTCGTGAAACAAAATCAGTTGCTTCATCGCCATAGGTTATATTACGTGCAGGACTAGCGTTAGGTGATGCAGACATAATGATTATCTCATTTTTTACAACCTCACGCACTGTCATGCAAGCAAATTTGAAACGAGAATCTAAAACGTGAGAAATCATGCGAGTAATGTCTGGCTTCCACTGCCTGAAACGATTCTGTAAATTTTCAATTAAGTCGTTTTTCATAGTATGAACACCTGCATCATCAGTTATGGTAGGCAAAAATACCACGAAACCTGTTACATCGGGAGACACCATGTGAAGGCAAGAAGAATCAGAGGAAAAATCATTCGTTAATTTTTCACATCGACTAAGAAGCTTTACAATACACTGAATTAGATAGAGTGCACTGATGATTATAATAGTATATCTTTGCTCTCGTAAAGTCACGCTCTTTATGCGAATATCTTGTGGTATCTGCGTACTGGAGCGAAAAATTAGTTGAATCCAATTATAAAAGATCTCAAGGCGTTAATTATTTCGATACATAATGTAGAAAACTAGGAATGTTTATAAAACACGTTTATATTAATATTATATTGGAAACATTCTATAAACACAGCTATTCTACTGTAGTTAAGCAAAGAATGAAAAAGCCGGAATCATAAATAAATTTTCAATGAAAAAAGCAAAACAAGATATTTGAGTGATACAGTTGAAAGAATGCTTTCAAGCAGTTAACTACTACTGTTAATAGTTAAAATTAAAGTAACATTATGCTATTTAGGAACATTTGTTTCTAGAGTGTAGATTTTTAACTAGAATAGGGCGCATTTTTGGTCAATTTTAGTGATGTTTCCAAACTTTTAAACACTATATATATATATATAACATTCAACTGCAAAGAACACGCAGTATAAATAACGTAAAGAACGACGCTTGTATAGGAGATATTCCGCGCAAGACGAGAAAGAGAAAACAACAAATGAAAAAATGAAGTACCACCTGGGAATCGAACCCGGGATCTTCCGATTGCCGGTCAGACGCGATAACCACTACACCATGGACTTCACTCTTCCAAATGCCGTAATTCCTCTACATACTCGCAGAAACCAATGCCCCAAGGGGGCACCCCCCCGCATGCCGTAACATTATATACATTCAACTGCAAAGAACACGCAGTATAAATAACGTAAAGAACGACGCTTGTATAGGAGATATCCGCGCAAGACGAGAAAGAGAAAACAACAAATGAAAAAATGAAGTACCACCTGGGAATCGAACCCGGGATCTTCCGATTGCCGGTCAGACGCGAACACCTACACCATGGACTTCACTCTTCCAAATGCCGTAATTCCTCTACATACTCGCAGAAACCAATGCCCCAAGGGGGCACCCCCCGCATGCCGTAACATATACATTCAACTGCAAAGAACACGCAGTATAAATAACGTAAAGAACGACGCTTGTATAGGAGATATTCCGCGCAAGACGAGAAAGAGAAAACAACAAATGAAAAAATGAAGTACCACCTGGGAATCGAACCCGGGATCTTCCGATTGCCGGTCAGACGCGATAACCACTACACCATGGACTTCACTCTTCCAAATGCCGTAATTCCTCTACATACTCGCAGAAACCAATGCCCCAAGGGGGCCCCCCCGCATGCCGTAACATTATATACATTCAACTGCAAAGAACACGCAGTATAAATAACGTAAAGAACGACGCTTGTATAGGAGATATTCCGCGCAAGACGAGAAAGAGAAAACAACAAATGAAAAAATGAAGTACCACCTGGGAATCGAACCCGGGATCTTCCGATTGCCGGTCAGACGCGATAACCACTACACCATGGACTTCACTCTTCCAAATGCCGTAATTCCTCTACATACTCGCAGAAACCAATGCCCCAAGGGGGCACCCCCCGCATGCCGTAACATTATATACATTCAACTGCAAAGAACACGCAGTTGAATTGTATGTGTGTGTGTGTGTGTGTGTGCCACCTGCCTGGAAGTAGCTGACCTTGTGGGAATGGAGATGGGGATAGAATAATTATGATAATATTCACCATTGACCGACTCCCAACGGAAAGAATAATAATGATAATAATAATATATGTTTGGCGAGAGAGAGAGAGAGAGAGAGAGAGAGAGAGAGAGAGAGAGAGAGAGAATTTATTACATTATAGTTCGTTTTGTGCATTGCCCCCTAATCAAGATATGGACTATGTTTACACACTGTTAGGTCTCCGAGCTTTAAAAGGAGAAATGCTGAATGATTTAAGCCACGCCCACAAAATCCACTTACGACGAGTGGGTGCGTATGGAAATCACTAGGCCATATATACATACAGTGTGTCCGTAAAGTCATGGTGGGATTTTAAATAGCTATATTATTGCAACGAAACATGATAATGAGATGAAAAAAGGCAAATTGAAGAACAACTCTAAAAGAATAACTTTATTTAACGTAGTTCAATATGTGCTCCTCTGGTAGCCCTGCAGACATCTAGGCGGTGATTCAATTCCAGCCACACACGCCCAAGAACATCAGGAGTGACGGATGCGATAGCTTCCGTGATTCGCTCGTGCAAGTGATGAATATCCCTAATGGTTACACTGTACACGCTTTGCTTGACGTAACCCAACAAATAAAAGTCCAAAGGTGTCAGGTCCGGAGAGCGTGGAAGCCATGGCTTCCATCCTCTTCTTCCTATCCATCTCTGTGGAAATTTTTCATTAAGGAATTCTCGAACAACGTTGGCATAGTGCGGAGGAGCACCATCTTGCTGAAAGATGACATTATTGTCAATAAATTGGGGTACTGCAAAATGTTCCAACATAGCGAGGTAGTTGTGTGACGTCACAGTGGGTTCCGCGAAGAAAAATGGGCCAATCACTCGATCTCGTGCTAGAGCACACCACACATTAACTTTCGGGCTATTACGCTCATGTTCAACATAGGCATGTGGACAGCCTAGACTAACTACGAGATAAAGGTTAAGCTTAGCCTAGACTAACTACAAGATACAACTTTGAGAGTTGTTCTTAAATTTGGCATTGTTTCATCTCATTATCATGTTTCGTTGCAATAATATAGCTATTTAAAATCCCACCATGACTTTACGGACACACTGTATATAAAACGAGTACACATCCTTAGACAATTATTGCATTACGAAGTTACTTTTTCTGAGTGAGAAATTAATTACTTTATTGGCATGTATTTTTTCTTATTAATATCGCTTTTGTTCATAGTAGCAGTGTGGTAGCGTGCTGAATTTAGGCATCAATATATATATATATATATATATATATATATACATATATATATACACAACATATATGTAGCTTTAGCCATCACATTGAAGGCTCGACTCCCAATGGTGTAATATCATTGTTATATTTAAGATACAGTATTGAATGGTGACCGTTAAAGTGCATAGTATGACGTCAGACACACATACACGCATGTATATATATATATATATATATAATATTATATAATATATATATATATATATATATATATATATATTATGCAGGAAGGAGGGGCCAAGGATGAGCGGCCGCAAAAGTGACCTCTACTTAGAAAACGGAGAAGCGCGAAAACAAGGTGTGCAGGACTAAAAAAATGCTACTATTTTATGAATTTTTAAAAGATTGCGTTGTGTAAGATGCATGTATAATTGTATATGTAGTGAGGAATAGAGGTAGAAGTGTGTTTGAGAGTATACTGGACTGCTCACAGGGTAGATGAGACAAAAAGATATATATATATATATATATATATATATATATATATATATATAGATAGAGAGAGAGAGAGAGAGAGAGAGAGAGAGAGAGAGTACACTGTATTCAAAATGGTTGCAGCTAAAGTTCATAGTAAAACGTCACATACATTGTTTTTCTCATTATGTTTCCCCACCTCCCACTCACCCCATCCCCTTATTCTACCACCCTTATCTTATCAACCCCACTCCCCAATATAATCCGCCATTCACCTTTTGAAAGATTAAAATTGTTTTTTTTCCCTTTCCCTCACTAGCACTGGCACTCCTCACACCCTCGGCATATTTGCACTCATACTACTGGTGATTCCAATCCCAATGCTGGATCAAGTACCTAACTCAAATTTGAACTCTATATCTGAAACTGAACCTTTCTATTTAAATTTTTATCATAATGCAAACGTATTAATTAGAGTTTTAAAATGCAAGAGAAGAGTAAGCTTTTTAAATTGATTTTACTCTAATCTCTTTCCATTAAATCAATTACTATTCCATCTTTCCTGTAAATATTTTAATGACGCTACTAAGGTTTCAAAGCATGAAGCTAAAGTTTTTCATCATATATATTTTTTCATGCAGAAAGGAGGGGCCAAGGGCGAACGCCCGCAAAAACGCAAACCCCCCTCCATAGAAAAAGAAAGCCAAAATCAAGGTCCAGGGCTTTCGAGATGTCTAGACACTCTGCGTTTGAAAGATTGGAGATCATAGACAGGGGAAAGATGGATTGAAAAAGACTGTTTCAGAGTTGACCGGTTGAGTAGATGAAAGATTGAAAATACGGATTAACGCTTGTGTTAGAGTTGACAGAAAATGAATGAGAAAGTTAAGAAAGTCTGGTGCTGCGTGTTCTCCTTAAAGGAGGAGGCATACAGTTAGAGAGTTCAGAAGAGCAGCGTTCGTTATAATAGTGATAGTAAAGAGAGAGGGATCGAAGACAGTGAGTAAGAGGTGGGGAATTGATGAGACGAAAAGCCTTTGATTCCACTCGGTCAAGTACGGCTGTGTGGGTTGAGTCGCCCCATACATGAGAAACATACTCCAGACAGGGCCGGACAAGTCCCCTGTACAGAGACAGCAACTGAGTGGGAGTGAAGAAACTGCCGAAGCGGTACAGCACACCTAACCTCTTGGAAGCTGTTTTGGAAAGAGAGTATGTGTGATCTTTCCAGGAAAGATCACGAGAAAAGGGAGGGAGGAGAGGGAGAAGATGATGAAGGAACAGCGCCGGAATCGTCTATGGCTGAGTTGGAAGCGAAAGTTTGAGCGAAGAGTTCAGCTCTGTCAGGAGAAGAGACGGCAAATGAGCCGTCGGAATGGAAAAGAAGAGGGAAAGAAGAGGAGGTAAAGTTGTTAAAGAGGTTCTTAGCTAGATGTCAGAAAGAGGGAGAAGAATTAGAATTGGATAAGTTTTCACATTTTTGTCGGATGAAGGAATTTTTGGCGAGTCGAAGAACAGATTTTGTACGATTCCGGGCAGAAATATAAGCTGAGTTTGAGTCAGGAGTTGGATGATTCCGTCGCTTAGGTCAAAGTCGTACGAGGATAGAATTAAGGAGTTAAAATTGACTACACTCGAGACTAGGAGGCTAAGGGGTGATCTAATCCAGGTTTTCAAATTATGAATGGGTTCGATAACGTAGATAGAGATAGCTTTTTCGAAATATCTCAATATAATAGGACTAGAAATAACGGGTGTAAGTTGACAAGTAGAAGGTTCGAGACAACAGTTGCCAAAAACTTTTTTACGCATAGAATAGTAGATAGCTGGAATAGTTTGCCGATAGAAGTAATTAGTAGCACGTCTATAAACATGTTTAAAAATCGATTAGACGCATATGTTGATAGATTGGGTATAGTTTAAGGTAGTAAAATTAAGGCTTTGTGGTAATAGATCCCACAGCTCAACACAAGTGTTGTGGGATATAGGGAGGCAGCATCTTGGGTTAGGGGATACTCTCTGTCCTTACACACCCCATTTAAAGAGATTCCTCTGCCGAGCGGTGCCCCCCATAGTACTGTGAGGTATTGAAAAACTCATGATCTTCACTTGCCCCACAAACACCTTTAAATGGGAGACCCATAATGGGTGCACACACATTTCTACATACTGTACAGTCTTTACAGCCACACCTACACTTTTCCTCCTAAGTATATATATTGTAACGTATATGGTTGTAAATTTTGACTTGGTCCGCAATCGATATGGACCGTGACTTATTTTTCGTTGGCAAGGTACTAGTATTGATGGATACCGTAATGAAATTGACTAGATTCTTTGGATCTGATATATTTGCATTTCGGTTATAAATAGATATAGAGTGTAACATATTTGTGGATAGTAGTCTATTGTGACTTGATCCTCTGGATCCAGAGATTCTATCTTTAGTTTAAATCGATAATAATTAGTTTTAAATTGAAAATTATTTAGTTTTGTAAAAATTGGTCGTTGCCAATGTACAGGCAGTTCTTACATAAATTTCTTATGGTCTTGTGGTTCGGAACCTACGTAAAATTGTAGGTCCCCTCCGCCACCACGGAGGACATACACAATACACAATTACGAACACAGTTAGGTAGACCAGCCATGAGTGGATCCTAGGGTCTTTGTTGGTCTGAAACATTATAACATTATAACCTTCTGAAAGACTCCTCTCTGTTGCGGATAACATTAGAACAAGTAAAGTTAAACCAAGGTTTTTTTTTGCATTGAATAGAATATGGAATGTACGCCTCCATCCCCGAGAGAATCACCTCCGTGATACGCTCAGCACACTTGAAATGGCCCCGGCCATTCCATAGGAAATCAGAAAAGTACTACCTATGGACTCCCAATCAGCGGCGCCAAAGTGCCAAAGGCGTCTTCTCTTGGGAGGATCCAAAGGCCGGATTGGAGCAATAGGACAGGAAACAGATATAAGATTGTGGGCGGAGGAGCCCAACGGAAAAAAAAGTTAGATAAAGTAAGAAGAAGGATGAGAGGTGAGAAATAAATCCAGAATGTTGGGCCTATCTCTAAGACGAGCAGGGATACGTGTAGGGTGCTGTACAATCTGCTCTAGGTCATTTAGGATAGAAAAGTTGTAAGCTAGTTCACCAGGGATGTCAGTGAAATGAGAGGAAAGCCAAAGGTGGTGGGGAATATTGAAATCTTCTAAAATTTAGATTTCAGCAAAGTGAGAACGGGATAGAATGTATTCCACTTTGGAAGTGACGTAGTAAAAATTTTTTTGATAATCGGTAGAATTAGAGAAAGGTAAACAGCGCAGATGTACTGTATTTATTTTGAAATTGGCATGTAAGCCGTAGCCAGAAGGTATAGAATTCGGAGGATTCGAGTTTGGGAATACGAGAACAAGTTAGATCATTGCGTACATATACGCAACATCCACCTTTGGAGTGAAATTGAGATAGAGAAAGTAAGAGGGTACAGAAAGGGGTTGCTGTCACTCCTCCCAGACAACTGAGTTTCAGTGAGGAAAAGATGATGAGGTTTAGAGGAGGAGAGGTGGTGATCAACAGATTGAAAATTTGAGAAAAGACCACGAATGTTGCAGAAATTAAGGAAAAGTTAATCATGCAGAGGCCCAGAACATCTCGAATGGGCGGTAGCAGATCCGTCCAGCCCCGCTACCCCGCTACCCACTCCAGAAGTAGGGACATTTATGGTCCCCTTCCCAGGGGACTCCGAGGCGTTTGAAGTTGTTGCGATTTTTTTAAAATTTTTAAAAGATTATGTAGTGTGTAAGATGCATGTATTGTATATGTAGTGAGGAATAGGGAGAGAAGTGTGTGTTTGAGAGCTTGCTGGACTGCTTATAGGGTAGATGAGACACGGAAAAAGATCAGCTAAGGAGGACAGTGACAGGAGAAACGGGAGTTCCAGCACTCCTTATTCTGCCTAATGTCCCCCCCCCGCACCGGAGTACTTCCTTGGTCGACTGGTGTTTACAATCTCCTTATATAATATATATATATATATATATATATATATATATATATATATATATAAAGAGAAAATTACGTAGAGCCATCTTGAGTTCATATCAAATGTTCCTGAATTAATTATTTGAAGTATACGAGACAATTGTGCGTTGTAAATCACCTTTAGAATAGCTCCAAACTAAAACTAAACAATTAACTATGCTTTAAGTCTCAAACTGTGTTTAAAGGGAGGGAAATTTTGTTTACTCGTTTCCGTTTAATGTTTTGAAAGTGTATTCGAGGACTCCATTTGGCGTTACTCTAAGGAAACAAACTTTTACAATTTCCCTAAAATTGCTTCTTCCCTTTCGTCGTACGTGTTTGTTTGTCACACTTTGTCTACGTACGAACGGTGTCACTCGATGGGTTTATTTAATACCCTTCGTCGCATACACATACGCCGCCTTTAAATTCACTGACGATTACATACAGAACGAAGAGTAAATGACGCCATTAATCCTAACAGGCCTCGTGAGGGTTGTTTTACTGCGTGTTTTCGCTCTGGCATTACCAAAGGTTGCGTTAAATAAGGTCGTTTTTAAGTCTTTACGGATGTTTAAAAGGCTTTTGTGATAAATAGTAAACGGCGCTTGTTTTCGGCTCCAGTTTTTAAGGCCATTTTATAAATTTTTGCTCGCTCCTAACAACAACAACAACCATAAAGGAGGAAAGAAGCAAGCTTCCTATATAGCTGCTCCTACCCTCTCCGCTGGCTTTTTCATCTTTTATAAGAGAAATCCCCAAAAAGAGGACAAAGACGAAGATATCTTGAAAAACGATCGAAAAAATCGGAAGACGAAAAAGTATAAAAATAAGTCGTATAATCGCCGCACGAGGGGAAGACTAGAACTGAATTGGGGAAGGAGATGAAGGTTCAGAGGGGATAAGCGTAAGGGAAATGGGGAACCTATCATTATTCCTCCTTTTCAAACTTTAACCTCCACAAATGAATAAAAATTAATTCATGATTTTCTTCAAGAAACTTTGGAAGAGAGCACATAAAAATTTCACAACCAACTAGTCTCTGACTTTGGAAAGGTTTAACGTAAACTCTGTCTGTGCTATTATGTATATAATTTTATAGTTCGTTAATTATTCTCTAATTAATTATTAATAATATAATGATAAAAAATTCAAAGATTTCTAAAACTTTCTAATTTCCTGAAACTACATCAATAGTGCTCAGTTGAACAACTAACAACGTCCAGAGAATTGCTTTAAAAGTGAAAAATGAACCCGCTAAAAACCTAATTAGAATTAATGATTCAAGTCTGCCTAATGATAGGAAAATAAAAAAGAGAGAAATCTCGACTGGTTTCAAATTAACTTTTGCATCACAGTAATAAGAAAATTGAACAAACTTACTCCTTTCATGTAATTTTACATCAATTTGGTATGTCCCGATTATAAACACAAATTTCTAAAAAACTTGTCACAACTTGGTATCACAAAAAACTTAATGAGATTCTCTGTAAAATGGGACAAACTGGAATTTCTACACTTCATGGTTGACTTTTAATAACAGCCAAAAATTGTACAGATAATTCTCGGACACCCGGTATATACAGGTTGTCTCAGAAGTCGCGCACCATAGGCTTTATTCAGATTTACGAGGTTTACGAGTCGAAATAGTTTATAAGTGATGTTTAATTACAATATATGTTCGATAATGTTCTAATAATAAAATTAATGGTATGTACATTTAATAAAAAAAGCTATCTTAAAATAATGAAATTGAATGAAGCTACATCAGCTAATGGTGTCTCAGAAGTCGCGCACCATCGGCTAATGTAGCTTCATTCAATTTAATTATTTTAAGATAGCTTTTTGATTAACTGTACATACTATTAATTTTATTGTTTGAACATTATCGAAACACCCTATATATTACACACACACACGAGTATATATATATATATATATATTTATATATATATATATGTAGCGGATCAACAAGAAATAGACCAACAAATCGACAGACATACTTTCTTTCCACGCTACCATAAAACAGTTTGGAACACACGTGGGCTAACAAACAATGGAAAGTCTGTTCCTTCACCAAGGCGTCTTAGTAATTGGCGTGAAGTTCTACGTCACAGGAATCTTATAAAAGAAAGCACCCACGCTCACTCACTCTCACTCCGGCGCTTCCATTCCGTTCGACTACTCTGTACGTTGTCATCCCTCATCAGTTGTAACCGGCTCAAGACCAAGGCTCACTTCAACACCACATTCAAGAAACGAAGCATCATTGGAAGTGACCCACCAATACTGCCGCAGGAAACCCCAACGGCATCAGGAATTCCCCTTGGTCTCTTCATTACCGCATAAACCGGTTATCAAGCATCTTCGAGAGCACCGGCAAAGTTTGCAACACTACGAGAAGCATCCGCAAGGGACACATTGCGTGACTCGACGGCGAAAGCTACAAGCCCAAATCACTCCACATCTGGTCAGCTTTTACCGCTTTACGAAGAACGATCGTCTACGAGACTCCATTAGGCCCATCATACCTCGACCTACGGAACGAACTTCCAAGAGACAACCACAACCGGGCCTACATCTCCAACGCAAAAAGGCCTAATCCACGACCCGACCAACGCGCGAGCGACCAGTTTCCAGAGGACGATCGACGACACTCACGGTATTCCTTTTCAACAATCCTTCCACGACGTCAAATCGTCCGGGTAAGCTAACTACATCATATTCTAAGTGCTCTTGAAGCCTACATTAGCCTACCGCCGAACAGCAGGCTACTCTCCCAAAGTGAGTAATTAAACATTCCCATTGACTCCCGTTAATAACGCAGTAGACCATTTTTCTCTACTGCAGGCCTAATTCATATACCGTGTATATTCCCTCAACTATCATTAGGCCGAACGGTAGGCCTGTCATCCAATTCAAGTGTCATTTTTATACCGTTATTTCCGCGTATCATCCGTTATTCTGTTCAATTCACATATTTACGTGTTAACTAAACATTCTCTTGACGTAATCACTTAACATCACATAATGTTCTTGTATATAAATGATATTTGTGCAAGCATTACAATCCATTATAATTAGGCCGCATCAATTATTCCTTGTGCATCCATACAATCATTTAGCCTACTTAATCAGTGTCATGTTTTCCATTCAATGTACCAAACGCACGTGCATTCTTTATAGCAATTATTAGGCCCATTCAATGTTCTATGTTGCATGCCATTACATACCATCGATGAGTACTGTACATTACGTATTACCTCAATTAAGCTATTAACATTTCATTTTATTACCTAGGTCTATGCCATAAGCATAACATAAACTACCAATTAATTACTGTCAATTCTTTGTTATACCACCGTGAATAAGTAACGGTACCATTGTACAAAATAAAGTACCGAGGCTTATTCTATTTAGAGTACCAAAACGTACGCGTTCACGTTGTCATTAATAGGCCTCTTTCACAGATCATTTATGCATAATCTGTAGTTTCCCTAATCGGTGTATTACATAACCTATTTGTTATATTATTACGTGCATGCATTAATTTTGTATTCACCATCTCATATTTCAGGTTGTGTCCCATTTTGTATAACATTAAGCCTCACATAAACGAGCGCATTTCAAAGGTGTCCCATTTTGTATACCATTAAGCCTCACATAAACGAGCGCATATTTCAAAGGTCATTATCGAACTGTTAAGCTTTCTAGTCAGTCTTACCATTGTATTTTCACTGTGAAAATTAATATAAATATTTTCTTAATTAAACTACACAAAACATAAGGTGTCTTTTATAACCTTAACTTAATTTGCTTTGGGCGTAAACCAAAGCTGGTGACCTCGCTGCCATTTCGGTCACTTCCAATAGTATGGTGGATCTACTCAAATAGCCTTTCATTAATAAGTAATCAGTCAGTCATTGCCTTAATCAATCGTTGCATACAATTAAATCATTATCACCTTAAACGGCTAAAACTAGGTCCACTATAAATTGGTGTAACCCCGGAGTGACTCGAAAGTAATTGCAAGTTAATTTTCACAGTGAACCTGTTGTTTAGTGGTTAGGGACATTTTCTTAATTTTAAGTATTCTTTTATTGCAAATAACAAAATAGCGGTGATATCAAACATTTAAATTAATACACGGTACAACATATACGGCGCGTCAATAGGCCTATCTACATCTGTGACTGGTGTTATTTTCCCGTACACATTAGGCCACAAATACATTTACGGTTAATTTTGTTGGCACATGATAACACGTTTTCGCGCGAAAAATATGCAGCAGGAAAACAACAACGCCACAACATCCCACACCTACGGCGATTCCAAAATCCCCACTTTTTGGCCCGCGGATCCCCGCACATGGTTCTTACAGGTCGAATATCATTTCGAGTCCCAGAACATAACAAGAAGCGTGGCCAAGTTTAACATCGTAGCCGCGCAACTCACACCAGAGGTCGCTGGCGAGGTGCGAGACATTCTCGCCAAGAGGCCCCTAGAAAACCCCTATGAGACGTTGAAGACCGCCGTTTTGGAGCGAACGGCCATGTCAGAGCAAAATCGCCTCCGGAAATTACTCGCGACCGAAGAGCTTGGCGACAGATCCCCGTCGCAGTTCCTGCGACACATGCAGCAGCTCCTGGGGGATTCAGCCCACGTTGTTGAGCACTCATTCTTCCGCCAACTTTTCGTACAACGCCTTCCACCGCAGGTCCAACGAGTGCTGGCGGTGACGAAACCAGACATTTCGTTGAAGGACCTGGCGGATATAGCGGACAGGGTTTTGGACATAGAAACGCCACAAGTGGCCGGAGTCGCCTCACCACCCCCTCCCCCAACCGCGCCCGACAACAACTTGGTGGAGACCGTCGCGAAGTTGACCATCATGGTAGAAGGACTTTTTCGCGATGTACGCGGGTTGCAAACGCGTGAACGAAGCAGATCACGCGACCCTCAGCACCGCAACTCACGACCCCGTTCCCGTTCCCGCACCCCCGGTTCCAACGACGAACCGGGCGTATGCTGGTACCACAGGACATTCGGCGATCAAGCCCGGAAATGCACGGCCCCCTGTCTTCGGGCGGGAAACGTAGCAGCCGAGCATTAACGGCGTCTCATGCTCAAGGCTTCCACGCGTCCGCCTATTCTTCGTCACAGACGCCCATTCCAGATACGTTTCTTGGTCGATACCGGCGCCCAAGTCAGTCTCCCCCCCCCTCCCCACAAGAGCGGTTACATCCCAGTTGGGAGACTGAATTACACGCGGTGAACTCGACTCCATTCAAACATTCGGTCAAAATCCCTTACCCTCAACCTCGGACTTAGGAGAACCTTCCGTTGGGTTTTCTCATCGCCGACGTGCAACAGCCAATCTTAGGTGCAGATTTTCTGCAGCATTACGACTTAGGATGGACGTTAGACGCCGGAGACTCATCGACCACAAGACCAGCCTCAGCGTGCAAGGCGTTTTCTCCCGTACGTCAGCGCCTCCGCCAGTATATTCGGTGGCTCGCCCTGAGTCACCGTACGGTACACTACTGGCTGAGTTTCCATCGGTGACACGCCCTTGCAACCGCGAGGTGCCAGTGAAGCACATGTCTCCACTATATTCAGACTGCAGGACCCCCGAAGAATGCTCGTCCTCGACGTTTGGCTCCGGACCGTCTGCGCATCGCAAAGGCAGAGTTCGAACACATGATCGAACTAGGAATCGTCCGGCCTTCCAAAAGCCCTTGGGCCGCACCGTTACACATGGTCCCCAAGAAGACTGAGGGCGACTGGCGTCCTGTGGGCGATTACAGGGCGCTCAACACTTGCACAGTGCCCGACCGCTACCCTCCCCCCCTTCTGCACGATTTTGCCGCCAATCTCTCTGGGTGTACGGTTTTCTCCAAACTGAACCTCGTCAGGGCCTACCATCAAATCCCGGTAGCCCAGAGGACGTTCCCAAACCGCGATAATAACGCCCTTTGGGCTTTTCGAATACATCCGCATGCCTTTCGGCCTCCGGAACGCGGCACAGACTTTTCAGAGATTTATCGACGACGTCCTTCGGAGTCTCCCCTTCTGTTTTGCCTACATAGACGACCTCCTCATTGCCAGCAGCGATGAAGTGGAACATGTCAAACACCTTCGGCAGGTTTTCGCTCGACTCGATGAGTATGGAGTCGTCATCAACCCCAGCAAGTGCCAGTTTGGCGTCCCCGAACTGCAGTTCCTCGGTCATCAAATTACAGGCAAACGGTATCTCCCCCAACCCCCATAAGGTCGACGTCATTAAGGAATTTCCCCCCCCCACGCAAAGAAAACTGCGGGAATTTTTAGGTATGATAAACTTTTATCGCAGATTCATTCCCCATGGCGCGCACCTCCTCCGCCTTTGCATGCCCTGCTGCGCCCCTGCAGGAGGGGGTCCTCTACGTCAATTCCATGGCCTGAAGAGGCCCAGCGAGCGTTCGAGTCGGCTAAGTCAGCCCTCATTGATGCGACCCAGCTGTCTCACCCTCATCCTGACGCAGAAATCAGCCTCGTCGTGGATGCTTCTGACACTGCGGCAGGCGCCGTGTTACAACAAGCGTCAGGAGATGGTTGGCAGCCCTTAGCCTTTTTCTCACGCGCATTCAAACCAACGGAAACCAGATATAGCACTTTCGGTCGAGAATTGCTTGCGGTTTATCTGGCGACCAAACACTTCCGCCACTACTTAGAGGAAGAGAATTCATTATATACACGGATCATCGTCCGCTAACGTTTGCCATCAATTCCCAATCCGACCGGTATTCCCCAGGGAAATGAGACATTTGGACTACGTCTCACAATTCACTGGCGATCTTCGTCACATAAAAGCCATGCAAATACCGCAGCGGACGCTCTATCGCGAGTCACGATTAATGCGTCCCTTGTTCCCGCCAGCCGGTGACGTCATCGACTACGAAGCTATAGCAGAAGCTCAACGAGGAGATGAACTGCAACAGCTCTCAGTAGTGCATCCACGTCGTTACAACTGGAAAAATTCCATGCCTTCTCCTCACGGACCTCTCACGGTCGACGTTTCTACAGGATCACCCGTCCTTTCGTCCCCGAGAAATTCCGACGCGAAATTTTTAATAGGCTTCATTCTCTTTCTCACCCCGGAATTCGCGCGTCTCAGGCTCTCGTCCCTCTCGTTTCGTCTGGCCCAGCATCAACCGTGACGTCAGACGGGCCCAAGCTTGCATAAAGTGCCAGAAAGCAAAAATTCAACGTCACACGACGGCACCTTTAGCTGTTTTTCGCCCCCCCACGCACGTTTCGATCACGTACATCTGGACCTCGTCGGCCCATTTCCACACTCAGAGGTTACACGTACCTCCTCACCTCGTCGATCGATTCACGCGTTGGCCTGAGGCGATTTTTAAAAGAAAATTGGGTGAATCCTATAAAGGCATCCACACGCTGAAATCCGCCGCCCGCGCTTTCGTCAGTGGTTGGGTGTCCCGTTTCGGAGTCCATCAACAATCACTACTGACCGTGGTCGGCAATTCGAATCCGCTCTGTGGAAGAGCCTGACACAAATTTTAGGTTGTTCCCGGATTCGGACTACAGCATATAGGCCCATGGCCAATGGCCTCGTCGAGCGACTACACCGTCACCTGAAGGCGTCCCTAAGGATGACCACCACCGGCCCACGTTGGACCGACGCCCTTCCCCTTGTCCTCCTGGGAATTCGGGCAGCGCTCAAGGATGACCTGCAATGTACATCGGCCGAATTGGTGTACGGTACTCCTCTGCGGCTACCCGGCGAATTCTTCACTTCGTCAGGAGCACATCCTTCGGTGGACGGCAGCACGTACGCCGACGCCTTAAGGGCGACCATGCGCAATTTTCGTCCGGTTTCCCCGCGTCATCCCACTGCACGTCGCATTTTTGCCCCCGCCCGGTTGTCCTCCTGCACCCACGTCTTCGTCAGAAACGACACCATCCGTCCTCCCCTACAACATCCATACGATGGGCCGTTTCCTGTGCTGCGGAGGGGTGACAAAACTTTCATCCTCGACCGTGCGGGACGCAAGGACGTAGTGTCAATCGACCGCCTAAAGCCGGCGTACCTCGAGGACGACGCAATTTCCCCAACAGTTTCCCCACAACCGACTACAGCAGACACAATTCTCCCCATTTCCCCAACCCAAGAAGATGTCTCGCGCCCTCCCGCCAACGAAACACCGCCAGACACACGAACGGGTGTCCGTACTCGGAGCGGCCGCGTCAGTTTCGCCCGAAATGGTGATCCTTTTATCATCGTTCCTTCGTCTCTGAGAGGGAACTACTTGTAGCGGATCAACAAGAAATAGACCAACAAATCGACAGACATACTTTCTTTCCACGCTACCATAAAACAGTTTGGAACACACGTGGGCTAACAAACAATGGAAAGTCTGTTCCTTCACCAAGGCGTCTTAGTAATTGGCGTGAAGTTCTACGTCACAGGAATCTTATAAAAGAAAGCACCCACGCTCACTCACTCTCACTCCGGCGCTTCCATTCCGTTCGACTACTCTGTACGTTGTCATCCCTCATCAGTTGTAACCGGCTCAAGACCAAGGCTCACTTCAACACCACATTCAAGAAACGAAGCATCATTGGAAGTGACCACCAATACTGCCGCAGGAAACCCCAACGGCATCAGGAATTCCCCTTGGTCTCTTCATTACCGCATAAACCGGTTATCAAGCATCTTCGAGAGCACCGGCAAAGTTTGCAACACTACGAGAAGCATCCGCAAGGGACACATTGCGTGACTCGACGGCGAAAACTACAAGCCCAAATCACTCCACATCTGGTCAGCTTTTACCGCTCTACGAAGAACGATCGTCTACGAGACTCCATTAGGCCCATCATACCTCGACCTACGGAACGAACTTCCAAGAGACAACCACAACCGGGCCTACATCTCCAACGCAAAAAGGCCTAATCCACGACCCGACCAACGCGCGAGCGACCAGTTTCCAGAGGACGATCGACGACACTCACGGTATTCCTTTTCAACAATCCTTCCACGACGTCAAATCGTCCGGGTAAGCTAACTACATCATATTCTAAGTGTTCTTGAAGCCTACATTAGCCTACCGCCGAACAGCAGGCTACTCTCCCAAAGTGAGTAATTAAACATTCCCATTGACTCCCGTTAATAACGCAGTAGACCATTTTTCTCTACTGCAGGCCTAATTCATATACCGTGTATATTCCCTCAACTATCATTAGGCCGAACGGTAGGCCTGTCATCCAATTCAAGTGTCATTTTTATACCGTTATTTCCGCGTATCATCCGTTATTCTGTTCAATTCACATATTTACGTGTTAACTAAACATTCTCTTGACGTAATCACTTAACATCACATAATGTTCTTGTATATAAATGATATTTGTGCAAGCATTACAATCCATTATAATTAGGCCGCATCAATTATTCCTTGAGCATCCATACAATCATTTAGCCTACTTAATCAGTGTCATGTTTTCCATTCAATGTACCAAACGCACGTGCATTCTTTATAGCAATTATTAGGCCCATTCAATATTCTATGTTGCATGCCATTACATACCATCGATGAGTACTGTACATTACATATTACCTCAATTAAGCTATTAACATTTCATTTTATTACCTAGGTCTATGCCATAAGCATAACATAAACTACCAATTAATTACTGTCAATTCTTTGTTATACCACCGTGAATAAGTAACGGTACCATTGTACAAAATAAAGTACCGAGGCTTATTCTATTTAGAGTACCAAAACGTACGCGTTCACGTTGTCATTAATAGGCCTCTTTCACAGATCATTTATGCATAATCTGTAGTTTCCCTAAACGGTGTATTACATAACCTATTTGTTATATTATTACGTGCATGCATTAATTTTGTATTTACCATCTCATATTTCAGGTTGTGTCCCATTTTGTATAACATTAAGCCTCACATAAACGAGCGCATTTCAAAGGTGTCCCATTTTGTATACCATTAAGCCTCACATAAACGAGCGCATATTTCAAAGGTCATTATCGAACTGTTAAGCTTTCAAGTCAGTCTTACCATTGTATTTTCACTGTGAAAATTAATATAAATATTTTCTTAATTAAACTACACAAAACATAAGGTGTCTTTTATAACCTTAACTTAATTTGCTTTGGGCGTAAACCAAAGCTGGTGCCTTAATCAATCGTTGCATACAATTAAATCATTATCACCTTAAACGGCTAAAACTAGGTCCACTATATATATATATATATATATATATATATATAGATAGATGAATGAATGAATAAGTCTTTATTTATAAAATAAATACAATTTTACACTTTTTGTTAAATAATTAATTTTAACAAATTTTAACATAATTAAATAATTTGAAATTGGACTATTTCTTTCATTTAATTTGCCCCTTAAGCGTTACGCTTCACTCTTAATTAAAGATAAAACATCACTTCAGTTATTAATTATTAATTAATTATTAATTAATTAATTAATTAACAATATATAAATCATAAAGGAGAAATTTTAATTACTTTCACATACATGAACGAACAAAGGATCATCTGAAGTTCAGGGCCTCCATGTATTCTTGTTTTTTGCTTTACAGTACCAAATATATTAATAAATTAAACTGAATGCCCGGTTAGGTCAACTGTGCGCCCTTGACGATTGGTTTTAAGTCGTGATATTTTCGTTAGTTTTAACGAAGATATTTGATAATTGAGGCTGGGGGCCCTAATCTTCAGATGATCCCGAACAAGTAGCTGAAAATTAAACCATTAATTTAAGTCCTCGTGAAAGTATTTATCTCTTACTTATTTACATTTATAAATTTATTTATTTCTAAAATAAATATTACAGTATTACAATCTTTGGATCACCTGAAGATCAGGGCCCCCACCGGGCCCACTGTTCTTTAATTAGTTTTATAAGGCTAACTAACGAAAATATCACGACTTAACCTAACCAATCGTAAGGTCAACTGTACGCCCTTGACAAATGGTTAGGTTAAGTCGTGATATTTTCGTTAGTTAGCCTTATAAGGTTAACTAACGAAAGCTGGGGGCCCTGATCTTCAGGTGATCCCAATTTTTGTTATGTTACACTAATACAATATTACAGTTTCCGTTGTATTACAGTAATACAAATAATACTGTCAATCGGACTATTTATTTTATATAATTTGTCCCTCGAAACATGATATATATAAGTCACGTTTAAATTATGATTAATGCACAAACGAACTAATAGTGGAAATACAGTATTTATTAACCTTACTATTATAGATGTGAAACAAATACAAAGTCATTATTGAAGATATTATACAATACAGTACAAAGAATTCAATGTTACACAATAAAAAAGCAAATAATAAACAAGCAATGTACATTTAATCCTAGATTAGACACGAAAAATGAACAAGTAATAGAGTAATGTACATTTAATCTTATTTTTTATTAGTACGTATTCCAATTATTAATCGAGATTTCAACTTGTTTTTGAACGAATTTACATTCGAAATATTTTTTATGTTAGCATTTAAATTAATCCATAGTTTCAGTCCATTAGAAAATGGGTAATTTTTGAGATGAAGACGCTCTAAATTGAGGAATAACATGGTTTGATATATTTCTGGTCTGATATTAGTGGATTTCTTGATGAGTTATAAAATATTTATTTAACAAATGTAAGTTAATGATTTTGTTCTTACACTTATAAATGAAAATAAAATGTGCCAATTTGATTACATCCATAGGCTTTAGTAGGTTTAGCTTTTTAAATAATGCACTAGAATGATCATGGAAATTAACATCAGATAATAGCCTAATTGCTCGTTTTTGGATGACAAAGATACTACTTAAAGCGTTGTTAGCAGAATTTTCTCATAAAAGGGTGCACAACTTATATAAGGCAGAAGAAGAGTATGATACAGGGTTAATAAAACCTGTTTCGGAACTACGTGTCTAAGTTTAAACATTATAGCAACACTCCTTGAAATCTTTTTTTGAGATATAGTTTACATGATCATTCCATTGCACATTCTTGTCTCGCATTACACCAATAAATTTTGTTACAATACATTCCTTTACAGCGATTTCATCAACATTTAATTTATCAAGAAAACACAATTCGGTGCTCTTCCAATATGTGCTCTACCTTAAAATTTACATTCCAATACGTGATCTACCTTAGATTATTCGGATTAGCAGCAGGTACGTTAGTTAGCCTTATAAGGCTAACTAACGAAAATATCACGACTTAACCTAACCAATCGTCAAGGGCGTATAGTTGACCTAACGATTGGTTAGGTTAAGTCATGATATTTTCGTTAGTTAGCCTTATAAGGCTAGTTTCACGGTAGAGCACGTATTGGAATATGGTAGATCACAGTTTCGCGGTAGAGCACATATTGGAAGAGCACCCACAATTCGTTATTAGAAGAAATTATTAAATTAATTTTACTGGTGTTGGTTTACGTCGTCGTCGTCGTTGGCCTAGGCAAGCTACGGCTTGGGACCGTAGCGCATCTATCCGGTATAGGTTAACCTGGATGATGTAGCCATAAGCACTGCCGCTAGTTAAGTGCCAACCAGTGATTATCTCACTAGCCGTATTGAGTCCGTTAGGCGAAACTGCGACAGTACCAAAGGTGGAAAATATAACCTTTGGTTTTCTATTATTTATTTGTAAAATGAATTTATAACTATTCCGAAATTCAAGACTGTAAAATTAACATTTATCTTGAAACTAAAATAAGAGTATTCACTACACACTCCCCCACCAGAGAGGAAGTTCAAAGAGTTCCGAACGACACAGATTTCCGCTGAACCTTTTTGGTAGCTACTTGTACCTCACTTAAGGTTGATTCCAAAAACGCAGGCTTAAGACGATCGATAGAAACCTTGTCGACCTTGGAACCGCGCTGGATGAGGAATGATTTGCGCGTACGTCGGAGAACTTCATAGGGTCCGTCATATGAACATTGGAGAGGCCGTTTTGGGACAGGTACACGAACGAAAACGTGGGTGCAAGACTGGAGGGCTGGGGAAACAAAGATGTTCTGTTGGCTAGTCACTCCGGGGTCACCAATTGTTGGTTTACGTCGTCGTCGTCGTTGGCCTAGGCAAGCTACGGCTTGGGACCGTAGCGCATCTATCCGGTATAGGTTAACCTGGATGATGTAGCCATAAGCACTGCCGCTAGTTAAGTGCCAACCAGTGATTATCTCACTAGCCGTATTGAGTCCGTTAGGCGAAACTGCGACAGTACCAAAGGTGGAAAATATAACCTTTGGTTTTCTATTATTTATTTGTAAAATGAATTTATAACTATTCCGAAATTCAAGACTGTAAAATTAACATTTATCTTGAAACTAAAATAAGAGTATTCACTACACTGGTATTTAAGAAGAGTTTATTGGAGGTCAACTATTTCATTATTATTATTATTATTATATATATGCGCCTCGGTGGTGTAGTGGTTAGCGTAGCTGACTACGAATCCATCGGCCCCGGGATTCAGACCCGGCAGGTGGCGCGCAGCAAAACCCAGCTGTTCATCCTTCTACACCATAAAAAAAATTGGTTGGTAGATAAATGGGCACCCTGGGTAGCCTGGGGCACGGACAAAAACTCACTGGACAAAAACTCACTGGACAAAAACTCACTGGACAAAAACTCACTGGACAAAAACTCACTGGACAAAAACTCACTGGACAAAAACTCACTGGACAAAAACTCACTGGACAAAAACTCACCGGACAAAAACTCACCGGACAAAAACTCACCGGACAAAAACTCACCGGACAAAAACTCACCGGACAAAAACTCACCGGACAAAAACTCACCGGACAAAAACTCACCGGACAAAAACTCACCGGACAAAAACTCACCGGACAAAAACTCACCGGACAAAAACTCACCGGACAAAAACTCACCACTTAAATGCAAACGAGGACAAAAACTCACCAGACAAATGTTTTTGCGAAATACATACACTCTAGTCTAAATCTTAAGATCTTAAGATCTCAAGATTTTAGACTCATTGTACATAATTACTCTTCATCTTTCAAATTGTTCATCTTTCAAATTGTTCTGTTTTTAACCAACCAACCAATATTAATTTTTCACCAACCTACCAATCTTTCGTTATAAATTAATACCCAGTTAGGTCAATTGAATGCCAGGTTAGGTCAATTGAATGCCCAGTTAGGTCAATTGTACGCCCTTGGCGATTGGTTAGGTTAAGTCATGATATTTTCGTTAAAAACACATTAATTATTTAAAGTGCTCTAACATGTTTGTTTTTCATTTCTCCAAAAAAAGAAAGTTATTTTTGAAATCAGTGACCAAAACTACATTAGTATACTGATTTGGTTAAAAACAGAACAATTTAAAAGATGAAGAGTAATTATCTACAATGAGTCTAAAATGTTAAGATCTTGACTAGAGTGTATGTATTTCTCAAAAACATTTGTCTGGTGAGTTTTTGTACTCTTTTGCATTTAAGTGGTGAGTTTTTGTCTGGTGAGTTTTTGTCCTGGATTCGCGTAGCCTAGTGGTTAAGACGCAAGGCTACTGGTGGGGCGTGGTTCGGATTCCACGTTAAACTGTAGGTCTAAGGTGGAGTGACAAGCTTGATCTTCGTCAGAATGAACAATTCGGACGGAAATTAAACCATGGTTAACCAAGGTTATATATATATATGTATATATAACGTGATTCAAAAGTCTTGCCTCATAGATGTTTTTCTGTACATTTTTCTAGTTTCCAGATGGGCTTATAGATATGAGAGGTATTCGAACTCCATTCTTTGCATACAAAGACAGTTCAATACAATGGCTTAAACTGGGATAAACCCTTTTCAGAGTCTCGAATAAGCATTGCTCACGCTCAGCAAGTTTTCCTTCAGCTGTTGAATATCCCGCGGACGCTTTTCATAAAGACTGGACTCAATGTGACGTACAGCAACATGCAAAAGGACCAATTCAACCTTTTCTTGAGGTGTATGCATTTCCGTCATTGTTGCTGATTTTCTGGGAAAAAAAATACGTACATATAAGGGAGGACTTTTCAATCACCTGATACATTACACACATGTGTAATACATATATATATATATATATATATATATATATATATATATATATATATATATATATATATATATATATATATATATATATATATAGTATATATATATATATAATGTTATAATGTTTCAGACCAACAAAGACCCTAGGATCCACTCATGGCTGGTCTACCTAACTGTGTTCGTAATTGTGTATTGTGCATGTCCTCCGTGGTGGCGGAGGGGACCTACAATTTTACGTGGGTTCCGAACCACAAAGCCTTAATTTTACTACCTTAAACTATACCCAATCTATCAACATATGCGTCTAATCGATTTTTAAACATGTTTATAGACGTGCTACTAATTACTTCTACCGGCAAACTATTCCACTATTTACTATTCTATGCGTAAAAAAGTTTTTGGCAACTGCTGTCTCGAACCTTCTACTTGTCAACTTACACCCGTTATTTCTAGTCCTATTATATTGAGATATTTCGAAAAAGCTATCTCTATCTACGTTATCGAACCCATTCATAATTTTGAAAACCTGGATTAGATCACCCCTTAGCCTCCTAGTCTCGAGTGTAGTCAATTTTAACTCCTTAAGCCTATCCTCGTACGACTTTGACCTAAGCGACGGAATCATCTTAGTTGCTCGTCTTTGAACTCTTTCGATTTGTCTATATCTTTGCGCATATGCGGATTCCAAAATTGGATCGCGTACTCCAAATGGGGTCTAACTAATGATTTATAAAGAGGAACTATAATATCGCGCGATTTGTACTCAAAATTCCGAGCTATAAAACCTAACACTTTGTTCGCTTTATTGACCGCTGCTGTACTTTGTTTCGCTACTTTTAAATCACCAGTGACTATAACTCCTAAATCTTTTTCCTGCTCTACGCTTGTTAACTCCTTCCCTGACATACTATACGCAAAATTACCGTTACGCGAACCTATATGTAAAATTTTGCACTTATCGACGTTAAATCTCATTTGCCATGTGACTGACCAATCAACGATTTTATTCAGATCTTCCTGGATTTTACCTCTATCTTCGTCATTAATCGCCCTACCACCCAGCTTCGTGTCATCCGCAAACTTTGAAACTGTACTGACTAGGCCGACATCTAAATCGTTAATATATATAAGAAAAAGCAAGGGGCCCAATACAGAACCCTGAGGAACGCCACTCGCTACATTAGCCCAACACGACTCCGCTCCATCAACGACCACCCTCTGTTTCCTACCTCGCAACCACTCTTCTATCCAATTTATTACTACACCCCTGATTCCATGAGCCTTAGTTTTTTCAATGAGTCTTTTGTGCGGTACGGTGTCAAACGCTTTTTGAAAATCTAAATACACTACATCAACCGCCCGATGACTATCGTAAACGTCAACCACGCTTTGAAAAAATTCTAAAAGATTAGTTAAGTCAAGTGCTGCGTATTTCTAACTAAGTTATGCAATTCTAAGTGTTCGACTATACGATCCCTAATTATTGATTCCAGTAGCTTACCTACAACAGACGTTAAACTGATTGGCCTATAATTTCCCGCCGCACCTTTATCGCCTTTCTTAAAGATAGGTGTTACGTTTGCTAACTTGAAATTATCTGGTACGCACCCCTCAGAAATAGACGCATTAAAAATCTTTGTTAGCGGCACAACAATGCTATCTTTTAATTCTTTTAGTTGTATGGGATATATGGAATCCGGCCCCGGTGATTTACGCATTTTCATTTTATCAATATAGCGCATTACCTCCCCTTCACTAACCACAATATTATCCAAAATATTACCATTATCAAAAGGTATTATGTCTATGACCGTAGGGATATTCGTTACATCTTCTATAGTAAAAACTGACGTAAAAAATTCGTTTAGCAAGGTAGCCATTTCCTTGTTTTCAGAAACTAGATCTCCGTTAACATTTTTCAACGGCCCCAAGACACTTTTTACTGGATTTCTATTGTTGACGTATTGAAAGAATCGCTTGGGGTTTTCTTTACCGTCACGAGCTATGGAGATTTCAAATTCGCGCTTGGACTTTTTTATTACACTTTTCGCTTCACGCCTTAGAGATATGTAGTTGTTTCGTAACCACAAATTGTCTTTATCGCACTTATGTAGCCTATAAGCCCTATCTCTACTCTTTATAATGTCTCCTACTCTAGAAGTAAACCACAAGGGCTTGTTGTTTACTTTCGCACGCTTAATTTTGTACGGTACACATTCCTCATTTATAGTCCTAAATACTGTTTCAAACGATTCCCACATTAGTTTTGCGTTGGAGATCCCCATTACGTTTTCCCAATTGACGTGTGACAATTTATTTCGAAATTTACAAAAGTCTGCGTGCTGGAAGTTAGGAATTTTAGTCGAGTTAGCTGGTTTCGAGTGACTTACTGAGAGGACAAACTCTACCATATTGTGATCGCTATTGCTTAACGGTTCTATTACTTGAAGATCAGTAATTAGCCTATCATCCGTAGTTATTACTAAATCTAAAATACTGTCCAACCTCGTAGGTTCCCCAACCTTTTGAATAAGAAAGCTATCCTCGAGAAAATTAACTAAACGATTACCTTCCGCGTCTCCCTGCATTGTATCGTAATTCACGTTGGCGCAATTAAAGTCACCCATAACTAAAGCCTGCTCACTACCTATTATTCTCTTTAGTTCACGATATAACGCTTCGTCCGTATCAGCTGTTTGATTAGGGGGCCTATATATAACCGCAACAAGTTTGAAATCGTTCAATTTAAGTTCTGCTATAGTCGAATCTATCGGTTCTGGAATTGTGTGCTTTACTTCTATAACGTTCGCAATATTATCTTTGATATACAACATAACACCGCCTCCTCGCCTACCTATTCTGTTTTTAACAAAAAGTCTATAACCTCTAATTTGATACTCCCCTACAAAGTCACGTGTTTCAGTGCTAAGCCACGATTCATTTATCGCAATTAAATCATAGTCTTTACAAGCAATTAAAGAAAAAAATTCGTTTATTTTATTTCGTAGGCTACGAGCATTTAAGGATAGAACCTTCAAATTGTTTGTAATTGCGACACCTTCGCGAGCGCAGGGGAAATTTGTGGAAATTACGCTGGGACCGTTCGAGTTACGGCAGCCTGAAAAGAAGAGACAGTATTATGAAATAGTCTTCCTAAACGCGCAGCTCCAACGTCATTAAGATGAAGTCCATCTCCGAGGAACAAGTCCCTCCTGCCGTAGAAACTGTTCCAAAAATTCGCAAAATGCACTCCTTCCTGTTGGCAAAGAGACTTTAGGTTATTGTTATATAGGTCGCCTTGCTGTAGAAATCGTACGTTGGATAATTCGAGGAAGTATACCTGTTAAAACAATCTTAGTTTTTTCCTTTAGTCGCTCTAGTAAGTTTAAACGTTATTAGTACCGACATGAATAACATACGTTGTGTCCTCGAGGTACCGTCTGTAAAATGGTCAACACTATTAGTTATATCCTCCACCCTTGCACCAGGGTAGCAGTAACGGCGCCTACGACGAGGGTTTCTCCCACAGAATTCCTCGAGCTGCCCTCGAACAATGGAATCGCCAACGAGTCGTATTTCCGGTTCATCAGCATCTTCGAAACCTAAAACAGAAAACTTATTGTTTGTTATTACTGGTAGACAAGTCTTAGGTTTTCTCAATGGGGCTCCATTACGCACTCGAACGAAGGGTTGGGAACTAGGGGAAGAGAGAGGGCTATTAGTACTATTTATATTATTAGTAGAAACTGAGGCAGGAGGGGTCGTAACTGGAGTCTCAAGGGATTCTAATTTTGCCGTCAGGAGCATCACGCTTTCTTCAAGCCTCACTCTGGCCTCCCTCTCACGTTCTAACTCGTTCCTCAGGACTTCCATGCTTGAGCACCACCTGCAAACTAACTGTTCATTATTATTAGCCATTGTAAACGCGTAAGCGGCAAATTTCCCTTCACAGCGCTGCAAATACTTGACGGGGGTGCCATGCTTTTAATTAGTTAAAAAAACAAAAAAACGAGCGTTTGGAAATTAATAAATTACAACGTAGGTCTACGCGCTGCTTATTGTGCCGTCACCTGCGCAAACCCGCAAAAAATGTTCTTGAAACGCAGAAACTGGTTCTTGTAACACAAATTTATACTAAATGAATATATAATTAAGCTACCGACGAAGGATCTGTAAAAGAAAAAGTATTAATAAAACTTATCTGTCTATTCGACCGATTTTTTTCGTTTTCTCCCACGGTGGGTGACCACATTCTACTTGATCCCCCGAATGAAGGGAAAAGAACCTTATGAAACCTCGTTTCCTGATAGATTTGAAAACAAAAAAGGCAAACCAAGGGAATTTCAACCTTATGAAACTTCGCTTAGTAATAGATTCGGGAAACAAACAAAGCAAGCCACGTTCACTAGCCTTGGTTTAATCAAATAATATAGTAATGAATAAAGTCAATAAATGAAATATATTTGTTAATGATGATTAGTAACACGAAGTAATTTATTTAAGAATGCACCAAACACTATTTTTTTTAAAGACACTTCAACGAAAACCACTTATTCAATTGGCAACACTGGACACTCAATAAAACACGTCTGTTCACAAGGAAAGACTGATCACATATATATATATATATATTATATATATACACGGTGAACCAAAAGTAGGTGGACAGTAGGTTGAATACGGTTTGTGTTATATTATATTATAACTATGGTGTTCATTATAACTATGGTGTTTGTTTATATTATATTAAATATATAACTAAATTTATTTAAATTTTATTTGTATTATAGTATACAAAAAAATTAAATATGTATTCTCAAAATAAACGTTATCATTTACTGTCCACCTACATTTGGTTCACCTATATTATATATCTTCCCTACCTTTCACCCATCTGCAGCATCCTGCCTCATTTGTGGGATTTGGTGGAGGAGGGAATTGGTTTCCGACCTCCTTCTGGAGGTTCCTCAGTTCTTTTGGCAGAACATTAAAAAGTTTCGGGGCTCGTATTCCGAGGGTATCTTTCATCCTCGTTTTCATGGCTCCCTCTCATCCACCGCATTTGGGACAGTATATATATATATATATATATATTATATATATATATATATATATATATATATATATGGATGAATGAGAAAGGGCAGATTTTGTACGGTCCCAGCTGCGGTGGGACAAGAAGCCATGAAAACGAGGATGGAAAATACCCTCAGAATACGGGGCCCAAAGCTTTTCAATGTCCTTCCAAAAGAAGTGAGGAATCTCCAGCACACCAACCTGAATAACTTCAAGAACCAGCTGGACAGATTCTTGTGCAAAGTCCCTGACCAGCCATGCGTGGCTGGCTACGAGGGCAGGAGGCGATCAGAGAGCAATTCCCTCCTTCACCAAGTCCCGCAAATGAGGCGGGATGCTGCAGAGGGGTCGACCGCAGGTCGATCCTGAACCGTCGTTCAAACTCAACAAAAGTAAACAAAAGTAAGTAAGTAATATATATATATATATATATATATATATATATATATATATATATATACACACACACACACACACACACACACAAAGTGGGCACTTTTTTCACTGTGCCAACAAAATCACAATTTCAAGAATAACTAAATGAAACGGAAATCTTATTACACACTGTATATTGTTTTAAAATGAGTGGTTTAAATCGGATACATAGTCTCTTTACAAATTCAACTTGAACAATAGTTGTTAAAAAATAAAGTTAACAAGGAGGATAATTAGGGATTTAACTGGACATTAAAGTAATTTACAATGAACAAAAATAAAATTGAATAAAAAACATTAACACAACAAGTGTTCAATATGTCCTCCATCATTATCAATGACTAAATGTAGTCTTGTGCGCCACTGGCGAACTACTGTACAACTGCTGTATAGATCGAGCTCATTCCATGTTGTTAAATACACTAGTAGTATGTGTGCAAAAATGCCGAGAAGGTGGGGGGTGGCAGTGCTAGTGAGAGGAAAAGAAAGGAAAGAGGGAGAGGGGAGGGGAAAAGAGGGGAGGAACAGGGAAAAGCAAGAATTTTAATCTCACTTGGGAGCGATAATATAAGTGGGAGTCCTCAAGAACTGTGCTATATGCTAACACTCGGCCTAGGCAAACTTTTTCGTCTTTGCTTTTCATCTGGTACTTTTCCTTCTTGCTGGAAGTTCGCTTTCATTCAAACCGTCCCAAAGAAGAGTAACCGCTCTCAATCCTCCAACTATCGTCCAATTGCTTTGATTTCTTTCCTTTCCAAAGTTTTTTTAATCTATCCTTAATAGGAAGGTTCTTAAACACCTCTCTTCTCGCAATCTTCTTTCAGATCGTCAGTATGAGTTCCGCAAGGGACGCTCTACTGGCGATTTTCTTGCATATCTCTCTCACTCTTGGTCATCCTCCTTTCGGAATTTCGGTGAAACTTTTGCTAATGTGCTAGACATATCGAAAGCTTTTTGATAGAGTGTGGCACAAATCTTTAATTTCCAAACTGCCCTCCCTCGGTTTCTATCTTTCTATCTGTGCCTTCATCTCTAAGTTCTTTTCTGTCCGATCTATAGCTGCGGTTGTAGATGACCGCTGTTCTTCTCCTAAAGCTATCAACAGTGGTGTTCTTCAGAGTTCTGTCCTGTCACCCACTCTTTTCCTTTTATTTATTAATGATCTTTTAATCCGTACTTCGTGTTCTATTCACTCCTATGCTGATGATTCCTCTCTTCACTTCTCCACCCGCTTCACAAAGCGTCCCTCTCAACAGTCACTCTATGATTCGCGTAGGACGGCTGTGGAACACCTGACCTCTGATCTTTCTACTATATCTGATTGGGGCAGAGAAAACCTTGTGGCTATCAGTGGCTCAAAAACTCAGTTCCTCCATCTGTCTACTCCTTATAATCTTCCACACAACTATCCCCTTACCTTCAAGTTTTCAACAATACACAATCCTTCCTTCTCTTCATATTCTTGGCGTTTCCTTTTGTCGTGATCTTTCCAAGAAAGATCACACATTCCCTCTTTCCAAAACAGTTTCTAAGAGGTTAGTGTCCTGTACCACCTCCGCAGTTTCTTCACCCCCACTCAGTTGTTGTCTCTGTACAGGGGTCTTGTCCGCCCCTGTATGGACCATACTTGACCGAGTGGAATCAAAGGCTTTTCGTCTCATCAGTTCCCCGCCTCTTATTCACTGTCTTCAATCCCTCTCTCTTCACCGCAATGTTGCCTCACACTCTTTACTATCGCTATTATAACGGATACTGCTCTTCTGAACTCTCTAACTGCATGCCTCCTCCTTTAAGGAGAGCATGCAGCACCATACTTTCTACACTTTCTTATTCCTTTTCTGTCCAACACTCTAATGCAGGGGTTAATTTGTATTTTCAATCTTTCATCTATTCCATGGGTGAACTGTGGAACAATCTTCCTCAATCCATCTTTCCCCCTGTCTATGATCGCCAATCTTTCAAACGCAGAGTGTCTAGGCATCTCCAAGTCCATGGAGCTTGATTTTGGCTCTCTTCTCCTATGGTGGCGGGGGAGCGCTTTTGCAGGCATTCGCCCTTGGCCCCTCCTTCCTGCATGAAAAAATCATCATATACAAATATAGGCTGCTCCGCTATCCAGAAATCAGTGGGTTCTACTAAGTCATGCTAATTTTCTGCAAAATTGCCTAATTGGATTTTTTTTTTACAGATAAGTAACTTTCATGTACAATTTTCTTAAAATCGGAATTTTGAAAATAGCGTATTTTTCAGTCAATAAAATATCTTGATATACGATTTTTTTAAACTTGTAGGAAAAGTAGTCCATTGATTAAACTTTCCAAAAATGTATTTAGAAAAAATTTTAGGACAGTAAAAAATTATGGGATGCAAAAGGTGAACCACGTCACACGTTTTTTTGTAATTTCAAGTTCAAAACATGAACTCGCGATTTCAATCTTTTATTTGATATTTTGAAAGAATTATTTCTGTGTTTTATAGTTTTTTAATACTATAAAAGTTATGGACTAGATCCGTTTGTAAATATGTAACATGAATAAGTATTAAATTGCAATAAACTTCAACATCCATTTCAAACTTGGACGCACACGCGCGCGCGCACACACACACACACACACACACACACACACACACTATAAATGGCATACAAATATACAATGTGTGAAAGACTGGAACAAAGAAAACTGATTTTTAGCCACAAACAAGAACGAAACTTTAACTTCAGTTTGCGTTCCATATTTTTCAGCTTTAAATTCGTAAGAGTTTTTCATCTTTTGGCACCGTAACAACATTCTATAAAATCTTTTACTTTTTATTCTAAATTTTATTAGTCATTTAGAAATTTTGTCTCAATAATTAAATGTTTGTATGGCGCCATTTATAAAATATTTAAGTTTTTAATTCCATTATTTATATGCTAATGTGTAATGTTTTTGTCCCTTTTACAGAACATTGTAACTGAAGTCTATAAGAGTGTGACCTAAGTTATACAACAAAGATTCATTTTTAACAAACTTCTTTTCATTTTAGTTTTATAGTTATTTGTTTTAATAATAACCAAATATATATACTATTAAGTTTATAAATTAACAAATGCTATTGAAATAAAGTTGTGAAGAGTGAATAAGCTTTAAATAACTTCTTTTTTTTTTTTTTTTTGCTAATATATAGTGTCATGGCCACCAGATTTTTGGCAAAGTTGAAATAATCAAAATTCCGCCCATTTCAATGACGTCATACCAATATTTTCTAATGCTGGATATTTTTTATGGATATACGTCTTGATGTTATTCCAACTTTAAAGTTTACTGGAAAGTCTTGTGCTGAAGGTGTGTCTAAAGACATTTAATAGAATTAATGCGAAATGAGAGTGAATTGATAGCATATTTGCAGTTTAAGCGATGGATAAAATATTCACTGATTTGTACAAAATGTTGAACGAAGTTTGCAGTTTGTATAAAAATCGTCAAAGATTTGATAATAAAAACCCACTATAATAGACAGAGTTTATTTCCACAACAGTTTCGATGCCCACTGGCATCCTCTTCGGGTGGATACAGAAAAACGAATCCACCCGAAGAGGATGCCAGTGGGCACCGAAACTGTTGTGGAAATAAACTCTGTCTATTATAGTGGGTTTTTATTATCATATTTTGACTTTCACGTAGAAAAAAGTGAAGTTTTTTCCGTTAAAGATTTGTTAGATTAGGTGTTGGAAGAAATCTGAATTTAAACTAGGGTTTTCGAAAGATAATAGATAGTTTAATAAGTTTCATTTTAGTTATAGTAAAACTAATTAAGAAGTTCTGCGGAGCAGACATTCTGGTACTTTCCTGTTATCTCGGACCCCAGACTTTTTGCTGAAAATATCACAACTTAACCTAACCAATTCTTAAGGAGGATCTTTTCGGTTTTAGGTCCGGCATTGGATTTTTTCCATGTTTTTGGTATAGATGTAGATTTTTACGCTGATTCCATTTCCGCAATCCGTTTCTTGGAGAAATAAACAGGAAAAAAGTTATGTGCAAGTTTATTACGTTTACAGGTTTCCAGAACACAGAACGGAACACAAACCAAAGTTTGCTACTAGCCAAACTGCGCAATATCATTCAGTATTTGGCGCACTAGATCTTTGCCTGCGTGTCGGTGACGTCATAGAAACTCGCAGAGATACGAGTAGATCATGGAACGGTGCGTACCACACCGGCGCTTGTTACCGCGTTTGAGTTGGTTCCACGTCGAATCTATCCGTTGCGTGTGCGCTCCATTTGAAGGGTCCAGGAAGTTTTCGCTGTGGTTCACTGTTTTGTTATGAAAAAACATATGAATATACAAACAGAAGTAGGTTAGGTTTGGGTAGGTTAGGTTAAGTATAGGTGGATATTTAAATACAAGTTTTGGGCCATAACATTTTTCGTGTTTATTTCTCCAAGAAACGGATTGCAGAAATGGAATCAGCGTACAAATCTACGTCTATACCAAAAACATGGAAAAAATCCAATGCCGGACCTAAAACCGAAAAGACCCCTTAAGGGTATACAATTGACCTAACAGTATTTCTTGTATGTCCATAATGAGACTTTAAAAGATTATTAATAATAATAACAGAAAAACCGGTGCTTTCCAGTTAGATCAACTGTATGCCCTTAACAATTGGTTAGGTTAAGTTGTGATATTTTCGGCAAAAAGTCTGGGGTCCGGGATAACAGGAAAGTACCAAAATTCTTATTAAAGTCGTTACGGATGTTATTATTTACATTTCTGTGGAACAGAAATCTAATTGTGTTTGCTCAAGTTAACTGTTTATGAGCGTTTGTCCCCAGCGAAATTAAAAAAATTCTGCCTTCAGCTTTCACCCCAAATTATAACCTAAAGATGATGTTTATTACATCCTCAATTTAAAACTAAGAGAGGTATGAACTTGAAATTTTGAAATGGCAGCATTAGTTTGTGTATGAAGAATTTTTTTTTTTTTTTTCATTTGTATCACTTTTGCTCTGGCGCGAATTTTTTTACCTATGGTAAAAAAAATTATGGGAATCAGCTGGTTCGGATAAATTCCGGAGAAGGTTATAGTTCCGACACTTCCACCAAGTTTCATAAAGATCTGATTAAAAGCGAAGGCTGTAGCCTTCACCGTGAAATAATAACAATAATAATAATAATAATAATAATAATAATGATAATAATAATGAAAGGGATTTTCTGATGGAAGACCGCGGAACGGTGTTGCGGTACTTTTTATTTTCAAGATACATGAAAATTTTTTGACTATTTTCATTCCGATTTTATTGATTTATTTATTTATTTATTGCGGGAAGGGGTTACATATCAAAAATTTAGGAAAAGGAAGGAGGATTTTATGGGGATTGGAATGGTCAAGGAGAGGGGCAGCAACTGGCAAAGGTTGTAAAAACTTTATAGCAGAGTTTCGGAACCTTTCTTTCTATAAAAATAAAACACCGATAATAATAATAATAATAATAATAATAATAATAATAATAATAATAAAAACTATAACTATTTCAGTAAGAATTTCTGCTCTTAACCACGAAAGTCACAATATTGGTCAAACTTACAACGTAAACTCTCGTCTCCTGCTTCACCTCTGATCTTCCCCTTCAGTCTCTGTCTGGAAAGGGGCTTCACTATTGTTGGGTTTCTTTTACAAAGAGAGACATTTAAATACCCGTGTGTGTGTGTGTGTGTGTGTGTGGTGTGTGTGTGTGTGCGCGCGCGCTTTGGAGCGATGACTATCCGAAAAATATCGCAAATCTCGAAATCATCTTCTTACAATGAATTTTCATCTATTCCACGTTTGAATATACGATACTATCGGAGTATCTGCATAGAACGTTTTATAAAATTTTATTATATACAGTATATATATATATATATATAGTATATATATACTGTATAATATTGCTTATATACCAATATAACTAATAATAATTAGCACATTTTGTCGTTTTTGTAAGGAAAAATTATTCATGTGCTTTCATCTCGGACTCAGTACAAAATTTAAAAAAAAAATTAACAAAACTAAAATGTAAAGTATTTTTATAAATGTTCTTTCCAAACTGTAAACTATTTATGTATTAGCAGAGGCCCGCAAACATTTGCGATCAAATTAGTATCTTTATTGCAACATTACTTCTTTAAATACACGATTTCCAGTTATTCTTTCACCAAAGACTTTAATAGAATCAAAACTACTTTAGAAAAGACTATATTCCTAAGCCTATTTTTACACATAGACAGCTTTATGTAAATGCAAAATTTGCGGTCAAATTAGTATCTTTATGAAGGCAGCTCGAGAGCAATGCAGCAGAATTATCAAGACGCTATGGCAATTTAAGGAAATTTGGGAATTTGGGATTATTTATTACGTTTATTCGCAATCCAAAATGGACTGAAATCGCTGAAAGCATTGACGTTTATCAAAGACCAGAACATAGGCCACATATTGTTGCAAGAATTTTTCAAATGAAACTAAAAGAGCTGCTTCAGGATTGAACAATAAATGCTGACAACTGATGCGGGTCATTGCTATAACTCCTCTATTTATTATTATTATTATTAATGGCATTCAAACCTTCGACTTTAGTGTCTTCGCTTCGCTTAAAGGGAGCAAAATATATATATTATATATATATATATATATATATATATATATATCTATATATATATATATATATATATATATAATATATATATATATGTTAAACACAGACCGTGCATGGAACAAGGAACTCTTCTGGGACAATTAAATCCACTATAGTCCGAATAAGTAATGGTAAATGACAAATACCATAGTTTTTCTTTTTCATGATGCTAGCCCGACGTGGGCAACGGGTCTCTCGCAAAGAGATCCCATAAATATAGCTTCCCTCACCAGCTATCTGCAAAGCAGACAGGATCCAGCTTTGGGACATGGACCTAGGGTTTAAAGCAAGCCTAGTCCCTACATTCAGAACCTCTATATAAGTAAAAGACCCGTTGCATTCACGTCGGATTGAATAAATCAAAGAAAAAGAAAAAAGGGGTAACTATTGTATTTTTAGCCAAAAAAAAAAAAAACTTAAACCTCAACCGGGATATTGAGCGTCCACTTTTCAAGGCACGTAACACGTCCGTTTAATATACACAAACTCAGAATGGTCCCCTGAGAAACTTATATGTTAAACACAGACCGTGCATGGAACAAGGAACTCTTCTGGGACAATTAAATCCACTATAGTCCGAATAAGTAATGGTAAATGACAAATACCATAGTTTTTCTTTTTCATGATGCTAGCCCGACGTGGGCAACGGGTCTCTCGCAAAGAGATCCCATAAATATAGCTTCCCTCACCAGCTATCTGCAAAGCAGACAGGATCCAGCTTTGGGACATGGACCTAGGGTTTAAAGCAAGCCTAGTCCCTACATTTAATTGTCCCAGAAGAGTTCCTTGTTCCATGCACGGTCTGTGTTTAACATATAAGTTTCTCAGGGTACCATTCTGAGTTTGTGTATATTAAACTGACGTGTTACGTGCCATGAAAAGTGGACGCTCAATGTCCCGGTTGAGGTTTAAGTTTTTTTTTTTTTTTTGGCTAAAAATACAATAGTTACCCCTTTTTTCTTTTTCTTTGATTTATTCAATCCGACGTGAATGCAACGAGTCTTTTACTTATATAGAGGTTCTGAATGTAGGGACTAGGCTTGCTTTAAACCCTAGGTCCATGTCCCAAAGCTGGATCCTGTCTGCTTTGCAGATAGCTGGTGAGGGAAGCTATATTTATGGGATCTCTTTGCGAGAGACCCGTTGCCCACGTCGGGCTAGCATCATGAAAAAGAAAAACTATGGTATTTGTCATTTACCATTACTTATTCGGACTATAGTGGATTTAATTGTCCCAGAAGAGTTCCTTGTTCCATGCACGGTCTGTGTTTAACATATAAGTTTCTCAGGGGACCATTCTGAGTTTGTGTATATATATATATATATATATTATATATATAATATATATACACACACTGTATATATATATATATATATATATATATATATATATATATATATATATTGTGTGTGTGTGTTTTCAGAAAATGTATTGGCATACTAAATCATAAGTGTATATTCCAAAGTATTTGCATATCGCTTCTTGCTATCAAATGAAGTTTCTAAGTGGAATAAATCAGCGAGTAAAAAGGGCCGAAGACGTAAAATGGTGGAAAGAGAAAATGATGTCCGTAAATAAGAATTTTTTTAAAATAGACTTTAGAAACCGGAAATAAAAGTTGAAAAAAAAGGTTGTTATAGTTAAGGAATTCTCGCTTGTTCCATAGGGATCATTCAGCTATACATTTTCAGGAACTTATTTTCTCTCATTATAGAAGTTACAGACTGTCGTTGTTTTGTGTACCTGTATGCGGGTGTTTCATAGAAGAAAAATAATGCTTACCTTCATTATACTGGTTGAGGTATCAATCATATTAGATTTATAAGTCGAATGAGCTCCCGCATGGAAGGAAATTTTACGCATCAGAACCGGTATCCTAGACTTCTTTTTTTTAATTTGAACAATTTATTAAACATGCCCCAAACTTCCACACAGTGAACTTATCATCATCATCATCATCATATTATTCTACTATAAATACCTCACTGATAAAACTTGAGTACAGTGTGCAATAATGTTTTCATTTTCATACAGAATCAGAATGGTATGATAAGTTTAGGTCCACATCCAAAATGTTTGAGAAGCAGTGCCTGTTTTCCCAATTATTTTCACCAAATATCAAAATTAGCTCTTATTTGGCACTTTCCTAGTTCGAAATTCCTTTCTGAATTTACACAACTTGCACGTTATCTAATACCAAAGGTATGAAACTGGCGATATTTTCCATTATTTAGCGCGTTATCTTTCCAAATTAATATTAGGTATTTGGCACTTAGCGTGTGGAACGAGACCTATACCTTGCACAAAGGCCTCCTCACATGATTCATAAGTTTAAATAACATTTCAGAATTATCATATTTATCTTCAAAAGGTACAAGCTTGTATGACTAACTTATTAAGTGTTTTTTTTTTATGCGGAGAAGAAGGGCCCGCAAAAACGCCCTTCCCATAAAGGGAGACGAAAGCCAAAATCAAAGTCCAGGGTTTTCGAGATGCCTGGACACTCTGCGTTTGAAAGGGTGGATGTTATAGACGGAGGGAAGATGGATTGACGAAGATTGTTCCAGAGTTGACCGGTTGAGTAAATGAAAAACTGAAAATACCGATTAACCCTTGCGTTAGAGAGTTGAACAGAAATAGTGGCAAAGATCGTGGGAGCCATGGCACCGGCCCGTCACGCCCACTGTCGCCCAGTCCATCTTTGGGGAAAAATGATGTTCAAGAATTCACACGCAAACAAACCCCAGTGTGGAGGAGCACCGTCTTGCCGTAAAACGATGGATGGTTAAAGATCTTCCAACTGTAGACTACAAAGAACTCGAGCATGTCCAGGTACACTTGTGCCGTAACATTCTTTTCAGTGAAGAAGAATAGGTCTATCATGCATTAATCCACATCAAACATCGACAAGAAAAAACTTTATGTGTTATACAACAACGTACAAAACAAAGCATTACTGGGCCTTCTTTGGATTTCATGTAATTATTAAAGTTTATAATCGGGAAAGGACTTTGTGTGCACCTTATATATATATATTTTTTAAACTAATTATGTATTATAGTAAATTCTCAGACCATTCTAATGGTATACATATATGGAAGATGACTAAATCCCCGAGTAATGTTCATGTTTACAGTTTTGCTTTCAGGCTTCATTTGAAGCGAGTAAAAAATTGAATACAGTACACAGAATTATTTATTGTATACATACATCCATTCAGATGGCTAGATAGAGAGAGACAAAGAGGTGGGTAGACACATAGACAAGTAGATAAGTATATATACATACAGGGTGATTCAAAAGTCAGGTTACATAGGGCTTTTCTGTTTCTTTGCAGGTAAATGAGTTATGAGATGTTGTCGAAGGAGGAGCGCATTGATGTGATATTCCTAGCTGGCTGCACAAGTGCATTGCCGTTAATGGTGACCATATCGAACATGTGATGTGACTATTCCCCTGTATCATTGCATAATACAGTATTTCCCTATGTGACCTGACTTTTGAATCACCCTATATAATATATATATATATATATATATATATATATATATATATATATATATATATATTCATTGCAGTTATATATATATATATATATATATATATATATATGAGAGAGAGAGAGAGAGAGAGAGAGAGAGAGAGAACTTTATTTAATCTTAACGTTTATTTAGCACATAAATAATGATTTACATTTCATAATAGGCATACCAATATTTTAAGTCTACTGAGGATACTTAGACCTTATTAGGGAAGACACAATTAAGCCGATAGTAATATTTAGTAAGGGTCTTATATTCACCAATTAAGTCTACGTCAAATCAGGTCAGATTTGGTCCAAGTTAGTCTAGGTTGATATAACTGTAGTTTTACTTAAAAATATTTTATAGGTTTACTTTCCTTCAGAAGCTGATGCAATGATTGAGTCAATTATTTAACTGAATAGCAGGATTTTATAGTATCTTTTGGGTTTATCCGTGCAAATTTCTCGAAATGAATACGAAGTTAGTTGAAAACCAGTGAAAAGCTGCTTTACCGCATTTCTCTTTTATGGGGTTTTCATTTCTGAGTGGAATATTAATTTGCTCAGTAAATGGATTATTACGTGTAAAAAGAGCCTTAGTTTGTTAAAATGGTAATTTATAACTGCACATTGTAATAGTTATTACACGTAACAGATTAATATTTGTAACCAACAACAACTATAACTGTATACTACCGTAAACCGGGATGACTTCGGACAAAATCTGAGGAAAACGTTTTACTATTAAATAGCTCCTAAATGAATGAAATAAGTAAACAAAACTCTGTTTGCATCAGAACATTCCCCTCCTATTTCTTATTCTTATTATTTCATTTAGGAGCTATTTAATAGTAAAACATTTTACTTACATTTTATCTGAAGTCACCCCAGTTTACGGTACCGAGTATCATTAATACAAATTCATAAATGAGGGTATTGTCTTTAAAAAAAAAAACAATAAAAATTCGGATTCTTTTTTTCGATTTTTTCAATTCCATAAACTTCCTTTTTTTTCTTTTTCTTCAAAATAGTCATTATTTTCCAATCTGAAACAGCAGGAATTTTCTCCAATTATTGAATATTGAATTGAAATGAATAACCTTTATTGATAAAATAAGTAAAATTTATACAATTTTTGTTTTTGTTTAAACGTAAATAATTGTGAAATTGGATTACTTATTTTATTTAATTTGGCCATTTAGCTTTTGGCTTTACTGGGCTCTTACAAAATAATTTTCATTTCTAATTTAAAATTTTCTATTAGTGTAATTTATATATATAACCTTGGTTAACCTTGGTTTTGCTTCCGTCCGAATTGTTCATTCTGACGAAGGTCAAGCTTCTCATTCTAACTTAGACCTGCAGTTTAACATGGAATCCGAACCACGCCCCACAGCATCCCAGCCTCTTAACCACTAGGCAACCCAGGGTACCCATTTATCTACCAACCAATTTCTTTATTGTGTGGAAGGATGAACAGCTGGGCTTTGCTGCGCGCCGCTTGCCGTCACCGGGTCTGGATCCCGGGGCCGATGGATTTGTAGTCAGCTACACTAACCACTACATCACCGAGGCGCATATATATATATATATATATATATATACACACACAAAGGAATACAAAGGAATACAAAGGAATACAAAGGAATACAAAGGACACCAAACAGCAACAGACGACCGGTTGGCTCCTACAAGGATGTCTGTTTAAGAACGAAGGTTAAAAACGAAGAAATTTAAAGACAAGTGAAAATTTTAAAGTAAAGAAGAAGAAATCCAAGCGAAAACCCTACAATACTTTTATGCGATAACAATCCTTCCAACTGAGGGTTCAAAGCAAGATAAGCATCTAGATTCTAGACTCTTTTTAAAGAACTCGACCGAATTAACTATACGCTTGAAGAAAAAACGTTTAGCTTCATTAGAATTAAAATGTTTACCCACTAATTTTAGACCATTACCGCCAATTCGATCTGCATTTCTGAAGGTGAAATATTTTTCGGCGTCGATATTATCAAAACCTTTAAATAACTAAATTAAATCTCCTCAAATCCGCCTTTTTACAAGTTTCAAAGTCTAGGAATCATCTTAGTAGCCTCTCGCTGCACTCTCTCCATTCTATGTCCTGTCGTAAATATGGGAACCAGAACTGAACGCAGTTGTCCAGGTCGGGGCGTACTAAGGAATTATATAATGTTAACATTGTTTTCCGACTTAAATGCTAATGATCTACTAAGAAATCCTAAGATTCTATTTGCTTTTCTAACAGCTTCGATACGTTGCTTACTCCGTTTAAGAGTGTCGGCAACAATAATAGCTAAATCTTTCTCTTCCATAACACTCGCTATTGTCTTGTCGCGCGTAGGATACATTTCTTCAACATTGTTTCTACCGAGTTGCAACGTTTTACATGTAGCTGTATTAATTAATTAATAAAGTTTATTTCCAAAATTTCTGCTCACTCGAGTAACTTAATAATATCTACTTGAATCTACAATCGTTCTGTCGCTGATTTTAAAGTTCGTCCACTTTGTTTGGTATCATCCGCAAATTTTGAAATTATATTCTTAATTTCTATGTCGATTTCATTAATATAAATAATAAAAGAACTGGTAAAAGAACTGGTCCCAGAACTGATCCCTCGTTAGCCGCTAGTTACACTTCTCTATTTAGACGATTTGCCATTAATGATCACTCTTCGTTTACGACCACTCAGCCAATTGTCGATCCATTGAAGAACGTTACCATCAATTTCGCGCGACTGAAGTTTAGCTAATAATCTTCTATGTGACACTTTATCAAACGCCTTTTGAAAATCGAAATATATAACATCTACTATTTTACTCTCGTCATATATATATTTACAATATAATTAAAAAAATTGAGCACATTAGTAATACAAGAATGATTACGTCGAAAGTGGTGTTGAGAATCTTTGATCAAATTATTAAATTTTAAGTGATTAACTATTTCGTCCCGAACGATCGTCTCCATAAGCTTATCAACTACTGAAATCAGACTAATGGAACGACAATTTTCCGAGAGCGATTTGTCCCCCTTTTTAAATATTGGCGTAATGTTTGGAAGTTTCCAATCGAACGGAATTTCTCCAGATGATTAATTAAGTATACAGTATATGAAAGAGAAGAGATTATTACGCAGTTCATTTCTTTAAGTACCCTATGGTACTCATCTGGAACTGGAGTTTTATTAAGATTAAATTTACCTGCGGCCGAGTATATTTCAATTTCACTAATGGTAAAATCTTGAAGCTTTAAATGATCGTCACTGAGCACGATTACGGGAAAGGGAATGTTGTTCATATTTTCGTCAGTAAAGACGAAAGAGAAGAATTTATTTAAAACTTCCGTCATTTGTGTCATTTGTTTTCACCTGTGAGTGGACCAGTAGTCTGCGAAGCTAATTTTTTATTCTTAACATAATTATAGAATTCCTTTGGATTCGATTTAATTTGGTTCACTATATATAGCTCATAGTTGTGCTTCCTTTTTCTAATAAGTTTTTCTTCGCCTTCTCAATAGCTTGTAAGCATTTTCATCGGACAAATTATTTGTCCCTTTAAGTCTAAAACACGCGTTCCTTTTTAACGTTAAGTTACTTTTAATTTCAGCATTCCACCATTTAGGTTTGACAGACTTCACCAGTCACTTTTTATGTAATGGAATATAATTCTATTCTAAACGTTTAAAATAATTAAAAAAAATCTATTTCCATTAATATCATCACGGGATAGAACCACATCAATTATGGGTTGAAAGATGCAGTGTCATGTCATGAAATTTAGCTCTTTTAAAATCCAAAACGTATTCCAGGCTCTGAATTATGAACATTAATTTTGGACCTTTTCCAGTTTGTGTACCGTTTTTCATATAATTTATTTTTGAGAATATTTTTGTTAAAACTAACGAAAATATCACGACTTAACCTAACCAATTATCAAGGGCGTACATTTGATCTATTATTAATTATAACATTGTTTGTTTCTGGAATAGTATTTACTATTTACTAATAGATCAACTGTACGCTCTTTATAATTGGTTAGGTTAAGTCGTGATATTTTCGTTAGTTTTAGCGAAAATATTCTCAAAAATAAATTATATGAAAAACGATACACAAACTGGAAAAGGTCCTTAATTTTAATTTCAAATGTTATTTGCCTCTGATCACTGGTAGAGAAGTAGTCCCCTACAGAGATATTATAATTAAGTCTAGGTCTGTACTTAAAACTAAATCTAGAAAATCGCGTTTTCTAGTGTGTTCCTTGACTATTTGAAAAGGTAAACTTTCGAGAAAACCCTCGTACAGTCGACGACCGGAATGAGACTGTAAAGGATCACCGTTATTCCTGCAAGGTAAATTAAGATCCCCCATAATTATCGCATCATGTTCGTTATTTACATAAAAAATTAGTTTCTGAAGTCTATCGACAGTCTAAGAGGGAGGCCTATATACTAAACCTGTAATTAATTTTTTTCGTGAGTTGTCTTTAATTTCAACAAAGGTCGCATTTATATTATCAATTTCTGCAATGTTTTAATTATGGACTTTAAGTGTGATTAAACGTACAGTACCGTACCACCACCCATTCTTTCTATTCTGTCATTGTTAAATATCTCATAACCAGGAATATGATATTCTCCGAGAAAATCTCTACTCTCTGTATTTAATCAGTACTTAGTAATTGCTACAACCTCAAATTTTTGGTCAAGGATAATACTTAATAGTTCATCAAATTTAAATCTTAAACTTCGAGCATTAATATAAAATGCATTTATAAAATTTTGAGTATCACAGTCGAATCTCGAAGTTCTTCGTGGAGGCAGTCATTCACTGTAAGGAAAATTTAAGTTAGGCTAGTCGCTTTCGTAGGAGTTACGCTGTTTTTTGCTTGAAAAGCCATCGTAGAGCTATGTCATAGTCTACCAACACGAGCTGCTTCCACGCCATTCAGGTGAAGACCATCACATAAAAATAAATCCTATTTATTATAAAAATGACTCCGCAAATCGACGAATTCAATATTTTCTCTTGGCAAACGGACTTAAGAATATTATTTATGTAGGTACCTCTGCTGAAGAAGTCGTATATATATATATATATATATATTACACTCCTTCCTTTTGGGTTTGTTCCCGTGTAACAGAAAAATACTCCTGGCGAAGTAGACCTGAGGAAGTCGTCGCGATTTCTTACCTCCTCAGGCACTCGAGGTTAAGTGCGATTTACGGGATCGGGAGGACAAGAAAATATCTGGCAAAGTTTTCGTTTAATGTACTTCAATCAGATTGTCTTAATATTTGAAATAAAATTAAGTAGAAGTCATATCGTTTCTTGGTCGACTTTAAATCAAAGTAATTTATTAGACTTGGCTAGATATGTGTCCCAAGACTTCGTAAAAGCAAATTTGCCCTCGTACACGGGGCTTAAAATTGAAGTTGCTTAAATGAGTGTAGTCTGTTTGCTTCTCTTGAAGGGAGATAATAACGGATTGGGCTTCCCGCCCCAATCCGGAGATTGGCGTTCAAACGCCGCGTGCGGAACTCTGTCGAAATCTGAATTAATTTCTTTATACGGATCGGGCCGCTGCCCCGATCCGGAGGTCTGCGTCTGACCTCCGCGCGCAAAAAATCTGAGTTAAGGGTGTGAGCGCTTACTTTTTATATTAGAAGAACCGGAACCTACGTCATTCGTACAAAGAGCGTGGGACGATTGAATACGTATTACGTCACCAGCACGAGGTGCCTTTGCGTCAACTCGCGTGTGAATTCCGTTTGAAAGGAAATACCAAATGCATGATATAGTCGCGAGAATTACTAAATGCAGGATGTGAGAGCCAATCCTTTCTCTGCTAATGATTGCATCTAGGCCCGCGAAGTACGTCAATTAAGTAGAATTAAATAATTTTCTTGTATGCATAGGGGAGCGGTCGTGAAGCGACTTCAAGTTTTTATAACTTCGGAATTTATATGGTTTTAACGAAATAAAATAAATTGGAATTGTAAGAGAGGAGAATACAACATATATTGGCATCCCATACATTGATACATCTCATTAATCCTGAAATATCCCATGTAACAAATGAGTTGAAACTCCGAATGCTAATTCGTCATAGGCTCTTTCATGTGTTTTGCACATAATTCATGCGCTCATTGCATAATTCACATATTGCATACATTCTTCGCTGCATGAATTCTTCTGTCCCCCATTTATATCGTCGTCTAACTTCGCCCCGTCATCAGTGACTGAGCACTTGCAGGAATGCATCTCGTCAAACTGATATTCATTAGCATAATTATTTTTTAATAAACTCTTTTATAGTGCCCATAGTTAAAGGTTAATTAACTATAGCCTTATATAAATTGGCTCCCCTTATAAACATGGCCGTAACTACCTATGAGGTCACCGAGGTCCGGACCTCGGTAATTATTTCCCCAAAAAAAAAAAGAGACTGAACCGTTCTCCGTGTATGAAACGCATATTACCGCTTTTCTTTTGAAAAGAGGGAGCGTCGAGCGTTTTGTGTTTTGTGTTTAGTGTATAGCTTGGGTTGTGTTTGTAGATGTCATTTTGGTCTGAATTTTGCTCGTCCCGCCGCGCTCGAAAAAAATCTGGACTTCACTAATTTCTAAACCCTAGTTACGGCCCTGCTTATAAATACCCTCTCTATGGTCCAAATTCCATCTTAATTCGACCACTTCATAACCTTCCGTTAAATTCAACAAAAATGTTCCTTTTACTTATACAGTAGAATCCCTTTTATATTATTATTTCCCTTCAAAGTAAAACCATTTGAATAACTTTGATACCACCCTTAAACTCGCCAGCCCGGAGCCCTTAAGTTTAATTTCTGCAAACCTATCATTATACCATAGCCTTCATTGATAGACCTCCTCGTAAGCGCTTCATTCCAATTCCTTCGAATCACAGTAAATTTTACGAAATACTCATCCCAAGTACCGACGAAAAACCTTCTTATTAATACGGAGGCTCGAGACCCTTCCTTAAGGTGTGTGACCTCGAACTTCTATGTTCTCCACCTCCGGAAGTTATAAAAGATCGAGGAGCCTCGATTTAGACTTTTTGTTCACTAACGCAGCCTCTGTGAAGTCGGTGACGCTGTTCTTCCCATTACAAACAATTTCATTCAGTAATAATAGTCCCTGGTACAGAGATTACAGTTAACTTACAGTATACTAACCATAAAATTACTGTTTTAGCTTCGTAGCTACCAGTTATTTAATTTTACTGATTTTGCTTCACATTTGTGAAATCATAACAAAGTGTGATTATTTATCTTCCTTTTTAAACACTTCATTTTTTTTTAATTCATTTTTGCTATACACATTTTTCAAGAAAGAAAAGACAAAATTTCACTTCTAATCAAAGGAAGAAAATTAAAATTAAAAATACTTGAATTACCGTCAATTAAATTTTTAATTAATGATTTCATGAATAGAACTAAGAAGTGATTTATATATTTTTCTCGTCCGTTTCTCGCCTCGGTGGTGTAATGGTTAGCGTCGCTGACTACGATACATCGGCCCCGGGATCGAGACCTGGTAGCGGCAGCAACAAAACCCAGCTGTTCATAAAACCCAGCTGTTCATACTTCCACACAATAAAGAAAGTGGTTGGTAGATAAATGGGTACCCTGGGTGGCCTAGTGGTTAAGACGCTGGCTGCTGGTGGGGTGTGGTTCGGATTCTACGTTAAACTGTAGGTCTAAGGTGGAATGAGAAGCTTGACCTTCGTCAGAATGAACAATTCGGGCGCTAACGAAATATTACCAAAGGTTTCAACCTAACAGTGAGTAGATAACTTTATTACTTAAATATATTAACAAATACAAATTAATGTGAACTTGTGACATTAGTTTTGTGCTATAAAGATTTATCCGTGACGTGACACGCCTGTAGAGCATACCATGGTAGTGACAGTAAGAGAAACTATAGAGTAACTTTCCTACGAGTTATCCGGCAAGTGATATATGTTATGGATCATACCTTCCGAACTCGACGCAGAAATTCCTTCATTGGGACCCAGTTGGATTAGAGAGTTCCAAAGTGATTTACATCCATTCAAGCGTGCGCGGGAACTGCACCCCACGTGACATTACACATACACACACACACACACACACACACACATATTATATATATATATATATATATATATATATACACATACATATATATATATATATACACACAACACAGTGTATTATTCATCGTTGCATGCATTCATGGTGTAAGTGGAATTATGACGAGTTAAACATCTTTTCACATAGAACAACATTCCGCCCACACATCCATTTCAGAGTATAAACAGCTCGCAGCGGCATTGGCAATCAAATAGAAGGTCAAAACAGTGATGAGGCTTCCGTACGTGGATCATCACCACTAAAAGCAACAACGCTCTGTTATTCTAGTTAAAATAACATCTATATCCGTATTCAATTTATTGAAATTTTTGTTAGTTTGTATTGCAGACACCCCCAGTTATTAACAGTCCTGGCGCACGATTCTTCAGGAGCAAGATGCACCACAAATTTGTGTTTCCTTCCTAAGGTAGCACAAATTTGCCTATATCAACCACAGTCATACTCGCACTTGAGGCTTGCTTTACACAAACTGTACTAAGAACCTCAAGTATCCACATTTGCAAACCGTCCGTATACAGGCCTGTATTTAATTTAGAATAATTTTTTTTTATATATATCTGTAGATTGAACACGGGAAAACACTGTATTTGTAAACCCAAACGGATTAGAATTTAAAGAAAACCACGTCTCAGGGTAGAATAACCTCCCAAAAAACCAAACTCGGAATAAAATTCAGAAGAACTTTTTATACCTTACTTTTTCCTTATTTTGTAGTTACGATTTCAATATTTATCCGGTACATAAAATACTCTACTTCTTTATAATCCACTTTAGTTTTCCCGTCCTAATTATTGCAAGTATTATTGAGTTTTTTTCTCTATCGCTCTTGGTATTGTTACCGATACAATCATAATTATTATTATTAACTTTATTATTATTATTATTATTATTATTATTTCTCTTATTAATATAGTTATTATTATTATTTTTATTATTAATTCTTAAGAAGTTTAGAGAAAGCGCTTTTTTTTTATTAAATTTCACCCGCGTCAGGATTTTAATTAAAAATATCTATAAATCAAGTAACTCGTACTTCATTCTATCATAATTCAGACTTTTACACACCCACTGATTTGTTTTAAGTTAGGTTAGGTTAATTTAACCTGAGTTAACTTAACCTAATCTCAAAAAAGTATTTCCTACGAGTAAGTTCGATTTTTTTTACAAAATCGGAGTTAATGAGAGTTAAAATTGGCTCAGTATTGGTGCTACTTGGGAATATATATACAGGGTGGCCCATAAATCCAAATCGGTTATAATTAAAGCGAAAATACAAAAATCAAACAAAGTAAAAATTTTATAATAAGTTTAGAAATATTTATTGATTATTTTAGAAAATTAAAAAAAAATTAAATTGTTTTAATTTCTTTTTTAAATCCTCTAGATGGATTTTCGTTTTAATTATAACCGATTGAGGTTTATGGGTCACCCTGTATATATACCATGGTTAACCTTGGTTTAGTTTCCGGTCGAATTGTTCATTCTGACGAAGGTCAAGCTTGTCACTCCACCTTAGACCTACAGTTTAACGTGGAATCCAAACCACGCCCCACCAGCCTCCCAGCGTCTTAACCACTAGGCTACACAGGATATCCATTTATTTACCAACCAACCAATATTTATTGTGTGGAAAGATGAACAGCTGGGTTTGCTGAGCGCCGCCTGCTGTCACTGGGTCTGGATTCCGGGGCCGATGGATTCGTAGTCAGCTACGCTAACCACTACACCACCGAGGTGCATATAATATATATATATATATATATATATATATATATATATGGACACTTAAGACACAGACTGTTTTACATATAAAGTCTCAAAAAGAGAATAAAAGTTTCACTGTTTTACAAAGCACCGCTGCACCCATACATCCATTAAAGGTACGAGCACCTCACGCAATCATTGTCAAGTACATAGACTATGTCATAGACTTAGAGGATCAACTTACTAACGAAACTTCCATACATGATTGGTCACCACTGGAATCAGAATGCTTTATTCACATGAGTAACAGAGTTCGTAATCCTCTTTTGCTCGCTCGTTAATTTGCACTGCATTGCAGTTTTGTTTCTTTCCCCGAGGCAATAGAAATGCACCAGTTATAACCACGGATAAATTCATACCACCTCAGGCTTGCTCTCACAAACAGGACCAAAAATTGAGAATATTTGCAATTTTTAAACATTTCGTTTTGTAAAAACGAAATGTTTAAAAATTGCAAATATTCTCAATTTTTGGTCCTGTTTGTGAGAGCAAGCCTGAGGTGGTATGAATTTATCCGTGGTTATAACTGGTGCATTTCTATTGCCTCGGGGAAAGAAACAAACTGCAATGCAGTGCAAATTAACGAGCGAGCAAAAGAGGATTACGAACTCTGTTACTCATGTGAATAAAGCATTCTGATTCCAGTGGTGACCAATCATGTATGGAAGTTTCGTTAGTAAGTTGATCCTCTAAGTCTATGACATAGTCTATGTACTTGACAATGATTGCGTGAGGTGCTCGTACCTTTAATGGATGTATGGGTGCAGCGGTGCTTTACAGACGTAATAGTTTTTGCACGTTTCAATTGATGTTCATCCCATTTTCATATAATATAAAAATAAAATAAATAAATAAAACTATATGAAACTCCAAATTTACTCCCTTTTATAAATTCTTATGTTTCACAGTAAGTAAGTGTACGTTGGCTGTTTACGTCGTGGTAAAGAACTGTCTACAGATCTTAACATATTTGTTTTATATATATATATATATATATAATATATATATATATATATATATATATATATATATATATATATATATATATATATATATATTAATGTGTTGTATGTAATGAGTATAATAATATAGTGTGCGGTTACAGACTTTAAAACGTTCAATTTTGTAAACAAAGTTTATTTTTGACGTAATCCATTTATTGATAAACTATGATCGACTCAGAAATGAAAACTATATAAAAGAGAAAGGTCACTTATTTGTTTGCTTAAAATACGAATTACTTTAGAATAACACGTGGTTATAAGATGCAATTAATAATTACATAATTAATGCATCTGCTTATCAGTTTTCTACAGTAATTAAAAGAGTTACTTATACATATATTCAGTATATACAGTATATAAAAGTAAATAAGTATTCGTACAGAGACGTATTTCAGTTATATTCGTCTTTATCGTTTATACCATGCATACCATACGATAGTTATGAAAAGTTTACCGTTCTTATTTAACAAATGAAAAAAATTAGTTCAACTGCAACATACAATGTAAAACATCAAAGAATTTTTGGAAAATAAAAAAGTTAAATTGCAAAAGTTTTCGTACACTTATTTAAAAAATTATTCAATACTTTGTGTGTCCACCTTAGGCTTGAAGAATTTAAAATTTTTATCAGTAGTTGGATGTTTATTGATTAGAGACTGTTGGCAATTCTGTATTCTAGAATATTTTGTTGGGAATCTTCATGGAAGACGGATAACTGTACAAATCATGAGCAAGCAATGAGTCGTCGACTCGTCGTGGTAAAGAGCTGTCTATAGATCTTAAGATATCTGTTATTGCTGCATACGAGACTGGAAAGAGTTAGAGGAAGATAGCAGAAGCACTTCGAATTCCATTTACGACGGTTGATGCAGTTATAAAGAAATGGAAAGGCTTTGGAACAATCAAAACTCTCCCAAGGTGTGGACGGCCTTGCAAGATTTTAGAACCTACAGCTAGACGGATTGAAAGAATGGCTACTGCAAATTCACGGGTGACTGCAGGTGATATTTGCCAAATATTAACACTGTCTAAGACCGATGTCTATCCCTCTACTGTACGTCGTACATTGAGAAAGAATGGTTTGCATGGAAGAGTTGCACGAAGAAAAGCTCTGCTTTCAAAAGCGCACAAGGACACTCGTTTAAAGTACGCCAACGACCATCAAAATAAGTAGATTTGCATTCCGGAAGAAAGTTCTCTGGACAGACGAGACCAAAATTGAATTATTCGGGAACAGCGAGCAACGGTATGTTTTGAGAAAATCCAATACTGCATTCAAGGGAATAAAACATCCTTCCTACGGTTAAACATGGTGGTGGTAGTTTGCTTCTGTGGAGATGCTTTAGTGCAGGGGTCACCAACCTTTTTTTGTTCACCGCCCACTTTTACGATTTTTTGAAAATTAAGAAAGCTTATCGTCCACCCTAGATCAAAAAGACTAAATCAACATAATCGATAAAATAAATAATGAAATAAATGTTTAATTACCTTTAATGTGAGCCCACTAGTGGGCGCTACCGCCTAGGTTGGTGAACCCTGCTTTAGTGTTTCTGGTCAAGGAAAGCTTGTTGTCATCAATAAAATCTTGAGTTCGAAGAAATACAGAAAATTGGATCGCAATTGGGTACTGCAACAAGATATTAATCCAAAACATATAAGTAAGAGCAGCATGAAATGGCTTCACCAAAAGAAACTTAAGCTTCTCGAGTGGCTCGGTCACGACTTCGATCTCAATTTAATCGAGAATTTATGGTTTGATTTGAGAAAAACTTTCCACAAAAGAAGCCCTTCGAATTTGAATGAATTGCAACAATTTTCTTTAGAAGAATGGACTAAAATTTCCATTGAGAGATGTCGAAACCTTGTAGAAAAATACTCAAAACGAATCACTGAAATCATTCAAGCAAAAGGAAGACACAAAGTATAAATAATTTTTGTAAATAAATGTACGAAAACTTTTGCATTTTAACTTTTTTTTTATTTTCTTTAAATTCTTTGATGTTATATATTGGAATTGAGCTAATTTTTTTTATTCGCTAAATTTTTCCAAACGAACGGTAAACTTTTCATAACTATTGTATGCATGGTACAAACAATAAGAACGCATATAACAAATACAGTATTTCTCCGTATGAATACTTATGAGTGGTGAGTGCCATTCTATATATATATATATATATATATATATATATATATATATTATATATATATATTATATATATATATTATATATATATATATATACACTTAAACACGTGAAATAATGAATGATGCAGACCACAAGGAAAAAAATTATTCTAAGGCCTTTCGTGTAGTTAGCAGTACACATCATTCCTCGACGAGGTGTACTGCTGAATACACGAAACGCCTTGGAAGAATCTTCTTTTTCCTTGTGGATTTGCATCATATATATATATATATATATATATATATTATATATATATATATATATATATTCCAAAGGTTCAGCGCAATATGAATTTCAGATTGTAATAACAGAAAAAATCAACAATGTTGAAACTTCATGCCATGCAGCTCTTTACAAGTGTAAATTCTGTCACGTACGGATACAAAGACATTAATAAACTGTTCCTAAGAGAAGCTAACACACACTAATATTATTTGGTTGTTCAGATCAGCCTCCTCTCTGACTTATGCCCGCAAAAAAAAATATATATATATATATATAAAGGGTGTCTCATATTGGGTAGTCAAAAATTGAAATGTTGAATTATTTTATCTGCGCCCTCTAAAATAGTTCCATTTAGCATAAAAACTAAAACTTGAAAGTTTGACACAAATTGGCTCATATTTAGGGGTCGCCCCCGGCTAATAAAGATGGTGACCATGGCATGATAGCTCCTGACATATGATTATGCTCATTATACACATAATTCCTTCCTTCTTTTTTTAGTTTGATTCATTTTTATAAGTATAGGCCTTCTTATTTATCATTGATCCTTTTCTAACCTATCCTTGATGTTGTTATTATCCATCCTTTGGTCCTCAATCCTTCTTTATCCCAATCCTTTTTCTCCTATCCAAAATCCTTCCTGGCTCTTTTTTATATACAATCAGCAATGAAGCATTGCTACAAAAAAAACCATTAGTTTATTATATAGGGATAAATTCAAAATGCCAGCGCTATTTACATACTTTAATTACTTTAATTAGCATTATTTCCTTATACAACATATATTTAATATACAATGATTATAAAATATGGTGTATTTTAAGGTGCGACCTCACTGATGGTTATTTTTTGAGAAGAACAGTTTTTGATGGAACTGGGTGACTCTGGCGGTGTTTTTGCAACATTTGGAGCAGGAACTGGAGCTGCTCTTCCCCCACTGTCAATTTCTTATTCAGCTCTTGAACTAAAGCTACTGCACGTTCTGCCCGGTCATTTACAACAGATAGAGCTGCAATAATAGCTCTGGCCCTTAAATATTCACAGTTGGATGTCCAAGTGCTGGGTGCCTTGTTCAGAAATCCTTCTGGCAAATTCAGCTTAGTAAAGAATTCTCTAGTATTTCTTGTAACAAGTTGGTGTAGTCCTTCACCAGAGCAGAAGGTCGATTCAGGAATCCGAGGACGCTTGGGTGGTCTATCAGAGATCTTCCAATCGCTCTACAAAATCAGCCTCCTTGGTTTTATGGCTCTGGCTTGTTCTGGAAGCATGCTTCTTTAAGCAAGTCCATTCGTTAAAGAAATTCTCTAACTTCTTCATGGCACGAGGTTCCTGCTGAGTAGGAATATTGGCCTTATCCCAGATAACTATTGTGGCTCGAATAGATTGACGCAGAGCATCGCGGATTGTCATGTTTTTCTCTCTGTGGAGGTGCATAAATAACCAAAAGCTTGCCTATATGGGGGCAGCTTTGAGCCTTTAATATCATCTACTGTAGATCCGAGCAAATAGAATGGTCTTCTTGTATTCATCTGCAAAATAAGAAACAAATATTAATGTAGTGTTATGGTTTTGTAGAGCAGGGCTAAATCACTGTTTTGACTTTTTTAAATTACAAAAAAAAAAAAAATTTGGTAGACAAAGTTAATTTGGTCTATTTTATAAATCTAAGAAACAAGGAATAAATATTTTTGTAGTAGAAATTTATATTTTGCTATTTTATTGGAAATAGAAACAGTGGCGTCACTAGGGTTGGTGTCACCCAGTGCGGTAACTCATGGTGTCACCCCCCCCCCCATGGACCTCCTCCCGTACCAGACCATACAAAATCCTTAGTAATGTTTTTTTGTACTAATGTTACTCGTAAATCGTAATTCCCGTATATCACTGAATGTAATGGCAATAGTAGTGACATAAACAACTAGCAAAATTAAAATTACTCCTTTAAATTACAATATCATACGCACAGCCTAAATGTATTTACATTTACATAGTTTCATGTGGTTAAAGTGAAAATTCGGTAAGAAAACAATAGAATTCGAAGTAAAAACGTTTAAGAACTACATCAAAATTATGTTCATTTTAACGTTAAACTTTACCGTTACATGAGATACATTAATGGATTAGGTTTGCTAATCAATAACGGCCCAAATAATGTAGAAGTTGTAGACAATGCATATGGAAATATACTCATAAATTTGAGGCTGCAACATCATAAAGACAGAGGCTGCAACAACTGAGCGGAAGCCTTTTTTTATTTTTCTCCTTCTTTTCCTTGATCTTGTCTTATCAAGCAATATTTTCAGCTACAAACTTGACAATTATCTCTAATATATTCATTTAATTGAATTCATCATAAATATGATGATTAATTAATTAAAAACATATGTTTAGTATACTTGACAACTGCTAGTAATTTCAAATATTAATTGCATAAATAATAGCTATATTTTATGAACTTTAATAAGCGGGGGCGACCTCTAAAAATTGTTCAATCCAAAAAAATTTATATGTGATGTTTTTTCAACCAGTGGAACTGGTTGAGGGGGCGCAACCTAAAAAAATCAACACTTCGAAAATAAGAGACACCCTAAATTTATATATATATATATATATATATATATATATATATATATATATATATATATATATATATATATATGAACAGAAGGACCAACACAACGGCAAACATTTTCATTTATTTTTGTACTTCAGACGTTTCGACAAATCTTTTGTCATCAGTTAATTAAGTCTTAAACCCTTAAAACAAAGTAAAAAGTGAAAATTACATCAATACAATATTAAAACCATTAAAATTAAAACCTTAAAGCAAAATGAAAATTGCATCAATACAAATTAAAATCATTTAAATTTCATCACTATAAAAATTAAAATCAAATTAAATTACCTCAATAGGTAAATACACAATGTTTACATCCACCTCCATACTTGGCAAAGCCTAAGAGAACACTGGATGGTCAGAGGATTAGAAAGGATATGTCTATGAGAATCGGTTGGTTAGTTAGAAGAGCTGTAATTTGTAGGATGAGCTATTATTGTTAATGGAGGGTTTGTTTCTATAGATGAACAAAGATTCTAAAATTCGGAGTTCTGTGAGGTTATTGGATCTAGTTAAAATTTCAAACTGAGTTTTGTGAAGGGGATGGTTGTTTTCATTACTATGGTTTCTAATTGCGGATTGTGGAGGGCTACTGAGGGGACGGTTGGTACGGACTGACAAGCCCAAATGTTGAGAAAGGCGCACCTCCAGTTGGAGTTGAGTGCTGCCAATATACGCAGCCTTACAGCTGTCACCTTTAATGATTATTCTATTAACAACTCGTTTGATTTTGCTAAAGAGATAAAAGGGATCAATCATGCCGATTCTCTTACTATGGCCAGTTTTGATGTCTCGTCATTGTTTACTAATGTCCCGTTAAAAGAAACATTAAATATCATACTAAATAAGTTATTCACTACTGATAATACTCTTATTAATGGCCTCACTCAGACTCAATTTAAAAACCTTCTCGAAATAGTGTGTTTTGATAATCTTTTCTTATTTAATAGCAACCTTTACAGCCAAATTGATGGGGTAGCTATGGGTTCCCCGTTAAGCCCAACACTAGCAAATGCATTTCTTTGCCATTAAGAAGAAATTTGGTTGAAAAGTTGTCCTAGTAGTTTTAAACCCATATATTACAGAAGATACGTGGATGACACTTTCTTAATATTTAACCATCCTTCACACGTAAAACTTTTTCTTGATTATCTTAATAAACAACATAGTAATATTAAGTACATATGTGAAAACGAAACAAATAATAGTTTACCTTTCCTGGATGTTTTTAGTTAAACGGGCTCACAATAAGTTCCAAACTTCACTATTTCGAAAACAAACTTTTACTGGCTTGGGAACCAATTATTTAAGTTGTATGTTTTATAATATAAGATTAGTGCTATAGTAACATTATTAACAAGAAGTTACCGTATTTGTTCGGATTACTTTTCGTTAAACGAAGAATTTAAATTTTTAAAACAGTACTTTATTAACAATTACTACCCTTCTAATCTATTCGATAACCAATTAAAGAAATTTTTAAATACACTTTTAATACTAAACTCCCCATAACTACAGTACAAAAAGAAACCAATATATTAAATTACCTTTTTATGGTTATTTATCATTGCGTATTCGAGGTGAATTGTCCAAACTGCTCAAGTCTAGTTATCCCCAAATAAATTTTAGATTCGCCTTCGTCAACCCACTTAAATTATCAAATTTTTTAAAGTTCAAAGATGAATTCCCCAAAACTGTATGCCCCAATGTTGTTTACAAATACACGTGCGACAGCTGTAAGGCTGCGTATATTGGCAGCACTCAACTCCAACTGGAGGTGCGCCTTTCTCAACATTTGGGCTTGTCAGTCCGTACCAACCGTCCCCTCAGTAGCCCTCCACAATCCGCAATTAGAAACCATAGTAATGAAAACAACCATCCCCTTCACAAAACTCAGTTTGAAATTTTAACTAGATCCAATAACCTCACAGAAGTCCGAATTTTAGAATCTTTGTACATCTATAGAAACAAACCCTCCATTAACAATAATAGTTCATCCTACAAATTACAGCTCTTCTAACTAACCAACCGATTCTCATAGACATATCCTTTCTAATCCTCTGACCATCCAGTGTTCTCTTAGGCTTTGCCAAGTATGGAGGTGGATGTAAACATTGTGTATTTACCTATTGATGGTAATTTAATTTTGTTTTTAATATTTATAGTGATGAAATTTAAATGATTTTAATTTGTATTGATGCAATTTTCATTTTGCTTTAAGGTTTTAATTTTAATGGTTTTAATATTGTATTGATGTAATTTTCACTTTTTACTTTTGTTTTAAGGTTTTAAGACTTAATTCACTGATGATGACAAAAGATTTGTCGAAACGTCTGAAGTACAAAAATAAATGAAAATGTTTGCCGTTGTGTTGGTCCTTCTGTTCATCTGTAAGCTCCGTTTCCCTAAGGAGAAGTCAATAGCTTTGATAGATATATATATATATATAATATATATATATATATATGGAGAGAGAGAGAGAGAGAGAGAGAGAACCGGCAATAGAGGAATAATGTATCGAAATGTATTTATTTTGAAAGACTTGTGAATGAAAAAAACGATAAATTTGAAAAAACGTTTTAAATGTAATAAAAGATGAAAAAAACCCTATTAAAATAAATTTATTTTAAATTATGAATTCATTAAAAAAATCCATTTGGTTCGAGTAAATTGTTTACCAAGTTTTTAAACATAAGTAGTTTTATTCCAAAAACCTCTCTAAAATGGTGCTGTAAGCCTATTAACGCCAAACCATTTTTGAAAGGCTAAATACTTTTCTCCGTTAAAAGGTAAAGCGATATTTTGCGCCTCACGCTCATTTCTGTAGGCGTTGAAAGGGGAGCGTGAAAGAGTAACGGAATATTAAGGATTTTAAATTTTACAAAACCTTCGAACATATTTCGTGTTTTACTTCAGGTGTTCGAGATGGATAGGGAGTTCTTTTTAAAAATAAGCTCAATAGGGAAGAATAAGAAGCAACATGTTCTAACTGGATAGTGAAAAAAGGTCAACCAAAATAGGTTCAACTGTCACAAAAATAAAGATAGAGCTCCATAAACATTACAAACAGCTAGTAGTACTGTTCCTCATATTATAAAAGTAATTCCGTGTGATATATATATATATATTATACATATATACACACACACACACAGGCTTTATAAGGTGAAAAGCGGTTAAGATCATTCGACTCGTACATGATATCTATGAAGTATTTTATAAGTGTGGCGCTTTCAACATACTGAGAGTTGAACTAGGCAGGGGTTTATAGGGAGATGAAAGTAATTTATTAGAGATACAAAGATAAAATAAAGTATGAATAAATTAAATTAGATGAAGTCGGGTTAATCTGGATTAGGTAAACTCCCTTTCAAAATTTTGTAAAAATGAGCGTACGTCACACAATCGGTTTGAATGAATTTTCATTCGACACTCATGCCGATGACCTTCACTGATGCGCGTTTGTGTTTTGTGGAGAAGCTTATTTAGGAGCAGTGTAGTTTACGTTCCCCTGACGCAAAGGGGACACAAACTACACTAGTTCAAAGTTGGGGAACGTAAACTACACTAGGATCTTTAGGAGACATTTTTAAATGAATCCATCAAATAAACTTTAAAACTAACGAAAATATTACGACTTAACCTAACCAATCGTCAATATATATATATATGATGAATAAAAACCACGAAGGAAAGGAAACAGAGGTGCTCAAGCGCTTTCGTCTAATGAATCCTCAGGAACACTGAATGTTCCTGATGACGTCATTAGACGAAAGCGCTTGAGTACCTCTGTTTCCTTTCCTTCGTGGTTTTATTCATCATAAATATTTTTCACGTGTTACTTTCGTGAAATAATTATTATATAAAAAATTGACGATTGGTTAGGTTAAGTCGTAATATTTTCGTTAGTTTTAACATTTTATTTGACTAGGTATACGTGGACAAAGTTGGGGAACGTAAACTACACTAGGATAATGTAGGGGAACGTAAACTACACTAGGATAATGTGGGGGAACGTAAACTACACTAGGCGCCACAGAGGGACGTAAACTATACTTGCTCCCTTATTTGTTTATTTTTATACGATGAAATAATTGCTTCTAAAAAACAGGAAAGTCATTCCAAATCATTTACTAACTCGCCTTCACGTTAGAGAAAGACTATAATTAAAACACCAATGAAATCGTGTTAAACGGAATTAATATTAATTTGCAGTCTCTAAAATGTAGTGTAAATCAGCGATTCTCTTATGTACGAAGATAGTTCATGAAAATATAGTATGTTCATGCATCTAAATTATGCTCTAAATCTGTCCGCGACTTATATGAATTAAATTTACGACTTTTACGGAACATATTAATTAAATTTATGAACATCCGAAACATACTCGAATTTACGAGTTAAAAGTTTTTTTGCAAGTATTATCACGACAAAGGATGCACCTAACAAAATTTATTCTTTGAAAATAAAGGTAAGGATTAGCCAAGTGGCTGTCTGTTTTAATTAACACTATATTTACGCCGTTATTATGTACGTATCATAGTACACACACACACACACACATACATACATACATACATACATACATATATATATATCAACTAGCCATTTCACGATATATAGTTTCTTTAATGTTATGTTTGAAAAGATAAAAATCACCTGATTATATGAAATGTTCTTTCATCCTGCAGCAATAAAGAATCGCCATCATGTAAATGTCGAAATTGTCGCTGAATAAAACAAGAGAATGAACAGTCTCCTTCAAGGTATTTCCATCCACTCCCGGAAGCATTGAAGGTCGAAACATCGTTTTATCCCGATGAGAGAAACAGCGAATAACTTAAAATATTACATTATTTATCTTCTTTTTTTTACCTTCTTTGAATTCAAATTTTATTTCTTATTTCTTTTTGTTTATTATTTCAGTTTTCTAGAAAATAAGTAAAGAACTTTAATATATATATATATATTAGTGGTGGACCGGATGTCAGTTATTCAACATCTGCGGATGCGGATCTTTAATTTCAATATCCGCGGATGCGGATATTTAGTTAATCTATCAATATAATATAGAATTATGAATATATGACATAATTTTTCAAATTTCGTGATATTACTATTATGGCAGGCAATGCATAAGAATTAAAATTAATATTAATGTTTTCATTATGATAAAAATAATAACTTTCTCAGAGTTTCAGCCACAGAAAATTCAATGAAACAAGTTTCATTCAATTTTCTGTGTTACAGGTATTTATTTTGAGGTTTATATATTTATTTTTGTTCATTAATAATTAATACTTTACATGAAATGTGCATGACTGGGCCTTATAAGCTACTTTATAAGCTAATTTAATTGTAAATTGCATAATTTATTAGAGTAATATCCGCACTCCGCAGTCAGAAGTGCGGATGCGAATGTTAAAAATGGTGCGGATATCCGCAGATGCGGATACCGGTTAACCACTAAATTATATATATATATATATATATATATATATATACGCAGTAATACCTTGAACATCGTTGTTTTGAACTTCGTTGTTCTGCGCTTTCGTCGTTGCTATGCTTGCGACTAAGATTTACATCATCGTCTTGGTTTGCTATTTCGTCGTCTTACGCCTGGCAGCATCACCCTTCCCCTTTCATGTTTAATAGAAGGTTTAAATTGAACAGTAGACAAATGTTCTGCTTAAAATAATTTCCAATTTAATTTTTTCGTTCGTATTATAAATTTTAGTGTTTAAATAAAAGGTTTGAATTGAACATTCTTATTGATGTTTTTCCTGTGATTGAACTGTTAAAACGAGTGTATTTGTTCTGTATTTGTAATGCAAAAATCCTGATTTTGACAAAAAAATCTGAGAACGGAACCTCTTATTTCCCGTAGATTACATTCCTTGAACATCGTTGTTTTGAATATCGTCGCCTTTTCTAGGAACGCATTAGCGACGATGTTCGAGGTATTGCTGTACTATATATATATAATCTCTAAATCTTCGTAATTTAACTTAGATTTAGATTGAATACTTTATGGGCTTATGGTATTTTGAGCAGATGGTCACGTTTTCTTATGGTGTATGTGAGGTAAATGCATGAAGCCAAATAAAAAGTGTGAGAATACGAACACGTATGTTGTGCGTACAGTAATATGTGAACAAATGACAAGTACAGTTTAGGAAAAGTTTCGCCTAGAATTTTTTTTTTTAAAAAGCATAACAAATTACTAATTGGTTTTGTTTTTAAATTTTATTACTTACTCCAAGCAATCTACGATAATTTGGCTGAACATGGACACAACTGCAACAGAAAGTTTGTTAGCATACTAGCAGAGAACCCGCCCTTCGTGCGGGTATCAAAAATATCCCGCAGTACTATTCAATTAACCGGGCATTCAATAATTTTCCGGTAGGTTTCGATAAATTTTAAGCAACTTTAGAATGAGACGTGAATGTAAAAATTAACCAACTGGTTAGGTTAAATGAATGCCAGGTTGGATCAACTGAATGCCCGGTTAGGTTACCGTATTTTACGCCTCATAAGACGCTACAAGTGGTAAGACGTACCCTATATTTAGCAAAGAATATTTAGGAAAAAATATTTCGTGGAACCGTTTCTGTGTTCTAAATCGACCATTTCCTACAACTTTTGATTTCATAAGCAAGTCCAAATTTGGCCTCATAAGCCGGGAAACGGCAAAAAACGGCCTCAATCAGCCTTAGATGACCTCGGAGGCCGCCGCTACATAGTCTATGTTCTTCCCCGGCCTCAGTTACCCCTATCCCTTAAGTAAGTCTCATCCAAATCTGGCCAGTGGTTTGGCCGGCCATAAGTAACAAAGTTCGCAGGTCGGCCGTCACAAGTATTAGAATAAATTTGACAATGAGAAACACTTCTAAACTTCATATGAAAAGTTTATAAAAATTGAACATTGATAAAGTTGATTTTGAAACTCGGTATACCTTCATAGAAATGATTAACACATCATTTGTAAAAATATTATTTTAGACTTTAACCATGTTAGATAGTTGAATTATCATACAGTATGTATGGACACTTTCAAATGCAAACATTGCGCTACGGCACGAGGGGGAGAGGAACTTTACTCACTAGGAACATTTACCTATACAGATAGTATATTGGTATTTTAGTGTTTTTGGAATTAAAACAACACAAAACTACTTAAAATAGAAATTTATTTTGTTGTAAGGTGTCAGATATATGTATCGCATACACACACACACACACACACACCACACACACACATATATATATATATATATATATATATATACACATACACAGGGTGTCCCATAAGTCCGGCATCATAGGAAAAATAATAAAAAAAAGGCAAAACAAAAGCTTTTATTTACAGAACGTGCTCAACATGTCCACCATTGTTTTCAATACACAAATTCAGACGTGATACCCAGTCAGCAAGCACACGGTGAATGATGTCAGGAGTAATGGTGTTACATGCCCCAATAATGCGCTGCCGCAAATGTTCAACACACCTAATTTTCTCTGCGTATACCAGCGCTTTCAAGTGGCCCCAGAGATAAAAATCTAGTGGCGTGAGATCCGGGCTTCTAGCTGGCCATTCCACAGGCCCTCGACGTCCTATCGAATGACCAGGAAATTGTTGGTACAGGTATTCCCTTACTTGGGTGCTGTAATGTGCAGGAGCGCCGTCTTGCTGGAACCATGTTGGGAAATTTCCTTCTTCGTTCAAGACACTGGGAAATGCCTCTTCCTTGAACATACGTAGGTAGGTGCCTCCAGTGACATGTTCATCGAAAAAGAGGGGGGGGGCTATGCTGCGATCCTTCCAAATGCCACACCATACCATCACCCGAGATGCACCTTATTCCTTTGAAGAGGTATACCAGTGAGGGTTGTTTTGAGACCAGTAGCGGGTGTTCTGTCGATTTACCTCACCATTTCCATAAAAAACAGCCTCGTCACTGAACAGAATGGTGGACGGGAAATTGGCATCCCGAGCATAAGAAAAATATGAATTATGGTTTGTAGAAATAGAAAAATATGAATTTCTCCTATGACGCCGGACTTATGGGACACCCTGTATATAAATACACGCTTCCTCAGAAGTAAATAAGGCACAAAATACTAAACGACATAAACCTTAATTTTAAAAAATCTAGGTTTCATCAAGTTTATATTGAGAGTCTGATGTACCTTAGTTCCAGTGACAAAGGAGGGAACAAGCAAACAATTCATCTTTGAAGGACAAAGTGACTACTTCCAATTCACAGCTTATCATCCACTTCCAGATCCAGTTGAGGGGAATTCATACAATTGACACCCTTACATTCACCACACATCGGAGAACATTAGAATGTTGGGAAAACGTGAGGAAACATTAGGAAACATGAACTAGAGTTCATGTTTCCTGCATGTACAGCATGCTGTTCTGCAGTCAGCTTTACAATTGCATCTGATTACTTTCAGAAGGTGCTCTGGTGTGAATCCCGAAATTTCGGTTCCTTGATATACTGCAGCACTGCGTTCAAACTTCTTCACTTCTGAATATGCAGAACAAAATCCTTTTTCATGTAGAGAGTCAATGAAGAATCGTGACCCAAACTAATGATCCATCTGGACAGCAAGCAAGACCTATCTGCAATGGAGCTGCAGTAATTCGAGGACTGACTGCATTACGGCTTGTCCTATGAACGCAACTTTGATACTAGTGTCTTTTCTAACAAACATATTCTGCAACAGAATCTTCAATGTATGTGGAAGATACGCGATTCCGTTATCAGGAGATTCCATGTCATAAGAGCTTGGATAGTTTTGATTTGCTGTGCTTAAGAGTTTTATATCATTTTTGATCAGTTGAGCGGCGGTTTGAATGAGACGAATGTTCTCCGATTCAGGGTCTTCCTTTTTGGGGAGAATGTAGAAATTATGCAGAATTGCTGCTGCAGTACGTCCGAATGCCACAACATTTGGTTTACCATCGATTTCTGCGATTATTACTTTGTCGCCAAAATATTTAATTAGTCGCCTTTTCATGTGTGTTACACTGTACGGTGTAATATCTGTACCTTTCAGCAGTTCCTCCATCTGCTTTACCATGTCATTAATGGTTAATTGCTCTTCAACATTATTTTCAGTATAACTTGGAGACAGTTTTTGCTCAAGTGACATGTCAACATCTGATGGGCGACCTCTCTTTTCCTTTTGAAAAACCTGCACTATCCTCTGCATGAACCTGCGGTTATTCCTTTACCAGTAAGAAAGTTCACACTACAGTCCTGATGGTATACCGCATCTGCTGCATGGAGGTCTTGGCAGTATTGAATTTTATCATGAACTATATCAGACCAGTCATCTTGGAGCTTCTGGCACGTTTCTGATATCATGTTTTGAAAATCCTTAGTGCACACCGGGAAAACTATGCTGCGTCCATTACTATCTGCTTTCTGCCCACAAAACAGACAGTTTTTATCGAACTGGAACTAAGACTTATCTGGACGAAGAGTGCGGGAAGTAGATGGTTCTGGTGCACCCACTGACTGTTTCTTCAAAGAGATATATTTAGGATTTGTGTAATTTTTACGGCATTCTGTATGCACTCTGTCAACCGGTTTTGCAGTTATATTATCTTCTCTCTTTACTTGAATTGTTTATGCCATCATTGCCCTTAGCACGCGAAGTTACTGTATCACGCCCATCATTTAAAGTGTCATTGCATAAAACACAGATATCCATCTTTTGAATATTGCAGTTCTATACAGTCAAGAAATGAGAATTTGCGCTTTCATTGGCGCATTGAGCCAGGAAGAATCTGAAACAAAAGAAAAACATAATTAGCTACTACTACAACCAATACCACCACTGCTACTAAATAAGTAAATTTTTATGAAAAAGTACACCTCATTTTGCATGTATGTGTACAAAACTACTTAGTTGGCAGGAATAGAGAGATTTACTACACTTCGTATTATTTTTATATAAAATTAAGCCCGTTAGAAACACGACTTATTGTCAATTGAGTCAATTGGTAGACTTTTAGTATGTTATAAAGTATTGTTTTACTTGTATGAAAATGCTAGAAAAAATTATGGTGCAATTTTGTCCCAGTGTTTCAGTAGATTTCTTGGATTAACTGGTTTACCAAAAAGAATGAAATATCCAAACAAAAACACAATATTAACAATTAATAACTTTTTCCGCAAATGTCTGTGAAAATCGTCTGTGAAAATCGTCTGTGAAGATATTGAACTGACAAAAGGTCTTTGTCTGCCATTTCGTAAAGGCAGCATTATCACTATCAGGTCTCCGGAGATGCGTGTCTCTACTGTATGTGGCGAGAAAGAGATTCACCGTGTGTGTGTGTGTGTGTAAATTAAGTATACTTACAGCATACGACGAGATAATATTAAAGAGAAATAAGTGTTGGTTATGAATCTTGGTTGTTACCTTTTCGCAAATAAGAAGTAGACAATTGTGTTTACAAAACGGAAATTCATTATTTGGCGTCCAAATTACCAAAGTTTTAATTTTCAAGTTTCTTTTCGTCTTTCTTTGTTCAGGTCTTATAATTATATTTGTTTTGGAATGTGGCCTAAATGAATCCGCATGAAGTGTACACATACACACACAATGTGTGTGTGTGTAGTGGATGATGATGATGTTTGTTCCTTTATACACGGCTAAACAGCTCGGTAGTCTACACCAAATTTAGTATACGCATTAAAGGTGAACCAGGGAAGGCATTAGTAACACACCTGCCCTTCCCAGTACCCGTTTCTGGGAGGTGGTACTGGGAAGGGGTCCGCTATGTTCGTTTGAACACGCCTAATGGCTAGGGCAGAGGTACGCGAGAAGGTTCCCAAGGGTACGCTGCATCCTGCTTTGGAACTAACTTTCACATGGAAAAGTGCTTTCAAAAGACGGTGTAGCCTAATCCATCTCAGCTTCATCTAACTCGAAATTTCTTCTATTACAGATGTTACAAATATAAATAAGATAATATAAGCCATCGAGGGGTACACAGCCGAAAAATGGTTGGGAACCCCTGGGCTAAGATAATCTACACCAAACTTAGTGTACACATTAAGGGAGAACCAGGGAAAGCTTTAGTAACACACTCGCTCCTCCCAGTCCCCCTCCATCTCCAGGGGGGGGGGGTCTTTTTCTGCTGGAGGAGCAGTGGACTTTCTCATATATATATATATATATATATATATATATGGGATGAATTTCACAATTAGACACGTGAAATGCATGAATGATGCAAACCCACAAGGAAAAAGAGAAATGATTCCAAGGCCTTTCGGGCCTTTCGTGTATTCAGAAGTACACCTCGTCACGAAAGGCCTTGGAATCATTTTTCTTTTTCCTTATATATATAATATATATATATATACAGGGTGGGGCACGGGAACCAAGTGTTTTTTGGAATAATCAGGAAAATGATATTTATTTTTGTAAAGAAAATATATTGGTAGAAACAACATTCGTAAGAACATAGCATTTCATGTCATAATAATCATGTACCGAAAATTATATCTGGCATATGATGTCCTTGGCCGTCGACGCATTGTTGAAGGCGTTTACGAAAATTGGCCTCCACTCTTCCCAGCAGGTCTCTGTTGATTTGGATGATTTGTTGACGGATCGCTTCCTTCAATACATCTAATGTACGGGGCTTGTCCTCGTAGACACGTGACTTGAGGTACCCCATAGAAAGAAGTCACATGTGGACAAGTCAGGGGACCGAGGGGGCCATGCAATGTCACCAAATCTCGAAATGAGATGGTTGGGAAACAGGGGGCGAAGAACAGCCATTGACGCTCTGGCGGTGTGTGGCGTGGCCCCATCTTGCTGAAACCACAAATGTCGACGAGCAATACGCCTTCTTCGTAACTCAGGGATGAAAAAGGTGTTCACCATCTCAATGTAACGCCCAGATGTTATGGTAACGGTAACCCCATTTTGTTCGAAGAAATAGGGACCGATGACGCCAAACTTTCCCACCGCGCACCAAACTGTAACCTTAGGGCTATGGAGCGGTTTTTCATGGAGTTGTCGCGGATTTTCAGCAGCCCAATACCGACAGTTTTGATTGTTGACGGCCCCATTAAGGTGGAAATGGGCTTCATCACTCATTACCACCATCATGTTTTCATTCTGCTCATAAAGTGCAAGCATTTCCTGTGCAAAATTCAGTCGTTGGGGGCAATCGTTTACATTCAATTCCTGCACCATCGCTAACTTGTATGGGTGAAAATGTAATTCTTCATGCAAAATCCGTCTAACAGTACGATTGCTGATTCCGAGTGCAGCTGAATGTCTCCGAGCAGAGCGGCCTGGGCTTTGCAACATCGCTTGTCTGACCCTTTCAACGTTCTCTGGAGTACGCACAGTGCGTTGCGGCCCCTTCGGTTTTGTTTTCATTATTGAGCCTCCTGTTCGAAGATTGTTAACCCAACGTAAGATTGTGTCACGAGCGGGAACAGAGTCATTTCGATGAATGTTGAATCTGCGGCGAAACGCACGCTGAACTGCTGTCACTGACTCGCCACTCCTAACAAAATGATCATACGCGAACATGCGGTGTTCTAACGTCCACTGCTCCATGATGGCACCTGAAAGAAAAGGTGAGTGTTAGTTAAAGTTAAATGCTATGAACCCAGGAATGGAATGCTACCTACCGCACGCCCCTCCCATTCCTAATGGCCGATTACTAGCTATTCAAAAAACACTTGATTCCCGTGCCCCACCCTGTATATATATATATATATATATATATATATATATATATATATATATTTTTAAAGTTCGGGAAGAACCGATTCGCCTCTATTTAAAAGGGCATATCTCGGCAGGAAAAACAAAGAAAAAGTGAGAGGAAAGACAGAGGAAAAAGAAAGGGTAGAGGGGACAGTCGAAATGGAAAAAGACCAAGGATGACAAGGACTGCAGGGTCGAGCCCCATCCTTGGGTGCTAGGGCCGGGAGGGCGCACGTGAAACCTCCAGGAACAAGCACGTAAAACGAGCACAAAGAGCACTCAAGAGCACGAGCTTAGAACCCCCTTGCGGGGATATATATATATATATATATATATATATATATATATATAATAACAATGTTATAATGTTTCAGACCAACAAAGACCCTAGGATCCACTCATGGCTGGTCTACCTAACTCTGTTCGTGTATTGTGTGTGTCCTCCGTGGTGGCGGAAGGGACCTACAATTTTACGTGGGTTCCGAACCACAAGAACATAAGAAATTTATGTAAAAACTGCCGGTAAATTGGCAACGACCAATTTTTACGAAACTAAATAATTATCAATTTAAAACTAATTAATTATCGATTTAAAACTAAAGATAGAATCTCTGATCCAGAGGATCAAGTCATAATAGACTACTATCCACAAATATGTTACACTCTGTATCTATTTATAAAGGTCATGCAAATATATCGGATCCAAAGAATCCAGTCAATTTCACTACGGTATCCATCAAGTCACGGTCCACATCGACAGCGGACCAAGTCAAAACCTACAATCACACACACTACAATACACACACTTACGAGAAAAAGAGTAGGTGTGGCTGTAAAGACTGTAAAGTAATGTAGAAATGTGTGTGCACCCATTTTGGGTCTCCCATTTAAAGGTGTTTGTGGGGCAAGTGAAGATCATGAGTTTTTCAATACCTCACAGTACTATGGGGGGCACCGCTCGGCAGAGGAATCTCTTTAAATGGGGTGTGTAAGGACAGAGAGTATCCCCTAACCCAAGACGCTGCCTCCCTATATCCCACAACACTTGTGTTGAGCTGTGGGATCTATCCCACAAAGCCTTAATTTTACTACCTTAAACTATACCCTTTCTATCAACATGCGCGTCCAATCGATTCTTAAACATGTTTATAGACGTGCTACTAATTACTTCTACCGGCAAACTATTCCAGCTATTTACTATTCTATGCGTAAAAAAGTTTTTCGCAACTGCTGTCTCGAACCTTCTACTTGTCAACTTACACCCGTTATTTCTAGTCCTATTATATTGAGATATTTCGAAAAAGCTATCTCTATCTACGTTATCAAACCCATTCATAATTTTGAAAACCTGGATTAGATCACCCCTTAACCTCCTAGTCTCGAGTGTAGTCAATTTTAACTCTTTAAGCCTATCCTCGTACGACTTTGACCTAAGAGACGGAATCATCTTAGTTGCTCGTCTTTGAACTCTTTCGATTTTGTCTATATCTTTGCGCATATGCGGATTCCAAAATTGGACCGCGTACTCCAAATGGGGTCTAACTAATGATTTATAAAGAGGAACTATAATATCGCGTGATTTGTACTCAAAATTCGAGCTATAAAACCTAACACTTTGTTCGCCTTATTGACCGCCGCTGTACTTTGTTTCGCTACTTTTAAATCACCAGTGACTATAACTCCTAAATCTTTTTCCTGCTCTACGCTTGTTAAATCTTTCCCTGACATACTATACGCAAATTTACCGTTACGCGAACCTATATGCATAATTTTGCACTTATCCACGTTAAATCTCATTTGCCATGTGACTGACCAATCAACGATTTTATTCAGATCTTCCTGAATTTTACCTCTATCTTCGTCATTAATCGCCCTACCACCCAGCTTCGTGTCATCCGCAAACTTTGAAACTGTACTGACTAGGCCGACATCTAAATCGTTAATATATATAAGAAAAAGCAAGGGCCTAATACAGAACCCTGAGGAACGCCACTCGCTACATTAGCCCAACACGACTCCGCTCCATCAACGACCACCCTCTGTTTCCTGCCTCGCAACCATTCTTCTAGCCAATTTATTACTACACCCCTGATTCCATGAGCCTTAGTTTTTTCAATCAGTCTTTTGTGCGGCACGGTGTCAAACGCTTTTTGAAAATCTAAATACACTACATCAACCGCCCGATGTCTATCGTAAACGTTAACCACGCTTTGGAAAATTCTAAAAGATTAGTTAAGCAAGATTTGTTTCGCCTAAAACCGTGCTGCGTATTTCGGACCAGATTATGCACTTCTAAGTGTTCGACTATACGATCCCTAATTATTGATTCCAGTAGCTTACCTACAACAGACGTTAAACTGATAGGCCTATAATTTCCCGCCGCACCTTTATCGCCTTTCTTAAAGATAGGTGTTACGTTTGCTAACTTGAAATTATCTGGTACGCACCCCTCAGAAATAGACGCATTAAAAATCTTTGTTAGCGGCACAACAATGCTATCTTTTAATTCTTTTAGTTGTATGGGATATATGGAATCCGGACCCGGTGATTTACGCGTTTTCATTTATCAATATAGCGCATTACTTCCCCTTCACTAACGACAATATTATCCAAAATATTACCATTATCAAAAGGTATTATGTCTATGACCGTAGGGATATTCGTTACATCTTCTATAGTAAAAACTGACGTAAAAAATTCGTTTAGCAAGGTAGCCATTTCCTTGTTTTCAGAGACTAGATCTCCATCTCCATTTTCTAATGGACCTAAGACACTTTTTACTGGATTTCTATTATTGACGTATTGAAAGAATCGCTTGGGATTTTCTTTACCGTCACGAGCTATGGAGATTTCAAATTCGCGTTTTGACTTTTTTATTACACTTTTAGCTTCACGACTTAGAGATATGTAGTTGTTTCGTAACAAACAGATTATCTTTATCGGACTTGTATAGCCTATAAGCCCTCTCTACTCTTATAATGTCTCCTACTCTAGAAGTAAACCACAAGGGCTTGTTGTTTACTTTCGCACGCTTAATTTTGTACGGTACACATTCCTCATTTATAGTCCTAAATACCTTTACGAACGATTCCCACATTAGTTTTGCGTTGGAGTTCCCCATTACGTTTTCCCAATTGACGTGTGAAAATTTATTTCGAAATTTACTAAAGTCTGCGTGCTGGAAGCTAGGAATTTTAGTCGAGTTAGTTGGTTTCGAGTGACTTACTGAGAGGACAAACTCTACCATATTGTGATCGCTATTGCTCAACGGTTCTATTACTTGAAGATCAGTAATTAGCCTATCATCCGTAGTTATTACTAAATCTAAAATACTGTCCAACCTCGTAGGTTCCCCAACCTTTTGAATAAGAAAGCTATCCTCGAGAAAATTAACTAAACGATTACCTTCCGCGTCTCCCTGCATTGTATCGTAATTCACGTTGGCGCAATTAAAGTCACCCATAACTAAAGCCTGCTCACTACCGATTATTCTCTTTAGTTCACGATATAACGCTTCGTCCGTAGCAGCTGTTTGATTTGGGGCCTATATATAACCGCAACAAGAAGTTTGAAATCGTTGAATTTAAGTTCTGCTATAGTCGAATCTATCGGTTCTGGAATTGAGTGCTTTACTTCTATACGTTCGCAATATTATCTTTGATATACAACATAACACCGCCTCCTCGCCTAACTATTCTGTTTTAACAAAAAGTCTATAACCTTTAATTTGATACTCCCCTACAAAGTCACGTGTTTCAGTGCTAAGCCACGATTCATTTATCGCAATTAAATCATAGTCTTTACAAGCAATTAAAGAAAAAAATTCGTTTATTTTATTTCGTAGGCTACGAGCATTTAAGGATAGAACCTTCAAATTGTTTGTAATTGCGACACCTTCGCGAGCGCGGGGGAAATTTGTGGAATTTACGCTGGGACCGTTCGGCTTACGGCAAACTGAAAAGAAGAGACAGTATTATGAAATAGTCTTCCTAAACGCGCAGCTCCAACTTCATTAAGATGAAGTCCATCTTCGAGGAACAAGTCCCTCATGCCGTAGAAACTGTTCCAAAAATTAGCAAAATGCACTCCTTCCTGTTGGCAAAGAGACTTTAGGTTATTGTTAATATAGGTCGCCTTGCTGTAGAAATCGCTTCGTTGGATAATTCGAGGAAGTATACCTGTTAAAACAATCTTATTAGTTTTCTCCTTTAATCGCTCTAATAAGTCCCTGTACCTAGCCAGCAGTTCTTCCGATCTAGAATTTAAAACGTTATTAGTACCGACATGAATAACATACGTTGTGTCCTCGGCGGTACTGTCTGTAAAATGGTCAACATTATTAGTTATATCCTCCACCCTTGCACCAGGGTAGCAGTAACGGCGCCTACGACGAGGGTTTCTCCCACAGAATTCCTCGAGCTGCCCTCGAACAATGGAATCACCAACAAGTCGTATTTCCGGTTCATCAGTATCTTCGAACCCTAAAACAGAAAACTTATTGCTTGTTATTACTGGTAGACAAGGCTTTGCTTTTCTCAATGGGGCTCCATTTCGCACTCGAACGAAGGGTTGGGAACTAGGGGAAGAGAGAGGGCTATTAGTACTATTTATATTATTAATAGAAACTGAGGCAGGAGGGGTCGTAACTGGAGTCTCAAGGGATTCTAATTTTGCCGTCAGGAGCATCACGCTTTCTTCAAGTCTCACCCTGGCCTGCCTCTCACGGTCTAATTCGTTCCTCAGCACTTCCATGCTTGAGCACCACCTGCAAACTAACTGATCATTATTATTAGCCATTGTAAACGCGTAAGCAGCAAATTTCCCTTCACAGCGACTGCAAGTACTTGACGGGGGTGCCATGCTTTTAATTAGTTAAACAACAAAAAACAAAAAGAAAAAAAAAAAACGAGCGTTTGGAAATTAATAAATTACAACGTAGGTCCACCGCGTTCTTGAAACGCAGAAACAGGATCTTGTAACACAAATTTATTACTAAATTAATATGGAATTAAGCTACCGACGAAAGAAACGTTAAAGAAAAAGTATTAAATGGAACTTATCTGGTCGTTGTTTACTTTCTTAATCCTTTTTTTCCCACGGTAGGTGACCGTTTTGGAGGTCAGGTAGTGTGTGATGGAAATCTGAACCTTAAAAAACCACGTTTCTGATAGATTTGAAAAACAACAAAAACAAACCAAGGGAATTTCAACCTTATGACTGCACGTTTTACGATTGATTTGAAAACCAAACAAGGCAAGCCACGTTCTGTAGCCTTGGTTTGATCCAATAATATATTACTGAATAACGTCAATAAATGAAATATTCGTTAATGAATGATTAGTAGCACGAAGTAATTTAGTTAAGAATGCACGGAACACTTTTTTTTTTTTTAAAACACCAACGAAAACCACTTATTCACTTGATAGCACTCGACAAAACACGTCTGTTCACAAGGATATATATATATATATATATATATATATATATATATATATATATATATATATATAATGTTATAATGTTATAATGTTTCAGACCAACAAAGACCCTAGGATCCACTCATGGCTGGTCTACCTAACTGTATGTCCTCCGTGGTGGTGGAGGGGACCTACAATTCTACGTGGGTTCCGAACCACAAGAACATAAGAAACTTATTAAAAACTGCGGGTAAATTGGCAACGACCAATTTTTACGAAACTAATAATTATCAATTTAAAAATAATTAATTATCGGTTAAAACTAAAGATAGAATCTCTCGGTCCAGAGGAGCAAGTCAATAGACTACTATCCACAAATATGTTACACTCTATATCTATTTATAACGGACATGCAAATATATCAGATCCAAAGAATCCGGTCAATTTCATTACGGTATCCATCAAGTCACGGTCCATATCGACTGCGGACCAAGTCAAAATTTACAACCATATACATTATCAATTTAAAAATAATTAATTATCGATTTAAAACTAAAGATAGAATCTCTCGATCCAGAGGATCAAGTCATAATAGACTACTATCTACAAATATGTTACACTCTATATCTATTATATAACGGACATGCAAATATACAGATCCAAAGAATCCAGTCAATTTCATTATGGTATCCATTAAGTCACGGTTCATATCGATTGCGGACCAAGTCAATTTACAACCATATACATTACAATATATCACTTACGAGGAAAAGTGTAGGTGTGGCTGTAAAGACTGTACAGTAATGTAGAAATGTGTGTGCACCCATTATGGGTCTCCCATTTAAAGGTGTTTGTGGGGCAAGTGAAGATCATGAGTTTTTCAATACCTCACAGTACTATGGGGGCACCGCTCGGCAGAGGAATCTCTTTAAATGGGGTGTGTAAGGACAGAGAGTATCCCCTAACCCAAGACGCTGCCTCCCTATATCCCACAACACTTGTGTTGAGCTGTGGGATCTATCCCCACAAAGCCTTAATTTACTACCTTAAACTATACCCTTTCTATCAACATGCGCGTCCAATCGATTCTTAAACATGTTTATAGACGTGCTACTAATTACTTCTACCGGCGTAAAAAAGTTTTTCGCAACTGCTGTCTCGAACCTTCTACTTGTCAACTTACACCCGTTATTTCTAGTCCTCTTATATTGAGATATTTCGAAAAAGCTATCTCTATCTACGTTATCAAACCCATTCATAATTTGAAAACCTGGATTAGATCACCCCTTAACCTCCTAGTCTCGAGTGTAGTCAATTTTAACTCTTTAAGCCTATCCTCGTACGACTTTGACCTAAGAGACGGAATCATCTTAGTGCTCGTCTTTGAACTCTTTCGATTTTGTCTATATCTTTGCGCATATGCGGATTCAAAATTGGACCGCGTACTCCAAATGAGGTCTAACTAATGATTTATAAAGAGGAACTATAATATCGCGCGATTTGTACTCAAAATTTCGAGCTATAAAACCTAACACTTGTTCGCCTTATTGACCGCCGCTGTACTTTGTTTCGCTACTTTTAAATCACCAGTGACTATAACTCCTAAATCGTTTTCCTGCTATACGCTTGTTAAATCTTTCCCTGACATACTATACGCAAAATTACCGTTACGCGAACCTATATGCATAATTTTGCACTTATCCACGTTAAATCTCATTTGCCATGTGACTGACCAATCAACGATTTTATTCAGATCTTCCTGAATTTTACCTCTATCTTCGTCATTAATCGCCTACCACCCAGCTTCGTGTCATCCGCAAACTTTGAAACTGTACTGACTAGGCCGACATCTAAATCGTTAATATATATAAGAAAAAGCAAGGGGCCCATTACAGAACCCTGAGGAACGCCACTCGCTACATTAGCCCAACACGACTCCGCTCCATGAACGACCACCCTCTGTTTCCTACCTCGCAACCATTCTTCTAGCCAATTATTACTACACACCCTGATTCCATGAGCCTTAGTTTTTTCAATCAGTCTTTGTGCGGCACGGTGTCAAACGCTGTTTGAAAATCTAAATACACTACATCAACCGCCCGATGTCTATCGTAAACGTTAACCACGCTTTGGAAAAATTCTAAAAGATTAGTTAAGCAAGATTTGTTTCGCCTAAAACCGTGCTGCGTATTTCGGACCAGATTATGCACTTCTAAGTGTTCGACTATACGATCCCTAATTATTGATTCCAGTAGCTTACTACAACAGACGTTAAACTGATAGGCCTATAATTTCCCGCCGCACTTTATCGCCTTTCTTAAAGATAGGTGTTACGTTTGCTAACTTGAAATTATCTGGTACGCACCCCTCAGAAATAGACGCATTAAAAATCTTTGTTAGCGGCACAACAATGCTATCTTTTAATTCTTTGAGTTGTATGGGATATATGGAATCCGGACCCGGTGATTTACGCGTTTTCATTTTATCAATATAGCGCATTACTTCCCCTTCACTAACGACAATATTATCCAAAATATTACCATTATCAAAAGGTATTATGTCTATGACCGTAGGGATATTCGTTACATCTTCTATAGTAAAAACTGACGTAAAAAATTCGTTTAGCAAGGTAGCCATTTCCTTGTTTTCAGAGACTAGATCTCCATTTCCATTTTTTAATGGACCTAAGACACTTTTTACTGGATTTCTATTATTGACGTATTGAAAGAATCGCTTGGGATTTCTTTACCGTCACGAGCTATGGAGATTTCAAATTCGCGTTTTGACTTTTTTTATATATATATATATATATATATATATATATATATATTTTCCGGTTGCACTTATTTCAGGGGAATAAAATTTATGCAAGATCCAAATTAGCATTTAAGAAAATGAAATTTTTAAGAATAAAAAATAAGACACGAGTCTGTCCACTGATAGAGGACGCGCATACGCATCAAACTTAAACAGCTGCATTGAAAAACTATCGGCGTCTACAAGCACCGCTAGCCACGAAACTGAGATGTTTGACCAGATGCCGCTCACTATATCAGAAATTTTCTCACAATGATGTAAATAAAATGTCTTTCCGTAACGAAAAACATTTTACTTTACAAGTTCCGACAAACTGTCAAAATAACTGAGTTTATTTCACTCACCCGAAAAATAATGTTAATCCACCACACCGCATGATAAAAGATGGCGGTTTTCTTTAAAAAAAAATTTTTGAGTCGTGTTGTGTTTCTTGGAAAGAAAGAACCCGATTGTTTTATCAATTTTCACAATTTTCATTTTGAAAAATAACCCATAATTATTTGTTGGTTTAAGTTATGAATGCGTGTATTTGAAACGCTATTAATTTGTACCGCTAGTCCTTAGAGGGTTAAATCATCATCTCTCAGATTGTGAAAGTTTATATTCCAATGATGGTTTAGTCAGACCGTGCAAATGTAACTTAGCAGTATGCGAAATGTTCTTTAGTTCATCAGAGGCAATAAATGGCCCCCATATTCACCAGTCTCCAGGTCTCTAAACTATTTTGCGCGAAACGAGCTATAAGAAAGAGTTTATGCAGGCCGCCGGACACAATTTAACACATTACAGAACCTCCAACGACGCACAGAAGAATGTTGATAGTAAATCTTAGATGAGAAGAATGTTGATAATAGATCTCAGAAGAGAAGACTATCGAGGCCGCCGTTGTTCGGAAGAAAACTACGTGAC